>JAHRHZ010000266.1:14427816-14462053 GCA_024137785.1 Ginglymostoma cirratum
TTCCTGCTCCTATGATGCTGCTTGGCCTGCTGTGTTCATCCAGCTCCACACCTTGTTATCTCTTGCATTCAGTACTTGTTCTCCAGACTTCTTTCATAATGCTATAGAGTATTTGCATTGCAAGAGGAATCACAATATCTCTAATTGTGTACTTTGTAAGCCTGCAAATGTCCAGAGGGTCTCCTCTTTCATTAAAGCTGTGGTCAAGAGCTCTGCTGTCAAACTGCAATTGTTATAAATTAATGAAATCAATATAGTGCTGTATAAATATTGAATCAGTTAAGGACTGCAATCGTAAACTATTGACCTGAGGGTTAAAGCTGACTGAAGATGTGTTATGATGCCAAAACAAAGAAAGAACCAATGTTCTTCTTACACAGTCAAGGTCGCATCTGCAGGGAATAAATTTCAACCTCTTGTAGGCTAAAGTTGCATCAATATACGTTTGTCATCAACTGAGCTGAAGTTTTATCATTAACATGCATGCTTTTTTTTGTAGGTGATAGCCTTAGCTCCCTGATCAACAGGTGATTTTCTCTGGCCTGTTTTATGTTGCTTTGACAAGGCTAATCAATTAAATGGCATAAGTAGTCTAATTGCTTTTTCGACAGCCAAACAGTCAGCACTTGAACCATTGTTTCTGTAACTTTGTTGTGTTTTCCTTTATTGGATTGGGGACAATAAAGTTCACGTTAAAGAAGAGTTCTTGATTGGGTTTCTTTAACTGCAGCAATCGACTTGTCCCCACAACCCCACCACTAATCATTCTGTGGACAAAGCAACCAAAAACCTTGCACAATATGAAATGTATTAAAATATTATGAACAAGGGACTATGTATTGAATTATTTGCCTTTTCCAGTATCTGAGTGTAAAGGTATTGTGGAGAGATGGGTAAAGGCTAGTCAGATGATCAGCCTACATTATCCCATGAAGTAGTCAGGTAATAATACCTACCAGCAGTTAGACTTGTCATTGTCAGTCTAATCTCCATGTTACTTTGTGTGAAAGTAATCTTCTGTGACAAGTGCATCATAATTCTATTGGCTTCAAAATAGTTATCGAAAAAGGTCAATTTGATCTAAAAGTTAAAGTTCTAAATTGGAGTAAATTTTGATGGTATTAGGCAGGAATTTTCAAAAGTTGATTGGGGGAGGCTGTTTGCAGGTAAAGGGACAATTAAAAAGTAGGAGGCCTTCAAGAATGAGTTAACAAGAGTTCAGAGACAGTATGCTCCTGTTAGTGTGAAGGGCAAGGCTGGTGGGAGTAGGGAATGCTGGATGATGAGAAAAATTGAGGGGGCTCTAGTCAAGAAAAAGAAGGAGGCATGTGTCAGGTACAGACAGTTGGGCTTGAGTAAACCCCTACAGGTGTATCAGGGCAGTAGTGGTATAATTAAGAGCAAAATCAGCAGGGCAAACTGGTGACATATGATGTCTTTGACAAATCGGGTGAAGGAGAATCCAAAGAGATTCTATAAATATATTAGGGCAAAAGAGTAACTAGGGAGAGAATAGGACCCCTTAAAGTTCACTGAGGCCATCTATGTGTGCTACCACAGGAGATGAGTGACATACTAAACAAATATTTTGCATCAATATTTACGGTGAAGAAGGACATGGAAGCTAGGGAACCGGAGAAATAAATAGTGATGTCTTGAAAAGTGTCCATATTACAGAAGAGGAGGTGCTAGAGGTTTTAAAATGCACCAAGATGGATAAATCTCCAGGACCTGATTTTGTGTATCCCACAGCCTTGCAGGAAGCTAGGTAAGAGATTGCTTGGCGCCTTGCTGAGATATTTGTATTAGTGACATCCGCAGGTGAGGTGCCACAAGGCTGGAGTTTGTCTAATGTGGTGACGTTATTTAAGAAAGGCTTAAGGAAAAGCCAGGGAACAATAGGCCAGTGAGTCTGATGTCAGTGGTGGGTAAGTTGTTGGAGGGGATTCAGAGGAACAGGACTTACATGTATTTAAAAAGACAAGGACTGATTAAAGACAGTCCATACGACTGTGTATGGAAAATCTTGTATCAGCAACTTGACTGAGATTTTTGAAGAGGTGACAAAGAAGACTGATGAAGGCAGAGCAGTAAACACTATCTACATGGACTTCAGCAAAGGTTTTGACAAGGTTCTGCATGATAGACTGGTCAGTAAGTTTGGATCACATGGAATTGGAGGGGAGCTAGCCAATTGAATATAAAATTAGGTTGAAGATAGGAGACAGAGAGTGGTGGGAGACGATTGTTTTACAGACTGGAGGCCTGTGACCAGCAGTGTGCCGCAAGGATCAGTGCTGGGTCCACTGCTTTTTCTCATTTACATAAATGATTTGGATGTGAATACAGGAGGAATGGTAAGTAAATTTGCAGATGACACCAAAATAGGGTGGTGTGGTGGACAGTGAAGAAAATGTACAGTCAGACCTTGATCAGATGGACCAATGGGCCAAGAAGTGGCAAATGGAATTTAACTTAGATGAATGTGAGATGTTGCATTTTGGTAAGGCAAACCAGGGCAGGACTTATGCAATTAATGGCAGGGCCATGAGGAGTGTTGCCAAGCAAAGAAATCTCGGGGCTCAGATGCATGGTTCCTTGAAAGTGGAGTTGCAGGTCGGCAGGGTGGTGAAGAATGCTGTTTGGCACACTTGTATTCATTGGTCAGTGTTGAACATAGGAGTTGGGAGGCCATGTTGCAGCTGTACAGGATATTGGTGACACCACTTTTAGAATACTGCATTCAATTCTGATCTCTCTGCTATTAAAAAAGATGCTGCAAAACTTTAAGGAGTTGAAAAAAGATTTACAACAAATGTTGCCAGGATTGGAGAGTTTGAGTTATAGGGAGAGACAGAATAGGCTGAGATTTCTTTCCCTGGAGCATCAGAGGCTGTGGGGTGGCCTTAGAGAGATTAATATAATCATGAGGGGCATGGATAGGGTGAATGCTATTATTGAACCAGGTGGGACAATTGCCTTGTGGTCATCATGAGACTCGTAAATTCCAGACTTTTATTGAATTCAAATTCCGCCATCTGCTGCGGCAAAATTTAACTCTGAGTCCCCAGAACATGACTTGGGTCTCAGGATTAACAATCCAGTGATAATACCACGAGCCCATTGCCTCCTCAGCAAGTTGATGCCACAATCAGATCAGCCATTTTCTTACTGAATGGTCGAGCAGGTTCAAAGGACTCAAATATCTTGTTCCTGCTCCTAATACAAATATTTGCATGTTAATTTGTTAACATGTTTCAGAATGGGTCCTCAGACATCATCTAATCAGTTATACTATCACCAAAGCATCTGGATGGATAATGAATAGGAAGGGTTTAGAGAGATTTCGACCAAATGCTGGCAACTGGGAGTAGTTTAGTTTAGGATATCTGGTCGGCATGGACGGGTTGGACCCACTGTCCTCACTCACCATCCCACTCCAGCCGGCTGTCATTACTATTCTTCTTGCTACCCCTCCTTCCACAGTCTTCACTATTGCTCTCGATCCCTCTCCACCTACTGCCCTTACTATTACTCTCGCTCTCCCTCCCACTGTTTTCATCATTCCTGTTACTCCCACCCCCGCTGTCCTCACTCACCCTCTCACTGCCTCCCCGTCTCATGAACGGCATTTCAACAGCACGCTCCTTTTCTGCACATCCCATGTGCAGTTACAAACAATGTCAGATGTCAGCACACATTGCCTCGAACAAAATGATGTGATCACCTATTGTGGAGAGAGGGAGAATGTCTGGTCAAAATTAACAAAGCAGATGGGCCTGAGAGAAAGATGGACAACAAGAATGTCTAAGTTGAGATTGAAGAACATTGTGGTGACAGACAAATTCAGTCTGTGGGTGAAAAATGGGTGACTGACAGGAAGAAATAGAGAAACTGATTGACTAGCTTAGTGGTGATCTCAAGGGAAAGAGAAAAGCTGAATAGAAAGGGGGTTACTATAGATAGAAGTGGAAAAGAAAACATCTTTTTTCATTACTTTAGGACTATATTCAATTGATACTTTGCCTGGCCCCTCCTGTATTTTCGCAATGAAGTGCTTTACTCACATTAGGAAGGAGCCATAATTTTCACCTCAGAAATGAATGTTTTTCTCACCTTGCAAATTGATTGTTGGGACCAAGCAAGTTATATCGTTTGTACAGCCTAGAAGATGCATGAGAGTTTAAGACAGACCTATAAGGAGCCCACAAAAAGATCAAAATAAAGATTGGTCAGAAAAAATGGCAAATGAGGTGTTATGTGAGACAAAATGAACTGATCCATATCTAAATGAAGAAACGCGGTACAGAGGGATCTGGTTCTTCTGGCGCATGAATCACAAAAATAAACTAGTATGCAGGCACAGAGAATGATTGGGAAGGCAAATGGAATGTTGTTATTTATTGCAAGGGGAATAGAACATAGAAGTCGGGATATTTTGTGAAGTTAGATGGGGTATTGGTGAGAGCAAATCTGGCATATTGTGTATAGTTTTGCCTCCTCATCTAAGTTATACTTACATTATAAACTGTGCAAACTAATAGTTCACAGAACTAATTCCTGGGATGAAAAGTTGCCTTAAGTGGTAAGGTTGAATCAGTTACCTATTGCAGTTTACAAGAGTGAGAGGCGATGCTGAAGTCAGTTTTTCTCAGAAGATCTTTGGAGTCCTCTTTCCCAGACAGCAGTAGAAGCAGGATCCTTGAACATTTTCAAGGCTGAGTCAGAGAGCGTCTTGATTGAAAAGAAGAGTCAACATTATCAGTGGTGGGTAGGAAAGCAAGTTGATGCCATAATCAGATCAGCCATTTTCTCACTGAATGGTTGAGCAGGTTCAAAGGACTCAAATAACTTGTTTCTGCTCCTAACAGAAATATTTATTAACATGTTTCAGAATGGATCCTCAGACATCATCTAATCAGTTATATCATCACCAAAGATGGAATGCATATACATATATATATATACATATATAATATGTAGCCCAACCAAATCCAGAGTCTAACAAATATTGGAGATCAACACTCAATTGATGTAGCCACTTTACAGAATGAAAACACTCATGTTACAGCTGAATATGTCCATTTTGTCCATTGCATTAACTCATTCAATAAAGCTTGTCACATTCATTTAATTTGAATGGTCAGTCTTTTTTAAAATATATATATATATTTCAAAATGATGGCCATTTTGATGGTTACGCCAATGGCAGCAGTTTGGATTTTATATTCGGCCTATAAATTGGCCATATGTTTCACAAGATTTTTTCAAGATTTGTCAGGTTGACATTTACTAGCAATCTATGGTTATGGTACATTGCTGGAAGTTCCAAGTGGTACATGGGGCAGTACTCTCTAAAGGGCTGCTACTACTGGAGTGAATAAGACAGGCAATGACGCATCTCCTCACTCAAAACAGATCAAACAGTTGTGAACTGAACAACACATGGTCTGAACGTTAATGAATGAATTCAGCATCAATCCAGTTTGAAATAAAGTGAAAGGAAATTGGATTAAAGGGACAAGATAAAAAAGAGAAAATAAATAAAACCATCAAAAATTTAAACCTGAAGGATTGAAATTCCACATTTATAATAGTCCATTTTCAGCACCAGATAGGTTGACTGGCAAAAACCAGCTCTTGCTATGCCCCAAAAGGATATTTTGACTTGAAATAACTTGAATTAATTTTTATTGACGAGTTATTTCATATTGACAATCTGAGTGCAAGAATTTCAACTTTGTCAATGTATTTAAGTATGGAATCAGACGGAAAGATATCTGTGTTAATTATCAAATGATGAAGTGGTACACCTCCAATAATGACGTCCTGATTTCCATGTTCAATCAACCCGCCCGAATTTGCTCTAACATTTGCAATTGAGTAATGCTCACTGTTACTTGCAACACCATTACTTTGACTGCAATTTTGGAGCTAACATCTTGCATGTGATGTACTTTCTTTTTTCTATAGCTTAATAGCTTAATTTTTGCTATTTTCTAATGGGAATGGCAGCGGCGCTAAAGCCGCAATAGACCAATTTTTAATCCCCCCTGCTGTGACCGTGTGTTTTTCAATTTAATATATTTTATTTTTGTCGCTTACCTCTCCCATCAGACACAGCTAGGTTCCTAGCAGTGTGAAGGTTTCCCGCTGTGTTCTCATAGCAATCAGGGAAGACAGCTACAATCAATTTTGTTTATTCTTCACATTTAAAGCTGTTCCTCAGTAGTTGCTTGGCCAAATATCTTGCCTCAGTGTTGCATCAGTGACAGTACTTGGTAAAACAAGTAAGATGCTTCAAGTCAGCAATTTGACCAAATGTTTGGTCACCTGTCCTAATAATTTCTTGAGTGTCTCAGTGCCAGGCTTTGCTTACAGACCCAACTATGGATCATTTTTACGATGTTAATGGTGCTATATAAATGCAAACTGTTGTTTCATCGCCACAAGGGGAAAATGAGGTAATCTAAGACTAGGGATGTGGCAAGCACTTTCAGATTGATTCAGTTAATTGGTGCAAAGCTTAAACTGCATTCATAAAACTCATTTACAAATGCAGTTTAAATAATGTATTTCCCTTCCATGCATGCTTGCATGCAAGCAATGAACCTGGCCCCATTCGGCAAGTTCATCAAAAAGGCATGAAGGGCTCTGCCAGGCATGTGCTGAAACTCAGCATGGTGCCATCATTGCTGGGTTCTCTTTTCTCATAGATATCAAAGGAAACTAGAGAAATTGGTGATAGTCAATGTAAGGTGATGAAATGTGATTTACCCAAAAACCATTTTAATTGTCTTTATATTTATTCTCATCGGGGTGAGAATGATAACATTTATATAAACAACATCAACCAAACAATTGCTTCAGTTCACAATAGCAATGTAGCCAGATATTAAAATTTGACTGATTTTGATATATTTTCTAAAAAGGCACATCTTTCATTTGAACGTACCTTCTTTTTTTTCCATCAAGTGACTGTATTCCTATCCAAAGGTAATTTATTACTTATCGTTACCAATCTTTTTCATCCAAGTGGCACACTATAGTGAAATGCATTGCTACATTCTGTGAGCCAATACTCTTTGATGAAGAAGAGTTTCAATTACTTTCACACATTCCTTTATCATTGCTTTTATCTACTTTTATCTTGGTCGAGCATTTGTCGTCACTTGCCTTGTGTGTCCAGTTCAGCACAGAGTTACATTCCCTTCCTTCCTGATTTCATTTCAGACTTTTGCTTTTGTAAGTTGGAAGCCAACCTTTTACTTGGCTTGGAATTCTACATCAGTCACTTTGATGGAGATTATCTGGTTTCCTCTCCTTGTTCCATTCCGCAGTACCCAGGGTGATCAGCATGGCTCCCATTGTAATTTCCTCTGCTTTCGAAAGGTTGCATATATTTTGCAGTGGAGTGGGTAAACCAGAACAGCAGGAGGCTAAACTAAAAGTGGATCTGGGGATGTGTTCACAGTTAACATTTACATAATATTGCATTAGTACATAGTAAATTAGTATATAATTCTCTGAAGGCACGAGTCACAATGATACAGTTGTTAGACGACTTACATCTTTAGGTTTATAAATAGAGGCGTAGAGTATAAAAGCCGCAAAACGCAGGAAGATGGGATTAGAAAGGATATCTATACTTCTTTGAGTCAACATGGACAAGATAGGCCAAATGGCCCCTTTCAGTGCTGTGTCATCTCTATGGTTCTCTGGTTCTAATTGGTAAGACACCTCTACAAATCAGATCACATTTGGAGTATTGTGTCCATTTCTGGGCACCTTATTTAAGGGAGGATGTTGAAGCCCTGGTGAGAGTGCAAAGCAGATTGACTAGAATGATACCAGTAATTGGGGATTTTAGATACAAGGAGAGATTAGAGAAATTGGTCTTATTCTCCTTGGGCAGAGGAGATTAACAGGTGACCTTAATGACGTCTTGAAAATTATGAACAATTTTGACGCGGTAAAGAAGGACACTCTGTTTCTACTAGTTGGTAAGTCAGTAACTAGTTGGGGAAGAGGGTCACAACTTCAAGATTGTCTGCAAGAGAGCTAGGCATGAAATTCGGAGAAATGTCTTTACTCAGAGAAGGTCAGACATCACACGACACCAGGTCGTAGTCCAACAGGTTTATTTGAAAACACAAGCTTTCAAAGCCTCAGTCCTTCTTCAGGTGTTAGTGAGAGAGGTAGTATCAGACACAGAATTTATGAATAAAAGATCAAATGTTCTGTGCCTGATACTACCTCTCTCACTAACACCTGAAATTCTGTACCTGATACTACCTCTCTCACTAACACCTGAAATTCTGTGCCTGATTATACTTCTGTCACTACACCTGAAGAAAGACTGAGGTTCCGAAAGATTGTTTTTTTCAAATAAACTTATTGGACTATAACCTGGTGTCGTGTGACATCTGATCTTGTCCACCCCAGTCCAACACCGGCACCTCCACATCATTTACACAGAGAATTGTGAGGATTTGGAATGCTGGAGAGTTGTGGACACGGATTCCATAGAATGTTACAAAAGAGAGCTGGATATATATTTGAAATTGATAAATTTAGAGGCCTGTGGAGATAGGGTTGGAGAAATGGACTAGCTCAACAGCAATTTTGGGAGCTGGTACAGTCATGATAGGCCAAATGGCCTCCTTCTGCACTGTAAAATTCTATTATTCTATTTCAAATCCCTCCATTACCTTGCTTATCCCTATCTACATAACCTCCTGCACCCCTATTGTTGTCTGAAATCTCCACACTTCTCCAATTCTAAATCTCGAGGATCGCCTTATTTTAACCAGTTTAACAGCAATACCTTCAGCTGCCTGGGCCCCCCAAGATCTGGAATGATCCCCCACCATCACCCCTCCCCAATCACACTGCTTCAGTATGGGACAGATTTTATGGGGCATGAGGAAGATTCCACAGACTTTGAACCTGCATGTAGAAGGTCTGCCCCATTTCCAACATGCCCTTATTGCCAGTAAAGCCAAGTAGGAGGGGCACAACTCACAGAGGTTGGAACCCTAAGTGCAGCAGTGCCATTTGAAATCAGTACTATTTTCAAACATTTTATTTTGCTGATTCAAGGGCCTGAGTGTGCAGTGTGGGATTCTCAACTTGACAGAGTAGATGTAAACTCTTTTGAATGATAGATAGGTCTTAAATATTTCTAAATACCTTGCGCTTTAAAATTCAAAAATGAACAGATGACATATGACACACAAAGAGAGTTTGAAGAATATCTACTGGTGGACTGCTTTGGATTGCAGGAAAAAGCGAGGGAAAAATGCAATATTTGGCCACACAATTCCAACACAGCTTCCAGTAGATATTTGTGTCACAGGTTGTCATTAAGCCATTGTCAATGCTTGGCTGAGTTTCAAAGCTTGTACTATGTCAGCGATGTGTTCTGAGTTCAGAGTTTGATTCACAGCTTAAAGAGGCTATTAAAGGATGTCTTTGATGTGGCTCCAGAAGAGACTCATGTTCTTAAGCAGATTAACCACCAGAGGAAATTTAAATTGGGCAAATTTAATGAATGGAAGCTTTTTCATCATCAAGTGTGAATGAGAGCCATAATAGAATGTTGGAGGTTTTTTTTCATCTCCATGTGGTTACAGAGGTCTGCCCATAGTGAGTGGAATTAAGCATAAAAAAAGAGAAATTGGGGTTTTTTATAACATTGAGTTTGCCCTCTTTAAATGCATTACTGATCCAAAAATGCATTGTGAACCATCATATTTACAGGCCTGCCCAAAATATTCTCTTTTTACCAAACAGTCTTTTGACAACTGTTTTAACTTTCAAAAAGGTAAGAATTCTGTTAATGAACAAACAAATTTTCAAACTTCAGTGTCTATTTGAAGGATCGGCAGGACCCAATGTACAGAATATGTACTTTGCTATGTCCATAGAGACTGTTTAAGAACATTGCTCACTCGTGGGGTGAATGAAGCCCTGCAAAATGTACTGTCCATATAAACTGATGTGAGATTCAGCAATGTTATAAAAGTCATACAAAATAATTCACTCTGGCAGGTTGCATTGTATAATTAACTTTCAGAGGATACCTCTTTGCTTTGTAAACAGCACCTTTTGTAAAGGTCCCCTTTTTTGAACAGTCACTGCTTAGTTTCCCTTGAAAATTTAAATTTCTTGACATGACTCACATTCAAATGCTGACAGCTACAGAAATGGCTTGCTAGATTTAATAACAGCCATCAAAATGTCAGCATTACTGGAACCAAGGTCCCGATACTGGAGACAAATGTTTTACCAAAGGTTTTCTTTTGATTGTTTCAGCTGTTCTCTGTTGAATTGAATGTAAATCAAATCGGCCACTCACAAATGCATTGCGTAGAATAATCTAGAATGCATAACACAGATATATATCTCACAGCCTACCTATAGCATTATGCCAGCGTTTAAGCTCAGCACCAACCTCACCTCAGTACGTCCAATAAACCTATCAGCATCCTTTTTCATTCCCTTGTCTCTCATTTGTTCATCTATCGTGTACCCAGCAGATTCAAGAACAGCTTTTTCCCTGCTGTTATTAGAGAGCTGAATGGACCTCTCAAATTTTAATTTTAATGTTGATCTTGCTCTTTGCACACATTCTCTGTAGCTGTAATATTGTATTCTTTGCTCTGTCTATAACCCTAAAGCACTTTGTGTGGAATGATCTGCCTATACTGCATGCAAAATAAAACTTTTTGCTGTACCTAGGTACATGTGACAGTAATAAATCAAATCAAACCTGAAATGAATCTATGCTCTTTCTCTTATCAATCCCTTGGGGCTGTTAAAAATTGCACATTGGAATTGTACTGATTCACATTGATCCCATTGTTTGTGGAATCATTTTGATTCTTTAATTACTTCAAGTAGTCACAGTCATAGAATTATATCAAACAGAAAGGGGTCATCATTACATCATGCATGTACAGGGTCTTCGAAATAGCTTTACTATTAGTCCCACTCCTTGCTCTTGCCCTATATTTTTTCAAGCATTTATTCAGTTCCCTTTTGAAAGGCGCGATTGAACAGACTTGAAACAGCCTTTGAGGCAGTGCATTCAGGTACAATCCCTGCTCTCCAAAAGTAATTCATTAGAAAGTTATCTGAGGATTGCTGATAATATGAATGATAATACAAGTTACTTTTATTCTGCTTGGAGCCACGCCTTCATACCAGAAACCATAAAAACATTTCTCCTAGACACAATGATGCATACTTCTGCAAAAATTGCTCCTTATGTTGTTAAAAATTGAAAAATAAAGACAATTATAAACAATTATTTTCAATCGTCAAATTTAAAAAGTCTTCTTCACAGTTTAATGCAAACATAATAAAATAACTGGGTTTGTAAATGCATCCATAAATATTTGGCTAATCAGAGTGCACCTAAATCTGCCTATTAGTTTGTGAAATCAAATGTACATTCCTATTAATTTGTATTAGAGCTTCAGACTTCATGAATTTATATTTTTTCAAAATACAATTTGAATATATCTGTATGTTTCAAATCATTACTAATACACACCTATATTTTAATATATCAGGAAAGTAAGGTTATTTGAGTTTTGTGGGGGAGCGGGGGTGTTCTCATGCCTCCCATTTTGCAAGTCACCCCATGTCCAGTTAAGAACTCAGAGTCACAAACTGTGGTAACTAATAGAAATGGTGATTTTTTGATGGCAATGATGGAACTCCTAGAACCTTATGGAGTGACAACTATTTTCAGGTGGGGAATATTTAGGAAGAGAACTTGCAATTCCTTTCAGCATTTATGATGAAGGCACAAGGAAACCACCTCATGTACTCTATCCTAGGGGCAAATCTTACTAATAACCTGTTTGATCCCTGATTGGCATTTCATTTTGCAGACCATCCTGAAAAGTGGTGATACAGGGCTCTCTTTGGATCTATAGCCAGTGAGTGAAACCCTGTCACTTCCACAGGATTCTTGTCACATTGCTTCCTGACTTTGACTTCCACAAGAAACTTCACATTTCAAAGTTCTGTGCTGGTGGAGTGATTGTTTATGTTTACTTAATATGTATTTATGGGAAATAAGGGAATTCTTTGAGGTCTACATATTTCAGGCACAGCAATTCTCAGATACAATTATTGTTTCTGCAGGGAACGTCAGAAGCATTGATATTGCTGTAAGTGGTTGGCCTTCGCTACCCAATCTCCCAGACTTAACATATTGTTGGTGTTCATTGTCACTTGCAGTTGTCACACAGCAAGCAGCATGCAAATAGCAACCCAAGTATAATCATGGAGATGTAAAATTCCTTGTGGTGCTCTATGTACCATTCATCAGGGACCTGAAGAGTGATTTCCATTATCTCCTGACGGATAACTAAGCTCGAGGGTTTACAGCCTCAGCTAACCTTTGCTGGTGATGTTAGTGAGTTGAATGCAAATGTTTGGATTCAATGTGACAGCTTTCTTTTTGTCATGCAAGCTGTTGTTCAAGTGTGTCAATCAGTTCTACAGCGGTACAGGACTTTCATTCAGAGTTTCAGAGCCTTGTTATCCATGTTATGGAAGAATTCAATGTTGTTTCATGAGTATTTTCTTCTAACTTTCACGATGCTTTCCTGGAAGGGTTGAATTACAGGGCACTGTTTCAGAAGTGACCATTTTCCAGGTGCAAAGCCTAGCTCATGAGAACACTGCAGGATACTGGGCTTTGGGAAGCACGCCAACCTCAGCCTAAGATTCTTTTACATCAATTTTTCCATTGAGTTCAGTGAATAAATATTCTGCGAAGAGAAGCTGGTTTTATTTGGCTTCCCCTTCAGTTGCTTGTATACGACACATGTTAAAACTAAGCTGAATAACTGTACAGATCTGGGTACCACACTGTAGGAAGGATATG
Organism: Ginglymostoma cirratum; assembly: GCA_024137785.1. Lineage (NCBI taxonomy): Eukaryota > Metazoa > Chordata > Chondrichthyes > Orectolobiformes > Ginglymostomatidae > Ginglymostoma > Ginglymostoma cirratum. Next base: position 14,440,724 of record JAHRHZ010000266.1, read on the forward strand.
AACAGATTAGATGGAGTGCAGATGTCATTTACAAGAATGGTTCCAGGGATGAGAAATTTCAGTTATGAGGACAGATTGAAGAAGTTTAGACAGTTCTCCTTGGGGAGAGGAATGGTAAGAGAAGGCTTCGTAGAGGTTTACAAATTTATGAGCAAGCTGGATAGTGTAGCTGGAGAGAGTGTTCCCACTCAAAGTAAAACAAGAACAAGGAAGCATAGAGCTAGTGTGATTTGCAAAAGAAGCACTGGTGATGTGAGAAAAAAACTTCTTCGCTCAGGAAGTAGTTAGGGTATGGAATGTTCATACATGGAAGTGTGGTGGAGGCTGGTTCAGTTGAGTTATTCCAGAAGGCCTTGGATGATTACTTGGATAAAAATAACATATGGGGAAAAACCAGGTGATTGGAGCTGGTGCATATACGATGGATCAACTTGCCTCCTTCTGTCCTGTAAGATGTCACGTTTTTTAAGATTGTGTTATAATGTGAGTAATCATAATCTGCCTGCAATTGTCTGGTCTAGATCAATTGATTGTAATGAGTGGATTAAACCAAGAAAAAAACTAATGCAGATCTTTTGAATGGGAAAGGAAACAATTTGACCTGTTGCGCCTGTATTAGTTCTTTATTATAACAATCAAAAAAAATCATTTCAATGCTCTGCCATCTTCAGTAGACTGCTATTTTCCACAAATTATTTCTATGCCCTTTCCTCAAATTGTACAACAGTTTCTGACTCAATTCTTCCTTTTGACAAAACATTCTGACCTTCCATAAGTGTACATTGAAAGACATTCATGACGATACCGGTCCTTACACACTTTAAACTTGACGATTTCTCATCACTTTCACTTCAGTAAGAGAAAATTGGATTTGTCTATTCAGCTTATGAAATGTTCATGCTTCAAAAAACTCTATTCAAATCCCTCCTAGTTTTCTTTCCCCAATGGAAATTGTTCCAGTAATTCAACATATCTCCACACGACTGACATGCATGAATTAACTGTCCCTTCTGCAATGCAATACACAAATCTTGCGTACTTTCCTCTTGTTCTTACCTAACCAAAGCCTGATATATAGTAATCCAAAATGTTATTGTCCATAACTCTTTACTACATTGCACTTCATTTTAGAGAACCATTTTTTCAAAATGCTATGATCCTCTTTTCATGCCTCTCACTACAAAAAATGTCGATTAACTTTATATTCTCATTCTTTTAGGAGCCTTCTAAATGGCACAGTCTCACACTTCTATGTGCTCAATTGCATCTGCAACCGATTTGTCTCTACTGCTAAACGAGAGAAATATAGGTCTGAAGAAAGGTCATTGGATTTGAATCACACACTCTACTTTCTGTACACAGATACTGTGTGACTTGTTGAGTTTCTCCAGCAATTTTAAATCATCTTGAAGTCTTTTACTGTCATTGCTATTTGCTTGTCTCACAACTTCATGCTATCAATAAATTTCTATATGGTGCTCCCGATACCTGTCCAAATCCTTTGTACGGTGGATAAAACGTACTACAAATTCCCAACTGTTCCAAAATTTCACTGATTAATGATTTTGGTCAGTAAAAAAGAAGAGTTAAAACCAAAAATTGTCCTGAGTTATTCTGTGACTGTTAAAACTGACACAGAAATGTGTTCAAAAGCAGAAGTTGCTGGATAAGCTCTGTAGTTCGGGCAGCATCTATGAAGAAAAAATCAGAGTTAATGTTTCGTTGTGTTCTGATGAAGGGCCACCGGACCCAAAACTTTAACTCTGATTTTTTTCTTTACCGATGCTGCCAGACATGCTGAGCTGTTCCAGCAACTTCTGTTTTTGTTCCTGACTTACAGCATCCGCAGTTCTTTTGGTGTTTACTGAAATGTGTTGTTTTTCTCAGTCTGGTGACCTTTAAAGCTGTGGTAGTGCACATGAAAGGATTTCAGATATAGGAGAATATATTTTAGATAGTGATTTATTTGTGGACACTGCAGAGCAATGGGACATTGGCTTGGGGTTATAATTTCTTCTGAAAACAAAAACGCTAGAGATCACAGTGGGTTAGGCAGCATCCATAGAGAGAGAGAGCAGGTGAATCCAGGTGACTCTTCATCAAAGCTGAATCAGAGTTATAATTTCTTCACTTGCTTTCACAATAGTGCCATAGGTAACTGAAATTAGAACTTACAACCGAAATCTATTTTTGAGTTCCCAGTCTGAGTATTGTGGAGCACTGGGATGATTGCTCATGTAGTCAGTTGCTTCACACACATTTCCAATGAGTGCAAAACGTAATAGTGAGGAGCAACCTTCCACCTGTAATTTCCTCATTTGTTTTCCTAATCTTTGACATGCTGCCAAGGCGGTGTGGTAAGTTAAGGCCAACTACTTAACCCTTATGCAGATGGCACTCAGGACCAAAGCCTTCTCCACTTCCCAGTGGATAATCTTTGGATGCAGTTTCCTCTCCCTGGAGTTGGTAAGGCACACAGTGAAAAGGGCACATAACTGGGTGAGTTGAAGCTGGAGATATACTCGCTCCCTTCGCACCAAGGAAGTTCTGAGCCAGAGAGTCCATTTGGGATTTTCTTGACCTGCCACCAAGTAAGGCCTTTGTGGTCAGCTCGTGGAGACGGAAAACCCCCAGTTCATCACCTTTCCAATGCCCTGCTTTCCTGGCAGGCAAGAAAAATTGCTGGTTTCCTGACTTAATAACTAGATCAACCTACCTGCTAAGTTGGCAGGGCCTCATGTTGACTCAGTTGTCCTTGTGTCCAAACCGCCTGTATCTTTTGGTCATAATTTAAACTCAAATCCCGATATTTTGTTGAATCTTTAACCATTACGGCAAAAGGAGGCAGTCTGGTGACTGCGCAAACTTAAGTTATAATGTCATACTTATTAAAACACGGAAGCGACTTTATAGGCATACCGTGGCTTCTGCTTTCCAATTCAATGTGGGGTGCGGGGTCGACTGTTAGTCTTTGGTCTCTTTTGTTTCTGATTGAACAGCAGGCTCCACCAACTTCAGTCTCAAACTTGGCATATAGCTTGGTCACTGACATTAACTCTTTCCAAATCCCACAGCACAATCAATTATGTCATTGCATTCTGATTGACCGAAGTGAGGCAAAGCTCATTTCTAAGGATGCATGATCAATCTGCAATTGGCTCTTTGGATTATCAACATTGACTGGGATCACCCCATTACCTCCCAACTGATTCCTTGGGTATCCATTGGCCCATCATCTTCCTGATGGTTTGCTATTGTCACTTTTATGACTCCTTGTTAATAAGAAGATATTATATGATAGGGAAATGTGAGCTCTGTGGCTGATAGTGGGCTCATTGTCTCATTGTTCACTTAATTGGTAAGGTGTTCCTTCTTAAATCAAAGCTTTTATTCATGGACAGTCATGTTAGAGGCCAAAGGTAGGTGGTGCTTTTTCACTCTGTGGTTCTAAGTGAGTTTTTTTAAGACAAAGATAAAGTGCAAAAGTTCCTTTTATCTTCAAACTATATGAAGTGAATACAAAAGATCACAAAGTACTGATATGCACACATTGTTTCAAAGCATCTGTATGCCGAGTGAAGTACTGAAATATCCTGATATGTTATTAGTGGGAAACTAGGGGATTGGGAGATCCTTAAAAGGTCAACAAAAAGCCATGAGAAAATCTACAAAGAAAGGGAAGATGGATTATGAGAGTAAACTCGCTCAGAATAGAAAAACAGAAAGCAGAAGTTTCCATAAATATATAAAACAAAAAAGAGTGGCTAACAGAAACGTTGGTTCTTTAGAGGATGAGAGGGTGGATTTAATGAAGGGAAATGAAGAAATGGCTGAGGTGTTGAATGGATATTTTGTGTCAGTCTTCACAGTGGAAGACACAAATAATGTTCCAATAATTGAAGACAAGGAGACTATGACAGGCGAGGACCTAGAAACAATCATTGACACTGAAGAGGTAGTGTTGGGTAAGCTAATGGGGCTGAAGGTAAACAAGTCTCCTTACTCTGATGGAATTCACCCTAAGGTACTGAAAAAGATAGTGGGGGAAAGAGTAAATGCACTTGTGGTAATTTACCAAAATTTGCTGGACTCTGGGGTGGTTCTGGCAGATTGGAAAACAGTGGTGTTTTAAAAAGGAGGCAAAGAAAAGGTGGGTTACTAAGGGCCCATTAGCTTAACTTCCAAAGTGGGGAAAATGCTTAAATTTATAATCAAGGAAGAAATAGCAAGAAATCTGGATAGAAATTGTCCCATGGGGCAGATACAGCATGGGTTCATGAAAGGCAGGTCATGCTTGCTGGAGTTCTTTGAGGATATTATGAGTGCAGTGGACAACGGGGAACTGGTAGATGTAGTGTATCTGGAGTTCCAGAAGACATTCGACAAGGTGCCACACAAAAGATAGGGTGCCACACAACAGAGATAGTAAGAACTGCAGATACTGGAGTCAGAGATAACACAGTGTGGAGCTGGAGGAGCACAGCAGGCCAGGCAGCATCAGAGGAGCAGGAAAGTTAAGGTTTCAGGTCAGAACCCTTCTTCAGAAATGGGGGTGGGGGGAAGGGAGCTCAGAAATAAATAGAGAGGAGGGGTGGGGCTGGGGAAGGTAGGTGGGATGGTGATAGGTGAGCACAGGTAGGGGGTGGTGGGGATTGGTCAGTGAGGTGGGAGGAGCGGATAGGTGGGAGAGAAGATGGACAGGTTGTGTCAGGGCAAGGAAGCGGTGATGAGAGGGAGGGTTGGTCATGGGATGAGGCTAGGAGCTTTTGAAACTGGTAAAATCCACATTTAGGCCATTGGGCTACAGGCTCCCAAGGTGGAATATGAGGTGCTGCTCCTCCAGTTTGCAGGTGGTGTCTTTGGGATACTGAAGGAGGCCCAGGATGGACATGTCACCCAGGGAGTGGGAGGAGGGAGTTGAAATGGTTTGCGACTGGAGGGTGTTGTCATTTGTCGCGAACAGAGTGTAGGTGCTCTACAAAGTGATCTCTGAACCTCTGCTTGGTCTCACCAATGTAGAGGAGGCCACATTGGGAGCAGCGGATGCGATAGACCACATTGACAGATGTGCAGATGAACCTCTGTCTAATGTGGAAGACTTGTTTGGTACCTTGAATGGCAGTGAAGGGGGAGTTGTAGGGGCAGGTGTAGCACTTCCTGCATTTGCAGGGAAAGGTGCCAGGGTGATGGGGCTGGTGGGGAGTGTGGAGCGGATGAAGGAGTCGCAGAGAGAGCGGTCCCAAAGAAAGGCAGATAGTGGTGGGGAGGGAAATAGATCTTTGGTTGTGCAGTCAGATTGCAGGTGGTGGAAGTGGCGGAGAATGATACGTTGGATACGGAGATTGGTGGGGTGATACAAGGGGGTTCTGTCTTTGTTTTTGTTGGGGGGAGAGGATGTGAAGGCAGAGATGTGGGAAACTCAAGAGATGCGGTTGAGAGCATTTATGACCACTGAAGGGGAAATTTGCGGTCCTTGAAATCAGAGGACATCTGGGATGCTCGGGTTTGGAATGCCCTACCTTGGGAGCAGACGCAGCAGAGGTGGTGGAATTGGAAGTAGGGTATTGCATTCTCGCAGGAAGGTGGGTGAGAGGAGGTGTAGTCTAGGTAGCCGTGCGAGTTGTTGGGCTTGAATAGATATCAGTTTCGAGGTGGTCACCAGAGATGGAGACGTAGAGGTCTAGGAAGGAGAGGGAGGTATGGGAGATGCTCCAGCTGAATGAGGTTGGGGTGAAAGGTGTTAGTAAAGTTGATGAACTGTTCAAGCTCCTCATGGGAGCTTCCCCTCCCACTCCCTGGGTGACGTGTCCATCCTGGGCCTCCTCCAGTGTCACAATGACGCCACCCGCAAACTGGAGGAGCGGCACCTCATATTCTGCCTTGGGAGCCTATAGCCCAATGGCCGAAATGTAGCGTTTAGGCCCGAAACGTCAAGTTTTCCTGCTCATATGATGCTGCTTGACCTGCTGTGTTCATCCAGCCCCATGCTTGTTATCTAGGCCGAAATGTGGATTTCATCAATTTCAAAATCTCCCCAACCCGACCTCATCCAATGACCAACGTTCCCTCTCATTCCTGCATCCTTGACCTGACACAACCGGTCCATCTTCTTTCCCACCTATCTACTCCGCCCACCTCACTGACCAATCCCCACCACTGCCTACCTGCACTCACCTATCACCACCCACCTACCTTCCTCAGTCCCACCCCTCCTCTTCATTTATTTCTGAGCTCCCTTCCCCCCTGCTCCCGATTTCTGAAGAAGGGTCCCGACCTGAAATGTCAACTTTCCTGCTCCTCTGATGCTGCCTGGCCTGCTGTGTTCCGCCAGCTCCACACTGTGTTATCTCTGACTCCAGCATCTGCAGTTTTTAGTCTCTCTAAGAATGAGGTAGGATTGATCAATTAAGTTGCACTTATTTCAATGCAAAAAGCCTAAAAGGTAAGGCAGATGAACTCAGGGCATGGTTGGGAACACGGGACTGGGATATCACAGCAATTACAGAGATATGTCTCAGGGATGGACAGGACCGGCAGCTCAATGTTCCAGGGTATAGATGCTGCAGGAAGGATAGAAATGGTGGCAAGAGAGGAGAGGCAGAGGCGTTTTTGATCAGTGAGAACATTATGGCTGTACTCGGGGAGGATATTCCTGGGAATACGTCCAAGGAAGTTACTTGGGTGGAACTGAGAAATAAGGAAGGGATTATCACCTTATGGGAATTGTACTGTAGACCCCTCAGTAGTCAGTGGGAAACTGAGAAACAAATTTGTAAGATCTGTTAGAATAAAGGGATGGTTATGGTAGGTGATTTTAACTTTCCAAACATAGACTGGGACTGCCAGAGGGTTTAGGCCTTGGATGGAGAGGAATTTGATAAGTGTATACAAGAAAATTTTCAGATTCAGTATGTAGATGCACCTTCTAGAAAAGGTGCAAAACTTGACCTACTCTTGGGAAAAAAATGGTAGGGCAGTTGGCTGAGGTGTCAGTGGAGGAGCACTTTGGCACCAATGACCAGAATTCTATTTGTTTTATAATAGTGATGACAAAGGATAGACTTGATCTAAAAGTTAAAGTTCTAAATTTGAGGAAGGCTGATTTTGACAGTATTCGGCAAGAACTTCCGAAAGTTGATTGGAGACAGATGTTCACATGTAAAGGGATGGCTAGAAAATGGGAAGCCTTCAAAAATGAGATAACGAGAGTCCAGAGACAGTATGTTCCTTTTCGGGTGAAGGGCAAGGCTGGTAGGTGTAGGGAATGCTGTATGACTAGAGAAATTGAAGTTTTGGTCAAAAATAAGAAGGAAGCATATGTCAGGTATAGACAGCAGGGATCAAGTGAATCCCTCGAAGAGTAGAAGGCAGTAGGAGTGCACTTAAGAGGGAAATCAGGAGGGCAAAAAGGGGACATGAGATAGCATTGACGAATAGGGTTAAGGAGAATCCAAAGGGATTCAACAAATACATTAAGGACAAATGGATTACTAGGGAGAGAATTGGGTCCCTTAAAGATTAGCAAGGCCACCTATATGTGGAACTGCAGGAGATGGGGGGAGATACTAAGCAGTGTTTATCATGAAGAAGGATATGAATGATGGAGAATGTGGTGAAATAAATAGTAACATCTTGAAAAGCATCCATATTACAGAGGAGGAGGTGCTGGATGTCTTAAAATGCATAAAAGTGGATAAATCCCTGGGACCTGGTGAGATATGCCCTTGAACTCTGTGGCAAGCTTGGGAAGTGATTGCTAGGCCCCTTGCTGAGATATTTGTATCATCCATAGCCACAGGTAACGTGCTGGAAGAATGGAGGTCAGCTAACATGGTGCCGCTATTTAAGAAAGGCATTAAGGAAAAGCTGGAGAACTATAGACTGGTGAGCGTGACATTAGTGGTGGGTAAGTTGTTGGAGGGAATCCTGAGGGACAGGATTTACATGTATTTGGAAAGGCAAGGACTGATGAGGGATAGTCAACGTGGCTGTGTGCATAGGAAATCATGTCTCACTAACTTGGTTGAGTTTTTTGAAGAAGTAGCAAAGAGGATTGATGATGGAAGATCGGAGAACATGATCTGTATGGACATCATTAAGACGTTCAACAAGGGTCCTCAAGGTAGAGATAATAGGTACTGCAGATGCTGGAGAATCCAAGATAACAAGGTGTGGAGCTGGATGAACACAGCAGACAAAGCAGCATCATAGGAGCAGGAAAGCTTGACGTTTCGGGCCTAGACCCTTCATCAGAAATGGGGGAGGGGAAGAGGGTTCTGAAATAAATAGGGAGAGAGAGCAAGGTGGATAGAAGATGGATAGAGGAGAGGATAGGTGCAGAGGAGACAGACAAGTCAAAGAAGCGGGGATGGCGCCAGTAAAGGTGAGTGTAGGTGGGGGGGTAGGGAGGAGATAAGTCAGTCCAGGGAGGACGGACAGGTCAAGGGGGCGGGATGAGGTTAGTAGATAGGAAATGAGGGTGCGGCTTGAGGTGGGAGGAGGCGACAGGTGAGAAGAAGAAGAGGTTAGGGAGGCGGGGACGAGCTGGGCTGGTTTTGGGATGCGGTTGGGGGAGGGGCGATTTTGAAGCTTGTGAAATCCACATTGCTACCATTGGGCTGCAGGGTTCTCAGGCTGAATATGATTTGCAGTTCCTGCAGCCTTCGGGTGACATCACTGTGGCATTGCAGGACGCCCAGGATGGACATGTCGTCTGAGGAATGGGAGGGGGAGTTGAAATGGTTCGCGACTGGGAGGTGCAATTGTTTGTTGCGAACTGAGCGCAGGTGTTCTGCAAAGCGGTCCCCAAGCCTCCGCTTAGTTTCCCCGATGGAGAGGAGGCCCCAACGGGTGCAGCGGATGCAGTATACCACATTGGCAGATGTGCAGGTGAACATCTACTTGATGTGGAAAGTCTTCTTAGGGCCTGGGATTGGGGTGAGGGAGGAGGTGTGAGGGCAGGTGTAGCACTTCCTGCGCTCCACACTCCCCTCCAGCCCGACCACACCAGGCACTTTTCCCAAGCCCGCATGGGCCCAATCTATGCCTGCCTCTTTGTAGGTTACGTGGAACAATCCCTCTTCCGTAACTACACTGGCCCGAAACCCCACCTCTTCCTCCGTTACATTGATGACTGTATTGGCGCCGCCTCGTGTTTCCACAAGGAGCTCGAACAGTTCATCCACTTCACCAACACCTTCCACCCCAACCTGAAGTTCACCTGGACCATCTCCAACACTTCTCTCTCCTTCCTGGACCTCTCTGTCTCCATCTCGGGTAACCACCTAGAAATCGATGTCCATTTCAAACCCACTGACTCCCACAGCTACCTGGAATACACCTCCTCCCACCCACCCTCCTGGAAAAATGCCATCCCCTATTCCCAATTCCTTCGTCTTCGCCGCATCTGCTCCCAGGATGAGGCATTCCACTCCTGTAAATCTCAGGTGTCCTCATTCTTCAAGGACCGCAACCTCCCCCCCGGCAGTGGTTGAGAACGCCCTCGACCCTGTCTCCCGCATTTCCCGCAACTCATCCCTCACACCCCGTCCCCGCGATAACAACCAAAAAAGAATCCCCCTCGTCCTCACGTACCACCCCACCAACCTCTGGATCCAACGCATCATCCTCCGACACTTCCGCCATCTGCAATCCGACCCCACCACCAAAGACATTTTTCCCTCCCCACCCTTGTCTGCTTTCTGGAGGGACCACTCCCTCCATGACTCCCTGTCCACTCCACACTCCCCTCCAGCCCCACCACACCCGGCATTTTTCCCTGCAACCGCAGGAAGTGCTACACCTGCCCCCACACCTCCTCCCTCACCCCAATCCCAGGCCCCAAGAAGACTTTCCACATCAGGCAGATGTTCACCTGCACATCTGCCAATGTGGTATACTGCATCCGCTGTACCTGTTGTGGCCTGCTCTACATTGGGGAAACCAAACGGAGGCTTGGGGACTGCTTTGCAGAACACCTGCGCTCAGTTTGCAACAAACAGTTGCACCTCCCAGTCGCGAACCATTTCAACTCCCCCTCCCATTCATCAGACGACATGTCCATCCTGGGCCTCCTGCAATGCCACAATGATGCCACCCAAAGGCTGCAGGAACAGCAAATCATATTCAGCCTGGGAACCCTGCAGCCCAATGGCATCAATGTGGATTTCACAAGCTTCAAAATCTCCCCTCCCCCAACCACATCCCAAAACCAGCCCAGCTCGTCCCCGCCTCCCTAACCTGTTCTTCTTCTCACCTATCCCCTCCTCCCACCTCAAGCCGCACCCCCATCTCCTATCTACTAACTTCATCCCGCCCCCTTGACCTGTCTGTCCTCCCTGGACTGACCCATCTCCTCCCTACCCCACCACCTACTCACCTTTACTGGCTCCATCCCCGCCTCTTTGACTTGTCTGCCTCCTCTCCACCTATCCTCTCCTCTATCCATCTTCTATCCGCCTTCCCCCCTCTCCCTATTTATTTCAGAACCCTCTTCCGCTCCCCCATTTCTGATGAAGGGTCTTGGCCCGAAACGTCAAGCTTTCCTTACTCCTATGATGCTGCTTGGCCTGCTGTGTTCATCCAGCTCCACACCATGTTGTCTCGGATTCTCCAGCACCTGCAGTACCTATTATCTCTGACACAATTTTAACCCCACTGCAAAGCCTCGTCTCAGGATGCCTACCCTGAAGAAGTTACCCTCCTCCCTCGGGACTAACCTCAGGGGATCTCTTTCCCACTGCAACTCTCTTATAATCTCTTCGGCCTTGAAATTGCTCGACCATGTCCTGAAGCAAACCAGGTACTACAGCCATGTCACCTTTCTTAGTACCTGCCTCTGGCACCAAATCATCCCCAATGGACTACAATCCACATTCAAGCCTTCCCAATTTGGCCCCAACCGTGACAATATCTACATTCAGAACATTGAGACCCTTCAGAAGCGCTTCTCCCTGCGACTCCAGAAACACACACTTGCAGCAATGCGCAGGCATCTCCAGGCACTACAATCAAGCCTACCCCAGCTCAGAGCCTCCCTCTCCCAGAACTGCAAAGGACCTCTCCTGGTTTTTATTCTTCGTAGGATCCACAACCTGAACTCACAATTCTACTCAGCTTTATTAGACACTAAAAACCGTAAGTACAGTAAACTAACTGGTGCCCACCACCCAAAACGGGCTTCCCCCACCTCCCAAATCCCCAGCCATACCCAGGACCTCCCCCACAATGTACCCGCCGCCATTGGCCACGAGGCCACTGTTGGAGAACCCACAGATGACGTCACATCCGCCACCGCCGGGTACACCACTTCCGGGAGAGCGAACACCACCACTGCTGAAACCACCGCCTCCATCTCCGAGACCAACACCACAGACAGTACCGTCACCACCGCCTACCCCGCTCCGCCCACTGCCAACGCCGCTCCGCCCACTGCCGACGCCAACGCAACTCCGCCCACCGCCAACACAACCCCGCCCACAGCCGACGCCGACAACGCTCCGCCCACTGCCTCCACAGCAGCTCCAGAGGAGACAGCAACACTGACCCCTGCCGAGTCTTCACCATCCCCCCAGACCTCCCCCTTACTGCGGACGAACGATCAGTCCTCAGTAAAAGGCTCACCTTTGTCCCCCTCCACCCACATATCAACGAATACCGCTCTTGCTTGGATATTGAGCAGTTTTTCTGCCGCCTCCGCCTCCACGCTTACTTCTCCAACCGCGAATCTAACCCTCCCTCTACTGACCCCTTCTCCCGCCTCCAACACAAGCCCTCCTCCTGGACAGCACCCCAAGGCCTCCTACCCTCCCTCGACCTCTTCATCTCCAACTGCCGTCGAGACATCAATCGCCTCAACCTCTCTCCCCCTCTCAAACACTCCAACCTCTCCCCTGCAGAATGTGCAGCCCTCCGCTCCCTCTGCTCCAATCCCAACGTCACCATAAAACCCACGGACAAGGGAGGTGCAGTTGTAGTATGACGCACTGACCTCTACATTGCTGATGCCAAGCGCCAACTCTCCGACACCTCCTCCTACCGCCCCCTGGATCATGACCCCACCCCCGAACACCAAACCATCATCTCCCAAACCATCCACAACCTCATCACCTCAGGTGACCTCCCACCCACCGCCTCCAAACTCATCGTTCCCCAACCCCGCACCGCCCGCTTCTATCTCCTTCCCAAAATCCACAAAGCTGAATGCCCTGGTTGACCCATTGTCTCCGCCTGCTCCTGCCCGACCAAACTCATCTCCACCTACCTCGACTCCACCTTCACCCCCTTGGTCCATGAACTCCCTACCTACTTCCGTGACACCACCCACGCCATCCACCTCCTCCAGAACTTCCAATTCCCCGGTCCCCAACACCTCATTTTTACTATGGACGTCCAGTCCCTATACACCTGTATTCCCCATGCAGATGGGGCCTAAAGGCCCTCCGCTTCTTCCTGTCCCGCAGAACTGACCAATCCCCCTCCACTGACACCCTCATCCGCTGAGCCGAACTTGTCCTCACCCTCAACAACTTCTCTTTCAATTCCTCACACTTCCTACAGACAAAGGGGGTGGCCGTGGGTACCCACATGGGCCCAAGCTATGCCTGCCTCTTTGTAGGTTACGTGGAACAATCCCTCTTCTGTTCCTACACTGGCCATAAACCCCACCTCTTCCTCCGTTACATGATGACTGTATCGGCGCTGCCTCGTGCTCCCACAAGGAGCTCGAACAGTTCATCCACTTCACCAACACCTTCCACCCCAACCTGAAATTCACCTGGACCATCTCCAACACTTCTCTCTCCTTCCTGGACCTCTCTGTCTCCATCTCGTGTAACCACCGAGAAACCGATGCCCATTTCAAACACACTGACTCCCACAGCTACCTGGAATACACCTCCTCCCACCCACCTTCCTGCAAAAATGCCATCCCCTATTCCCAATTCCTTCGCCTCCGCCGCATCTGCTCCCAGGATGAGGCATTCCACTCCCGTACATCTCAGATGTCCTCATTCTTCAAGGACTGCAACTTTCCCCCCGAAATGGTCAAAAACACCCTCGACCGTGTCTCCCGCATTTCCCGCAACTCATCCCACACTCCCCGTCCCCGCAATAACAACCAAAAAAGAATCCCCCTTGTCCTCACGTACCACCCCACCAACCATCGGATCCAACGCATCATCTTCCGACACTTCCGCCATCTGCAATCCGACCCCACCACCAAATACATTTTTCCCTCCACACCCTTGTCTGCTTTCCGGAGGGACCACTCCCTCCGTGACTCCCTTGTCTGCTCCACACTCCCCTCCAGCCCCACCACACCCGGCACTTTTCCCTGCAACCGCAGGAATTGCTGCACCTGCCCCCACATCTCCTCCCTCACCCCAATCCCAGGCGCCAAGAAGACTTTCTACATTAAGCAAATGTTCACCTGCACATCTGCCAATGTGGTATACTGCATCTGCTGTACCCGTTGTGGCCTCCTCTCCATAGGGGAAACTAAGCAGAGGCTTGGGGACTGCTTTGCAGAACACCTGCGCTCAGTTTGCAACAAACAATTGCACCTCCCAGTCGCGAACCATTTCAACTCCCCCTCCCATTCATCAGACGACATGTCCATCTTGGGCCTCCTGCAATGCCACAGTGATGCCACCCGAAGGCTGCAGGAACAGCAAGTCATATTCAGCCTGGGAACCCTGCAGCCCAATGGTATCAATGTGGATTTCACAAGCTTCAAAATCTCCCCTCCCCCTACCGCATCCCAAAACCAGCCCAGCTCGTCCCCGCCTCCCTAACCTGTTCTTCCTCTCACCTATCTCCTTCTCCCACCTCAAGCCCCACCCCCATCTCCTGTCTACTAACCTCATCCTGCCCCCTTGACCTGTCCGTCCTCCCTGGACTGACCTATCTCCTCCCTACCCCTCCACCTGCACTCACCTTTACTGGCTCCATCCCCGCCTCTTTGACTTGTCTGTCTCCTCTCCACCTATCCTCTCCTCTATCCATCTTCTATCTGCCTTCCCCTCTCTCCCGATTTATTTCAGAACCCTCTTCCCCTCCCCCATTTCTGATGAAGGGTCTCGGCCCGAAACATCAAGCTTTTCTGCTCCTATGATGCTGTGTTCATCCAGCTCCACACCTTGTTATCTGGGTTCCTCAAAGTAGACTGGTTAGCAAGGTTAGATCACATGGAATACAGGGAGAACTAGCCATTTAGATACACATACGAAGATAGACAGAGAGAAGTGATGGAGGGTTGTTTTTCAGACTGGAGATCTGTGACCATGGTATGCCACAAGGATCAGTGCTGGGTTCACTGATTTTCGTGATCTGGATGTGGACAAAGGAGGTATGGTTAATAAGTTTGCAGATCACACCAAAATTGGAGGTGTAGTGGACAGTGAAGAAGGTTACCTCAGTGTCCAATGGCATCTTGACCAGATGGGCCAATGGGCCAAGGAGTGGCAGATAGAGTTTAATGTTGGTAAATGTGAGGTGTTGCATTTTGGAAAGGCAAATCAGGGCAGCATTTATACATTTAATGGTAAGACCCTGAGGAGTGTTGCTGAACAAAGAGACCTTAGAGTGCAAGTTCATGGTTCCTTGAAAGTGGAGGCACAGGTAGACAGGATAGTGCAATGACTATGGGAGTTGGGAGGTCATGTTGCAGTGTACAAGACATTGGTTAGGCCACTTTTGGAATACAGTGTCTAATTCTGATCTCCCTGCTACAGGAAGCATGTTGTGAAACTTGAAAGAGTTCAGAAAGGATTTACAAGGATATTGCCAGGGTGGGAGGGTTTGATCTTGAGGGAGAGGCTCAATCGGCTGCAATATTTTCCCTGGAGCGTTGGAGGCTGAGGGGTGACCTCATAGAGGTTTATAAAATCATGAGGGGCATGGATAGGTTGTTTAGTCAAGGTCTTTTTCCCTGGGTGGGGGAGTCCTCAACTAGAGGGTAAAGGTTTAAGGTGAGAGGAGAAAGATTTAAAAGGGACCTAAGGGGGCGATCTTATCATGTAGATGGTGGTGTGTGTCTGGAATGAGTTGCCAGAGGAAGCGGTGGAGGCTGGTACAATTACAACATTTAAAAGGCATCTGGATGGGTATATGAATTGGAAAACTTTAGAAAGATGTGGGCCAAATGCTGGCAAATGGGACTAGATTAATTCAGGATATCTGGTCAGCATGGACAAGTTGGACCGAAGGGTCTGTTTCCGTGGTGTACAACTCTGCAACTCTATGCCTCTATATACTTTGACTGCGTGATTATAACTGACTTAAATTAAACATGAACTGTCAATTTCCCCGCTAATCCTTTATTTCTGGCTTCCTCCTCACTGTGAACTCAACAAGTAAGAAGCTGTTGAATTCCCTTCGATGCAGGCATGACCAGCAGTCTTTAGGACCCAGAAACTACCAATTGCTGACTGGTTGATAGCTTCTGGGGAACCCAGGATACCACAGTTGAGATCTGCAATAAACTGAGATACTCATCAAAGTTGGCCAACTCACTCTTATCAGGCTGATTTTCGAATGATTCTTTTTCCTTCGTATCCAGTCGTCGTCTTACACACAACTGAACATTTTCTTTTCCCCATCACCAAAATACCCATGGCATATTTGTGTTCCATCTGTTAAACACCACAGTCTGATTTGCAATTTAATTGCTTGCTGACACTGTGACTCAGCTGCCCACTCCAGTAACCCTCTAACCTTTGTACTTCATTTCATCTCAAATGCTCAATGACATTTGCAGTGCAAGAAGAGACCATTTGGCTCACCTAGTCTGTACCAGTCAGCAAAGATCTGACGACAGTAATCCCATTTTCTAGCTCTTGGCCGCTAACGCTGGAGGTTATGGCGATGCAAATCAACATTTAAACACTATTTCAATATTGCAGGAGTTTCTGTCTCATCCACCCTTTCAAGGAGTACGATCCAGATTCCTCCACCCTCTGGGTGAAAGAAATTTTCCTCAACTGTTCTCAGATGTACTGCTTACTTTCCACTTTTGCCCATGGGTCCTTGACTCCTCTATTACTGGAACAAAAAGTGACTTTGTATCAAACTCCCTCATAAACTTATACACCTATGTCAGATAACCTCTCAATCTTTTCCCATCCAAGGAAAGCAATCCCGGCCTCTCCAAACTTTCCTCATAGCTCAGACTTTCTAGAGTCAGCATCCTCGGAATTCTCCTCCCTAGTACAATCACACCTTTCCTGTAATGCGTTGACCAGAACTCCACAAAGTATTCCAGCTGTGGACAAATATCCCCCTACCATCACCTTCTGCTTCCTGCCTCTCTGCCAATTTTGGATCCAATGTGGCACTTGATCTTGGATCCCGTGTGCTCTTACTTTTTTGACCAGTTTGCAGCGACCTCATCAAAAGTCTTGCTAAACTCCATGTAGACCACATCAAATTCATTGTACCCTTTAAAACTCCTGATTGTACAGAGTCAGACAGTCATACAGCATAGAAACAGGCCTTTCAGTCCGCCATTTCTCTGCTAAACAACACCAAACTACACTAACGCCATTTGCCTGTGCTTTGTCCATAGCCTATTATGCCCTTTCAGTTTAAGCACTCATCCAGATGCTTCCTAAATGTTGCAAAATTACCTGCCTTCGCCACCCGCTTGAGCAGCAAGTTCCATAGTTAAACCACCCTCTGAGTGAAATTTATTTTTCTCATGTCTCCTCTAAACCATGTGTCCCTCACCTTAAACTTGTGTCCTCTCGTCTTAGACAAGTCTGCCAAATAATTCAGTCATTTTTTCATATATAACCTTCTCTTGACAAATCCATGCTAACCGTCCTGGATTATTCTGTGTCTCTCCAAATGCAGACAAATTCTGTCCCTCAGAATTCTTTCTTATACCCTCCCCTACACTGAGGTTAGACTGAAGAGGTTGAAATTTCCTGGTCTACCCTTCCTCCCTCTTTTAATAAAATGACAACTTCAGCAATGCTGCAGTCCTCTGGCACCTCATCTGTGGCCACAGAGGATTTTAAAATTATTCATTTCCTTTGCCTCCCTCAACAGCCTTGGATGCATCTCATCCAGGCCTCATGGACACATATAGGAAATGTTACTGTAGTCCCAGACAACCATGTGGCTATTCTCACATTAGAGAGAGATTTAACCTGAGGGTCATCATGCCTCAGGCAAGGAAAGAGTTTGAGAAGGAGAGTCTTTCATGGTAACTTTAGCTGTTGTGGGAATTGAACCCATGCTGTTGGTATCACTCTGCATTACAAACTAGCTGGCCCTAACCTTGACATTAACCCAACTGAGCTAACTGACCACACCCCCCACACATAATAGAGGTCTACTGCACTGAAAAATTCTCATCAAATCTGAGCCATGCAGAAACAGCCACCAAACTATTCAAATCTCATTTTCCAAAACTTAGCCCATAGCCTTGTATGCCTTTGCATCACAAGTGCACAGGTAAATATTTCTGAAATATTATGGGTTACAATCTTTACAGGCAATGAATTCCAGATTCCCACCACCCTCTGGGAAAAAAAATCTCACCTCCGCTCTAAACCTCCTGCCTCTTATCTTAAATCCATGATCCCGGTCTTTGATTCCTCCACCAATGGGAAGAGTTTCTTTCTGTCTATCCTGTCAATGTTCCACATAATATTAGACATCTGAATCATGTCCCCTTTCATTCTCCTCTGTCCCAAGGAACATGACTCTGGTCTATCCAATCTCTCTTTATAACTAAAACTCTCCATCCCAGGCAACATGCAGGTAAATCTTCTCTGCACCCTCTCCAATGCAAAATGCGCACAATTCTCTAGAACTGGCCTAACCAACGTTTAATGCTGTTCCAACTTATCCTCCTTGCTCCTGAGCTGTAATGGAGACAAGTATCCCATATGCCTTATCTACCTGTCCCACTATTTTAAGGGACCAGTGGCCATGTGCACCAAGGTCCCTCTCATCCTGGGTACTTCTCAGAATCCTACTGTTCAGCATGTGTTCTTTTGCCTTGTTTGTGCGTCCAAGTGTGCCACCCCATACTTATCTCTGGTCTCTGGAGTTATCTATTATTTAAAGGCAGTAAACTGACAAGTATCTCTTCCTTTTCTATGCAAGAGGCAAGTTGAGAATTCACCCAAGGTGTCTGAGCAATTCTGAGGCTACATTTTACATTAATTCAATGTTTAACATTTGTGTCAGATTTTCACATATTAGTTGACCTATCCTTGACTTTTCCCTATTCTCAAATGAAATGTCCCAGATAGGTCAGTGAATACAATTGCATGGTAAAAGTCCTTGGTAAATGTTTCAAAATTTCTCGTGGTCTGTCAATTTTCCAGTCACATTTCCACAACATTTTTCGTAGAAAAGGAAAGGGATTTTTTTCAGTGTTGTTGAGTTGTTTGAAACTTTATTGTGTCAGCCAGTACTATAGCGCACTGGAATTACATGAGTTAGAAGGTAAATTTATTTTACACATGAAAAATCGGAGGCAAACATTTAAGATTAAAAAAAACTCACTTGATGGAAAATGTGCAGAAAACAGCACTGTGGCAGGATTCTATTTAACAAGTTTGCTCTGTGAATTTTGGAAGTTTAGTAATTCTGGGACCTAAGCATGATTTATAAAATAAAACGTATTGAAGAAATGGTGTGATTTGTAAGATTATAGAGCCAGCAGTTAAATTCCCCAGCTAACTGTGTGGCATATATTGAGACATGAGCTACTCAATTTTAATTGTTACCTCTGGCCCTGCATCTATTAAATAAAGTCCTTAATGTTAATCAGATTAGTGTAGATTTATGCCAAGCCATTTTTACCCTTTTGACTAGAAAACAGATTTATCTTAATTATTCCAGGACAAATAACCATTCAGCAAAAATCAACCATTTAAACCTTCAGTTATATTGCTTCATGGCACCACAAAATGTAAGAGAAATAATGCATCAGTGTATAATGAGATTATGTTTCCATATTTACAAAAATAATGATGTCGCTCTAGGTGAATTATAAAGACAGTAGACAAATGTGTTTTAGGCTGGTCTCTATATGATTCACAAATTGAGCATTCATATTGTCATATGAAGCATATCCAGGAACCAATACAGAATGAGAGAGTTTTAAGAGATATTTCCAGGATCTTTATTGTTTGGCCTTGTGTTGAAAGCTCCTAAAATACAATGGCCTAGATCTAGGCAAGCTGCAGCAAATTAGGTACAGGGAAGGATCCCTGCATCAGCATGGGAAGGATCAAAAAATACCTGATATTGAGCCTCATTGACATGAATGTAGCCAGCTGTATCGAGCTGCCGATCAGCGTACTTTTCAATGTTCAGGTCAAGACCCTCAGGTAAACCTTAGAAGAGTTGAGAAGCGATCGGGAATTGTTCAGGGGCTGTACGAAGGAGTGGGGTGGTCAGGAGAGAGAACAGCGAATGTTGAGAAGCTGTAGAGTGAACCAGAAGGAATGAGGCGATCAGGAGGAAGCTCTTTCTCAATTGCATGGTAATGCCATTGAATGTCAAGGGGAGATATTTAGATTTTCTCTTGTTGGAAATAGTCACTACCTGTCACTGTTTTTTTCATTCTTTCATATAATGTGGATGTCACTGACAAGGTCAGCATTTGCTGGCCATTTCTTAATTTCTTGATGAGTCGACACACTGGAATCCTGTGCAACATAAAGCTGGCATATGTCCTTCCCCGTAGGACATTAGTGTCCTCGAAGAACAATGGGGAACCAAATGATATTCTTTTTACAAAAAATAATCATAGTTTCATAGTTACTATTACTTAAACTAGCTTTATAATCTAGATTTGTGAATTAATTGGACGTAACTTCCACTATTTGCACTGCCCGCTCCCCAAAAGCTGGAGACATGGACTGCTTTGTTTACTGGAGTTTTCAATGAAATCAAACACCATTTGCTGGTTTGGCCTGTGACCCTGCCTTGAGAAACTTCTGCAGTAAAATCCTGGGGCTGAGACTACTGACAACCAAAAAAGCCCAAGTTATTTCTTCCCCTCAGAGTTTTGCTTTCCCATTTACTTCAATTTTCCTGGGGCTTCTTTGGGCCACGCCAGCTCAAATGCTGACTCAATATCAAAGGCACTCGCTCTTATGTCACCTCTGAGGCAAAGTGGGAGTGAAAGTCGTCTAGAAATAAGAGACATCTATGCAAATTTTGCTCTGGCAGTGACTGGTTAGGAATGAGTTAGCCTCAAAGTGAGGTAGCACAATTGAGAAGTGTCAGAAGAGGATGATGCGTTCAATTGTTGAAGCCTGGGAACAGGTCGAGGAGGACTGGCTGAGAAAATTTATCCGTACAACAACAGAGGATGTCATTTGATAATGAAACAGCCATACAGTGGATAGTCCTCTTGTGGGGTGATCTAGAATAAGAGGTCATAATTTTAGGCAAATGGATGGCTGATTTAAAATAGAAATAAGGATGAATTACTTATTTCATTAGCACGTAGCATTCACTACCAAATTGTGGTGGATACTGGTACGCTGTCTAAATTTGAGGAGATGGACAGATTTTTAAGTAATAATAGATTGAAGAGTTATGTGAAGCAGGCAGGAAAGTGGACGTGAGGCCAAGGTAAGATCAGCCATGATCATATTAAATGGCGGAACAGGCTCCGGGATCAGATTCACCTACACTTGCTCCTACTCTTACTTTTCTTATTATGTACTTTTTTTATTAGAAGGAGCAGAAAAGGAGTAAACCTGAGTGAAAACGTTCAAACATAATATTGTGGGAAAGATTTGGGAGTCAATAACAATGTTAAGGTTTTTCGCAAATACAGCGGGATTAAGGATTAGTTTTTTTGAAGAGGGAAGTGATGGTGCCAGTTTTGAAGAGATACTTTTATTTTCATTTACAGGCAGAGGAAGGAATTTGGATGGGGTCAGAGTAATTAAGAGTCAGCGCAGTATCTGCCAGAAGAAGGGGTCTTAAATTCGGAAAGCAGCAAAGCAATTCTGCTTTTGAGAGAGGTTCATTAATCAGCTTCTATCCCTCTATTGATTGTAATGGAACATCAACCTGCCAAGAACGAAGGGATTTTATAGTATGTTTGTAATAAGTCTGGTCACTTCTTTATCGTCTGATTTTGCATGCTGGTCCTGGTGATCACACCTTAACACTTTTATTTACAGACATGATCAATAATGCCTCAGAGATAAAAGGTACTGCAGATGCTGGAGAATCCGAGATAACAAGCATGGGGCTGGATGAACACAGCAGGTCAAGCAGCATCATAGGAGCAGGAAAACTCGACGTTTCGGGCCTAAACCCTTCATCAGAAATGGGGGAGGGGAAGAG
>JAHRHZ010000266.1:14462453-14557140 GCA_024137785.1 Ginglymostoma cirratum
TTTCGGGCCTAAACCCTTCATCAGGGTTTAGGCCCGAAACGTCGAGTTTTCCTGCTCCTATGATGCTGCTTGACCTGCTGTGTTCATCCAGCCCCATGCTTGTTATCAATAATGCCTACTTACTGTAACAAAGTAAATTATAGTAATGACTAGAAAATTGTTCTAAACATAAGCTGAACTCTGTTGCAAATGAATGTCCTACATGGGCTATTATAAGTCAACTGTGAGATGCTCTTAAAAGGCAATTTTACTCAATTCAGTATATTAATTTAATTTGAATGGTGACTGACTGCAACACCTTTTTTTATACACGCTTTGAGTAATTTTTAATGTATGGTTTTGACGATAGATTTAGGACAGAGGTTTTAAACCAGTGTGCTGCAAGAACTCTCAAAAAGTGTGCCGTAAAATTTTGTACAAAGATAATAAAAATCAATGTAAAACAAATTTGAAACATTAAGGCATTTGTTCTTTCTTTAGCTTGTTGCAAACCTCTCTAGTAAAACTATACCCATAGTAAATGCAAGTGAGTGTTGATGTCTATGAGCAATCATTTCAGCTAATAAAAGTAGATGTGCCATGTGCGCCATGAAATTGTTTGCCTCATTGAAGTGTACCAGGTTCCTGAAAAGTGGCTACTGGTTTGCTCAGACATTTGGATCATTGGCTTGTGATACAGAATGATGCCAATAGTGTGGATTCAATTCCTGCATGGGCTGAGGTTACCATGAAGGACACTCCTTCTCAGTCTCTCCCCTCACCTAAAGTGTGGCAATTCTCAGGTTAAACCACTACCAGTCATCTCTCACTCTATTCAAATAGTAGCCCTACTGCTTAGACCATGATGACTTTGCCTTTTTACTTTCCTGAAAATTTGGGAATCGCAGATTGAAGACTATCTGGGGATTTGGCAGGAAATGGAAAGATGTATGGAGGTCAATAGGGGAGGACTTTGCTCGTTTGGACTGTTCAAAAAATGCCCTGCCCCATTTTGAAGGATGTGGAGATGCCAGTGTTGGACTGGGGTGGACAAGATCAAAAATCACAGGATACCAGCTTATTGTCCAACAGGTTTATTTGAAAATGCAAGCTTTTGGAGCTCAGCTCCTTCCTCAGGTGTACTGTCTGGGAGAGGGTATACAACACAGAATTTATAAGCAGAAAGGTAATAACCATAAAACTGTCTGCCTCTTATTGTTGAGTCGTTTAGGAAGGAGACTACTGATTAGAATCCAAAATCCAGATTCATTTCAAGTCATTGTCCTGAGATAATTAAAAGTTTTATCAATGTATACAAGAGGTGACATCTGAGGTCAGACAATGCATTTTAGGTGTGAGGTCTTGCTAAGAATCTGTCTGTGTTTTAAACTGGGGTCAAGTCTTTTTTTGAGCAAAGCAGGATGTATGTATCTGCAACTAAACAAACATCTTGGTTGGAATAATTCATGTGTGTGTCTGTGTTTGTGCGTGTGTATGGGATGACAATGGCCCAGTGGTATTATCACTGACTGTTAATCCAGACACTGGGTTCGAATGCTGCCATGGCAGCAGGTGGAATTTGAATTAATTAAATATCTATAATTAAGAGTCTAATCATGACCGTGGATCCATTGCTGATTGTAGGGGGAAACACCCACCTGGTTCACTAATGCCCTTCAGGGAAGGAAACTGCCATCCTTATTTGGCCTAGCCTAAATGTGACTCTAGCCCAGCGACGCCTGCATTCCGTGTGTGTGTGTGTGTGGGTGGGTGGGTGTGTGTGTGTGGGTGGGTGTGTGTGTGTGTGTGTGTGGGTGTGTGTGCGCACGCGCGCGCATGTGTGCGTGTATGCGGGTGTGTGAGTATATAGGTGTGGTGGGGTCACCTGTAGTGTGACATGAACCCAAGATCACAACTGAGGCCATTCTCATGGGTATGGAACTTGGCTAATAGCCTCTGATCAGCGATTTTGCATTGTTATCTATCCTGAAGTCCACCTTGGAGGACACTTACCTGAAGACCAAAGGCCGAATGTCCTTGACCCCTGAAGTGCCTCCCCATTTGGAGGGAACACCCCTGCCTGGTAATCATTGCGCAGTATCCATTCATCTGTTGTCAAACCATCTGCATGCTCTCACCAATATACTATGCCTCAGGGCATCCTTGTCTGCATCGTATGAGAGAGGCAACATTGGATGAGTCACATGAGTATCTGCCGCGCACATGGTGGGTGGTGTTCCCACATGTGACGGTAGTGCCCATGTTGATGATCTGACATGTCTTGCAGAGGTTGCCATGTCAGGGTCGTACAGTGTTGTGGTCGATGTCATCCTGAAGGCTGGGTAGTTTGCTGCGAACAATGGTCTGTTTAAGGTTTGGCGGTTGTTTGAAGGCAAGAGGTGGAGGCATGGGGAAGATCGTGGTGGGGTGCTCATCGTCATTGATAACGTGTTGGAGGCAGCAATGAGCATGGCTCTCCAGAAGAACTGGGCGACGAAGACTGGGCAACCCTAATGGTTGTATGCCATATCTGTCTTCTGAGGAGGTCATTTACAGTTTTTCGCTGTGGTATGACAGAATTGGCGATCAATGAGTTGAGCATCCTATCCTGTTCCCATGAGGGTGTCCTTCAACACCTTCAGGTGTCCGTCCCATTCCCCCTCATCTGAGCAGATCCTATGTATGCATAGGGCTTGTCCAGAGGGGATGGCTTTTTTTAATTATACTTAGGGTGGAAGACACAAACATGAATTATTCCGCCCAAGATGTTTGTGTTGTTGCAGATACATACATTCTATTTTGCTAAAAAAGAACTTGACCCCAGTTTAAAACATAGACAGATTCTAAGCAAGACCTCCCACTTGCAATGGATTGTCTGACCTGAGATAGCACCTCTTGTACACATTGATAAAACTTTTAATTATCTCAGGACAATGACTTAAAAGAAATCTGGGTTTTGCATTCTAATCAGTGGTCTCCTTCCTAAATGATTCAACAATAAGGGGCAGCTAGTTTATGGTTATTACCTTTCTGCTTATAAATTCTGTGTCATATACCCGCTCTCACACACTATGCCTGAGGAAGGAGCTAAGCTCCAAAAGCTTGCGTTTTCAAATAAACCTGTTGGACTATAACCTGATGTCATGTGATTTTTGACCATTTTGAATGAAACATTTGACCTTTTCAGGTGGATATATTTGATATGTATGAGTATTAAGCTAACAGCAGGACACTTCATCCCCAGTGACAGCATCAACATTTATCTTTCAGCCAAGATTGTGAAGTAACTTATTCATTATCACACTGCTGTTTGTGGAACATTCATGTGTGCGACATGGCTTATGCATTCCCTAGAATACAGCAGCAGTGACTACAATGCAAAAGTATTTATTTGGCTGTAAAATTCTCTTTGGGACATATTAAAGGAATCAAATGTGTTATCTCAATGTTGAACTTTCTTTATCTTTCCTATTTCTACCATCTTTCCCTTCAGATCCACGATAGCAAAAGGAAGAAATTAATCCACTTGCTGTTCTTCCCAAAGCTGCACTTAAGTGTCCAGCCATTTCACTTCAGTGTCTACCCCTTAGTTTTTAACTGTATCTCCTTGGGCAGATCTAGCTCAGTGCCTGTTGAAGTACTTCCTTCTAACATCTGTGTAATATATAAAATATAAAGGGATAGATGAAAAGAAATTTATTAGGTTAACATGCAGTCATGGACTCTATCATTGCTCTAAGATATGTAGGGTGTTCCTGCAAGTTGACATATTCAGACAAATTGACATGACGGGGACTGCAAGTAGGACAGAGAATGACAAACTTGCAGTGGTGACTGCCCATCCACATTGTCTTCCCTTGCCACTTCTTTCAAGTCGTGTTGCAAAAGCTTCATTGCTTTCTGCTCAATATGATTCCTGAATTGTAGCTGCTCACCTTTCAGTAGCTGAAGCTTGCTTTCAATTGAAAAATCAGCAGTTGCAGAGAACCGTTAAGATGGATACAGAACTGGCTTAGATATAAAAGACAGAGAGTAGCAATAGAAAGGTGTTTCTCTGACTGGAGATCTGTGACCAGTGGTGTTCCGCAGGGATCAGTGCTGGCACCACAGTTGTTTGTAACATACAGAAATGATTTGGAGGAGAATGTAGGCCTGACAGTAAGTTTGTGTTTGACACAAAGGTTGTGGGATCTGTGAATAGTGAGGAGGATTGCCAGAGGATACAGCTGGAGATGTGGGTGCAGACATGGCAAATGGAATTTGATCCAGACAAATGTGGCACAGTGGCTCAGTGGTTAGCACTGCTGCCTGAAAGTGCCAGCGTCCTGGGGTTCAATTCCAGCCTTGGGCAACTGTCTGTCTGGAGTTTGTGCTTTCTCCCTGTGTCTGGGCAGGTTTCCTCCCACAGTCCAAAGATGTGCCGGTTTGGTAGATTGACTATACTAAATTGCTCTATAGTATCCAGGGCTGTACAGGCTAGGTGGGTCAGCCTTGGGAAAATTCAGGTTTACAGGGATATGGTATGGAGTTGAGTCTGGGTGGGACCTTCTTCGAAGGGTCAGTGTGAACTTGGTGAGCTGAATGGCCTGCTTCCATACTGTAGGGATTCTGTGAAACGAGAGGTGATGTATTTTGGAAGATCTAATGCAGGAGGGAAGTATAGAGTGAATAGCAGGATCTGTCGTAGCAGAAACATACAGAGGGATTTGAGCATACAGGTTCATATTTCCCTGATGATGGCAATACAAGTGGATAAGGTGGCCAAGAAGGCAGAGAGCATACTTGCCTTCATCGGTCAGGGTATAGAGTGTCAAAATTGGCATGTCATGTTGCAGCTGTACAGAGCTTGAGTTTGGACACATTTTGAATATCATGTACAGTTCTGGTTGTCACACTACCAGAGGAAGTGGAGGCTTTGGAGAAGGTACGGAAACAGTTTACTAGGATGTTGCATGATTTGGAGGCGATGAGGAGAGATTGGACACACTTTGTTTGTTTTAAATTGAATGTTGAAGGATAGAAATTTACACAATTATGAGAGGCATGGATAGAATGGATAATCTGAGTCTTTTTCCCAGGGTAGAAATGTAAATTGCAATGGGTTAACGTAAAAAGGAGTAAGTTTAAAGGAGATGTAAGAAGCAAGTCTTTTAGACAGAAGGTACTAAGTGTCTGGAATGCACTGCCAGAGGAGGTGATGGAGGTGGATACAATAACAACCTTTAAGTGGTGTCTTTACAGATATATGAGTCGACATAGAAAACAAGGATATGGACCACATGGCTGCAAAAGGATTTTAGTTTAATAAGGCATCATGTGTTAGTGAGTTTCAGTGAGTTGAAGGGCCTGTTCCTGTGCTGAGCAGTTCTTTTATCTTTGAGATGCAGAAGACTTCATTACTCACTGCAGTGTCATAGCCCCATACAACATTGACCTTTTCCTTTTTAGTTCAGATATATTTGTAACTAATGGCTCTATTTATGGATCTTTTAAGGCTTTAGATCTTCATATGTACCTGTGTGGTGAGTGTGACTTATAACTAGTGAGAACATCTTTATTTTACAGGAGATAGTACCATTTTTACATTTCAACCAGCTCATCAATCGGCTACCAGAAAAATAACAGATGGGAATCCCCCTGCAACAAAGGACGAAGCTGTGATGAAGTGTTAATGTTACTAAACTAGTAATGCGAAGGCACAGGCAAACACAACAACTGGTGGACTTTATATTTAATTCATAAACTTGGAACTAAAACCTTATCTCTATCATAGTGACCATAAAACTATCATCAATTGTTGTGGAAAAACAATCCAGTTCGCTCAAGTCCTGTATGGCACAAAACGTATAAGATCTGTCCTAGTGAGGCTCCAGGTGCACACAATATTAACTCTAAAGCTCCTTCTGAAATGGCATTGGAAGCCGTTAGTTCAAAGGGTATTAGAGAGGAGCAACAATGCTGATCTTGCTGGTGATGCCCACTTCCCACAAAAGAAGGAAGAAAATAAGTCAGATCAGATGATTTGGATAATATGCCCTCCATTAATCTTCATCTCCCATCCAGGAAGTTTGCTTCAAAATCAATTAATTCCAGCATAAATGAAATAATATCTGATGACTGTTGAAGCTGACCTTTCACCTTTTCTGCTGTGAGGAGTGTGGAGAACTCTGATGGACGGAAACATGGGATCCATCAAGCATGCTCTGAAAAGAATGCTATATTTTGCTTCATGAGAACACAGTGGTGTGCAGTTGAGACTTACAAAACAAAGTAAACGCAGGCTAAAAGTGAGATTTCACAAGTTAAATTTCAAGTAAGTAACGGAATACTTGAAGTTGCCATCAGTCCAAGATGGACATGGATGAAACAAATAAAAAACAAAACGTGCCGTTTAGGTGGTTCTTCTCTTAGTGGCATGATTAAATAGTCAGCTCAAACACACAGTTCAGTGGAAATTATTGGAGCTGCATGCCTGTGTCTGTTAGTTGAATATTATTTAATTAGTCCCATAGTTCTGCAAATTTCACTTTTGCAAGCATGCATCTAATTCTCTTTTGAAAGTTATAACTGAATCTGTTTCCAGCCCCTTTCAGGCTGCACATTCCAGATCATAACACCAGCTCAGTCAAAGAAAAAAACTCCCCATTTCCGCCATAGATTTTTTTGCCAAATATTTCAAACCTGTCTCATCTGCTCTCCAACCCTCTAGCCAGTTGAAACAGTTTCTCACTGTCTATTTTTATCAAGCATTCACGTAATTAAAACACACCGAAACTGTGGTTAGTGCTTAAACACCGATCAGTTTGCCAGCTTCCGAGAGCATGATTCCATCACATTAGAAGTGTTGTAAGTTTCAGGATGTTTGTGTGTGTGTGTGTGTGTGTGTGTGTGTGTGTGTGTGTGTGTGTGGTGTGGGGGATGTCAGGAGGTGTACAGTGTTCCAAAGAAATCTATGTTGGAAGTGGAGGAACTTGATTTCAGCCACACTTGGCATTTTAGCTATTCGTTGTATCGAGATGGAAATTTCAAAGTACTGCTCCGCAGTGAGGAAAAGTCAGGTGGAGAATTCATGTGCTGATTCTTCTGCAGCACATAGCAGCAGGCTTGGAATAGGATTGGCACAGCAAGTAATCTATAGACAGACACGTTTGGACCATGAGGTGTGAATTGCACAGTTTTTCAGTTAACCTCTCTGCTAACTGATGTTCTGCAGCCAGAAATGAACCTCAAGACCAAATGGAGCTGGCAGGTTTTTAAAATAACACACAGACAATTTTGTACCCACTGATGCAGGCAAACCCAACTGAACAGTGTGAGCTTTGACTTGCTTCATTTTTAATTGTTCTGTTCAAGTATCGCCCGTACTTTCCTTTCATTTCATATCCGTCATTCACTTTCCACATAGCTCTTTCTTATTCCTACCTCCTAACTTCCAAATTTCTCAACACTTCCATTTCCAGGCCACATTTGTCACGGTCATCTTATGGAAGTTAACAGTCAACTCAAAGCTGCAACTATGAATTTTGTATTCCTGCTTGTGGCTTTGGGTTGGTGCACTCTTCAAGAACGATGCAATGCTGTGTATTGGAAAAGAGCAAAATCTCAGCACTGTAAAAATCATTTGTAGGGTTCAGAGATGGTAGCTTGGAATATCAAATATTAGGGCAACAATTGACTTACGCATGCACGTGTCTTTTTTTTTACACTCAATGATTACATTCATGCCGCTGATTTGGAAAGTCGCAGGATTCCTTTCTATGGGGCTCGAGCACACAATTAACAGAACTGAGAGAGTGTTGCATTCTTGTAGGTGTCGAAAAGCTCTTACTGGGCTCAACAGTATTGATGGAGGATGGTTACTGGTGGCATGGGTTGTGGAACCAAGACACATGGTCTCAATTAAGAGGTCATGCATTTAAGAATGAGCTGAGGTGGAATTTCTTCACTCAGCAGCTGGTAAATCTTTGGAATTCTCCAGTCCAGGTGGCTGTTGAGGCTCTGTAATTAAGTATATTCAAGACAGAGGTTAATTGTTTTCAAGGGGTGGCACGTTGGCTGAGTGGTTAGCACTGCTGTCTCACAGCACCAGGGACCTGGATTCGATTACAGCCTTGGAGAACTGCATGTGTGGAATTTGCACATTGTTCCTGTTTCTGTTACTCCCTGGTTTCCTCACACGGTCCAAAGGTGTGCAGGTTAGATGGATTAACAGTGGGAAATGCAGGGTTACAGGGAAAGGCGAGGGAGGTGGGGCTGGGAGGGATACTCTTTGGAGGATCAGTGTGGACTTGATGGGCTGAATGGCCTGCTTCTGCACTGTTGGGATTCTATAATTTTGCAAAAAATATTACAGCTATCAAGGAAGATGGGGAAAATGGTGTTGAGATAAAAATGATCAATAATCCAGGTAAATGGCACAGGCAGCTCAAAGGGCGAAATGGTCTATTCTAGTTCTTGTTTCCTATGTTCCCACCAGTGGCTTACCCAAAGCCCCACATGGTTGTTCAGGGGAATATAAAAAAAATTGCACAACACATTAGAAGAGAAACAAATATTCCAAGAGTTCTGAGCAAATGTATCTATTAACCAATATCTTCAACTCTACTTGATTTGTCACCATTGCCATTGATGTTTGTAGAATATTTTTGTTCGCAAAACACCTGTTGTTTTTTTCAAAAACACAGGAATTAAGTTTCAACTTGTAACTGCTAGCTATAAATTAGAGTGGACATCCTGAGGGCATGGAAGGTACGATATGGATATGAATTGTTTCATTTATTCATAACCTGAAAAAAGATGATTCTTATTCCCTGGTGATGCATCAAATGAGACAACATTGTTGGGCTTAAAGGCTTTTTCTTGACTATCAAACTTCTCAAAAAATATCAGACTCTGTACAATACAAAAGGGAATTGCAGTCATGTTAAACAAGTTGAATGTATTAATTTAAGATAAAAGTCCAACAAGAATAGTAAGGAAAAATCACAATCAAACTATAGTCTGCAGTCTAATTGATTTCCCAATTTTAATTGAAAGATGAAGGGCTGAATTTTAAAAGTAGGATCTGGAAATGGACACTGGATTAATTTCTGGGTCCAAACCCCATATTATAGCATATTGCTTCTTTGAGCTATAGATATGAAAAAAATGATAAATTGGACTTGGTATCGACTTGGTCAAGCACAAGCTGGGAAGGTTGTGGCAGCCATGATGAGTTGTGCCCCATGCTTTGTCAAGGAAAACAAGCAGCACCTCTGAAAGCCAGGAGCATAATTGTTCATGAAAGTGGGTATACAACCAACTGGAGGTAAGTGCAATCCTGGACCAGATCTTCAAGACTCTGAGAACTTTCACCACAAAACAAAAAATCTTTCTCGTCTCCCTCATTGAACCCTATAGTTATGCACTGATGTACACCAAACTGTCCCAGGTTTACTGAATTCACAATTGAACATTTCATTCCTGCCCTCCCTGGACTCAAGGAATTGTTAACTGGAGGTAGGCGATTTCCTGATTCCCCTCCCTCAGCCCCTACCAAAACTTTGTTTTTTAAATCAGAACATGTCCTAAAAGCACCTTTCACTCATCCTTCAGGAACAGAGATCGAATGGCTGGATGGCTGGTTTGCATACCAAAGTGGTATTTAACAGCATGGATTCAATTACTGCACCAGCTTAGGTTGTACTGAACTTCTTTCCTCTCCTGAGGTGTGGTGACCATCGAGATAAACCACCACCAGCCACCCATCTCTAACGAGAGGGAGCCGCTGTATGGTTTGGTAGGATTATGGCAACTTTATCTTTAATTTAAATCAAATCTGTACCAGTTCCCAATTCCACTGGTCACTGAAAACCTGTCTGAACTGACTGGATCTCAAAGCGGTTCATGAAATGGTATCCTTTGTCTCAAGATGTTGGAAAAATAGAAAAAATATTGTCTTCAGTTGTGTAGATTCTTTGTGATGATGCTGTGACTTTCAGAGGTATGTATTGCCCTAGTTTCTTTCAGAGAGAGAGAGATTGGGGAATAGGCACTAAGCAGTCTGTGAATGCATCAACAATTTGTGAGACCTTGTTTTTCTTTTAAAGTTGGAATAATAGAAGCAGCCTGAGTGGGTGTGGTCCAACTCTCACAGACCAGGATTTCTAGTTTTTTTTTCAGTTGTTTAGGTTTAGCTTTAAGCAGTTAGATCTCAACAAAGTAGAAGCTACTGGAGTTTTGAAGAAGTAGAAGCTATCTCTTCCCCCTCTTGATTATAGCTAGAAGCTGGGGTTTATGTCTGCTGCTGGATTACATAAAACAAATCTATATTTCTGAATTTGCCTTTTTGCCAAAGGGTGTGTTTATGGGATGTTATTATATTGGAACAGTTGATTAGTAATAGGTACTGTATCTATTACACTGCTATTTCTTCCAACTGCATTGTTATTCTAAGTTCTTTTTTCTTTGGCTGTATTTTAACTATAATGTTTGAATAAATTGTGTTTTCCTTAATGTTGAGCAATTTGACTGGATGAATTTCATTTGGAACATAGCACTTTACATTTGCCTTAAAAATAAGAAAAAGTTAGGGTCTAAGCTGCCTTCTTAAAATATTCTGGGGTGATCTGGTCTGGTCCGTAATATCTTGCTCAGACTCCATCTGCAGTCCTTCCTTCAATTCTATTCAATACCTTCGAGGAGGAGGCTTTGAAGTGCTTGTGGTACAGATATATTGAAATGTAATTGGACTTCAAAGGAATCCTCTAGAGGGGTAATCCAGAATTAAATGGTACAATATTAACATTTCAAGCTGGGCCATTCAGGAATGAAATCAGCAGCTACTTTTCCATGAAATGGGCAATAGAAATAATGGGATTTTTTTCCCTCAAAAAAGATGACAGGCTATTGAAATTTTCAAGTTTATGATGAATACATTTTTATGAAGTAGAACTGTCAAGAGTAACGAATCAAATGGATTAAATGGAGTTGAGATACAAATCAGTCATATACAAACTGAACTGTGAAACAGGCTTGAACAAGAATGACCTACATCTGTTCCCATGTTCAAATTGACAATCCAGTTTGCACTAAAAGTAGATCTTTACATATATTGTACGCTGCAGATGTGCATACAAATCATTGGTACATAAAAATAAAAGACCAGTTAAGTCATTGAGTGGTGTTTGCCATGCAACATAGCAAGTGAATTGTACGAGTGATATCACTCGTGAATTGTTGCAAATCCCTAGTGTGCGTACTGTTTGACAGCAGATGTAGATAATAGCAAAAAATTATAAGTTTTAAAGCTTCCATAATGATTGAATAGTTAAATGTTCCATCTGGTGTGTTACTGAATCATAACAGTGAAGTTCCAAGTTCAAATCACTGCTGAGTTATGCCATTTCAGCCAACATAACAGGGAAATAATATCATGGGGTTTCACAGAAGGAAATGCAAAGTTGCTAAGGAAATTCCTCCTCCGTAATGCATTTAGAATCAGTTGTCCATGCAGCAAGAAGAAACACATGCATTTACTTCCGTCATGACATATCTATGAGGAAAGGTTACTTTCAGTGAGATTCAACATTTATTGACACTTATAGAATGAGGTCCTATTCTGCCTTAAACACAGGGGGAAGGTAAAAGGAACCAAACATAGAAATAAAGTAATTCTGTTGTTCATTTGTAATCAGATTGGCAGAGAGTTTCAGTCTTTCCTTGTGATTTTAACTATACATAGAAAACAATTCTGTTTCCTTCAAAAGAATGAACCAGCCATCAAACAGAAAATAACAACAAGGAAGAACATTTGAAATGTGCATTTCATTTCAGACAAAGGCACCTACAATTCCCTAACATTGAATTTTAGTTGCAATTTAGAAATTCATAACAACTGTATAACATAGCCTAAAAATGGATTAGATGTCGTGAAATGCTAAGGAAATAGCACTTCTACAGACATGTGCCATTGTGCATGAGGATTTTGTTTATTTATTCATTTTGTGCGATGTGGGCATCGCTGGCTGGCCAGCATTTCTTGCCCATCCCTGGTTGCCCTTGAGGAGGTGATGGTGAGTTGTCTTCTTGAACTGCTGCAGTCCACCTTCTATGGGTTGACCCACAATGCCATTAGGGAGGGAATTCCAGGATTTTGAGCCAGCGAGAGTGAAGGAACGGTGATATATTTCCAAGAGAATGGTGAGTGGCTTTGAGGTGAACTTGAATGTGGTGATGTTCCCATATCTCTGATGCCCTTGTCCTTCTAGATTGAAGTGGTCATGGGTTTGGAAGGTGCTGTCTGAGGATCTTTGGTGAATTTCTGCAGTGCATCTTGTAGATAATACATACCGCTGCTACTGAGCATCAATAGTGGAGGGAGTGGATGCTTATGGATGTAGTGCCAATCAAGCGGGCTGCTTTGTCCTGGATGTGTCAAGCTTCTTGAGCATTGTTGGGGCTGCACTCATTGAGATTAGTGGGGAATATTCCATCATACTCCTAGCATGTGCCTTGTAGCTGGTGGACAGGCTTCTGGGAGTCAGGAAGTGAGTTACTCACCACAGTATTCCCAGCATCTGACCTGCTCTTGTAAACTCCGCGGAGATCCATGACCTCCTTATGTTAAGCCAAGTATGCCAAGGGTCTGGTGACTTATGCTCGCACTGTATGCTTGTCACTGAATGCACATAGCAAACATTCACGTGTATTGCAGTTGGTTTAAGGAACATAAGAATGCATCATGCTGAATGGAGAAAAGTTTTATTTTGCTGTGTTTTCTGGAATGTCTAATTAGAAATGATTAGAAGGTGTTTTTGACTTTTTACGAATAAAGTATAATTTTGAAAAGAAGGAAAATTAATCTTCTCATCTAAGGAAGGGTGAAATTGAGTTAGAAGCAATTCAGAGAAGGTTGAATAGAATAGAATCTAATAGAAATTTATTGCCACATGTACTTTTACCTGAAAAATACTTTGCAAAGTTTTATAAGTCACCCTAACGTAGTGCCTTCATCAATAATAGAAGTCATGCATAAACATAAGAAAAGTAAAACTAAGACAAAGTTCATCACAGCTCAGTTAATAGCTCCTGAAAGATTAGATACTCAGGAGATGCAGCCAGGATGAAGTGATACCTGGAATGGGTGATAATAAGGTGTAGAGCTGCATGAACACAGCAGGCCAAGCAGCATCAGAGGAGCAGGAAAGCTGACGTTTCAGGTCTGGACCCGAAACATCAGCCTTCCTGCTCCTCTGATGCTGCTTGGCCTGCTGTGTTCCTCCAGCTCTACGCCTTGTCATCTCAGATTCTCCAGCATTGGCAGTTCCTACTATCCTGGAATGGGTGTGTTGTTTTATGTGAAGAGTTCAAACAGGCTGAACGTATACAATGGAGTTTAGAAGAATAAGTGGTTCCTTGATTGAAACAGGTAAGATCCTGAAGATTCTTACAGAGTGGATATGGAAAGGTTGCTTCCTTTGTGCAAGAGTCTAGAACTAGTAATCATTTTATTAAAATAAAGGACTCATCCATCTGAGAGAGATGGGGTCAGATTCTTGATTATCAAGAGGGCAGAGGTTTTTTGGTGGTTGGTGTGAATGTGGAATAATCAGTTGAGCCAGATAGCAGAAACAGGTCTGAGTGGCCTTGTCCCACTTATTCATATGTTTTAACATCATCCAAGCATTTTCTGGCATTATTGATAGATGTATTTGCTTTTGGAAGAAGGAAATGAAATATTTCAAAGAGCATAGAAGGAATAAAGTCCAATAGCAGTAATACTTGTTTAGATAAATATCTTGTAGCTTATGTTTTGTCTTCAATTCATTCACAAGATGAGGGCATTGCTGGCTAGGCCAGCATTCATTGCACATTCCTAATTGCCCAGATGGCAGTTAAGAGTCAACAACATTGCTGTTGGGTCACATGCAGGCCAGACCAGGCAAGGACAGTAGCTTCCTTCCCTAAAGGACATTAGTGAGCCAGATGGGTTTTTCCCGACAATCAACAATGGTCATCATTAGATTCTTAATTCCAGATCGAGTCTTGGATCTGGAAACACGGAAACAGACCCTTTGTCCCAACTTGTCCATGCCAGCCAAGTTTCCAAAACTGAACTAGTCCCATTTGCCTGCACTTGGCCCATATTACTCTATCCATGTCCCTGTCCAGATGTCTTTTAAGTATTGTAATTGTATACACCTCAATCACTTCCCCTGGCTACAAATTCCAGATAAGGACCATCCTCTATGTGAAAATACTGCCCCTCACATCCCTTTTAAATCTTTCCCCTCTCAGTTTAAACATATGCCCTCTAGCTTTGGATTCCCCTACCCTGGGGAAAAGACCTTGGCTATTCAGCTTATCTATGCCCTTCATGATTTTAGAAATCTCTATGCAGTCATGCCTCAGCCTCCTACGCTGAAGGGAAAGACATCCCAGCCTATCCAGCCTCTCCTTATAACTCAAACCCTCCAGACTGGGTAACATCCTTGTAAATCTTTTTTGCACCCTTTCCCATTTAATAACATTATTCCTGTAGCAGGGTGACCAGAATTGTACACGCTGCTTCAACTGTGGCATTACCATTGTCTTGTACATCTGTACCATGAAGTCCCAACTCCCGTACTCGGTGCTCTGACAAATGAAGGCAAGCATGTCAAGTACCTTCTTTATCAAAACTGAAAAAACTGTGGATGCTGTAAATCAGGAACAAAAACAGAAGTTATTGGAAAAGCTCAGCAGTTCTGGAAGCATTGGGATGAGGAAGGGCCACCGGACCCAAAACACTAACTCTATTTTTTCTTCACAGATACTGCCAGAGCTGCTGAGCTTTTCCAGCAATTTATGTTTTTGCACCTTCTTTATCTCCCTGTCTATCTGATGCCACTTTCAAGGAGCTGTGTACCTGGGACCCTGGCTCTCTCTGTTCAACAATACTCCCCAGACCCCGACCATTAACTGTGTAAGTTCTGCCCTAGTTTGTCTTACCGTAATGCAATACTTTGTATTTATCAAAATTAAACTCCATTTGTCATTTTTTGACCCACTGACCTATTTGATCACGATTCCGTTGTACTCTTAGATAACCATCTCACAGTCCACTATGCCATATCCACAGATTCATTAACCATGCCTCCTACATTCTCATCCAAATCATTTATATAAGTTATGAACAATAGTGGACCCAGCACTGATCCTTGCAGAACACTGCTGGTCGTAGCCCTCGAATCTGAACAATCCTGTGGGCCAGCCAGTGATACCCATGTCCCATAAGCAAATAATAAAAAAAAATTGAAGCCAGTGGGAAGAATGGGGAAAATATTGTGCGAGGCCAATACATATCTGGTAAAGGAAGGAGGTTGTGGCTGTTGAAGGCCAATTATCACAGGCCCAGTACATCACTGCAGCAGTGCTAAAGGCAGTATTCTGGGTTCAACCATCTTATAGGGTCATCGAGTCATAGAGATATACAGCACAGAAACAGACCCTTCAGTTCATCTCGTTCATGCTGACCAGATATTCTAAATAGATCTAGTCCCATTTGCTACCATTTGGCCCATATCCCTCTCAACCCTCCTTGTTCATGTACCTATCCAGATGCCTTTTAAATGTTGTTATTGTACCAGCCTCCACCACTTCCTCTGATAGCTCATTCCTTACGTGCACCACCCTCTGCATGAAAAGTTTGTCCCTTCAGTCCCTTCTAAATCTTTTCCCTCTCACCTTAAACCTACACCCTCTAGTTTTGGACTTATCCACCCTGGGGAAAAGACCTTGTCTATTCACCCGATCTATGCCCCTCATGATTTTATAAACTTCTATAAGGTCACCTCTCAGCCTTCAAGAAACATATACCTAGTCTATTCAGCCTCTCCCTCTTCCTTTGAATCATCAATGATCTAGCCTTCCTTATAAACTCAGAAATTGGATGGTTTGCTGATAATCACGTAATGTTCAACACCACTTAACGCTCATCAGATACTAAAGCAGACTGTTCTTATGTGCAACAAGAACTGAATAATGTTGAAACTTGGACTGAAAAGTGGCAAGAAACATTCGTCTTTCACTAGTGCCAGAAAATGATCTTCTTCGGCAAGACAGAAGCAAACCATTTCCTGACGGTCACAGACCATGAACATTCTGCATGTAACCATTAACCCAAAATTGAACTGAATTAGCCACATGCAGCATCTTCCAAACCTATGACCACTTCCATCTAGAAAGACAAGGACAGCACAGACATGGGAACAACATGACTTGCAAGTTTCCCTCAAAGCCACTCACCATCCGGACTTGGAAATATATCACTGTCCCTTCACTGTTGCTGGGTCAAAATCCTGGAATTCCCTCCCTAATAGCATTGTGAGTCAACCTACGGCACATGGGCTGCTTCAGGTCAAGAAGGCAACTCACCATCACTTTCTCAAAGAAAACTTGGCATGGGTAGTAAATGCTGACTGGACAGCGACGCTAAATTCACAAGTGAATTAAAAAAGAAACATAAATACTGCAGCAAAAAGGCAGGACATTTTGAAATGAAACTAGCCTCCTGACTTCACAAAGCTTGTCATGCATTTCCAAGACCTAAGTCAGGAAGATAATGGAATATCATTCAATTTCCTGAGCACATATACTTGAACAACACTCAAAAAGCTTGATGCAGTTTGGTACAAGGTTGGCCTGATGGATCTCATTGAGTATGCTTTCTTTGATTGGGGCTCTTAGCCTGCTGCAAATAGGGAGACCTGTCTGGCAGACATAAACAGGGATTCTCCTCATTCCAGGGACTGGCTCAGAGCTAGCTGGTCAGAGTCCATGTACTGTGCAAGTGTAAATAAAGGGTGACTTGGTGATGGGATACAGCCTCTGTGGAGCTTTTTCACTTGACATCACTCAGGACCACATGACCTGCTTGATTGGCACTCCACTCATGACCTCCATCATTCACAGATGAATTATCGCAACCTACCAAAGCTTGTTCAATACAATTTCCAAACCTGCATCATTTACCAAATAAAAACCAACAGCAACAGATGCATGGAAATGCCTCTTCCTGCATGTTGCTCCCCAAGTCACACTTTAGCTTGACTTAGAATTATATTGCCATTCATTCTGAGCAACACTGATACAATACCTACAGCTGTTAAGTAGGGTTGTCAAGGATGATTATGGATGAGCAACAAAAGCTGAAGATGCCAGTCATGTCCATATCTCTTGAAAGGATAATGCTGAAAAAGTCATTCAGGAAATTACATGGGTAGGGTGCACTAAATGACTAAAAAGATCACACGTTTTCAATAAAAAGGATGGATTTCATGAATTTAAGAGTCTTGTTTTACCCTTAATTTATGTCAATATTGATGAACCCTTGCTTCAACAGTGTACTATCTCTTCCAAATCAAATTATAGCATATAAATACACCTTAGCTATCAAACCGTCCCCAGTTATTCATTTTGTGATGAACAGCACAGTAAATATAAGGCATCGGCCATCAGACTTTTTTCCAGAATAATTTCATAATGTAATGACATTAGTTAAAAAATGTTTGTTCATTATGTTTGGTTGTTAGAATGAGTTTATTTTAATAATAAAATAGTCCCAGTACAGATTTGACACTGTTTGCGTTCTTTAGTATGAATTAGCATCCAAATATTATATGCATGGCAGTTATTTGCCCATTCACCTGGATTACGCTTGTAATCAGGGCTCAGTATTAATTTGCCAATGTTAACTACATTAATCGTGCCACATTTGCTACAGTTCCTGCCTGGTCGATTTATGTAATTGTATCAGAACTGCTTCAGTTACAGTTTGTGGACCTACTCATTCTTCTAGAGTAAGAAATTGAGTGAACTTAATCAAGTATTTAGAAGTTTTTATTTTGGTTTGTAACAGCTGCGTCTAGTGCAGAACTGAGCCTTCAATCAGAAAAGAGCTGCTCCAAAGATGTCCTTCAACTGTTAAGAATTTCTTGGC
Source organism: Ginglymostoma cirratum (assembly GCA_024137785.1). Lineage (NCBI taxonomy): Eukaryota > Metazoa > Chordata > Chondrichthyes > Orectolobiformes > Ginglymostomatidae > Ginglymostoma > Ginglymostoma cirratum. The sequence goes on from JAHRHZ010000266.1 coordinate 14,480,392, forward strand.
AATGTCAGAAAAAGTCAGGCAGGGGTTTCAGCCTTGATTATTTTCCAGTAAATCCTGTTAGAATAATTCTGGTGTTCTGACTTTGGGTGAGAAGAATATTGACTTTGATTTGGATAGCCATCTTTTCCCTTGTGGATACCTTTCTTCCAGGCCAAAGTAATTTATATTTTAAGAGGAGCCAATTTAGCCAGGTGTTTTCTTAACAGACTAATGAGTTTATTAGTTATTACATATGAGAAGAGATAATAATGTAACTCACAGACACATAGATTTGGAGTAAGAAGTGACTCAAAAAAGATATGCCTGTCAGTCTCTACGTCATTTGTGAAAAGTAAATGGAAGAGTGCTGTGACAGTGGTCATTATACCTAGCGTTGATGTTGGCAGTCAAACAGTCAATTTTGAGATTTTTGACTTTGTATGTCTATTCAAATTATTTTGTCTAGGCTCTTTTGTTGATGGCTTAGTGACAGCAATTAGAGTCTTCCTTTCTTTTCCTTTCTTCACCTGCAGCGCAAGGTTTTTCTGAAAGTTGAGACTTTCACAGCACATCAGTCCATACACTAGGGCATCAGGGCACTCCTATACACAGAAAAGAGTTAAATTCTTAAACCCTGGAAGGGTAAACCACAAGCATGTTTACAGAGGATGTTGGGTAGTCAATGTTTTGTTAGTCTTTCTGTTTGACAGTTTCCTGAATCTGCACAGATATGGGAATTCCAGACAACAGTTAAATTTACATCCACAGTCATCTTGGTTACGTCAGTTCTTTTTTTGAAAAACAAGTCCTGAAATTAAAAGCTCAAATGTTCATGGATGCTCCCCGGTTATGGTTAAGTCCATGACAGCTCTATCAACCTACCTTGTTCCGTAACTCTTCATATCCTTGTCTGAGAAAATGTCAATTTTAAAATTTCCAACTGAGCTTCCAGCTTCAGCGGTTCTTTAAGTGAAAGAGTTCCAGATTTCCGCTACCTTTTATATAGAAAAGTGCTTCTTGATATCCTGAATTCCATAACTCCAAATTGAATGTTATATGCCCTTGGCCTGGGCTCTTCCAACAATGATCAACCATTAAGTGATTGTTATGTATTGTGGTGGAAACTAAATTTGAGAATCAGTAAAAGCAAGATAAGTCAGTATTTTGATTGGAACCAAACAGAGAGGAGATTAGGGAAGTAGCAAATCAAGTGTTTGTAACAGTACATTGGAGGACATGATTTATTGTGAGAGAGGGGCCATCAAAGGCCACAACCAATCTGGCTTCAATGAGATAGTGTCAGACCTCATGAAGTAATGTTGGGCAATAAAGTCATAACAGAAAAAGGTGTGTGAGAATTAGTCAAAGCTTAGGGAGTGAAGTATGCAAAGAAAGCAGGCTTGGGCATTGCAACAGTGGATCAGCCATGGTCATACTGAATAGCAAAGCATGCTGAAAGGGCTGAATGGCCTACTCCTGCTCCTAGTTTATATGTACTGTGAGTTCAAGCTGGAAAGGAATATGGAGATTCTGGGGGCACTCTTGATGATTAGGTTGAGCCTGTGATTCACTGTGCCAAATTTGATCTTGTGTTGCATTCCATACTCATGAAATCAGAAGCATGCAATGGAAATGGAAAATTGCTGGGACCATACCCAGAATGGCTGAGGTCTGTTTCTCTTTCAGTCTATTTGTGGGTTGTATGACATCCTTCAAGGCATAATTGCATTAAACAGTCACTTTCACATTCCAGGCTGAAGCCACTTGTCATCAAAGCACCCTGCATGAGAAATACATGCAATCTCCAACTGTGTGAGATACAAATCCTGATCACGAGGGATCTGCACCATGTCATTGCAGACTGGTAGCAGCCATCCCTGTGAAACCCTAAAAGTATCACCTGCAGGGTCCGATTAACAAAGGCAAACTGAGATCACGTAGGGTGTGCGAGGATTTCGAGATCATTTCCTTTCACCTCAGTGTTTGATAACCTGCTCTTTATGCACCTCTGCCTTTCATGGGTGATGTGGGGGTGTTGAGGTGTAGGGACAAGGTATCAGTAACCCTACCACACTCAAAATACCCTCCTGTGTTTGCATGGCATGGTTTGTGCTACATACATCAGAATAAGGCTCATTATGTCAAGGGCCCATGAAGAAGTATTCCACGCATACATTTCTGAAGAAGGGCCTAGGCCCGAAACGTCAGCTTTCCTGCTCCTCTGATGCTGCTTGGCATGCTGTGTTCATCCAGCTCTACACTTTGTTATCTCATATATCAGAATAAGGTCCCTTATGTATTTCATGGCCGTCCTTGTCAGAATCCTTCATATCGCTACTATGTGGAGGAGTAATTTGGGAGGGATGTGAATGCTGACTGCTCACATTAATGTTGTGTTTCTGATATTCCCCACAAAAACTTCATTGGAAACGTAAGCAATTGATCCAGACACTGCAGGGGCTGTGGCTCAGTGCAACAATCATTCATTGACTGGAAATTTGTTGTTGCTTGAAAGGCAAGCAATTCATGCCTGTCCCTAGAAGCAAATGCAACCTTTTTCGTTGTTTTGTTTTCTTTCTTTTAACTTCTGCTGTTGCTAAATTAATGTTTTCAACAGTTTGTACTCTTTCCACGATGTTAAGCTCCCACATTGAACAATGAGAAGATGTTAGACTATGCTGGGCATTAGCAAAATGACTAACATTCCATTAGTTAGGGTTCTAAGATGTTAAGGTAACCTGTGTAGCTTGGTTCTTAAATGGCAATTCATTTACGAATGTGCTCTTGCATTTGCAATGAAGTGTCCAGCCATGCCTTCTATTAGCCCTTGGAAGACTTACTTTCCTTTTGGTACCTCTCCCACTATATACAGAGTTTACAGCAGTTCCAGGTCAGACCTGGTGCACAGCTGGACTTTGAACATGGCGCTGGGAATCCTGCTAGGTCCTGGCCCAGCTAAGTGCTTTCACCATTGCTGAGCAGAAGATAGCATGAGTGGGGTGCCTTAGATATGTGGTGCGTAACTAATAAGGCAAGCTGTAGAGAATCTTGTGATAAAAATCTCCAGGGCTCACTGGAAAAGCCTCCATAACACTCGCCAAAATTGACACAGTGGACAATTGAAACTGACAAGATTCTGGCAAAATTCAGCTCACAGTCTTCAGTGCTATAAGTGATTGGAAAAACTGTGCGCAGTGTGCATTGAATAGTGTTGACCTTGATAGGGAGTGATTTTTTTCACACCATAGAATGGATAGGAGCTGATTAAAATAAGAAAACCTTGATTTTCACTGATGCTACTTCATTTCAAGTGTCTATAAGTGGCATGTGGGGCAAGGGTTGAGATATCCCGAGCCCATTTCTAACAACTCCCGTTTTCAACAGAGGAGGGAACAATGAGTCCACGAAGGGAAACCCAAACTCAAAGGGTTGCACATTAAAGACAGAGATGAAAAGGAATTTGTGAATCTGTGATAACAAGGTGTGGAGCTGGATGAACACAGCAGGCCAAGCAGCATCGTAGGAGCAGGAAAGCTTGACGTTTCAGGCCTAGACCCTTCATCTGTGGATTTTATTTTTAAATTCAGAAGGCTGTTGATGCTGAGTCGTTAATTTTACGAGAAAGACGGATTTTTAATTTTAGTCAGAGGTAATCAAGGGCTATGGAGAAAAGGCAGGAAACAGGAGCTGAAGATGATCAGATCAACCATGATCTCAGTGACTGATACAGAACACTCAGTAGGCTGACTGGTCTACCTCTGTTCCTTTGTCATACAGCTTTATCATCTTCCAGTTAGTATTTTGTGTTAGATTTTATAAAATCGTTAGGAGTCTGCACAGACATGACAGGAATATGGAATTGTGGTTGCAATCAGATCAGTCACGATCCCATTAAAAAGGTAGAGCAGGTTTGATGGGCTGAATGGCCTATACCTGTACTTCGTTTGTATGTTTACATGGTCCCTTACTCCCCAAATTAATATATTGGCTGATATATATGTTGATCACCATTTACACATAAGCACACCGATCAAACCATTGCTGTTAAAATAATTAATGCCTATACTATAGTACGAAGGAATGTATGCTGAAGATTCATCTGCTGATATCACCAACAATGATTTCTGTTTGTTTTATGTGCACTTGGACTAGCTACATGTCCTGTAGATCAGGAAATGTGTGTTATTTTGAAAATGCGGGTGTAAAGAATCTTTTACTTTTTGAGCTAAAGAGGTCCTATTTACCATTTACTTGCACCACAATCTGGAGATCATCTGAATGGGTGCGCTTGAGATGTAGAATCCATTCTGCAGGCTCACACTGGCTTCTGTTGATAGTTTCCTTGAGTGCAATGCAGTCTATGGATAAAAAGCAATTTCTGGAAACTATGCGTGCTGTTTTCTTACTTATTCAATGTCAAGTGAATAGATTGTGAAATTCAATGGGAGATGTTTTCCACAGCTAGTTGTTATTGATCTGGAATCATTATTTGAAAGGCTGGTGGAAGCAGACTCAATAGTAATGTTCAAAAGAGAATTGATATATATTGAAAAAGGAAGAATTCACAGAGCTATTTGCAAAGAGTGGGACAGAGGATCCAATTGGATTGCTTTTACAAAGATCTCGGATAGATATGATGAATTAAACACTTCTATGCTGGCTGTTTCTATAATTCCATGCAAAATGAAAGCGTTGCTGTCAACCTTCCAGGGTGTTTTGGGCAAACTCTCTCCTTTCTTAAAAAAGCTCAATGGCAGCTCAACCAAACTGTATAAATTTCTTACAGCATACGGCTCAAGATAGTGGGCCATTGATCAACAACTGATGGAATGAATTAATCACACAACATATTGTAGAGAGGGGGTCAATGCATTATAAATAATATTGAAAACATTGATCTGCAGCATCATTACAAGTAAACATTAGTACAAGTACATTTGGATACAGATTTTAGCTGGTAAAGAGCTGGGTTCGATGGATATATGTCAGGTAAAGATTTCAAGGAGCATGAGGAGAGACACATAAATAAGATTGAGGTAACAAATCAATCATGATCTATTCTAATCATGCAACAGCTTGAGGGTTCTTATTTTCTTAAAAGATAAAGATTTTCTTAAAGGATTTTAAAAGATTTTCTCAAAAGATAATTTTGGATTTGAGGGTGAGGAAGTGCTTCTTCATGTAAGTGATCAGCATATGGAATGAGTAGGCTAGTGAAGGCAGGTAACTTGGAGTAAGACATTATTCAACAATTGATATGCTACGCCCTACTCAGTGTTGAGCACTGACCCAACATTTTCAGAGGCTTCATCAATATTACATTGTGGAGATGGTAGTAAGTTGGTAATTTTGACTACAGGCATGACTCCAAATCTCACCTTGGTAGCTAGGGGAATTTAAGTTTGATTGATTCATCTGGAGTAAAAAAGCTATTCTCAGCAATAATCACAAAACCATCAAATTGTTGTTAAAAACCCAACTGTCAACGAAGTCCTTTAGGGAAGGATATTTGTCATCCCTACCTGATCTAGCTTGATTGTGACTACAGACCCGTAGCAATGTGATTAACTCTTAAGAGTCCCTCTGAAATGGATCAGCAAGCTGTGTCAAACTTATGAAGAAATGTAAAAGAAAACCTAAAGACACTTCTACCACATGAACTGCTGCAGTTGAAGAAGACAGCTCATTATGACCTTCTCAAGGACAATTAGAGACAGTCAACAAATGTTGATTATTTGCCATAAATGAAGAAAAAATAAAATTCTGAATGCCCTCATTGTCTCTTTTCTGGTCACTTCTTTATGCAGATTTACCGAACAATCCACTCTATTGTACTCATAAGTTGAACCAATGGATTAGAGAGATGTGGTACAACATGACTCAAAAGGGGAATCTTAAAGGTACTGATGAGAAGATATAAGAGCCATCTCATATTTTCTTATTAATTCGTTCATGGAACAAAGACATCACTGGCTAGGGAAGTATTTATCATCCATCACTAATTGTTCAGAGGGCAGTTAGGTCAACCACATTGGTCTGATATTTGCATTTGCAGAAAAGAAACTAGAGGCAATTGATATAAAATAGCCAACATGAGATCAAATAGGAAAGTCAGAGCACAGTTCTTTACCAATGCATAAAAATTTGAAATGATTAGTATAGACATATTTAAGTGGAGTTGGCTAGAAATATTTAGGAAAAGGGATGGAGAACAATGCCAGTAATGTTCGCTAAGAAGAGGCTGAAATGGGGATGGATGCTTGCATGTGATGGTTGAGTCAACGGGTCCATTTCAGGTGTTGTCCCATGAAATGTAGCACAATGTAGCAATGGATATTTACATATCTGTTCAGGATTTCTTCAGAAACATGCAATGAAATAATTTAAATTCAGAACCTTGTGACAGGTACCACAGAAGTCTAGCTCATAACAGTACATTGTGTGGTTACAAAAGGTTTCAATGTAAAACATTTTTTATTCGCAGATTCAGGTTAGTGCATGGTTTCTATGGTAAAGTGTTATTATGCAAAACAGTGTCAAAAACAAATGATGATAACTAATCATCTCATCTACCTACTCAGTTCAGTATACACTTGTGTATGCACGCCGGACTAAATCCAGGACTTTCTCATGGAAAATTTAATTGAACAGTGACACACCATCTATTTACACCGGCTGAATTCATCTGCCCTCCTTCCCTCTTTACCGTACTCCACTGCTGCTCACCATAGCTCAGTTGTTAAATGATCATGCAATAAGTGCAGCCAGCATTGCTGGATTCTGAATCAGAGCTAAATTAGGTGATTTACATTGGATTGGAAACAAATTCCATCTTCAATTGCAATACAGTGAACCCTACTGGAATGCCTATAGTGTATGGATGTCAGATATGACAGGCCAGAGCCACCTGGCAGATTAGCCTGTCAGCATTCACTGCTGAGGTTCACAGATAAGGAATTCTCAGTTGGGTGATGTACTGAACTTCGATCATCAGTCATAAAATTTAATGTGAGTCAGCGCCTTCAAGAGTAGAGGAAATGGTGGAAAAAAATTTGGATAGTGCTCATGGAATATTATGACAGATAGATGTGAATTGACTTAATGTCATAATAAAAGTGTATCTCTTTCAGTCAGGCTCATAGAGAGCATTATTTGTGGAATCACACCTTGTAGCCAGTGATATTGTACAGCTACTTTAAGTAGGCAAGAGTAAAAATGTTATGACAGGAAATCATCTTTCTAACATTTTGATGCATAGAAGCAGTTGACCACTAATAAGGTCACTGCAATATGGTAATAACTTGAATAGGTTTTACTCTTAAAACCAAATCACACTGATCACTTTAATTTATCTGAGTAGTACCATTGACAATGCACTGAACAACACAACCGTTGTTAGCAATCTTGTCATCTTTCTTTCTGAATTGCACTCTCAGTGGGAGTAGATTCACCGCTGTTGTGGCACTTTTCCAGATTGTCACTCTGGTAACTTATGATATTTGCCACCTCCAGCTGTACATTGTACTGGGTCAGGGTTGTTTGAGATGGTTCGGGTCTATCTAATGATTATTGGTGAAAGGATACTTCACCATAGAGTAGTTAAATGGGAGATAACAAGCATGGGGCTGGATGTCAGCCCCATGCTTGTTATCTCGGATTCTCCAGCATCTGCAGTACCTTTTATCTCTGATACAGTAGTTAAATGGGGGTCAGTTCAGTTATCAGACCCTCCTGGTGCTTCAAATGAATGCAAATACAGTCAGAGGTAGTAGGAACTGCAGATGCTGGAGAATCTGAGATCATAATATGTAGAGCTGGATGAACACAGCAGGCCAAGCAGCATCAGAGGTGCAGGAAGGCTGACATTTTGGGCCTGGACCCTTCTTCAGAAAAAAATACAGTCAGTTCTGTTTTACATGATATTTCCGTTTTTGTGTGATCTCATGTTATAAAAAAAAGCACACAATTGCCATGCCATTTAAACTAATGGGCTGGAATCACGTTATAGCCAATTTAGATGAAGAAAGTTCGCATTCTACAAATAATGGTCTAAATTCTTCAATTGCATTAAAGCCAATTCATGTTGAAGAAATATAGCAGAACCGACTGTATAGTCTTGTATGTGTAAAAGATGTTTTTGATTTGTTTGGACAGAGTCAAACTCCGGTGTGTTTGTTTCCTTGATGTGCTATGGTACAATGTGACTGTATCCATACAAAAATATTCTTTATGATTAATTGTATTTTTGAAATTTAAAAAAATCTACAGAAGAAGCATTGTTCTCTGATAGCGAGAATGTTTATTGCATGATAGCATTAAGTCCAAATACATTTGTTCAGGCTACTCGGACATAATACAGGTGTATCTATTCCTTCCTAAAGCTGGAGCAGAACATCTTTACCCACAGATGTGTAATGTTATTTGAATGTGGGAAATCAAAGTAATGTGAACATTAACCCCTTCAGACCTTGAACAACAGCTGTGACATAGAATACCAATGGCAGCAGGAGTGTGTCGAGACACCTTCATTTACAGGTCTAAAATAAAGATAAATCGAGAATCATTGCAAACTGATGCTTGCCGGCTAAGCACTACAGACAAATTTTTTCCTTGTGATTTATTGTTTTCTTAATATATTTGTGAAAATGCTGGTAAGCAAAGTTACACTTCCAATTTCTCTGAATACCTATCATTCATTCTGTGGATTTGTACATTTGCAGCCGTCCTTTGAAAACATTTAATTCTGATTTTCAAAATTTACTCACTAAATGCATTTGAATTGAAGACGCACAAAGGAACAAGGAAGAAAGGATTCAAAGGTTATGCTGATAGTGTTCGGTGTGGACTCATCTGGAGCATAGGCTTCTGACATGTACTATTTGGGCCAAAGAGCCAATTTTAGCCCAGAACATACCGTATAGGGCAATGCAATTCTACTTTTCCGACAGGAGAGACTTGTATCAGTGGGAACCATTAGTGAGTAAATAATTGGAGGTAAGATAAAATGACAGGCATTGCGCAAGAAACATAATGAAAATGATAATGGCTTGAGCAGCTGAAAGTCTCCAGCATTGTCTGCAGTACTGCTGAGTCGGAAAGGAAACTCGGTATGTATATGTGTGTCGTGTGTGTGCTATCTTTTGCTGTGTATAAGGACAGTCCTGTTCTTTTTAAAATGAAATGCAGAAAATGCTGGAGACTCACAGAGCAGCACCTGAAATGTGACTAAGGTGGGTGAGCATTTAGATGTGGAGTTGGTGTCAGAATGTGCTTCAGGTTTCTAGCATCCGTATCACATTTTTCATTATTGTATATTCCCTACTGATCAAGTTTATAGTGTAGTTCCTCGAAATTCAAATGTCAGTGCATATTGCTGAAGGTATATCAGAACTCCTTAATTAAAAAATGAGTTATACCATAACTTCTAATTTTTCATACTATGTCTCAGCTTTAGTTTTCCTGACTCTGGAAAGTTGTGTAGGCATATTTTTATGGCGTCTTCTACATCAGCACACTATTGATAGCTAGCATATATTTTTAATAGTAAGCTGACTGGTATTTTACGCACTCAGTGAAGAGATAGGATAATCCTAGAATGGACAACACGTAAATGATCAATACTTGTACTTGATGTTTTCTATCCTTTGACTATAGTTTGTGTGAAATTTAGTTTTGTTTTGGATCATTTGGGGAAATTTATTTGCTACACCATGTAGAAGCTGCAGTTGTCAGACTTGAAAACCCTGAACTGGTCTCTGATGTATTCAATGCCTCATTCTGGAATTCGTCCTTTTTCTCACATCACCTTAGAGCTTTCTATTGACAAGTGACTTTGGGAATCTAAACACAGACAATTTTTCAGAATCCTGTAGCGGTATGACAGTATGTCACAGCAGTTGACTGTATTAGAATTAGACCTGCAAACATATTGACCAGAAGCATTCAATGTTTTTATTCCAGCTTTTTGGGGAATGTTGAATAATGCACTGTATCATTCTAACACAACATTGAATTTTCATTTTTGTTGTATTTCACTGCAGTTCTTTATTGTTTCTTTTGTCTCACTTTAGCAATGTTTAAAATTGATATGTTTAAGCGTGTTTTCCCAAGTAGTGGGTGGAATTTAATCCTTGATGTATGAGACCCGACAACAGAAGTAAACACCTCTTTAACTTTTGTGTTGGCAGCTGGCATGCACCAAAATTATTATGAATTCTAAAACTCAGTAGGCAACTAAATGGAACATGAGCAATTATGAGCTGGGGTGGGCAGGGAGTTCTTCACTTAGAGAGTGGTGAGTCTTTGGAATTCTTTATTCCAAAATATCGTGGAAGCTCAATCACTGAGCATGTTTAAGACAGAAATTGATAGATATCTGAACACTAATGATATCAAGGGATAGGGGGATACTTGGGGAGAAATGGCATGGAGATAGGTGATCAGCCATTTGTTTGAATGGTGGAGCTGGTTCAATGGGCCAAATGGCCTACTCTTGCTCTTAGTTTCTGTTTGACCAGTGATCAAGTGATTGTAATACTGCTCTAGTTCAGCTCCAAAAGAACCCCAAGAATAAGATCCAGGCTCTGCAGGTAGGGAGCATTTAAACTGGGAGTTGGAAGATGCACTTTCAGAAGAAAATCACCTAGAATCCAAGCCTTTGTCCCTCTTTGCAGTTATAGATTCTCTACAGCCATTATTTATCTCCTTGTACTTCTCTATCATGACCTGGGATTCTCCAGTCACAGCTCCTTTCAACTTACATTGGGCATCATTGGAATGCTGTCACAGACCTAGGAAAGGAATGTGAGCATGAAACTAAAATGGTGCTTTGAAATGGCAAGTGATTGGAAGGTTGAGATTTTGCTTGTAGACAGAGTGGCTGTATTTGCAGTAGAGGATGGCCTAGTGGTATTATCATTAGACTAGTGACCCAGATAATGCTCTGGGGACCTGAATTTGAATCCCACCATGGAACTTGAATTCAGGTTTGATTCCAGCCTTTGATTCCAGTGTTCAGGGATGTGTAGACTAGGTGAGTTATAGGGATGGGTCTGGGTGGAACGCTCTGAGGGTCGGTGTGGGCTTGTTGGGCCGAAGGGCCTGTTTCCACACTGTAGGGTTTCTATGATGAATACTAATCTGCAAATAAAAGTCTAATACTATCATGAAGCCATTGCTGATTGTCAGGGGAAAAATCAATCTGATTCACTAATGTCATCCATCCTTACCTAGTTTGTCCTCCATGTGATTGTCAGGGAAAAACTTATCTGATTCTCTAATGTTCTTTGGGGATGGAAATCTGCCATCTTTACCTAGTTTGGCCTGCATGTGACTCCAGACCCACAGCAATTTTGTTGTCTCTTGTCTGCCCTCTGGGCAATAAGTGGTGGGCAATCTGTGCTAGCCTAACTAGTGACATCTGTATCCTTTGAATAAATGGAGAGGAAACTGAGTTGTGAGCACCGTATGCAGTATACCAGATTGAAAGAATTACCAGTAAATTGCTGTTTCATCTGAAAGGAAATTCGTTTAGTCTTTTGGATAATGAGGAGGTAAGCAGGGCAAGAGCTATACTTTCTGTAATTGTATGGGATGGTACCATTGGAAGGGAGAGGATGAGGTACTGGAGAAGCAGACCATGGAGACACATTGATCCCAGACTAGAGGCAATGTATCTTCAAGCCAGTTAGATGACATCATGTCATATGACTTTCCAGCATAATGGTACTGACCTCATCTTTAGTAATAACTGTAATTAAAGTCAACTCACTGCAACTTTGCTCTATGTCAGTCAAAAGGCATAGGCCTCAGGCTGTGTGTGAGTCTTAGATCTTACAACACGGTAAACAGTCAGTGTTGTAAATAAAGTCTGAGACATAGACTTCAGCGAGAACCCATCCTTTATCATACAGTTTATCTTTCAATGGCTAAACTATAGGAAACATTCAGGCTATATCATATTAGCAGTCACATTTTACCCAGAAACCACTTCAGGAATGGTTCATAGTTCATCTGCAATGCTAACAGGGAAGGAAAAATATGTTCGGTGGTGGCATCATGCTGGAGGTCACAGAAATGGTGAAGGAGGAGCTTTTGAATGAGAAAAGTGAGGATGAGGGGAACCCTACAATGGTTCTGAGGGGGAGTGCAAGGACTGAAGGTAGAGGCAAGAGAGTTGCTTACAGTTGACAACTGTGTCAACAACAGCAGGGCTTGAGCTCTCAGTTGAAGAAAGAGAAATTATGTCAGAAACTATTGTGGAAGCTAGCATCATCAGAAGAGAATTAATGGAGATGAAGAATTGAGTAAATGAAATGTAATCCTTCAGGGAAGCAGGGTGCCAGGAAGTGTATTAGAGATTGCTGTGGAAGTTAGAGAGAGTTTGACATGAATATTTGTCAACGGTCTATCCTGAGAAGTGGAAGCAAAGAAGTCAAGGAAAGGAAGAGTCAGAAATAAAGGTGAAATTAGGTTGGAAATTTGAACCAAAATTGATTCTCTTTCTAGTTCTGAATGACAGCAGGAAGTGGCACGAGTTCAATCATCACTGGTTCAGAGTAAGAGTTGTGGGGGAAGAACCCACCATCGGGAGCAGAACAACATATCCCACAGAAAGACAGATATCGCCATGGGTACTCAAAGCCGCATCTTTTGTTTGGAGAAATTGTTTAAAGTGCGAACAAGCCAGATAGAAGAAGGCAGTGATAGATGGAGACTGTTCAGTTCTCTGTTTTAAGAAGTAGTGAACCTTCTGAATATCCTGAGGGAATCAAGATGCTGAGAGATTCCAGATCCATAGTGAAGAGGAAGATATTTATGACCAGGAAGCTGAAAGTTTTTGAACTGTAGGAAATTCACCATAGTGGATAGCATAGTGGATCATATAAAATGAAAGAGAAAGAGATAAATTATGCAAATTTTGTCCTATGATTGTATTAGAATCTGTATCCTGGTGTACTCCTCACAAGTTCCATTGGCGTATGAAAAGCACACAATGAACTTTCAGTTGCAAGGAAGACTAGCCATCTTGACTACAACCCCTCCGGTGATATCATCAATAAGAAGTCATGTATTCTCTGGAGCATTCCAGTCTTCTTCACATGATCTTTTTCATCTAGGTCTCACAAATTATTTTGTTGGGATGACCTGTTATGTGTCATCCAGCAGGAAATGCAGAAATGTTTTGTGACAGAAGTAGTTCCATTGTATCGCTAATCAAATCTGATATGATGCGCAGAGTGAGAAAGGGTTCATGAATGAGTCATAATATAGGGGCCTACAGCACAGAAAAAGGCCCATCAGCCCTTCAAGTCTATGCCAGGCAAAACCAAGCACCTAACTATTCTAATTCCGTTTGACAGCACTTGGCCCATGGCTTTGTGCACCTTGGCATTGCAAGTGCAAATCTAAATACTTCTGAAATATTATGAGAGTCTCTTCCTCTATCACCCTTATAGGCAGTAAGGGTCCGATTCCATCAACCAACTAAGTGATTTTTTTCCCTTACATCCCCTCTAAACCTCCTGTTTCTTATCTTAAATCTATGGGTGCTGCTCATTGATCCCTCCACAAAGGGGAAAGGTTCCTTTTTGTCTACCCTGTCTGTGCACCTCATAATTGTTTACATCTCAATCATGTCCCGCCCTTGATCTCCTCTCCTCCAAAGAAAACTTCTGTTTGCAACCTCTCTTCATAAGACTCTCCAGTCCAGGCAACATCCTGGTAAATCTCCTTTGCACCCTCTCCAATGCAATCACATCGCACCTATAATGTTGATTCCACAACTGCACACAATACTCAAGCTGTAACCTAACCAATTTCATCTCATCCACAAACGTAGGGATCAATCTTCCTAAAATGGGTTCATCAGATTCTTCACATCCATTTGAGAGATCAAATGAGGCTTCAGCTCAATGCCTTAGCTGAAAGTTGTCATCCCCTGGTCTACCTTGTTCCCCTCAAACACCAGAGCAAATCCCGAACCCATAAATCTCTTAATGTAGAGTCAAACATGCATCCAACTGAGCCACAGCTAATGTTAAGGACATCTTCAGGGAGCTCTTCCTCTTTTTCTTCAGATATAATCCTTTAAACAAATGTTGGTAACTGTCGACTTCTGTGTTAGTCCTTGGTCCATATATTTGCTTGGCTAAGTACAGCAAACTTCGTTTTAACCAGCACCTTATGAACAAGCACTCTCGATAAACCAGTTAAAGTTGTATACCTCAAATACCACAAAGGTTATTGTGTTGTTCTGTCCATTTATTATAGTTTGTTAAATTAGCTAAGTCAATGTAAATATACTTGTTGTTCAGTGGAATGGCCATACGAAATGTCAATAGTTGATTCAATTTTGAGTCAATTTCTCCTCAAATATCATGAGGGCATGAATGAGAAGGCTGTCTGCCATTGTTTTATTTAAGGCAAAATTGCATTGTAATTTTAAGTGAATTATGATGTAAATAAAATATAACAATGATGTGTATACCTCTTGCATTCTGTTTCTAATGCTTAGTGTGTGTTTTTAGATTGATTACCTGGAATATTTGATCAACTAGCATGCTCCTGGTCCCATATTTGCTGGTTAATAAAATGTTTGCTGTAACAGTGACCTGTCACTACCTTCTACAGCTAGATAACAGGGGTCTCTCCTGTTTCTCACACTGATGCTCAGTCTGAATAGCAGACTTATGAAAGCACCATCTTCAGCCATCAAGTACCAGATGGGAACTTGACACTGAAGTGTCTGTCTCAGAAGCAGGGTCACTACCCATTGTGCTACAAGGCTTCCTTTTAGGAATCACTCAACCTAATTTTAGTAACATTAACTCCTGCGGACACAACATGGAAATCTCAGGAAAGAAATCCAATACTCAGATTCCCCAAAGGAGTTGTCTATGAGGGAAATGGATGCATGATACATTGTTAGACTTATTTCATCAAAGCTATCTGCACCTCATACTAATTTGTAATATAAAAAAAAGACCATTTCCACCCATTATACCAATTCTAAACATCACTGATTTCATACACTATTTATCTTTTACATCCTTTAACGATTTTACCACCACTTTAAATAATGTATCCACCACTCTCTGGAAATTTATAACCTGCTGTACTTCTACTCTCTGAGTTCCCTATTCTGTACATTCATCTGTGTGGGGATAATGTACAGTCATCTATTCTTGTCCAAGCTGAAATCCATGTGCCATTAAGCTAAAACATCACTCTGGGATTCAATTTATCTTGAAGATTAAATTGTTCAGAATGTAGATATCTATCTTACACTTTTAATCAGTCTGAAAATGCACATAAAGTACGGTGGGGCAGCCCTTTCCTCAGTGATTTTATTCAGAGCAAACAGGAAGTCAAAAGCAGTTCTGAGGAAGGGTCACTGGACCCGAAACATTAACTCTGTTTTCTCCTTCACAGATGCTGCCAAACCTGCTGAGCTTTTCCAGCAACTTTGTTTTTGTTCCTGATTTACAGCAAGGGCAGTTCTTTTGGGTTTTTTTAAATCAAAAGCAGATGCTGTTTTAAAGTCTTTCAGTTGCAAGACTGAAACCTGAGTCCACATCTGTTTAACTAATGCCTTGTTTCTTCACCTGTAGTAAAATTTGTGCATTTCTCAGTTCTGGCTAAATGTGTGGTTGACAAAGTTGTTTTTTCACTGTGCACTTCTTTTGTGTGACACAGGGAGGAGAGAGAGGCTTGCAGTGTCTTTGCTGTCAGCAGGACATATTTCTTTCTTAGATAACGGAGATCTATCTTAGATAGTGCGGAGTTTGCACATTCTCCCCGTGTCTGCGTGGGTTTCCCTCGGGTGCTCCGGTTTCCTCCTGCCGTCCAAAGATGTGCAGGCTAGGTGGATTGGCCATGCTAAATTGCCCATAGTGTTCAGGAGTGTGTGAATTATGGGGGGATGGGTCTGGGTGGGATGCTGCGAGGGTCGGTGTGGACTTGTTGGGCCGAAGGGCCTGTTTCCACACTGTAGGGATTCTAAAAAAAAAAAACAAGGTGTAGAGCTGGATGAACACAGCAGGCCAAGCAGCATCAGAGGAGCAGGAAAGCTGACATTTCAGGTCTGGATCCTTCTTCAGAAAGGCTTCCTGCTCCTCTGATGCTGCTTGGCCTGCTGTGTTCATCCAGCTCCACACCTTGTTATCTCAGATTCTCCAGCGTCGGCAGTTCCAACTAACCCCATATTTCTTTCTTGCTCCCTTTCTGCATTAAGCAACTGTTGATAGAGGCCCATTTCTTTATTTTCAAATGTCTTTCCAAACTGGAGAGTTGTAGGCAGCCCTTTAATACCCAAAATGAGCAGCTCACTTCACAGGGATAAATTAAACTGAGGATGGGAATTTTATTGATGCTGATTCAATTGGTGAGGTTCAGTCTTTAAATAACATGGCAATCTCTGCACAGATGGGTTTTGTTTATTCTGTATTGGTTGGCTGCATTGCCTTTAAACTGTGCTAAGGTGCAGCAGCTATTTTTTCGGTTAATGCAAGTATCTTTGTAACAAAAAGTTTTATCCATGAAGGTCTCAGGTATTTGAAATCAGATGATGGAGGTTGAATATTGATATTCCGCATTTACTATTATTGTAAGCACAGATAATGCCCCACAACTGCCGCAAACCATCCCAGCACCAGTGACCCGGGATCAATTCCAAACTCGGGCATCTGTTGGTGTGGAGTTTGCACGTTCTCCATGAGTTTCCTCTGGGTGCTGCAGTTTCCTCCCACAATCCAAAGATGTCCAGGTTGGCTGGATTGGCCATGCTAAATTGCCCATAGTGTCTAGGGTGGGAAATGTAGTGATAGGATAGGGGGTGAGTATGGATGAGATGCTCTTTGGTGAGTCAGTATGGGCTTGATGGGCTGAATGGCCTGTTTCCACTTTGTAGGGATTCTATGATTCTATGAACTGGTTCATAGTACCAAAAGGTACTTACTTTTCAGCTAGCTTCACAGCAACCCTACCTCAACATCTGCTTTTGTACCAACCCTGTGGACTCAGACACTTTCCCGCCCCTTTGTTGGGACTCATGTGAAAGTGTTGACCTTTTTTTTTACCAGTTCTCCAACTTGCAGGCAGGACCTGTATCACCTCTATTGCGTGCAATAATCGACAACATTTGGCAACCTCCATCTAATTGATTGTTGTAGCCACCAGTAGATGGCTGATCAACATTTTTCTTTGGGTTAACTTGTAATTTCCATGAAAGTGAATAACAAATAAAACTTCAATCAAGAATTATAGTGTTATAGCCGACGTGAATATTTCTGAAGATATTTTTGAGACATTAAATGCTTTGATTTTTTTCTGCTTGTCATACAAATACTGCTGCCAAAAGTTCCAAATACCATCTGTAAGCAATTTAGATAATTAGTTTCAACAATTATTGACAAAACGCTCTGAAAGAGTGAAATAAATTTTAATTGTTGCATTTAATTTTTCTACCAATTTTATGATGTTCATATCAAGTGAATGGAGAAATTAAGAAGTTGTCATTGTTTGAGAGTAGAAAGCCATTGATAGAATAATGTTGCACTGTTGTTTCGGCTTTTAAATATTTTATATATATTTGGTTTTACATGCAGTACTTGATTTATCGGAACTCTATAGACAAGCAGAGTCAATATTGATATACTTGTCTCAACCTTAACTTTTTTGGAAACTTTTTTTGTGTTGAGCAAAGGAATCTAGAATTGTAACATTAGAATTACAATAGATGGGTTACAGCTAGAGTACTGTGTGCAGTTCTGGTCATTGTTCTATAGGAAGGATGCAATTGTACCAGAGAGGGTACAGAATAGATTCATTAGGATGTTACCTAGCCTGGAGTAAGTCAGCTATGATGAGGCATGTGGTAGGCTGGGATTGTCTCCCTTAGAGCAGAGAAGGCTGAGGAGAGTGGTGGGTTGGGTGACTGGTGGACCTGGTTGAGGTGTAGCAAGTTCTGAAGGGTGTGGATATGGTAGTTAGGAAGAAACGTTCTCCCTCAATAGGGAGGTCAATAATCAGGAGGTGCAGTCTTAAGGTAAAAGTCAGGAGGTTTAGATGGACTTTGAGGACAATGGTTCTTGACCCAGAAGGTATGGTGGCCCAGATTTGTACCCTTATTACTAACAATAAGTGCACCATGTGCCATAGTGATGGTGGCATAAAAGACGTCTCTAGTACTTGCCTTTGAATCTGTTTGTAAGTCAAGAGCTCAAGGGTCATGTGTTCTGTTGTTTTCTGGATCCCATTAGTTGGGAATGTATGATGACTTCAGACTTAAAATGCTGGAGCTTCATCAACTGTACTACTGATCTCACCATGTGGTTGATAGACTGTTACTGATAGCTCGGCACACAGCTGCAATTCCTGAGAAAAAATTATGGCAACCTGCATGTACATCCTCATAATAATCAGTGTCTATTCTGTATGCTCTAACTATATAACAGTCCCCAATGTAAAACTGATATGATCTGATTGCCTTCATCAGAATTAAGTCAAATGCATCTAACACTGGGTACTTAAAAGTGATGCTGGAGGCCTTTATGGTAAAGATGTTCTAACTTGCAATTATAATCACTTGGTATTACAGCCTGCCACTGAATGTAGCTTGAAGCTATGGGTGGCACTGCCTGGTTCTCGTTGAGCAGACCAAGTAGAAGTTTGTGGTCCTTGATTATCGCAAATATTCAGCCATAAAGGTATTGGTGGACCTCACTGACTCCAAATATGATCACCAATCCTTCTTTCTCTATCTGGGAATATTTATGCTCTGTATTAGACAAAGAACTGGATGCATTTGCAATTGGTCATTCCTCTTCTTTTGGCCACCTATGAGCTAATACCAGCCCAGTGCTGAATTGGGAGACATCGCATTGTCAATACCAGATCTTTCTTGGGATCATAGTGTGCCGACACCTTTTGAGGATGCTAGGTGTTTCTTTACTTCACTGAAAGCAAGGGGTGTCTATTGCGACCATTTCCAAGGCTGACCCTTTCTTTCGGAGTTGATACAAATGTGTCAGGATGGAGGCCAAGTTATGTGTGAATTTTATGTAATAATGTGCCAGCCCAAGAAATGACCTATGCTGCTGTATAAACTTGAGAGCTGGGGCACCTTTGATTATCCTCACATTATCTTCCAACAAGTGTAACCTAGTCATGTCAATTCTGTAGCCCAAGTAGGTCACTTGAGGGACCTGGAACACACATTTTTCCCTTCAAGAGCGCATGGCCACCTTGGAAAATGCCTTAGGACTATATCCAAGATCTGTAAGTGTTTCTTACTCACAAGGGGAGGGTGGGCGATAGCATAGTGGTAATGTTTCTGGACTGTTAATCCAGAGACCAGATAATGTTCTGGGGACCCAGGTTCAAATCCTGTCACAGCAGATGGTGGAATTTGAATTCAATAAAAATCTGGAATTAAGACTCTAATGATGACCATGAATCAATTGTCAGGAAAAACCCATCTGGTTCACTAATGTCCTTTAAGGAAGGAAACTGCCATCATTACCTGGTCTGGCCGACACATGACTCCAGATCCACAGCAATGTGGTTGACTCTGAAATGCCCCCTGGGCAATTAGGAATGGGCAATAAATACTGCCTAGCCAGCAATGTCCTCATTCCCGTGAATGAATAAAATAAAATTGGTTTTCATTGTTATTTGAAGATCACCTAGATAAATGACAATCTGAGGTAAATCTTAGAAAGTGTTTTCCATCATCTACTGAAAAATTGCACAGGCTGACAATACACCAAATATATATTGGTGCAAGCCCTTATGGGTATTAGCTGTGGCAAACTCCTGGGAATCCTCGTCTAAATGCAATTGCAACTTAGCATGACTCATGTCCAGCTTCATGAAGGGCAGCCCACCCTGCCAGTTTTGCATATAAATCCTCTATCCACAGGACTGGGTATTTATTCAGCTGTGAAAAGCGATTTATCATTTGTTTAAAATCCCCGCAAAGATAAACCAACCTGTCAGGTTTCAAAATTGGAACGACCGGTACTGCCCATTCTGCAAACTGCACTGATTTGATTACTTCACTTTCAGGCCTTCTGGTTTCTGCCTCTACTTTTACCCAAAAGGCAAATGGCACTGGGCAGGCCCTACAGAATCATGGAATTGCTTCCTGGTCAACATACAAGATGGCCTTGGCACCTATGATAGTCCCTAGACCTTCCTGGAAAACTTCTGGGTATTTAATTAGGACTTCACTAAGCCATTTTCTAATTGGAAAAGTGTTGAGTCAATCTAGATGAATCTCTGACAACCAATTCCGTCCCAGCAAGTTTGGCCCCAAACCTTTCACTACAATCAGTGGTAAATGAACCAGCTGCTTTTCTTAAGAGACCAGAACTGAAGTTGTGCCCTTGATCTGTAAAGTTTCCCTGGTGCAGGTTCTCAGCCTAGCTGAGGTCTTGCAAAACTTAAGGGTTTGAGCACAGAGCAAATTTTGTTAAAAATTGGTGGCATGGTGGCTCAGTGGTTAGCACTGCTGCCTCACAGCACCAGGGATCTGGGATTGATTCCAGCCTCGGGTGACTGTGTGAAGTTTACACGTTCTCCATGGGCTTCTTGTGGGTGCTCCAGTTTCCTCCCACAGTCTGAAGATGTGCAGGTTAGGTGGATTGGCTATGCTAAATTGCCCATAGTGTCTAGGGTGGGAAATGCAGCGATAGGATAGGGGGTGGATATGGCTGGGCTGCTCTTCAGCGAGTCAGTATGGACTCAAGGGGCTGAATGGCCTGCCTCCACACAGTAGGGATTCTATGATTCTATGAACTGGTTCTGTGATCACTCATACGGCCATGGTGGTATCAACTTCCATTAGAACTGGATGTTCCTTTAACTAGATGTTCATTGTGATTGTTTCTTGATTTGGATGTTGCTAACCAATTTAACTATTCCAAACAAGTTGTCGGCCAACTCTCAGGGTATGAACTCTCTTGAATACCCTCCGAGATAACAGCCTATGTGTTATCATGCTCAACCTAGTCCTAGTAGGACCCATTTGCTGGCTTGAATTCGATTACCAGAAGCAACTACAATGGTTCGTTGGCCTGAATTGTGAAGAAAATGTTAATTGTTTGGCAAAGGCTTGGCCTTGTTGTGGGATTTTGCTGCTGGTTGCTGCTGGTTTTGATGTGGTGGTGCCGATGTTGGAATGGGGTGGACAAGGTCAGAAGTCACACAATGCCAGGCTATAGCAATAGGTTTATTTGAAACCACAAGCTTTCGGAGCATTGCCCCTTCACCAGCTGAAGTGAGAGAGAAGCACACAGGCACAGAATAAAAGAGATCAATGAGCAGAGATCAAAAGATTATACAAATGGTTTGAGTGGAGTGTCGATAGGCCAAATAATAGGTCTCTGCAGGTGATTGAGAGTGTCAGATAGTGTGAGTAATGTGCCAACAGCTGAATAATAAGTGAACGGATGACCTATAATACAACTAAATGAGGCAGAGAGATGATTACAAAAAAAATTGAAATAAGGTGGTGCTGGAGACAAACCAAATGACTGGTATAATATGCTAGGTTTAAGAGTCATGTGTTGAGGGTCTAACCAAAGTAATAAGTAATCCACAGCTGTACACATTAATTGAGGTAGACAAATCATGATAATTTATCAAAGTGAAGGTGTCAAAACAGGACAGGAAGATTTTACAGACACAGAACGGTGTGGTGGTGTCACATGTAGCGCAACATGAACCCAAGATCACGGTTGAGGCTGTCTTCATGGAACTTGCCATTAGGTGTATGAGTCCTGCCCTGACTTGCCTTTCCAAAATTCCTAAATTAAACTCCAGTTGCCACACCTCAGCCCACCGGCCCATCTGATCAAGGTCCCATTGTACTTTGAGGTACCCTTCTTGGCTGTCCATTACACCACCAATTTTGGTGTCATCTGCAACCTTCATAACCATCTCTCTTATGTTCAAATCTAAATCATAGACATAAATGACAAAAAGCCGTGGACCCCGCACCTACCCTTGATGACACACCACAGGTCACAGGCTTCCAATCTAATCTGCCTATTCTCCAGATCCCTGATCCAGATCCTGGAGAGCCTGTAGCTGTCATTCAGACATCCCTCCCCAACCGTTTGTACCTATCCCCCGTGACTAATCCAGCAAGGAGCTCTGATAAAATCTTCTTCATTGGCACACTGCTGATGATTCCAGGGTAGCCCTAGGCTCTTTACCTATCTTCCATTGATAAGACCTGAAGCCCAATATTCACAGAATCATAGAATTGTTACACCACTGAAGGAGGCAATCCCCATTATGCCTGCACTGGTTCTGTTAGCTAGTGCCAATCTCCTGCCTTTTCCCCAGTTGGATGAATCTTCTGCCGATGAACTTTCAGGGCCACAGCCTGATGCAAGTCACTGTTTGTGCCTTTTGCATTCACTATTACGTGTAATTCTATGAGTAGGTGATCATCTGTCTGTTGAGTGGATGTTAGCTGCATTCATTACGAGATGGATGCAGACGTGGCTGGGTCAATTGTTCGGATAAGAATATTATTCAGAAAATTGTTTATTATACAGGGAGAAACGGTGCTTCAAAGAAAAGATGACAGTCAATGTTTATTCCTGCAATTAATTGTTGCCTCTATACAACTCCACTGATTTCATGCAGCAAGTTATTATCCGTGGAACAGTTTTAAAGTGTATGAGTGAGCTGAATGTGAAAGTAGATACAGAACTGCTTGTAAGCAAACGGGAAACAATATTCTGATCAGACTACTCACTGCTCTTTATTTTTTTACAACAAACAAATGATCTTGTGGTCTTGTTCTTTGTTGCAGATTGATTAATTACCAGTTCCAAGTGTCATAAAAATACTGTACAATATAGGGCTTGCAAGTGAGATGAGGAGGAATTTCTCCAGCCAGAGGATGGTTAATCTGTGGAACTCATTGCCACAGAAGGCTGTCAAGGCCAAGTCATTGACCGTATTTAAGACAAGGATAAATAATGTGGATTTCACAAGCTTCAAAATCTCCCCTCCCCCAACCGCATCCTAAAACCAGCCCAGCTCATCTCCACCTCCCTAACCTGTTTTTCCTCTCACCTCAAGCCACACCCCCATCTCCTATCTACTAACATCATCTCGCCCCCCTGACCTGTCCGTCCTCCCTGGACTGACCTATCTCCTCCCTACCCCCCTACCTACACTCACCTTTACTGGCTCCATCCCCGCCTCTTCGACTTGTCTGCCTCCTCTCCACCTATCCTCTCCTCTATCCATCCTCTATCCACCTCCCCCTCTCTCCCTATTTATTTCAGAACCCTCTTCCCCTCCCCCATTTCTGATGAAGGGTTTAGGCCCGAAACATCAAGTTTTCCTGCTCCTATGATGCTGCTTGACCTGCTGTGTTCATCCAGCCCCATGCTTGTTATCAGGGATAAATAGGTTCTTGATTGATAAGGGGATCAAGGATTATGGGAAGAAGGCAAAAGAATGAGGTTGAGAGACATATCAGCCACAATCGAATGACAGAGCAGACTGAGTGGGCTGAATGGACTAATTCTGCTCTGATATGTTATGGTCTTATGGTTTGCTGCATTTTTCAGTTACAGGCACAGATTTGTTGTGAGACAGAAAAAACTGCAGATGCTGGAATCCAAGGTAGACATACAGGAGGCTGGAAGAACACAGCAAGCCAGGCAGCATCTGGAGAAAAGGTTGACTGACCCCGAAATGTTGACTTCTCCTTTCCTCCAGATGCTGCCTGGCTTGTTGTGTTCTTCCAGCCTCCTGTTTGTCTGCATAGTATTGTTGTAAGCTAGATCAAAGAGGATACATTGCAACTTCATAAGACCAGAAATTTGACAGTGCATTCATTTGAGAACAACATGTTGTCAAACTGAGGAACATAGGACAAAGAAACAGTGAACTTAAGATCAAGTGTAGGCCAATTGACCCCTTGAGCCTGATCTCAGTTCCACTTTCCTGTCTGCATTCAATATCATTTAACTCCTTTGTTCATTAAAAATCCACTCAGTTTTAAATAAATGTTAAAACAACCTCCACTACCTTCCAGGAAAGACATATTTACAATCCATTGACCTCTAAGAGAAACGATTCTTCTTTATCTCTGTCTTAAATGAGACACCCCTTATTCTCAAACTATGACCCCTAGTTTTAGGTTCTTTCATAAGAAGAAACATCCTCCAAATGTCCACCTTATCCAGTCCCTTCAAGATCTTAAATTTCAATAAGATCACTTCATATACTCCAATGGATATAGTTCTAACCTGTTCAACCAACTCTTCATCATAAGATAAATCTTAAGAGTCCAGAAACGAGTTGAGTGAACCTTCCCTGAGCTATTTTGAAAGCCTTTACATCTTTTTACAAATGAGAAGTCAAAAATTCTATGCTCTATGCTGCTGCAATAAAATTTCCCTCCTTTTATATTCCATTCCCTCGCAATATACACCAAAGTACACAATTTACCTTTCTGTTGTACCTGCATGCTAACTTTGATTTACGTCCTAGAGTATCCAGACCTCTCTGAACTGCTGAGTTCTGCAATCCCTCTCCTTTTAAATAATACCCTGCTTTTCTATTCTTTCTGCCAAAATAGACAAGTTCACATTTATCCATGTTGTATTCCATCTGCCAAAATTTTGTCCACTGTCTAAATTTATCTGTATAATTTCGCAGACTGTTTTACTCCTGTTGACAATTTCCTTTCCTGCTCTGCTTGGTGTCATTGGTAAATTTAACTACCGCATATCTGGACCCTTCATCCAAATGCAAGATTAA
Source organism: Ginglymostoma cirratum (assembly GCA_024137785.1). NCBI lineage: Eukaryota > Metazoa > Chordata > Chondrichthyes > Orectolobiformes > Ginglymostomatidae > Ginglymostoma > Ginglymostoma cirratum. The sequence goes on from JAHRHZ010000266.1 coordinate 14,505,166, forward strand.
AATGAGGCCCTAAGGCTCAATCTAATTTCAGTTAGAAGCAGCAAACTCATCAAAAGCTTGACATAATCATACTCTCATTTCAGGAGCATCTTTGACAATCTCAGATGTTTCTAAATGCTTCACAGCCAATTGTTTTAAAATGTACTACCTACTATCTATTATCTATCGACTACAATTGTAGTACCTAGGAAAGATAGCAGAAGTGTACACACATACCTGTTTCAATCTTCTGAGGGAAGGAGTACTATGAGCCAAATCAATGGGGATAACAGTCCCCTTATCATCTTCAAAATGATAGCCTGAGATGTGTTTGCTTCTGCCTGAAAGCACAAGAGGTCACTCTCTCTGGATAGATGGTTAGAATTCATTTTGCTCTTCTTCACATTCCGTGGAGAAAGGGGCCCTACTGCCAGCCTCCTGGAGGTCATTCTGCACTGATGAGTGAATGTTTGAGTCAAGCAGGGACATGACTCAGGTGCAATTGTCTAAACTGATGTTGTTGTTCAGAGTTGGATGGGAAGCAGTGCAACAGAAATTCAAACAAGCCAGAAATTCACCTGAGTTCATAGAAATGCTTAGAACAATCAAACAACCAATATTAACTCTCAACAAGAGAGACATGAGGTTGACCACAATGTCAAGCCCTATTGGGTGAGAAGCTGAATAGGCCTCATCATTCTCCTAGCTGAGCTGGCATGAAAGGATAGAGTGGAGGTTCTGAGTCTGAGTAGAATGCTCTTCAGTGGAGTGGTGCACACGATGGGCCCAATGGTCTCTTTCCAACTTGCAAGGATTCTATGACTTGGGAGTCCAAGTTCAGGATTCTCTTAAGGTTAACTTGCGAGCTCAATTAGCAGTTAGGAAGGCAAAAGCAGTGCCAGTATTCATTTTGACAGGGCTAGAACACAAGAGCAGAGATGTATTGCCAAGGCTGTATAAGGCTCTAATCAGACTAAATTTGGAATATTGTGAGAAATTTTGGGCACTCTATTTAAGGAAGAATGTGCTGGTGTTGGAGGGAGTCCAGACAAAGTTTACGAGAATGATCGCGGGGATGAAGGGCTTGTCATATGAGGAGTGGTTGAGGACTCTGGGTTTGTTCTCGATGGAGTTAAGAAGGATGAGGTGGGGGGGTTGCGTAATCTGACTGAATCTTACAGATACTGAGAGACCTGAATAAAGTGGATGTGGAAAAGATTCTGAGGGCATAGCCTCAGAACACAGGGATGACCCTTCAGAACTGAGATGAGGTGGAATTTCTTTAGCCAGAGCGTGATGAATCTATGGAACTCATTGCTGCAGAGAACTATGGAGGCAAAGTCATTGAGTTTATTTAAGACAGAGATAAATAGGGTCTTGATTGGTAAGAGGATGAAAGATTACAGGGAAATGGCAGAAGAGTAGAGATGAGAAGCATATCAGCCATGATTGAATGGTGGAGCAGACTCAGTGGGCTGAATGGGCCAATTCTGCTCCTATTTCTTATGGTGTTATGTTCTTTACGTTATGAAAGAGTTCTGCATTGTTGACAAGAGAGTCTGATCATGCCTCATTCAGAAATGGAAGTGCGCTTCAAATATCCCAGTGCAGGAGAGTCAGGGGAAGTCACACTACCTCCCCCTTTTTCAAAGCAGTAATTGCTGCATTCTCTTATTTAAATGTCCAACATCATGGACAACCACTTGGGCAACTCTTATGAATGGATAAGGATGCAATGGAAATGAGAGGTTAAAATGCCATGCGGTAGGGTGCCTCAATGTCAGGCAAGTCGGGTGCCAAGTGGGTAGGGGTTGAATGCCTTGGTACAGGTCAGTCAGGTGCCTGGTGGCTAGGGTGCCAGTGTGCAAGGTAGAAAAGGGATCAGATGTGGGAGTGTGCCCGGGGAACAAAATGGGTCTTTTAGGTCCTGGGTGAGGGTGTGAGTGTGGAGTTTCTGATGATACTGAGTCTGACGATGGGGATATATCAGGTCCCATGGGGAGAGGGAAGGTGTTGGGTCCAGTGTTGAGGGGATGTCAGGTACCAGAAGAGGAGAAGCAATTGTTGGGTGTAGGGGGTGGAGTGTCATTTCCGCTGGCAAAGGTGTGTCAGTGGCGAGAGGATGTAAAGTGATGTCAGTTCACAGGCGGAGAGGTGGGTGTCATGTCACATTTTGTGGGTTGAGGGGAAATGCAGTTTGTGTGTGATAAATGAGGACGTCATTTTAATAATTATCCATGAATTAGATCAGGCTTTTAAATATCGAACTTCTCCTGAGTTACTATCAACTGTGTAAAATCTTTCCAAATTCTCTAATTTAAATGGCTACTTCCAGAAGGTTCCAGGCATAGCTGATTTGCCCAGTGGAATCTTCAACTTTCTAGGTAATTCCCTTGGAGTTTGTTTATGTGGGATTTGGCAGGGTCCTCATATGGAACTCCCATGTACACTGTGGAAAAGACAATCTACCAATTGGAAAATCAATGCCATTGTTTCCAATAAAGTTCTAATTATGACAATTGATTGAGATCAACAAACAACTCGAAATTCGAAAGAACATTTGATTCAATTGAAAATCCATACTAATTTAATAAATGTTTCCCCTGATGTGAATCAAATCAGTGAATCTTCCTTGTATATATCTTCCTTGTATTCTCATGTAAACAATGATTGATATTCCTCTGTTTGCTGACTGGACTAAACACCTATATGAATAAACTTGTCAATGACAGAGTGTTGGGAAAGGGCAGAAAATAGACCTGGGAGGCTGGCATTTTGAGACTCAATACAGAGGTAACAGATTAGATGATATATGTCCGTGTGAAAAATTTCTACATTCCTGAAAATGTTGAAGCAATGATAGGAAATGGCAATAGACTACTTGTCTCCATGTTTAGTGCCATGCTGAGACATGTATATCTCTTTGCAAATATTCATTAAAAAGAAAATCAAAAAAATGCATTTTTACTGTTGACATAGTCTGCTGTAATCTGAAGCATAATATGGTTGCAAAGTCATATTGGAAATTAAGTAATTTTAATGTATTCTTGGGATATGATGCTCCCGATAAAGTAGGAATTTAATATGAGCATACAAGCATGAGTTAAGAGGGGCAGGTTATCTGTTCTTCAAACATTCTCAGTCATTAAACAAGATCATGGCATTATCGCCTGACTGTCAATCCCGAGACGTACGTAATATTCTGGGAACCTGTGTTTGAATCCCACCATGACAGATAGTGGAATTTGAATTCAATCGAAGTCTAGAATTAAGTTAATGATGACATATCCAATGTCAATTGTCGGGAAAAACCCAACTTGTTCACTAATTTTTCGGGAAGGAAAATGGCATCCTTACATAGTCTGGCCTACAGTGGACTTCAGTGCAATGTTGTTGTCTCTTAACTGCCCTTTAGGCAATTAGGGGTGTGCGATAAATGCTGACCTAGCCAACGATGCCCTCATCATGTAAATGAATTTTTAAAATCCGGTTATGTACTTAAACGTTTTTTTGCTGCCTAACGGTATAGTCATTGACTCTCTTGTTGGTCAAGAATCTATCTAACTCTGCCATAAAAAATGTCAATGACATCTCCACCATTAACTGGGGAAGAAAATTCTAGATACAACCCGCTGATGAAAGAACTTGTCCCATCTCCATCGTATATGGAGACCTCATTAGTAAACTGCTATAGTCTCAAAAAGAAATGGAAACATCTTTTCAAGGTCCAAAGGCATATGTAATTGTTGGAGAGCATATTGTCATAAGCTGCATTTTTGATAAACTCCGCAGTCTGTTGGGTGAAGATACTTCCACAATGAGGTTAATTCTGTTTGAAGAAATTCATTTGGAAGTACAGTGACATGGAAAAGTGATGTGACCTTAGTTATAACGATTTCAGTTCAGGAGGTGTAGCCAGTGAAAGCCTCCGAATGATACATGTGGCGAATTCTTCTCTGCACTGCTCCCTTGAACAGTGTGGGTGCTGGCCAGAAACATGGGATAATGAGGGAAAAAAAAATTTGGAAAATCAGAATCTCAATATCAAGGAAAATATTTCCCAATATCCACTTAAGTTTTAAATGGTGACTTCAAAAGCTTGCTAATGAGCAGTGACCACCTTATTTCCTAGCATAGGCATCTCATTAACAGCACACATCTGCTGTTTCCACAATAGCTTCCAACTCCCCCTCTCCTTCCCCAAGAAATGAAACAGCGCCAATCTTTGATGTGAAAGTTACCTGGTGGCAGCAGCTGGCCACTTGCTTCCCTGGTCCTTTCAGCCAACTCTGTCTTCATCACAATGTCCCTGCATGTTCCATGGACACCATCCTCTTCCACCAATTCACGTTAGCAGGTTTGTATCAATGGACCACCAGTCTCACCATATTATCGTTCCTGATCTCAGACTGATAGTCACGTCACTTCGGCTCTTCAATACTTTACTTCAGGGACACCTTAGAATGGCATGCTTTTCCCAGGTCACTTTGCAACTGAGAATAAAGATGCATTTCAAGTACCTACACAAGATGCTTCTAGCTCTTAGCTTCATTGCTTAGCGTTCACTCAGTTTGTGCTTACATGGAGGATATGCCAGCCTCTACGGCTTGCATTTCATTTTCACACAGAGGGAGATGCAGGCAGCTTGTCATGATTCGGAGTACTGAATGGTCAAAAGTACCATGCTATGTCAATGTCTCACACGCAGTATGTGTGGGCTGGTTATGTAACAAACACACGGCATGGACTCAACTAAATAGCTGTGTCTGAAAGTCATAGTAGACCAGTCATTGAAGGAGACCAAGTGAAGGAGGACTATGGTCAGTCACTATGGTGCTGCCATGGTCAGACAAGGGGTTTGCCCAGTTCTACTGCTGTCAGTTAGGCAGCTGGTCCTACCACAGTTCAGGGAGATCATGTCCAACCAGTCAGGAATGAAAGGTACATCAGTCAGACTGTTGTGGAGGCAGCAATCCAGGAGGTTGGCTGATTTTTTCTGCAGTGACACTAACACTGAGAGTCAATCCAGGCCTCGCAAGAGTGATGGACATGGAAAAAGCAGAGAAATATTTGCAGAAAGGCCAGCAGAAAGATCAAGGCCAGGGTACAGAATGTAGATCTTGTGGAGGTCACCACACAAAGTGAAGGGAGCATGTCCAGCTTGGGGAAAAGCAGTGTGCCAAATGCAAGAAGCTGAATCAATTCCCATGCAAGTGTTTAGACATAAGCACTTGAAGTGGAAGTACGTATTCAGTCTTCCAAGCCTGATCCACCATTTGATACAATCATGGCTGACCTCGTTTTGGCCTCAACTCCACTTACCTGCCTGCTCCTTAACCCTTCAAATCATTACAAACTAAAAATCTGAATATCTCTTCCCACCGTATATCTGCTACTCCTTATCTTTAAACAATAATCTCTCATTCTAGATTGTTCCACATAAAAAAAATCCTTTCTACATCTGTTGTCAATCCCCTTCAGCGTCTTAAATACCTCATTTAGACATCTCATTTTTCTCATCTCCAGAGACTATAGACATAAACTGGTCAATATCTCTCGGTAAGACAAACCCCTCTTTCCTGGAATCTAGTTAGTTAATTTCCTCTGAACTGCCTTCAATGTAATTATATCCATCCTCAGGTAAGGGGACCAAAATTGTATACATTACTCCAGGTACAGTCTCACGAGCTGGAAAAAAGGATATCAAGCCTATAAGTATGGCTGGTACAGAGATATAGCTGCTAATTCTGATGAATCACTCAGATTTAGAGTCAGATCTAGAAGTGATAAATGTTTGTCACAGGTGGAATGATGACCATAGAGTAGAGCATCGAGTGAATATGAAGTGTCAGTTTTCATACAAAATAATGTTTTCCTCAGCCACGTCAGAAGGCAATCAAGTTAATTGTGCTGATATTAACCCTGAAATTAAACTGGATAATGGCAGCAGGTTTTTATTTCTAAAGGATATCTCTGAATCACTTGTGTTTTTATGACACTCCAACTGCATCACAGCCACACTTTAATTTTGAGATTTTTTTAGAAGGTCATTTCAAATTCCCACTTTCCCCTGCTGGGACATGAACTCTTGCTTCCTCGATAAGTAATCCGTGGCTGTGCATTACCAGGACCATAACATTATGTACCAGATAGTTACTGGATTTAGTCTCATTGTGGGGAATAAGTACGTAGCCTTTGCGGACAATTCAGTGCAATCCTGATGGCATGCTGAATGAACAGAGATTCTGTTCTTTGGACTAGGTAAACCAAGGCCCCACCTACCCTCTCAAAGAGAAGTAAAAGACCCAATATTCTATTCTGAGGACGAATGACCATAAGACACAGGAGCAGAAATAGGCCATTCGACCCATTGTGTCAGCCACACTATTAAATAGTGTCCTGCTTTTTCCCCACCATCCTTTATTGTCTTCCTGATTAAAAATCTGCCCATCTCAGCCTTGAATAGACAGCCCTTTGTGATAAAGAATTCCCCTCTGGAAGAAGAAATTCACTTGGATCTCTGCTTTAAATGGACAATCTCTTACATTATGACGTCTTGTCCTAGACTCACTGAAAAAGAGAAAATAACTTTCTGCATTTACCCTGTCAGTACCCTCAGAATTTTATTCTTAAGGTTGCCTCTCATTCTCGAAACACTGACGAGTACAGGCCAAACCTACTCTGACTCTCTTCATAACAAAATCCTTCCAGGCCTGGAATCAACCAAATGAACTTTTACTAGACTGCCTCCAATGTCAGTACGCCTTTCATCAGTTAAGGGGACCAAAGCAGTTCACAGTATTCTAGATGTGTGAAATAACTCCGTAGAGACTAGTATTCCGTCACCAAGTCACCCTTTAATTACACATGAAGAGTTCTTGACACTGATCCAGCTCCCTCAGAGCCAACGCTCAGCGTGAAAGAATGTCTGACACTCCTCTTTTGATCTGTCAGCTTGGGCTCCCTGATTGGGCCAGATTAATAGCCACAATCAGGGAACTCATATTCTATGGGGTCCAGCTGGCTGACCTCATTACAATCATTGCGGTGTGGCCTGACGAGTATCTTGTATAGTTTTGGCAAGACTTTCCTGTTTTATACTCCATTGTCTTTGAAATAAAGACTAACATTCCATTTGTCTTCCTTCTTACCTGCTGGACATAGATATTTAAGATTTATGTGAGGAACACAAATCCCTTTTGCTGCTGCTTTCTGCAGTCTTTATCCATTTAAATAATATTTAGCTCCTCAATTCTTCCTGGCAAAGTTTATTACTTCACACTTGCTCGTGTTATTTTCTACCTGCCAAGGTTTTGCCCATTCCTTTAACTTCTCGACACCCCTCTGCAGAAAATTTGTGTTTTCCTCACCATTTGCCTTTCCACCTATTTTTGAGCCATCTACTGTATTGGCGAAAGTACATTCACTTCCTTCATCCACATCATTAATGTACATTGTTACTAACCACGGCTGAAAGCTGATCCCAGTGACACACCTCTAGTTACAGATTGCCATCCTGAAAACCCCCCCGTTTTCCATCCCAAATCTTTGTTTTCTATTAGTTATCCAATCTGCTATCCATGCTAATATACTGCCTCAAAAGCTATGAGCTTTTATCTTAAGTAATATTATGTGCAGTACTTCTATTGAGCACCTTTCAAAAATCTAATTATCTTACACCTAGTGCTTCCCCTTCACCTATGCTGCTTGTTACCACCTCAAAATATTCCAGTAAATTTGTCAGCCATGAGTTCCCATTCAAGAAACCATGCTGACTTTGCATTTATAAGGGTAGGAGAGATTTCTTCACTATTTTGGCTTGAATTCATAAGAACGTAAGACAGAAGAACCAAGAGCAGGAGTAGGCCATCTGGTCCTTTGAGCCGGCCCTGCCATTCAATAACATCACAGCTGATCTTTTCGTGGCCTCAGTTTCACTTCCACACCCTCTCACCATAATCCTTAATTCCTTTACTATTCAAAAAATTATCTATCTTAGCTTTAAAAGCATTCAATCAGGAAGCCTCAACTCCTTCACTGGCCAGGGAATTCCACAGATTCACAACCTTTTGGGTGAAGAAGTTACTCCTCAATTCAGTCCTAAATCTGCTCCCCCAAATTTTGAGGCTATGCCCTCTTGTCCTCGATTCACCTGCCATTGGAAACAACCTCCCTGCTTCTATCTTATCTATTCCTTTCATAATTTTATATGTTTCTATAAGAGCCCCCTCTTTCTTCTAAATTCCAATGAATATAATCCCAGTCTACTCAATCTGTCCTCACAAGCCAACCCTCTCAACTCTGGAATCAACATAGTGAATCTCCTCTGCGTCCCCTTCAGTGCCAGTACATCCTTTCTCAAGTAAGGAGACCAAAACTGCACGCAGTACTCCAGGTGTGGCCTCACCAGCACCGTATACAGCTGCAACATAACCTGAGATAACACGGTGTAGAGCTGGATGAACACAGCAGGCCAAGCAGCATCAGAGGAGCAGGAAAGCTGATTGTTTGGGTCCAGACCCTTCTTCAGAAATGGAGGAGGGGAAGGGAATTCTGAAATAAATAGGGAGAGAGGAGGAGGTGGATAGAAGATGGATAAAGGAGAAGATAGGTGGAGAGGAGACAGACAGGTCAAAGAGGTGGGGATGGAGCCAGTAAAGGTGAGTGTAGGTGGGGAGTTAGGGAGGGGATAGGTCAGTCCAGGGAGGACGGACAGGTCAAGGAGATGGGGATGAGGCTGGTAGGTAGGAGATAAGGGTGGGACTTGAGGTGGGAGGAGTGGATAGGTGGGAGGATGAACAGGTTAGGGAGGAGGGGACGAGCTGGGCTGGTTTTGGGATGCAGATGGGGCAGGGGAGATTTTGAAGCTTGTGAAGTCCACATTGACACCATTGGGCTGCAGGGTTCCCCAGCGAAATATGAGATGCTGTTTCTGCAACCTTCAGGTGGCATCGTTGTGGCACTGCAGGAAGCCCAGGATGGACATGTCGTCCAAAGAGTGGGAGGGGGAGTTGAAATGGTTCGTGACTGGGAGGTGCAGTCCTTTGTCACGAACCGAGTGTAGGTGTTCCACAAAAGTGGTCCCCAAGCCTCCACTTGGTTTCCCCGATGTAGAGGAGGCCACAACGGGAACAGTGGATACAGTAGACCACATTAGCAGATGTGCAGGTAAACATCGGTTTGATGTGGAAGGTCTTCCTGAGGCCTGGGATGGGGGTGAGGGGGGAGGTGTAGGGGCAGGTGTAGCACTTCCTGCGGTTGCAGGGAAAAGTGCTGGGGGTGGTGGGGGTTGGTGGGGAGTGTGGAGCGGACAAGGGAGTTACGGAGAGAGTGATCCCTCCAGAAAACAGACAAGGGTGGGGAGGGAAAAATGTCCTGGAGGCCCAGAGGGGCATAATGTTGTGATTGCTGACAAAGCCACACTAACCTAGTTGGTTGTGTTTACTTTCTCATTCTCAGTGAGAAAGTTGTCATCACGCAAGACCAGAATCTATGATACTTTGCCCATCTCTAAGTCCCTTGAGAAAATCGTGGTTGACCGCCTTTGTGTCATAGAGCCATAAAGCACGGAAACAGACTCTTCTGTGAATGCTGTTGAGCTCCCTGCAAGGGATATAAAATGTAGTTCTGTTTGACACCAATAATGAGGAATTTTGCTATAGCTTGCAAAACAAATTGAGCTAGATTGAACTCTTTTATTTTGTCTTCTTTTCTTTTTGCCTGCTTCTTAAATTTCCTGGATATTACAAAGCTTCTCATTGGAGCTAGCTGAGATAAAATCTGGATTATTGGCGCAACCAACTAAACATTTACTCAGATGACCATGAGAAATCACAGAATATATTCTGTGGTAGTTTGCCCCAGGTTGTGAATGGTTCCAAGGCAAAATATCCATAAGCCAGTCTAAACCAGTGTTACTGCAGAGAATGGTTGTATTAATATAGAAATGTAACAGAAACAACAAAAATGGCCTTCTCTACTTTCTATAAATGTTGTTGGAAGACAAGTTGGGCTAAATTACCTCCAATTACCACACAAGTACATTGAGGTAGAGAGCTGCTATTATTTAGATCTTTGCAGAGATGACACGAGTTTTGATGCGTGTAAGACCTTCATTTAATGTGCAGTCACACAATGTCTGCACTGACACTAATAGCTCAGGCTTCTGTGGTGTCTGTTTCCTTTCTTTTGACTTACCACCCGGGCTTTATCAAATCAAGAACATTGACAAGACTCACATAATAAGTGAAAGAGCAGTTGAATACCATAAGGCCCAGAAAAGACAAAAGCACGCTGGCCAACTGTCAACAGTTTTGAAAAGAGGGCCTTTTCATTTTTAGGGCCAGATATCACTGGCAGCAACGAAAATGGGCTGAAAGCAGAGAAGTCGAATGAACATCTCTGGGCATTTTGTTGGCTTGCTTGAGTCAATATTTAGCTTGGAGAGAAGGATGTGCCTGTAAGAAAGCCTCCAATCTCCAGAATGAGGCAAGTGCTTGTCAGGTTTGTTTTGCCAGGTTTCAAAGAAAGCAGAGGTGGGTTGAGTGTTATTTAGACCGGCTGTATAAATTGGTAAATAAAGCAACATCAGACTTGGGAGAGATGGGAAGGCTCACAAGGCTGCAATGGAATCAACCTCATATTTTCCTTGCCAATTTCTTGAACTCCAGATCAACCTGGCATCAAATACTTACAGAGTCAAATCAGGGACTGTTAACAAAATCATTGGGACTGTTGTTTCTGCAACTATTCTACACTGTAGTGCCCTAAAAAAATTGAGATCTAAACAAAACTAACAAGCAGAGCAAACTGCTTCACATTTTGTCTTATTGAACTCAACATTAAATGTTGTTTTGTAGCATAATCACATCTCATACTGATTTACAGCAAGCAACTACTTTCATAGATAACAAGGTGCAGAGCTGGATGAACACAGCAGGCCATGCAGCATCATAGGAGCAGGAGAGCTTGACGTTTCGGGCCTAGACCCTTCTTCAGAAATGGGGGAGGGGAAGGGGGTTCTGAAATAAATAGGGAGAGAGGGAGAGGCGGATAGAAGATGGATAGAGGAGAAGATAGGTGGAGAGGAGACAGACCGGCTCAAAGAGGCAGGGATGGAGCCAGTAAAGGTGAGTGTAGGTGGGGAGTTAGGGAGGAGATAGGTCAGTCCAGGGAGGATGGACAGGTCAAGGGGGCAGGATGAGGTTAGTAGGTAGGAGCTGGAGGTGGGGCTTGATGTGGGAGGAAGGGATATGTAGGAGAAAGGACAGGTTGGGGAAGCGGGGACGAGCTGGGTTGGTTTTGGGATACGGTCGGGGGAGGGGAGATTTTGAAGGTTAGTGTAGCTTCTCTTTCTATGTAGAGAAATGGTGAAGGTAATTCACACAAACATTGTCCTACAAATATCAATGAGATAATTGTCCGGTTATTCTGCCAGATAAATGCTGGCTCGGATACTGGGAGAAAATGTCTACATTTCTTTGAAATGCATAGGTTTTCATGTTTACTTAAAAGAGGGGATGATGGCTTACTTTTCAAGTCTCATCTGAAAGATGATAAGTAAGGAAGTGCAGCACTGCCTCAGAAAGGCATTGAAGATGAGACAATGCTGGGTAATGAAACATTTTTTTTTAAACAAGTGACAGAGTTGATATCCTGAGGTCAGGTGTAGTCTGGTTCATGTTCAATCTAGAGATCTCCCGTGGTGTCACAGTGATATCACCCTTCTGTTATACCAACACATTTGCATTTCCCACACCATCTGTCCTTATGGCTTCTCCAAGTGAGTATGCCAGTTTTGTGCCAATATCCAAAGTTAAGAGAAATATTGTGTTATTGATTTGTGTCTGGTGAGAATCAGATTGACAGAACAGGGGAGAGGTTGTTTTTTGTTACATTTGCATTTGAAGCCTTTATTGCTAATTGGAACCAGAGACGACTAAAATGTTGTCTCCTACTCTGGCCTGGTGAAAAACAGGGCCTTTTGATGTGGACAAATTTGGCTTGAAAAGTAAAATCTAACAGTATCCAAACATCTAAGTTCAAGCTGTTTCAAATCCAATTGTAACCTTAAACAATGAAGGAGATATGTTTTAAAATGTCTGGCGCTTTAGCTTGGAAATTGTGTTGTACATGTGACAGTGACTAAAATTCATGAAACATCTTTAAATGCCCTATGGACAACACAGGCCATCTATGAATACAATTACTCTCTTCTTTCTTTGCTTTGGCAGTATTAACTGACAAATGGTGATCCCTTTCTCATGACATATTTTTGTCTACTATTTTGATGTGGACATTGACGATTTATACATTTTCACTAAAACAACAGACAGAGGAACATCATGAATATGTTTGGTGTTTTGTCTATTTCGGTATTAATAGTTCCTTAATAATTTTTTGACTATCGTATTTGGAAGTAGGTCTAAATTAGCATTCTCCACAACAGAGTGAAGCCATTGTGTCCATGCCAACACTTTGAACATGTGATCCATTTAAAAACACTCCTCTGTTTTTACACAGTCTTTATCAGGTACAAATCCAATTCCATCTTAAAAGTTATTACACAGTCTGCTTCCTCCACCTTTTGAAGCAATGCATTCCTAATCATCACAATTTATTGGTGGAATTTTCCTGTTCCTGGTGTGGCATGAACAATGGAGTGAAAGGAAAGAAAATTCAGAAAAGAACAAAAAAAATCAGTCTCAATGTAGAGAAAAGATTCTCCTCAGACCTTAAAGAGTGACTTCAGAATCTGATCATTGAGTGATAACTACATTATCTCTATGCATTTGCATCTCATTAAAACCTTGACTTGGCTTATTTATAAACCACTTTCAATTTTTCTATCTTTCCCTCGGAAACTAGATAGTCAAATTCCTGACATGTAAGTGTTTGCACCAAATTTTCCAGCCATCCTCCAACCTTTTCTTCAAGATAACACCTGCTGCATGCTCCATGCTCCTCAGCGTAGCTTCCATGCAAGTTAGCATCAACAAACCACCAGCCTCACCACACCATCATTCCTGCTTTCAGACTTACTCTCGCACCACTTCAGCCCTTCGTCACTTTACATTGTTGTTCAGGGACACCAATGAATTGCATGCTTCTTCCAGGCTACTTCGCACGCAGGGACACACACACCCATTTCAAGCATTTTTGCACAGGGTACCTAGCAAGGCTAGTGTGAGGGCCAGTTACTTGCTTGCAACATCTGAAGTTTTGAGCAGCTTGGCATTAAAGTGCTCCAGCAATGTGACCCACAGAAGGTCCAAGCAGTGGGGATCACTACGACCTCTCCCAGCCAACTGAACTAAACTTACTCAACTGAGCACTGAATTGGAAATGGGAAAAATCCACCCATTAAAAGAAGACCACTCATCTCCTTGACAGTCCCTTGATAAGAAAAAGATCATCCATTTCTAACAATTGCGATTGATGGGTAAATGTTTATCGGGACGCAAAGGAAAGTGAAAGTTTCTTTCACCAAAACAAAGGAGTCATGAGAAAAATAATGAAAAGGTCATTGTCTTTTGGGATCAAAACTTATGAATGATGACCAGAGATGGTCCTATTTATTTTATGAATAATTGGTTATTTCTTCATAGAACATTAATTACTAAGCAGTTTGGTAATCACAAGCTTCATTATAATTTTAATGGGGCAAGCACAATACTTCATCCATTTAAAATATAATTCAATTAGCCTCAATTGTACAAAAATCTTTCTTTTCAGCCCGTTGATTAAGTGATTTTTGAAACAGAATTAATACTGAAAATGAAAAAATATCATTTGACTATTATCAATATTTTTTGAGAACATACATCCTGGCACAAAGCATGTTAAAGTTTTCTCATTATCCAGTGTGTTGGTTCAGATTTGCGAATTTAATCAAAATCTGGGAACCTACTGAGTTGAGGCGATTATTTATCAGACATTTTCCTTTCACCAAGATAAGTATTGGATATAGAAAATAATCTAGTTCTTTGAAGCTTAAACTTTCATCTGACTGTTTTCTGTCTGAAATTACACTGCAGTCTTTGGTATCTCAGACAGAAGTAAGAAAGCTTTGTGGAGGAATTTCATTCCTCAACGCTTTTGTGTACTCAAAAATTTGCTGCATTACATGCTAATTTTATTTTGAAGCCTACAAGGAAAAATCATTATGCTTCAATTCGGGAGTGGTGGTATAGATATAGATAACCATAGCTAGCTTCAGTATTAATGAAGAAACAAAATCAATAATGAATCTTTTTGTAGCATCATTGGGTTGGATCTTTGTTTTTGGGATCAGTTAGGTAATGTCTGATGAACTTACAGGCTCTGACCCTGCACTAGCCTCAGAGGCTACTACTGTTCATGTCCACAGTTCCCGGAAGGTGGAAGGACAGAGTGGGTAAAGAAAGTATATGGAGTGCTTTCTTTTATTGGATGAGATACAGATTGCAAAGGCAAGGATCTAATACTGGAACTGTATAAAATGCTGGTGTAGCCACAGTTAGATGCACAATCTGTACGTGATGTTGAAGATCATATGACTACAGTAAGCCAGTAGGTACATTAGGTTGCATTGCATCCATAAGACATCACAAGCAGATTTCAGTTGCAGAATTCTGAGAGTCAGTATGAACAAGATCAGCCAAGTGGGTTCCTTTCGTGCTGTGAAATTGTCTACTGCTAAATACCTTTGTTAAAAGAACAAAAGTAAAAAACATGCTAAGATTTCATTTGACCATTTCATGCAACTTAATTTCTAGGCTATGATATGTTTTAAAATGTCCATTTTAGGCTACTGCATTACACTTGTGTTGACTAGAGTGCAGTCAAATTGCATGATTTGCAATTTCTACCATGATGGAACTTTGAAATAAAATGTAGTTTTATGATTTCCAAAATCAACGTCATTTGGATGAGCCAAATTTGTTTTTGTATTTCCTTCATTCTCTTGAATGTGGTATTACCTCACATTTAATTGTATGTTGTCTCCAAGGGTATAATTAATCACTCCTTGTTCACTTCAATAGTTTTGTTTTGATGCACCATGGAGCATGGGCTAGTATGGTAATGCATTTGTAAAGGTTTACAGATTTGCTTTTGCAACTGCTGGCTGTCTGTGTTTTTGGTGAATAGAATATTCTGGTTCTTCGCATCCAATTATATAACTCAGCAGGGATAGGAGAATACAGGCCTGAATTAGTGCCTCAGTTTAATTCAAAACAATCTCAGCACAGCATTCAAACCTGAACCTGAAGAAGAAAATGCCCCAAGTCCAAGACCTCTAAAACCTATGTTCTTGTGTCGTCATCCCATGTTCATTAGGCACATTGAAAAGGAGTTAAAGGGAAAAGAGGGAGGGTTTATAAATGGTTTCATGCTTTTAAAGATGATAATACTATGAATAATTTCTTTCAAATTTCCTCAAGTTCTATTTCAGAAAGGAAGCTATGAAACTCTTATAGGATGCTTTCATCTCTCCCATTTGACATTACAATCAGGAAGGAATATCAATCAGGAATGTCCCCACTTGTACAAGTCTCTTTCAGAAAAGATGGAAGTTTTTTTTCTCTCTTTGTGCTGTCGCTCACAAAACAGTCAATCTGTTTATTCGAGTTAAAGCTTGAGCTCTGAAAAAGACAAAAAATGGGATTACAGGCATGCATTTTCAGGTTGCCAATCAAGTTGCATTGGACCAAATAGTTTCCTATGTGTTTTAAAATGTGATGATTCCACTTAGCATATGATATCAATGAAGAACTTTGAAAAGGCATACTTGCACATGGTTTATGATGTTTTTCTTAGTCTCCTCTGATCACTCATGAGGCCATTCAAGTGTGTCCCTTTGATCAATAATGTTCTTCCATGAAATCGAGTCTGAAATGAAGAACAGGTGAATTAGTTATGCATACTGGAAATGTCACTTATAGTTACTGTCTTAACACAAAAACTTAAGAAACAGGTGCATAATTAGGCAAGATGGCTATTTGAGCCAATGAGGTGATTGCTAGCTTCATCCTGCCCTTAATTCTTCTTTACTGATGGCTCTTCCTCAATTCTTCCCTCACCTTTGGTTCAGAAATTCATCTGTTTCAACATCAAATATATGCAATAACTCAGTCTCCACTTTTCCCTGTGGCACAAAATGCAAAAGATTCATGACTTTTTCAGAGACAAAATTCCTCCTCATGCTCTGTGTTATTCTGCATCTACTTTTAAATACCTTGAGGAGGAAAAATATTTTCTCAACAGTGACCCTGTTAAGACCACTCAGGATCTGACACATTTCAATTTGGTTATCTCTAAAAATTTTATACTCCACTGAAATTGGCTCCATCCCTTGTCCACCCCACCTAGATGGTGAGCAACGGAATTAAAATTTCAAAAATCGTAAACTCAACCGCAACCCACCTCTAGCACGCTGATTTATTCCAATGAAGTTGGACAGTCCTCAAACAGCTATTAGCTCTCCAGATGCAACTCCAACATTTAAATATTTAAAATATTACCTCAATGATTAGATTTAATCTTGTGTTATTGACAGGAGAAAAATATTTGCAAAGAAACGACAGAGGAAATGTTTGCCAAATCACAGAATGGGACAATGTAGGTCATATTAAAAGTATTGTTGTTTCAGCTTCCCTTGAAGTCATCTTGATAAGCAATATATGTAATTTATAAGATGATTCTCCCTCATCTCCTCTCTTCACCCCTTCTCCCCCTCCTACCTTGCTAAAGTGCAAACTTTGCCAAAAATATTCAGATGTCGTCTGTGCTCTTTAAATGGGAAAATGACAGAGTTTGTGTCTCTAACTAGAGATAACAGAACTAAAGAACTAAATATCACATTGACAAGATAAGTGCCTTTGAACAGATGCTTCTCATTGTCACATATTCTCAAGCTTCCTGCCATCAAGGGGCCAAGTTCTGGGTTCAAGAGTTTCAGTATTTGCTGTAACTATGGTGATGCATGTTAATTACCAACAGTAGAAAAGGACAGCAAAGGAGAGAATTTTGAGGTACAATAAGTCATAAACAATGAAAGAGAAGCTAGTCGAAACCAAGTGGCTAAGTTGACCTAATTACAAATGTGTTTATTTGTTGCTGATTCTGATTCATTATTATTTGCAATAAAATCGAGATAATGAATGATAAGGTAATGATAAAGCACGCAAGGATCTTGAAATCAATTATGCTTAAAATAATTTTTGGCCTTGGTTGCAAGATTAATGCAATTAATGTATTTCATAGAGAATGCTCCGTGGAAGACACCAATATATACTCACTTGGAGTCTTCTGTCCAATTCTAAACAGCACACATTATTGTGGAGAATGTAGGTAGGATTCACCGGAATTGTGGTTGGTTGGCTCACCGAGCTGGTTTGTTGTTCAGCAGGCGTTTCATTACCGTGCTGGGTAACATCATCAGTGCAGCCTCCGATGAAGCGCCAATGTGTTTTCCCGCCTGGTTTTTAAATTCTGGAGTCTGTTGAGCTGGATTACCTCACTTCTGGCTTTCCTTCATAGTGGAGTATATATGGGGGTCGTGTTCTATATGTGTTTGTTGATGGCTTTCTTCGCGGAGTATCTGCTTCTAGGAATTCCCGTGCCTGTCTATGCTTTGCTTGTCTCAGGATTCACAAGAATGGCCCCAGCGATGAGAGATTTCTGGTTTCTGGGATAGATTGGTGACGCTAAGGCTGCTCACCTTGGCAAAAAAAAAATCAGAGGAGATTTGATAATAGTGTTCAAAATCACAAGAGGTCGAGGCAGTTATTATGGATGACATCTTACACTGTAGTCATGGATTTGACTATTTCTGAAGTTGGGTCTATCTGGATTGACGTGAATAAATCTGAATGTCTCCAGCCTGATACTTTCAACTTTCCATGATCTTTCCTTCTTGATGTCCAACTCTAATTGACCCTTTAAGCTCTTCAATCTTTCAGGCTCGATCTGCACCATTTGCTTTGTTCTCAGCTCCCTCTGAGTATTTCAAGATCTGTCCTCTTAGACACTGCCTTCCAATTTTTAAAATACATTTCTTTCATTTAAAGCCCGCTTCCCAGCTGCTTCCATAAAATAATTTTAATCATTTAAGGGAAATGAATCTATTTGCTCATTGAATCGTGCCACCTCATATCAGTACCACTCAACTACCTTCATCCATTTCCTCAAAAGAGATGCAGTGCATTGGTTTTGTTGTCAACAGGATTGGTGGTATATTAACAAATGTAAAGATGTTTTTTTCACGAAGTCCATATGGAATCTGTGTGGTTTCCAAAGAAAACATTTTGATGTTTTTTGGTAAGAATAAACAAGTTTTAAAAATGTCTTCATACCGTCCATGTTACCTATTAAGTCCGCTTTAATTAAATAGATAAATGCACAGAGGAGCCCTTAAAATAGATTCACATAGAACAATACGTGGAGTTTATTAAACCATCACTTGGAAATTATCCTGGGATAAACACTTAGCTCATATATGCTCTTTTTGAGACAAATCTTCTCTGGTACCCCAGAGGCCATTCCATTCCACAACCTTTATCTTGCTGGCATTAAGATATTGCTAATATTGAACAAAATAATGGACCTCCTTTTGTTACTGGGAATTACTGAGAAAACAACTAAGTTGAGGCATGTTTGTTTTCAAATATCAACATCTCATGTAGAAAGAATTTAGAAAAGAAGCAGAAGAGTTAAAGACACTATCTGCTGAGCCAGACCAAATATTTGGAATTGAAAGAAGGAAGGTCATAGCGATATTTAAGGAAACAACCAAAAATCATTTGCTTTGAAACACCATGTCACATATCAAATATAATGTTGCTAGAGATCTCCAGGGGCAAATATGATTTATAGATTCCCAGTAAAAAAAATACAAGAAGGTATTTCATTTTCGAGTCTATTATTTTTGAAAGATTTCATAACCCGCTTGCCATGGTAATGCAAAAAAAACTGTGATATTCAGAAAACAGTGACAATGGAAGTTAAGTGATATTGATTTGCTTTTTCCTCTGAAAATTGTTAAGGTAAAGCAGTGTTATTTTATATGTTGGGCTATTACTTCAAAAATAGTCAATGTTAGGCAAGTGCCCATTTGGGATGATAACTTCAAAGAAGCATTCTGTTACGAATTTACACAGATTGACCATCACATGTTGATTTTCATACTATTCTATTCAACCAATCATATAAAAGCACATTTACAGCAAGGTTGTGCAAGATTAGCATTTCCTCCTCAGCTCAGTTGACTGGAAGGCTGTTCAGTGATGCAGAATGATGCCAACATCACGAGTTAGTTTCTCACACCAGCTGAGGTTACTGCACAGGACTGTCCTTCTCAATATCTCCCCTTGCTTGAAGCATGGTGACTCTCTCTTGGAGTATGCCAACTTTACCATTAATATACATGTGAAGCAATATTTGTAAAGTTCAAGGTTTGTTTCATTGCCCTCACCACAAAGGAGGGCAGAAATAATGTTTTACCCCATGAATTTGTTCATAAATAATACATTTCAAAAACTAATGGACGTACTTCATCAAAACTTGACGCACAGATTTAGAACAGTCCAAGTAAGAAATCATTAACTTATATCAAATGTAAAGATTATGAACCAGACACAAGAATTTTTAAAGGCTCCGTTAACATTGGGAGATATAGCAAAATGGATTATTTATGAAATATTATGTGTTGTTTTATTCAGAGTTTGTTGAATGTCTTGAAATCTCATAGATTGTCTCAGTTGTCATTGTGGTATTCATCTGCCAAAATATGGGGAGAGTTTTCGTAGCAGGTTGTTGGATGTGGATTGAAATGAAGCCTCTCCATTAAGATGGAAGCACTTAATAAAATATTTGTTTATTTCAGCTTTGTGGTTACAAGGTGTCATTCAGGCAGAGTAAAACTTCAGGGAAGAACTGTGTATTTGTAATAACGCATCTCATTGAATGTCAGAGTGGACTTGACAGACTGAATAACCTACTTCTGTTCCTACACATCATGATCTGACAGAGTTAAGCATTCTACTGAATGCCCTCCTCACTTGCTGCAATATATATCTTTAGTTGTATGGTGACGAAAAAATTTTTAATAGCCTTTGATTCATTTTGTTGTCAGCATTTCTGAGGAGACATGTCTAGAAATTATGTTTCTTATATGTTTAGAAAGTCTGGTGTTGGTGCAGTAAGATACAAAAGAAGCTTCAAATAAGCATCAGTTATTCCTTGCTACTTTATTATAGTAATCCAACTGAGTTCTGAATCCTTGTTATTTCTGACGTTGACACCTTTCTCTGAAAATGAGGAAGGGTTAGAGAAAAATTACAGACGTCATAAGATTGTGAAACCATTTTAGCCAATATAGGCACTATTTTCTGAGAACACAAATGATGCATTATTTTAAAATTACTTCTCATGTTTTTTGAAACATATTTGAGCCTCTCCAGATATGACCAGCAGCTTGTAAAACAAATTTAGATGGCAAAGATGTAGGCTACAAGGCAGGAATGGGAGCATTGGTGAGATGATGCCCCTATTTACTTGCAGACCAAATGCATATCTGATTAATTAAGGAGTGTTCATATGCCTAAGGCCGCAATCCTTTAAAATATTGTGTGTCATTTCTTATTCTTCCTTAAGGTGTTCATGTGATATCATATCAATTTCTTATTTTGAAAATCAGCATCATCTACTACATTTTGTTATTGATAGAAGTATAGAAACTAGG
This sequence comes from Ginglymostoma cirratum, assembly GCA_024137785.1. Lineage (NCBI taxonomy): Eukaryota > Metazoa > Chordata > Chondrichthyes > Orectolobiformes > Ginglymostomatidae > Ginglymostoma > Ginglymostoma cirratum. The sequence continues at coordinate 14,525,867 of JAHRHZ010000266.1, forward strand.
TGCAGAAGTAGGCAAATCAGCCCTTGGTGATTGTTTCACCATTCAATATGATCATGGTTTATCCTTGATCTCAGTGCAATATTCCCACTTTCCCCTCTCAAAGTGCATAAAATCAAAATAAAATCAATTGTTTCTTGAAAATATTCAGTGTCTTGGCATCTACAGCCTTCTGTGATAGAGAATTCCACAGTTTCACTGCCCTTTGAATGAAGAAATGCTTCCACATATCGATTCTAAATGGTCTAACCCATATCCTGAGACTGTGTTGCTTGGTTCTACACTCCCCAACCGGGGAAAACATCCACTCTGCATCTAGTCTGTCCAGTCCTGTTAGAATTTTATATGTTTCAGTCAGATCCCCATCTCACCCTTCGAAACTCTTGTGAATACAGTCACAACTAATCACTCCTCATACTCCTTCCATCTTTGATGTCCGCCTAGTGAATTTCTACTGCACTCCCTTTATGGCAAGTGTATCCTTTTTTAGGTAGGGAGACCAAAACTGCACACAATTGACTTCCAGACAGGCAATACACTTTTCCACTGCTGGCAAAATGATATAGCAGTAGAAAGCAGTTAGGCATGCTGTACTATTTTGCCACTTCCTTGCCTCCCAGTGAATACCCAAAGCTGGTAAAGTTTAATGAGGTATATTTGTAGCATTAAAAATAATGGGCGGGGTGGGGATAGGGAAAAAGATTGTTGTGGGCTAATCAGCACAAATTAGCAACTTACAAAGAAATCTCACAGACAATCAAGTACTGAAACAATGATTTAAACTTTATTGCATGTAGCAACCAAAATAAGACCCCTCAAGGAAGCAAGTTAAGCCTCACAACTCAACTTGGCTATTACCACTGTCTTTCTCTGGAAGTGTCCGGGATTCAATCCTCGTGCAGTGTCATTCTTCAAAGCTCTGCTGCTGAATTGTCCTGGTGCTGGATTCTTATACAGTTTCTTTCTCGTCCTTCAGGTCTACAACGTGATGTTATTGAAGACACTTTCATCCAAAGTATTGCAAGTCTGCAGCTTGCCTTATTATCAGAAGTAACTTCTTTAATCCTTGTTACATTTGGCTTTCACTGTCTGTTCGAAGACATGGCTTTGCTGTGATTAACTCCTTAAATTCTTCTGCAGGGCAATCAGTTGTCCTTGGGGCAATAAAGCAGCCAGGAATCAAGCAGATGTCAAAACTGTTTTATACATGAATCTTCCACTCCCTCTTTTCCCAGGCATTGCTAATTGCTTTCAATTTCGATGTAGCTTTGTACTTGTCCCTTAATAGTTTATTCCAGACAGTTATTTCTGCTTCTTTCAATCTATAAACCATTATTAAAGTTCTGAAATTCACACTGTCACAAGCAAATCACAGGCACTGAATGGTGGCATGGGATTGGGGAGTGTCGGAGAGCTTGGTTAATATGGTGGGAGAGGGAACGGAATTTCAGGACAACTATCCTGAAGATTTCCTTGTGTCGCTTCAAGTGTCTTACATAAACAACACAATCTTTCACTAGCTAACTGCATTCATGATTGAATTCTGCTTCTTCTTTAGACATGCTGTTCATGTTGATTATTTATTGCACTGGTTTATGTGAGTGGTATGGAAGGAAAAGTATGGAGTGTAGCTGCACCAACAATTTATTCATTTATTTAATTTAATGTCATATTTATCCATGAATAATGCCACAGCAGATTCTATGAGGTCTGTAATAATATGTATCAAATATATACGTATTTAAAAAATGAAGAGTCAAGAAATATTGACCATAAGTAGCAACTTCCAATGACATTCAACATTTTTCTAAGTGCACTTTGATCTGCATAAAGTTTATTTATGAACTGAGGTTTTTGTTAAAAAAGGAGTCTCAACAGTGCTGAAAATTAAATATTAAAAGGCCAGCTTTTATATAGATTGTAGTTTGCTTTCACTTTTGGATTCTGTTTGGAGATCTCTTCAAGGTGCTGCATAGCCTTGTGTATATCAGGAAGGTTTCTTCTATATAAAAGAGGCTATTTTGTCTCTGATGGATATCTGCAAACCTTTTTGTTAACACTATTAATACATACTATACTGTGAGGTAGTACTTCTGTTTCTGGTACAAACTGTTCCTTCTGTCGGTCTCTCACACTATGACTGATGTCAGTACAACATCAACCAGACACCTCTATCACCTTACTTTACAACTTAGTGATGGCTGTGATGAGATCTAAAACAATTTATTCTGAGCCTTGAAAAATAGAGTGCTTAATACTCTTTGCTTTTGAGCTTTCCTACCACAAGAACAAGTGTTGGATTTGCCTACCTTTCAACTTTTTAGAAAGCACTACAAAATGGCAGTCTTCACAGAATGTAGAGTGACTCAAGAAAACACATCAAATATGGAAGAACAACTTGGTGAGAAAAAATGTTTACAAAGCAGATCATTTTTTGGGGTTTTTCAGAAAGAATATCTATCTTTAAGTGTCTTGCATCAGCAGCGCAAAGATATCCAGACTAACTATACCATTTTTTAAATCAAGTATGTAGTAGAACTAACTGAGTAGAGATCTTTGAAATTGTGTAAGGCTTTGATAGACTAAACACAGGGAACATGTTTCCATTTGTAAGGCCAAGTTAAATTAAATGCCATTAAGAGGAAATACTCACCAAGAAGTCAATTAAGAAATTCACAGGCAGTGGTAAAGAAAGCAACACTGAATAGATGCAGTGTGATTGAGGTGATCAGTGCTAATGCATTTCAGGGGAGGCTAAATTTGCTTATGAGAATATTAGGGAGAAATAAATAGAAGGCTGTGTTGGTAGAAGTATATGAGGAAGAAGGGGAGTACGTTCAAGTGAATTAGTAATGCTGATATGGGCGAGTTTGATAATATGGTATATTTCCACATTGCATATTCAAAATGTTCTCTGAAATAAGGTTGACATAAATTCTTATTTCAGGCCATCTAAACATTGACGGAGGGCACCTTGAAAAGTTAGCTTCATTAAGCACAGACAACTGTAAATCCATGTGTACAATTATTATTCCAGCTGTTAATGCAGGTCATCTTTGATGTATTGCTGTCAAATTGACAAAATCATTTACCTACCAGGGCCTGATGAAAACATTTGTTATTTGAAATCCCCGTGAACATGGCCAATCAGATTGGAACAGTGTTTTGTCTCAAATTCCGGACTTTTAATTGTCAAGTTGCTTTGCCTGCTATGGCTTCTCTATTTTGTTATTTTGAAACCTGTTCTCTTTAACAAAGTGAGGTTGTTCTTCTAATGAAAATGAAGACGACTCTGTGTAAGGTGTATGTAAACTTGCAAATTTGCAGAAATGGTGGCATATTGGTATTGTTACTAGACTAGTAATCCAAAGATTAGATTGACCAGTATTCATGTTCATGGGGCATGAGTTTGAATACCACCATGACACATAATGAAGTTGCTGATATAGTAGCATACATGTAATATCATTGAACTATTATTCCAGTGCATCAGGAAAATGCACTGAGAACAGGTGTTCAAGTTCCAATGCGGCAAAGAATTAAATTTGAAATCAATAAAAAAACTGGAAGATAGAGTCAATGGCAACCAAGTCTTCATTGTTAATTGTCATAAAAACCCATCTGCTTCATTAATGTCCTTCAGGGAAAGAGATCTGGACAACATGACTCCAGACAAACAGCAACATTAACTTAGCTGCTCTCTGAAATGGCCACTCAGTTAAAACGCAATTAGGGATATGCAGGAAATGCTGGCCTTGCCAATAATGCCCACATCCCATGCAAGAATTTTTTAAGAAGTTTAATAAATGAGATGATTTGGTCAAAATACAAGAGCACATTAATAAAATTGCAGAATTAATGTTTAATTTGCAAATTAATTTCAATAGAGTCAACAGTATCCAAAAATGGTACACTAATTTGAGAGAGGAATTGCCACATGGGCCTCCTGTACTGCCTACTTTCCCCTCTTGGTGGTCACCCATCTCTCTGACTGAACTTGTGGTGTGACCATATCCCTGAAACTCCAATCTATGAAGCACACTACTTCCTGTATACTCCTCAGTCAGTCCGACTGCCACTCCAACTGATCCACGCAGTCCAGGAGGAGCTGCAGGTCAACAGACTTCCTGCAAACATAGTGGTCAGGAACATGTGCCTTCTTCCTGATCTCCAACATCTCATAGGAGGAGCATACCACCCCGCCACCCACCATTACTTCCCCTTCAGTAACTATTGGATTAAAAGAAAAGACCTTCCTTTGCCGTTCCTCAATGCTGCTCACCTTCCTCAGCAAAGCCCTATGCTGACAAAAGCCTGCACTTTGACCTCAACAGCAGCACTGCAACCTCACAGAACCTCTCTAAAATGGCCACTCCCCCAGAGCTTGCCTCCCTTTTATATGCTGCCGACAGGAAGGAGAAACTTGTCCCAGCATCTTTCTCATCACTTCTCAATACCGCCCTCTGTTGGATGCGTTTCCTCCTGTCAAGCACCAGGTCTACCACAATCCGCTTCTCAGTCGTACAGAGTGAGCCAACTTCTCCCAGTATCCTCCTCAGTCATGTCTCACGAATGTCTTCTGTCTTATTAGTCTTAAAACTGTAATGTTAATCTTTTTGCAGTTTCTGTCCAGAAAAATAAACTATGAAATTCAAGCTGAAACCATTTTTGCTTACAGTGAGGAAGACGCTTTTTTTTGGGCAGAACTACCATAACAGTTGAATGTTTGCTTCAGAGACATTCCATTTTTAATGTCAAATCAGGACAAAGAGACCAAAATTGACATAAATAAGCATTCCTGCTGGCCGTGTGACCTGCTGGTGTGTAGGAAGTAACTTAGCCTTTATTTGAATTAGCAGCTTATGTCTTCCAGAAGTGATGAATTAAAAACAACTTTCAAGTTAAACATAGATATGTTTCTGGCATCGAACAGTAGTTGATGGCAGGAGCATAAGTAGATTTGACTATTCTTCAATTCACTGCCGAGGACACCAAAAGAGGATTCACGTCATTAGTATAATAATCGACAACTACAATGCAGTGCAAAAGCGTACAATTTGTGGTTACGCTGCAGTCTACAGTTGTTACAAATTCAATCTCAAGAGTCGTCAAACCATTAAATCTTAACAAGGAATACAAGAGTACTAATTTGTAGGATGGCAGCCTTAAATGTTTAATAGCATTATACAGTTATAGCTTGCAGCTGGAATAGCAGGATTAAGGAATAACTGAAAACTGCATGTGAAATTTGTTTGCAAAATGTGTTGTATTTTAGCAGTTATATTTCTGATTCATATACACAGAAAAAGAAAGATTTGCATGTATGCAGTGCCTTTCATGATGTCAATACCAAAACATGTTACAGCTGATAAAATAATTTTGTCGTCATTTTTGTAAGCAACACAGCAAGGTTCACAGCAATTTGAGAATGAACAAAAGATTCTCTTGGCTGGGGGATAATACTAACCAAGACACTGGGGAGAGCTTGCCTGCACTTTGAAGTGGCACCAATGCATTTTTACGTACACCTGAAAGCAGAAAGGATCTTGGTTGAACATTTCATGTAAATGTTTCATCCAAAAACAAATGAACAGACAGTGCAGTGCAACTTCACTTAAGTATCAGCCTACATTTTGCTGCTGAAATCCCTGAATTAGGAATTTAACCTATTTAGTCTTCCAACTCAGAGATGAGTGGGCCACAGCTGACATCATACAAGCACCTACTAACAAACAAGCCAAGCACGACTTTAATTAGATTTTAATCAAACGTTACAGGTCTGATTTACTGCGTGGAACAAAATAAGCATTTAAACAACTGCACATTCTTGAGTGCATATTCTAAAAAAACTCGAAATTTCACTGAGATTATAAAAAGAACTGGGGATGAAGAAAGTGATATGCCATTTAAACTTGAAAATCAGTGTAATTTAAGTACACACTAGTTGAATTACCTCCAAGTCAGAAATTAAAGCACCAGAAAGGATTATGACCATGTGTGTGCGTCTGTGTGCGTCTGTGTGCGTCTGTGTGTGTGTGTGTGTGTGTGTGTGTGTGTGTATGTGTGTGTGTGTGTGTGTGTGGAGAGATAGAGAGAGAGGGATTGGCGCAGGAGCAGAACATGGATGAGTTGGATCTAAGGGTCTGTTTCTGTGCTGTACAACTCTCTGACTCTATGACTGCTGTTATCTGTTAAGTCAATCTTACACAGTGATCATATTTATACTTTAAACCGATCAATATCGAAACATGTCACATTGTGGTTGGAGTCAGTTATTTTCCTGGATAAGATTTTTAAATTCTTTATCCAGAGAAGTCAACCTTTTCGCAGCTTGTCTCAGAAAAAGCCATTTAGATGAGTTTAGCTTTTCCTTTCAGTGGCATACTCAGCCTTTAATTTCTCTCAGATTAAATGCTGCTGGGTCATGGCCAAAAATAGTGAACTTTCTCACTCAGTCTGGTCTTGCTGTGGATCTCCATATTTAATGATTTGACTTTGCTTTGATTTTTCCACTAATTAACGCGTACATTTACTTGCACAGCCGCTTAACTTACCTTTGAAGAAATGCTGCAGCTGCTAATGGCTGTCAAGTGTCCTCAGATGTTTAGTTACTGTTTGTTGTTTTTGTCAAGTGTCAACAGACAGCAAGTGAAGACAAGTTCACAACACCATTATCATCTATTTGCCATCATAAAATTCATCAGGGATATCTTACATCAACAAACAATAACATTTGCTTTTATGAGATGAGCCAGGCTACCTGTACGACAATAAAAAGGCAAGTTCTGAACTATAATGTTATAGTTTTATGGTGGGAGATATCTCTTGAGTACAGGTGCAGTTTGGTTTCATGTTATCAAGAAAGGAAAGCCAAGAACTCCAACATATTTCTGCCTTGTGGGATAATAATGGTATTCACTCTAAAACACAGCCCACTGTGGTCTTCAGGCTAAAGGAGCAAATTGTTTACATGGTGACTATGAAAGAGAAACTTGAATCAGCATTTGGAATAAAATAAGTGCCTTTTCTGCAGATTTTTAGCAGATTGCTGTCACACTGGCAGCTGGCTACATTAAGATATTTCACTGAGACAATTTATTGTTTATTTGCAATTTTCCCATCTGAAGCATGCCAACTCATGATGAAATCTAGTTTTTGGTGGAATTGTTGGCCAACATTAATTCACCGAAGTCAGCGCTAATCATATCTAAACTGAGATATTGAGCATTGGCATATGCTATTCAACCTGGGAATATCACAGCTGTACTTTATCCAGTAGTTACTTCCATCCCACACATGCTGTTGCCAGAAGAGGCTGCTAGAACACGAGCAGGAGATGATCTTGCTTCTTCATCACTGGTCCAGAAGAAGCTCAATTAATTATAGAATGCCTGATGATATCCCTTGTGAGATCAACTAACTCAGCATAGATTCAAGTCTTCCAGTCTGAATGGCTCAATTCAACCAATACATTTTCTCAGTAACGTATTGAGGAGGGTAGGTTATTGTTTTCCTTTGATTTTTCTGCCAAAGTTAAATGCTCAAGTGATTGACCTAACTCAGGCATAAAAATGTGATTCCATTTTGTGCACTCTTGAGTCTAGTTGCATGATTGGCTTGTGGTAGAGTAACATCGTTTGTATTATGTATCATAAGCAGCAGTTCACAAAAGCAAAAATCTTTTTATTTTCCAAAGCAGTTTTTCTTATGAGCTCTCAGAGCAGTTATCCTCCATTTTGATATGCTGTGTTAAACGGATAAAAATACTTTATCGTCCACTGCACAAAAAGTTGATCAGCTAAAGTGTATCTGAGTTCCTTCAAGGCCTCAAACTTAAAATGTTAACACAGTCTTCAATCCGAGATTAATTGCAGTTCAGTTAGGTACTAGTGCAAATTGGAAAGGGATTGCAAGTTTCGAGCTGCTAGTCAGAAGCATTCAGCTTCAAATGAGTGCTTCTGTCAAGGTTATTTTTGCAAATAACAAATACATTTACGTTTTGCCATTGTAACACCAACTGCTAACCTATTTTAAATGGGTCATCCGTTGGAAAGATTATCGTTCAATCAAAGACACTTTCTTGAATGCATGGGCAGTATTTTAGTTTTTAGCTTTTTAGTTGGTTTTGTGTGATGAACTTACATCTAGTTGGAACTGGACTGAGATTATTATCTCTCTTTTGCAAAATCAGTTATGATCAGAAAAGAGAGTTAATTTCCACCTTACTTAACTAGGTTGGTTTCACACGCATAGCAAAGAAAGAAAAAGAAAATGTGGAAAATCACTCAAAACCTAGTTCCGAACTGTAAGTAGACTAAAGTACCTCCAGACTATAATTACAACTGTACCTTCTGTGCTTAGGATAATGGCACCATTTACAACGAACATTAATGCTCAGATGGCCAGTGCATTGCATGTTTACAGACTTGGTACTTCCAGCGTAAAGCCTTACCTTCCAAAAGCATTACATCAAGTCCTTCATAAATTGTCAGCATGACATAAGTGTGTTTTGTGCATTGTGAATCCTAAATATATTCAGAAAGCACAGAGAAATACCTTTAATTTTTTAACATTTAAACGTTTGTGACTTCTCTGCCCAGTTTTCACAAGATTGCAGGGAACTTTGGGACACTCCTTCCCAATATGATGCTAACTGCATAATTAGCCATTCAACGTTTAAAACTCTGAATGGAAATATTGTTTTAGTAAATTGCTTGTGACAGCTTCCAGGATATTCTGTACACAGCTGTCCAGTAGGGACTGGCACCTTTAAAAACTATGCTCTAGTTATTTTGCTAATTTACTCACCAATTTATAATTTGCTTTAACTCAAGAGCATTTATTTTCACAGCCTGTCAATTACAATATACCTCATCAACTGTCTTGAAAAGTCAAATGTATTATTTCATCCACATTACCATTAGCCACCATTTGATTGTTTATTCTACTTATGTACTCAAATAGCTATAGTTTCTCTGACAATGTAACATACTTTCAAGTGTGATCCATTTTAGTAACCTATTTCCGCAGTTACCTGTATTGGTTACAGACATCATAATGCTCAGTGATTGATAGGGGAACTTTTATAATGTAATTTTCAACAAACCTTTATCCTGAATAATCCTGCAAAAAAAGTCATTAAATCAAACATTGCTGAATCTTTTTACTTCCTGCAGCCTTTGCTTTCCTTTCAGGTTTGAATGCAGAGAATTCCAAATTTTAGGGTTGGAGTAACTATCTAATGGAATGTTTTGCTCATCTCACCTCCACTTTACTGTCTTCTCACCTTCTCTGTACAGAAATGCCTAATTTTCTTTTGCATTAAAATAGATATTATTATGGTCCCAGGTGATGATGGTCCTGGATCAGTCAGATTTTAGATTGAAAACTGACTTGGCATATCTTCCATTTTCATTAGTTCCCAGGCAGTTGGTCACCGAAATGTATTCACATGAGGCTGCAAATGTTTTCAATAACAGAACACTATTGCATGAAAGAATAAAACAAAAACAAGATACCTAAATGCGGCAAGCAGTCAGAACAATCATAGACGGTCAGTAAAATAAACTTAAAAATGTTTCCTGACACTATCTGTTGCAGACATTCAAGTCCAGAGAAATTACACCTCTATATCAACTCGTTAAGTATTTACTTAACTGACACATAAAATCCTGGAGAAAGTTAGCAGGTTTGGCAGCATATGTGGACCTTCTGGAGAGATTCTTCTTCAGAGTGGTTTTGAAGAAAGGTCACACTGGACTCAAAACCTTAATTCTATTTCTCTCTCCACAGATGCCACCAGTCCTGCTGAGTTTCTCCAGCATTTTCTGCACTTGTGTTAGATTTTCAACATCCGTCGTCTTTTGCTTTTATTCACTTAACTGACACCTCACAGTTTCTTTGCTGTGGATACGAAGACATTTTGCTGAATCCTTTGTAAGTGTCTGGATAGGGTCTTTTCACAAACCTGAGAGATTAAATTTACTCAGTTCTAGTAATATGCAGATATTTAACCAGGTTCTCCAGTTTGGAACCCTGTACAAGTTATTGTCTTCTGCTGAGGAGAATTGTTTCCTGAACTCATCCTCAAACCTGGCACTTTCAGAACTGAATTTAAAATTAAAAAATGCACAACACTAGATTCTTCTGAACTGAAAACAGAGCTAATTATCTTAACTGCTCACACATCCTCTTGTAAACCTTACATAATAGACTTGATGCTTGATTTTCTCACAGTTCTGGAAGGAATTGCTGACCTTGTTTCTATTTAAAAGAAAACCCTTCAAGGGATTAACCAATACCCATCTGCTATTATTTTGGAATCCAAGTTCTAAAATTATCTTAATGTCTGTAAATTATACATTTTCATCATAAAATTGTCCACTTAGCAACAATATCATGCATTTATATCATCCCTTTTATGTAACAAGACACTTCATGGTGTAATGGACCAGACCAAATACCATCAAAATATATTAAGACGATAGATTTTTCTTGTTTTAAAGGCAAGTGTCAAGTGTTGTGTTCCAGATCCAATTCGATTGATCAATCTACCAGTCTTGAAGCAACACACACCTACAATATCAGTATAATACAGCAAAAGAAAGAATTGGAATAACTTGACTCTGTTGGAAAACTTAACAGAATAATAGATTATTTAACTACTAAACAGTAACTGTTCTAATACAGTAACATCCCATTAAACACACCCCTGGCAAAGGCAAATTCAATAAAATAGAGTGTCTCACAAGCAATTCTAGTAGCAGGAAATGAACCACCAGCTTTTAGCTGTAACAGAGAGAGGAAAGACAGCTTCCACATCCAGCTTCAAAAGTTCAGCAGCAATTGCTACTGAATATCCAAAAGTAAAAATCTTGGTTCTGTGCGAGCTTGACCCCACCCATTCAGGCTACGACTGTTGTTCCAACTTTTTTTAAAAAATGAACGCCTCACAAGCGGTTTACTTTATTGGCTTGAGCATTCCAATCAGCACCTCTGTCTCAACCTTTCTTCATTAAAAGAACAGGAAAAGATATCTCTCTTAAAGCCACAGTCTCATCGTGATGGAAATATTAACAAACAAGGTTTAAGACTTAGTGACATGAAAATATACTGTCTCAGATGGCTAAAAGATTGGTCAAATAACTAGATTTTAAGGAGTGGCTTAAAGGAGGAGAGACAGAGATGGAGAGATTTATGGAAGAAATTCCAGCACCTGGACATGCCACTGGTGAAGTGCAGAGGCTGGAAATGGAGAAACACAAGGTTCTCAGAGGGTTACAGCTGAGTCTCGGTTGAAGGCTTCAGGCACGGAGAGAACAGACACCTTAGAGATACCTCCAAACCCAGGGATCAGAATCTTAAATATGTAACCTTGCTGTACTTTGAGCCAAGATAGATCAAGGACCCCAAGGGTGATGGGTGAAAAAGAGTTAGTATATGACCAGCGAATCCTTTTGTCCTAAGATATTCTAAAAACTTAGTTACCTTTTGTGTTGAATGTTCTCTCTAACCTGCCTGGCTCTGGTATAAATTAGGACAAACATCCCTCGTGTTTAAAGTTTTGCCAAAGTGGAAGATGCGATAAGTGATGTTTGTTTGAAACATAACCAGTCATCTCACAGCATATAAATCTATATCCAGCAGTACAATTTTATTTAATGTAGAAGTAGTTCTGTATGAGATTATAGCCATGCTGCTCTGATCTAAGAAAATGGATTGTTTAGTATGTAAACAAAAATGTTATGGATCTGGTTTTATTTTCCCTTGGGCACATCACACTTCTCCTTGTCCCTGTCATAGCTGCAGATGGGCGATTTGCATTTAGCACAGGGCACAGGGAATTGCTTCTCTCGTTGATGAATTCTGTTGTTGGCAAGCTTGTGCTGTTGCATATGGAAGGTGCATGACAAGAAATGGAAAATCAGTACCAATTAATTTTGCCAGTTAAAATTATTCTTCACCACTACTGAAGTGCATCTCACAATAAACCCACAGCACTTCTATCAACCATCTCCTCTCTAGGCTCCATTGCTTTCCTCTTCCCCTGTGAATTTATTTCAAGATACTTATTTTGGCATTAATCTCCATCTTCCCTATTAGTGATCTCCTCATTCACATCCTCTGTTGCTCTAATACAAAGCTGCTGCTTCTTAACTGCTCCATCAGTTAAGATTGGTTTTCAGAAGCTCTTGAGCCCCTGCAAAATTTCTTCTGTCTTGCCATCTTACATCCCTTTTCTCCAAGCACTGTCTTAAAACCTGTTGATTTGATTAGCTTCAGGTACCTTTTCCTTGCTTTGTGATATTCAAAACTTTGTTTCTTACCTGAAAACAAAGCTCATTAATGTAAACTAATATCCCCATGAGTTGGTTCTACATAATGTTCCAAATCTATTATTTTCTGTGTCACTTCATGTCTGTTTGTCATACACAGGATGTGGAGGGAGGAGTAGGGGCATTATGGACTAGTTCAGCATTTATTGCCCATTCCTATTTGCTCAGAGGGCAGATAAGAGTCAACTATGTTGCTTTTGGGTCTGGAGTCACGTGTAGGCCAGGACAGCAGAGATAGCAGCTTTCCTTCCCTATATGATATGAGTGAACTAAATGGGTTTTTACAGCAATCAGCAATAGTTACGTGGTTGCCATTGGGTTATCTTTTTATTTCAGACTTTTACTGAATCCATATTTTTTCCTCAGCAGTTGACTGTTTCCTGAGTAACAGGAAAGTTTCTTTTTGGACGAGAGTAAGGAATAAAGTTACGTCTCCCAGGGGTTAGTAGCAGTCCAGAGCCAATCCTTTTCTTGATATATATTCCTGATATAGACCTGGGTATACAGAATATAATTTCAAACATTTCAGATGACATGAACCTTGGAAATATCATGAGCTGGGAGGAAGCTAGCAATAGATTCAAGAAGATGGAGATAGGCACGCGAAATGGGCGAACCGGGCCAGATGAAGTGATATAGTTGGTTAGGAAGGAAGAAAAGAAGCAAGAAGAACGCTGAAGGTTACAATTCCAGTAGAGTGCAGGAATAAATAGGCATTAAAGTTATAATGAATCAAAGAACTGTGGATGTTGGAAAACTGAGACATAAAAGGTTCTGTGCACAAATCATTGATATGTTAAGGAATATTGAAAACGTTGTTAAAGTATATATGACACTGGATGTTATTGTCAGGCAGAATTCAATGACTAATCAGTGATCATCTGGGAGATGGGAAGTTTTGCAAATTACTCTGGGAAGGCATTACGATTGTGCCCAAAGTGCTCCCAGTATCATGTCATTTAGCTGACTGTGGAACAGTTGGCAAATTGAGCACTTGCCAGATGCCAATCAAAGCCATTTGGACACTTACCACCTCAATTCATAAGATGGAGAGATGGATCATTAAAATCTGGACGCCTCCCAGTGGATTCCTTCTTGGATACTCCACAGGCCACAGAGGACCTCCACATGGAAATGGCCACTTGTGCAGTGTGACACAACTCTGATCACAGCAGCTAGAGTGTCAGGATTGGTCACAGATGGTGGAGGTGGTGCTGGGATTGCTGAGCTGCTGGTACTCTGTTTGGTCCCTTTTTCTTAATTTATTAGTGATAATGCCAAAAGCCACATTGGATTACTTGTAATTCTTTGGTCCAAATGATGCTTATGGCCAAGACAGTTTAAGAAATCGGGCTCCCATCATTAAAATTATTCTCTGCTGTATCTTTAGAAATAACAATACTTGGGAAATGATTTGTGAGCTATAATATGGTCCATTTTTCTTCTTCTTCTTGACCTTTTGGAGCTGAGTTGCTGGCGATCATATTTGATCTGAATACTGATTCAACCTGACATTGGACATGTTTGCACACATCTTTGACAACACTGATTGCAATTACATTTTTAATAGTATCCAATACTGAAGGGTCTGTTCCATATAATGTCTTTTCATGGCTGCCACAATCTAAGGTAAAAAGCAGAAAGAGCAGACCTATCACAAGACAATGGCAAGCCAGTAGTATGGTATGTATAAATGCAATTCTCCAAACATCCCCGTTTTGATAAAACAAACAGAAAAAAAAATTCCTTGCACTACATTTAGAAATTATCCAAGTTACCCAAAATATATAGTCAATGAAAATTAACATTCAATAACAAAACAATGTATTAAGTCTAGTCAGTCCCACTTTCATCAGTTTTGGCACGTACTTTGAATATATAATCTGTAAGCCATGTAGTTATTCTAATGGGTAAATGTGTGCATTAAACTTGCCTGTTCATCTTATAACTGGTTGTGCCTCAGGTCCTTCTTCAGAGAGTGTCATTCTGTGGCAAAGCTGATGTCATAGTAACTATTGTTGCTAAGCAATTTCTGTTGTTGAGGAACAGTAGACCTTTGTGACTGATGGTTGCTCTCTATACACACGGTGCCATCACCTCCTCCTGATCAGCTGCAAGCAGTGAAGGAATAGCTTCTCTTGTTGCATGTATATGTCTGCAGTTGCAACAATATATCTGCTTATTCATCTTCACTGTGTATGATTAAGGTGACAACTGAGTCAGGTTCCAAGTTGCCACATGGGTTGACTCTTGTTGAATTGCACGCTGACATTCTCCGATGCTCAGCTTTGGCAATGATTTGACAAATTTATCGAAGTAAACTTAGATTCATGTCATTTAATTTTGATTTTATCATCTGCATCTGGCAGTACTTCTGGCTTCACTGGATTTTATGATATTTAAAGAGTATTCTGAATGCTGCATCACACTGGTCTTCGGACTGGATTGCTTAATGGGCTGTCAATAGGTGTGTTTCCCCACTCATGCATTGCCTTGTACAAGTCTGTGCTGGAGTGACCCAATTTCTTCATGATCCGTTTTGTGATTTTCACTGCCACCTCAGTCTTTCAATTTAACTGGTGATATCATGGAGATAATGTCTGTTGTTAAATTTCTCAATCATTTAAGAAATGCCTAAATTCTTCATTCATGAAAGAAGAGCCATTCTCACCCACGATAGATTTGCAAAAAGACTGGTGTGTGCTTTTGTGCATTCTATAATATCACTGCTGGTTACTGGCATCAACTGGTCTAAAGCCCAGTAGTTTGAATTGTAGTTCAGAATGACAAGATAATCAGTTCTTATGAAAATGCAAATTTCACACTCCAAATTCCATCTGTGGTCTATATGGGATGCCATAGATCATAAGTGGGTCTTTGGCTTGCTTTCAAACACAAAAACAGAAGTTGCTGGAAAAGCTTAGCAGGTCCGGCAGCATCTGTGAAGGAAAGAACAGAGTTAATATTTCAGGTCCGGTGACCCTTCCTCAGAACTGGTTTGGTTTGTTTGGTACTTGTTTCAATCACTACACTGAATACCCAATACCCTTTTATAGCTATAGATGAGAGTTCACAAAAATATTGATTGAAGGGTAAAACTAGCATTTAGACTAGCATGACAGATGTGTGCTGATTGGTTGGTAGAGGGATTGCCAAGGAGAATCCACCAAGTATTGATGACTAACAGTTACCATCCAGGTTTTGTTTAAATATTGAACAAGGCAGGTTGACGCTGATAGGTCAGTGTATTATTCTGAAATATAAACCAAATATAAATAGGTGCTCACCGCACCCTACACATGTTTTCATGTTTGCAAAGGCCAGGACCCTAACTATTATTGTATATATTGTTTCAACTACATGCAAGTGCATAACTCTGTGAACCTGACTGACAATTCCAAATTCATTGTCAGTGTAATTCCTCACATTCTCAATATGATCTGGTAAATGTCCAATTGCAGAATCATGTCTAATCTCAGACACTGTGTTGTGAGTTTAGCAAATGCAAGCTGGTTGATTGTAGTCTGCACTATGCTTGTTCCAAACTTCCAAAGAAATATGCTGTTTGATACAATCCATCAGCCTTTGGAATGTTTGGCCAACATACCTGGCATCACACTGACATTAAAATTCATAGACCGCATTACCCATTACAATTCCACGTGTTAAATGCTCGGCCTTTTCAGCAATCTCATAAATAGGGACAGAGTCATTCTGTTTGTATGCAAGTTCGATGCTGAAGGGGGGCACATTAAAGCCATCCTTTGGGATAATGGCTACTTTGATCATTTCTCGCTGTATATTCTGCAGACTCACGAACACCTCGAAGGCGGTCAGTCTTGCTCCTGAAAAGTGCCCATTCTGGCTAAAGGGCAAGGTATCTCAAATGTTTGAGCAATTGTGCAGTAGGAACATGGACGGTGTTCGCTTTAAGCAGGATGATATCGTCAAGCCAAAAAGATGTTCTGCCCATCACGCAGTCTCATCACATTAAACAGTCACTCCTACTTTCAGATTCTCTCATCAGAGGAAACAACCTCTCTACACTCACTCCGTCATGAACGTTTATGATTTTATATGCTTCAGTCAAATAGTCTCTTATGCTTCTCAACTCCAGCAAATATAAGCCTTCCAAACTTTTATCAGAAAACAATCTGCCATTCCAAATGTAGGTCTTAAAAACGTTTTCTGAAATACTTCCAAACAATTTACATCCTTCCTTAAATAAGGTGACCAATACAGTTTATAGTATTCCAGATGTGTCTCAGCAGGGCTCTGCATAACAGAAGCATAATCCCTCTTTTGTGTTCAGTTCTTCTTACCATAAGTGCTGCCTTTTTATTAGCTTCCCTAATTGATTGTTGTACCTGTAGTTTAGGCTTTTGGGATTCATGCATTGGGACACACAGATCCCTTTGCAATGCAGACCACTGCAATCTCTCACCATTAGTTTTCATTCTTCTTGTCAAAATGGGCCACTTCATGTTTTCAGCTTGGGGTCCTCTTTATGCACTGAATTGAAGTATTCTGCCAAGAAATTACGCAATTTTTTTTGGTCTCCGCAATTTAGAAAAGGCTGCATCATACATAGAAATTACAATACTCTAAATTGAAAGAAGCACACTATTTCATCTGACAGGAATGATTAGGGCCCTGGATGATAGGAAGGCCACTTATAAAATGCCAGGCATTGCATCTCACCCCCTTGCATGGAAAGATCCCTTGGCAAAAGAGAGAAGGTGTTGGGAGTAATTAAGGAGAACCACAGTTGTACAAAATCTATCAATCTTTCTGGTTGCTGAAAAGAGAGGGAAGCACCTGTTTGATGGTAGCACTATACTGAAGAGGTTGAAATGGCGGACGATAATCCATTGAGAGGGATGGTGGGACTTGGAAAGAACGAAGACATGGAAATTGACTGTGGTCATGGAAGGAAAATAAGGTGTGAGATCAGATGTCTTCTGTTTCCTGTCTTGGCCTGTTAGTGATTATAGGATCATTAGGTTAGCTATACAAAAGGATAAGCAGCAATTTCAAGTAAAAATATTGACATTGGTGAAGGGATGGCCAACTTAATGGGATAAGAACAGGTCTAACCAAAGAGAATTTGAATCAAAGACCTATCTCCTCCCTACCCCCCTACCTACACTCACCTTTACTGGCTCCATCCCCGCCTCTTCGACTTGTCTGCCTCCTCTCCACCTATCCTCTCCTCTATCCATCCTCTATCCGCCTCCCCCTCTCTCCCTATTTATTTCAGAACCCTCTTCCCCTCCCCCATTTCTGATGAAGGGTTTAGGCCCGAAACGTCAAGTTTTCCTGCCCCTATGATGCTGCTTGACCTGCTGTGTTCATCCAGCCCGGTGCTTGTTATCTAGAATTTGAATCAAATTGGTAGGAAAAACTGTAATGGAACAATGGGCTTCCTTTAAAGAGGCGATGGTTCAGATACAGTCAAGATTTCTCCTCACAAGAGGAAAATATAAAGCAAGCAAAGGTAGAGCTCATTTGATGATGAAAGTTAAGAAGTACATGAAGTAGGAAAAGGGTGTTTATGACAGGTGTCAGGCTGATAATGCAAGTGACAGCTGGTTAAATAAAGAAAATTCAGAAGGGAATTGAGAGAGGAAATAATCGAGGAAAAGACAGAGCGTAAGAAGATACTGCAGCTAAATAAAGGAAAAATCTATAGTCTTCTGTCAGCATATAAATTGCAAAACAACAGGAAGAGGAGGGGTGAGACCATTGAGCAATGAAAATGGAATTTAGGCATGGACACAGGGTGTATGATGAGGTACCAATACAGAACTTTGCATCCGTATATAACAAAGGAAGATACTGTCTCAGTCACAGTGAAAGAGGTGGTTATTGAGATATTAGTTGAAAAAACAATTGATAAAGAGTAGTTAAAAAAGATAGCCTTACTTAAAGTTGAAAAATCACCAGGGAATGCATCTGAAAATACTGGGCTATGTGCAAGATGCATTTACAAAGACAGTGATTATGACATTGTAGTTCCTTATTAGATGCAGAGTTGGGAATAGAGAATTGGAGAATTACAAATACTGCACTTCTTTTCAAAGTAGATTGTGAAGATAAATGGGAAAGCCTATAGCAATGATAATCTGGAACAAAAATTAATCGTCACTTAGGTGTATCTGGTTTAATTTTAAAGAAACCCAGATAGGTTTGTTGGAGACAAATTGTGCTGAACAAACTTGATTGAATTTTCGATGAAGTTTAGTCAGGCTAATGTAGTTGATTTAGTGTACATGGATTTGCAAAATCTGTTTGATAAAATGCTACATGATAGAACTGCCAATGGTATAAAAAACGAAAAGACTGCATTGGATACAAGTTGACTAGGTGACAGGAAACAGAGAGCTGTGTATTGTAGTTTTGTAGATTGGAGGATCAGATACAGTTCTCCAGGGATCAGTATCGTGTTGATTGGTTTCTTGATATATTCTTGATCTGGTCCTGGGCTTTCAGAGTGCAATTGCAAAATTTGCAGACAAACCAAAATTTGACAGAAACGTAAAGACGTTAGTGATGGACTTTAAGAAGACGTTGAATTGCTGGTGGAATGGACAAACACACGGCAAATGAAATTGAATGCATAAAGTTTTGTCAAGAAAGAGTCCAAGATTGTCGGACCTCAGTTTTGCAGATAGATTGCAGAAGTTGAGGTTGTTCTTCTTAGGGGAGAGAAGGTTAACAGGAGGTTTGACGAAGGTGTTCAAAATCACAAGGGCTTTAGAAAGAAGAGATTGAAAATACTGTTCCCATTAACAGAAAGATCAAAAACCAGCCAACACTGATTTTAAGTGACTGACAGCAAAAAACAATCACTGCATAAGGATACAATGTTTTAACTTAGCTAATATTTAGGATCCAGGATGTGTTGACTCAGAGAGTGATGGAGGCAGAAAGAATCAGGGCTTATGAAAGAAATGACAAACTCCTGTCGAAAGCAGTTACAAGGCCACGGGGAAAGTGCAGGCAAACAAATTGAGCTGAGGAACACACAGACAGCCAGCACAGACAGAATGAGTCAAATAGTGACCTTCTGCACTGTAATCACTCTCCATGATTTCAAAACACAGAATTAAAGCACTCGAGAAACTATAGAAATAAGATGAAGATTTTACCAGAAATGAGACCTTGGATTTAAATCCTAGGTCTTATTTCTGGTAAAATCCTTGAATTTAAGTTTCACCCAGTTTTATTTAACTCATTCACATTTATTGATATCTATATTTTAGTTTCAAATAGCGAGCTCACTCTGACCATCAAGTATTCAACATTACCCTAATATTTGTTTATGGAATATAAATGCACAATCCTTAAATAGGATTCAGATTGTGCTGTAACAAAGACTGAATTTTTCAAAGATTTTATTGCAGTCTGGAATATTTCATCTCATCAGAATTTTGTTTGGAAGGGAGAAAACAGCTGCAGCATTCATGAAAAAAAATTGTGAAATATTAAAAGCCAACGATACATGTAGCATATTGTGAAATACACTTTGTTGGACAAATGCATGTTGTTTTTAACACATTCTAGTCACCCTTTTAAATTTTCCGGTTTCAAATTAAAATGTCAAAATTTAACATCTTTTATTTTGTTCATTCAAGGCTAGCATAGCACCAAATGTTTTGCAGCTTTCAACAAAGGAAAGTAAAGAATAACCAGGATTCATAAAGTAATGTGTTCTGCTGTTTGTGATCATTGCTTTTACATATAGCAATTTGCAAGCAAGGTCCTTTTGCATTTGAAATGAAGCTGTTAACCAGACTGCAATTCTTCATGCTAATATTTTTGAATTAAGTTGGGCAAAGCTATTTGTCTAAAATAGCAAAATCTTTTTTACGCTAGGAGTTCTTGCCGTGCAGTGAGGACAGGTGATGATCAAAAAATCTGTTTGCAAGGTTTGTTACCATTATAGACTGCTTGAAAAGTGTTATTATGGTAGTCGCTTAAGGTATGTCAATTACCTTTTTTTCCCAAATTTCTGACAGTATGTTATTAATCAATCAAATCTAGCATTCCCAAAAGTAAATGCTCATGACCGTTGCCCAAGGACTAAAGTTAGTGACAGCTGAAAAAGATCTGCAGACAGATATTTTCTGATGCAAAAAACTTCACCTGTAAAATAACCTATTTTATCTTTGCACAGGCTGCATGCTGCTTCTTATCGCTTTAGTTTCAGAAAAGCAGTAATTAATATTTCTGTGTTGTAATCTGCTGCTCTGCTTTTAATGGCAGGCTACATGGATTGCTGTGAAGGGTAAATGATTATTGCTGGGCAGGCTGCCTGCTCATTGCTGCTGTGTCGTTTAACCCTGGAATAAATGAAGCCAGTTACCATTGAGCTCATGCAGCATTGTGCAAGCATCAACCATTAGTGTAATACGTGCTGGAGTCTGAACCAGCATAAAAGGTTATTCCCTTGACATATTAGCATCAGATGAGTGAAGATGAAAACCAGTAGAAGACCATTAACATACTCACTAGCTCTAAATCACTGGTGACAGAATGTATTTATATGACACCGATTCAGTAGGCTGTTATTTCTTTCTCATCCATCCAGACACTATCAGTGCTGCAGTTTTCCTCTAGAGAAACATTCAGGAACCTGGACAGATACAAGTGACTGGTTTGCCGGATTCTCACTGTTGTTAAGAGTGAAGAGCTGTCAGGTTCAATCCTTCCTTCCAGCAGCACAGCCAATATTAGTTGTAAAAGTTGCACAGCCTGGAAGAAGTGACAAAGAGCATAGGAGAGATTCATGCAGACTGTGCTGCCGAGGGGTGATTTTCTCAAGAGCTATCCTCTTAGCACATGGACCTTTGCAACCTGCATCATCAAAAGGTTTTCCTGCCTTTGCTGCTGTCTTGAACAACATTTCTATCTGAACTCCTGAATACCTTTCAGCATAACCAACAAGCCTCTGAATATTTTACAGGTATTTCTGTCTGCACCATATACTTAACCATTATTTGTTTAGTTAAGTTTTGGAGACAGAAGAATTTGGTCTTTGGTAATTGGTCATTGTCTATCTTCAAACATATATCTTTTATAGTGTCACATCAGCAGCCAGAAGTTTGATGTGAAAAATCTAATCTATATTGTTACCTATAGATTGATATTTAAGTGTGAAATAAGCTCATATTCTGTGTAAACTGAATTTTAAATCTGTACAGTATTGTATCCTGACCTAAGTGTAACTCCATTCCCAATAGGCAATTATGCCTCATAATGTCGAAGTATTGTTATTAGTATAGTGTATGTGTACCAAGGGTAATGGTCTTACTACTCACTAGAGGTTGCTATGTAGCCTCGAGTTCATTCCTTTATAACTTGTTGCTGTTCAATGCTGCATCTTTAAGTGTTCTCCGCTGAGGCAGTGGTCAGTATTAAACATTAATGTAAGCTAAGTGAAGTTCGGGGCCAAAGGTGACATTTTGTTTAATGCAGTGTGATTTTCAGACTAAGGACAGACTTATTGAAGGTCAGTATATACTTGTTTTACCGTTGCATTTTTTTTTGTCAGTATCTGAATAGTACTTGCTGCTGCCATCAAGTTACGTCGAATAATGAAAGTTGTCTTCAAACTGTTGAGAGGGGTTTAGTGACATTTTCTTGGTATGCCTAAAATTTAGAAAGGCCAACAAAAAAGACTAATTCTGGGAAATTCTGGGAAACTCAGCAAGATCAGACGGCGGCTGTGGATAAAGTTGATTTTTCAGGTTAGTAATCTTTAAACAAAAATTCAAATCTTTCGTTAGCTTGGAACACAGTGAGATTCGCATTTCAGGTACGTTGCTGCATGATGATATTATATTGGTCCTGGCACTGTTAAAAGCTTTTGAAATCATCTAATTTAAACTTTAATGTTTACGGCAAACATATTCATCTATTTCTATGTCTCAGGTGTTGTTAAAACAAATCAGAAACATAATTGATCTGCTAAAACAAAATGAGTACAGGAGCGTCATTTACAGAGGAGTAAAGTTGCACTCAGATTTTTACAGTAGGTCCGAGCAACTGGCAATAAGTGTACAAGATAAGCAATGACCTAACTGTAGTACCAGTGTAGACAATCACTCCCATTGTGGCTGTTGTATTATTTTTCTGCAGCAAACAGTATTGCAGATATATATTTTTTAAACATTAAACTTAATAAAATAATTGAGGAAAGCACAGCAAAATTTGAAGACACAAGGAATCGAAAAATAGCAAAATTTGAATGAAAAAGCTTGTGGTGTAGTTATGTTATTGTAAAATTATGAACAGAATCAATTCTCACATGTATGATTTGATTTCAGCAGGATCATGGATCTCTCAAAATGATTTGCAAATGTGTATTACAGCCACATCTATCAACAAGCTTCTCAAAGGCAAAGCAATGATGAAGTGTGATTTTGTAGATAAGAGTAGATAAAGACAAATTGTTTCAACAGGCAAGAAGGTGATTACCAAAGGACAGAGATTTAAAATAATTGGCAAAAAAAGATAGGGGTGGGGAGCAGTGAGAGCAATGAGATTTTTTCCACTGGCTAAATTGCTATAATCTGAAAAAGGGTGGTCAAAGTAGTTTCAACAGTCAGTTTTAAATCAAATTGAATTTTAAATGGATAAAATAAATGTAGGTCTGCAGATGAAGCGTTGAGGGTTTGGAACGTACTGAATAACTTTATCAGATTGCTGGCGCAGGTACAAAGGGTTTGATTTGATTCTATGACTTTTCATGGCATATTGGGACTTTTAAGCAGAAAATACAAAATAGTGGTAAACTCAGCTGGCTCAAAGGTGATGTGAATCTCTTTCCTTTGAGACCAGAATTTGGTTACAGGTTTAACAATGTATAGCCCCGGACAAAGAAAACTCATATAATGGCTCTGATTTGATTGTACAAATCCAATTCACACCAAGATCAGTGTAAATTAAAGGCAAACACAGTTTTGGGAGCGAATCTCCTGCCGTATCCATTGTGGATTTCACAAGTAATAAACTATGAGAAGAAAGCCTCATATGCTTTACACTCAGGAACTTACTGACCTCCACAGCTATCTTGTCCAAACCTCCTTCATTCTGTTTTCCCTATCTCTGCTAAATCTCTTTTGAAAACGCAACCTTCCAAGCTCGTGCTGCAAATATGTCTTATTTCCCGTCAACTGATAATCTCTGACATTGTAGTTAAACAGTCCCCTACAGAGATCGGTCTATTTCATCCATTTCACTTTCTCCCATTCACTTCATTCCCAGAGACACAATAGTGTTTCCACGTCCTCATCATTCACAACACTGTGTGACATTGCTCATTTCACTTTTTCAAAGTCTATTACATTTCTAACTTTTCCCAGTTCGGATAACAGATTACAGACCAAAACATTAACTCCGCTTCTCCCTCTGCATTAGGTGTAGGGTCTGCTGAGTACTTCCAACATTTTCTTTTTATGTTTCAGATTTCCATCATCCACAGCATTTTGTTTTTATATTATTTATTTGTGTTCACTGCTGCACTGAAGTATCAGAGGGTTATAGATTTTTTTATTATTTACAGGAAGACCATTCAGCTCTGTAAAAGTCCGACACCCCTTCTTTTTTCTTAGTTCTGTGCAGTTCTTATTTCCTCTTTGTTTGTTTGTTTTCTAAATTCTCGTTTGAAAGCCACAATTAAATCTGCCTCTATATCTTTCCCTGACAAAACATTTCAGCTTCGAGTCACTCATGTGTGTATGTGTGTGTGTTGTATGTATATATAAATATATAGATAATATATATAATACACACACACACACACGTGTACATATAGTCTTTCCTTTTTGTTGCCATTCCTTCTTCTGCCAAATACCTTAAATTGGACGCGATGTGGAGATGCTGGTGTTGGGCTGGGGTGGACAGGTTCAAAGTCAGGTGTAGTGACGAAGGAGCAGCACTCTGAAAGCTTGTGATTTTAAATATACTCCCCTTCCTGTCTATCTGCAGTGTACAATTTTGGACACTTTTATCAAATGTTTTCCCTACTGTTTTGTTTTCGAAGAAGAAAATTTTCAGTGGCTCCGTTCTATCTTTGTAAATAAAGTCTCTCATGCCTTAAGCAGTCTTATTTACATTCTCAGCAACCTTTTTAAAATCCTTCATTCTTCATTAGGTGTCATGCTCAGAATTGAACACAATACACCAGTTGAGGCTGAACCAATATTTCCCATACGTTAATTGTAATTTCCTTGTTTTTGTACTTTAATTGTAAAGCTGACCGTCGTATATGACCTTTTCACCATTTTATGAACCCAGCTTGACATTTGAGCTGGGTTGATGACATTGTCCCCATCTCCCCCTGCTCCTTTTGTGATCGTACCCCTTATTTTGTACAGCCTCTCTCCAATGTTCCCAACAAAATGAATCACTTCACATTCCATGGCATTACATTTCATTCTCCACATATCAAACCATTTCATCAATCTGCCTATGTCTTCTTCAATCTTACCACTATCTTTCACACAATTTAAGCTACTTTCAAATTTTGACACATCTACCAATTCTGAAATTGTGCCATGTATATTTGCGTCAAAGTCATCATTGTGTTTTAAGAAAAGTAACAGTTCAATGCCAACGCCAAGGAAACCCCACCATATACCTTCTCCCAATCTACAGAACAATTACTCACCACTTTCTATTTGTTGCGACCCAGCTATTATTGTATGAATGCCATTATGTCCTCTGTCATTTTGCTGATAAGCTAATCATATGACACTTTAGCAGATGCCTTTTGGAAGTTCCCAGTTTGATTCCCATGCTGAGACGTTGACTAAACAAGTTAGAATTTTAGTAATTAGAGTTTAGAACAATGAGCGATGATCTTCTTGAAAAATACAAGATTTGGAAGGGTCGAGACAGAATTTCCAATTGTAGGGAAAATCATAGTTAGAGAATAAGGAAACGCTCATTTAAAACTTTTCTTCTCTCAGGGAGTAGTGAATGTCTGGAATTTTCTATCGCGCAGAGTTGTGGAGGATAGATTACTGAAAGTGTTTAAATGAAAGTAGACCGATTTTATTTTACATATCAAGGAGTTGAGGGTTGTGGTCAGCTGACAAGACAGAGGAATTAAGGTCTGGGGCAGATCAGTTGCAATCTTGTTGAACAGCAGGGAAGGCTTGAAGGGCTGAATGGCCTACTTACACTCCTGTTTCTGATGTCCTTATGTTCTAAGTTCATGACAACCACATAAACCACATTGCCCTCATCAATACTCTCTGCTGTCATGTCAAATAGAGCTTGGTCTACTTTTAGCAATTCCATGCTGGCCTTCCCTAATTCAGGAATAGACCAGAGCAGATCTAGCCGTTCAAAAATAAACAATCATGAGGCTCATAGGGCCATTTTCAGCACCTGAACTGAATTCAACCATAATCTGTAACCTCATAGCCCTGGGCTCTTGTGGTGCAGGGATAGTGTCCCCATGTTTGAGCCAGGGGTCCTAGACACATGCTCCAGAGGTGTGTCATAGCATCTGTGAATGAGTCGGCAAAAATTATACAGCCTCATGGTCCAGCATACCCCTTATTCCACCTTTACCATTCAACCAAGATCCAATATGAAATGTAATGATGCTTTCTCAGTACAGCATGAGGGAAACCTAAATGTTGGGTGGAAGATGTGACCAGTGTATCTGTAGTTTCTGCCTTACTTTCTTCAGATACATCCAATCTGGTCCTGGCAAATTATCAATGATAATGACAGCCAAGCTTTCTATTATCACCTGTTTACCTCATGTTCAGCTCATCCAGTATCACAGCTTTAGTTATGACTTCAGCAGAATCCTCTTCCTTAGTAATGTCAGATGCAAGGTACTCAGTAACTGCCTCAGCCGTGCCATCTGCTTCTGGGCATATGTCCCATTTTTTTGGTCTTTCATTTGCTGACTCCCTCCTTTTGATCTGCTTATAGAAGACTTTTGGATTGCTTTTTATGTTAGGTAACAGTTTCATCTCATGCTCCTCTAACTTTATTTTTCACTTCTTGTGAGAACTTTCTGTATTTGGCCCAGTTCTCATTGATATTATCAATGTGACATTGGATCCCTTTTTCTGCAGCACTTTCGTAGAATTATAGAGTCCCTACAGTATGCAAACAGACCCTTCAGCCCAGCAAGTCCACACTGACCCTTAGAGCATTCCACCCAGACCCATCCCCCTATTAACCCACCTAATCTACACATCTCTGAACACTATGAGCAATTTAGCATGGCCAGTCCACTGAGCCTGCCCATCTTTCGACTGTGGGAGGAAACCGGAGCACCCGGAGGAAACCCATGCAGACACGGGGAGTATGTGCAAACTCCACACAGACAGTCGCCGGAGGGTGGAATTGAACCCGGGTACCTGGCACTGTGAGGTAGCAGTGCTAACCACTGAGCCACTGTGCTGAAAGACAGCATAAAATAGAGGGTACAGTTCTAAAGAGAATGCAGGAGCAGAGGGTCTTCGCTGCTTATGTGCATGGATCATAGAATATGTCAAGATAGGTGGAGAGAGCAGTTTATAAAGCATGTGGTGTACTCAGTTTTATTAATAGGGGCACAGGGAGTACAAGAGCAAAGAGGTGATGTTGAACTTGTACAAGACACTTGTTAGACTCTAGCTGCAGTGTTGTTTATGATTGTGTGTGCCACAGAATAGGAAAGATGTGAATGCATTGCAGAGATTGTAGTAATGATTTATAAGAATGTTCCAGAAATGAGAAATTTCAGTTATGAGGATAGTTTGAAGAATTAGGACTGTTCTCCTTCGAGAGAAGAATGCTGAGAGGAGATTTGGAGGAGGTTTTCAAGACCATGAGTGGGCTGGAGAGAGTAGATAGGAAGAAGTTGTTCCCACTCGTAAAAAAGAAAAGAACGAGAGGGCATAGATTTAAAGTGATGTGCAAATGAAGCAAAAAATGATGTGAGAAAACACTTTTTCACATAACGTGTAGTTAAGATATGGAATGTGCTGCCTGGAAATGTGGTGGAGGTGAGTACAATTGATGGAGGAAATTGATTAATTATTTGGATAGAAATGGTAGACAGTGAGATGGGGAAAGGGCAGAAGATTGGCATTATGTATTAGACAAGCAGTGCAGGTATGATGGACCGAATGGTTTCCTTTTGGGCCATAACAATTCTATAATTCTGAGTACACAAGAAATGAAGCAGAAGTGAGTCACTCTGCCTTTCAAGCTTGCTCTGCTATTCAATCAGAACATGCTGATCAGTCTGTATCCCATTACCCTTGACTCCCACTCCTTACTCTGGCTTTTGCACAGCTCCGTACTTCCTTGTAAACTGTAAAATCTCTAAACCCTTCCAGTTCTGATGAAAGATCATCAGCTTGAAATGTTACAAAAGCAAAATTCACACTTGGTTCAAAGGATCATCATTCGTGTCACCTCCAAAGACATTTACACCTCCCTACATGCATTCCAAAGGGACTGCCCCTCACTGATATCTGGTCTACTCTTCTATTGCCTGAAACACCTCATCCCCGGCCATGGCACATTCCCACATATTCACAAGAGGAAAAACACTTCCTCTTTTACCCCCTTTGTCCGCACTGGTCAAAGCCCCAATATTCCTTTGAGGTAGAGCAGTGATCCACTTGAATCTTGTTCAATTTCATCTGCAGTTTTTTCTGCCCACAGTGTTTCCTCCTCCATGTGGGGAATTGGAGACTGGAGTGACTGCTTTGTTCATCCACACTACGTACCCGACCTTCTGGTTGCTTTCCATTTTAATACACCATCTTGCTCTCATGCTTCCATTTCTACCTTAGGCCTGCTACAATGTTCCAGTGAAGCCTGGCACATGTTTCATTTTCTGTTTAGCAATTTTACAGCTTCCTGTGTTCAGTGACCTCAGCACGTTAACTCTGTTTTTTTATTTTGTTTCCCCTATCCCCCATTTCTCTTCAGCGTCTAGTTTTCCTCATTTTGTTATCAGCACAGTTGACCCATATTATGCTATTAACATCAATAATTAACACCTAGTCTAGAACTATCTTATATATGTATGACTGTAGCCGCTCAGTTTGTCTTTTATTCTGTTACATGTGTGATTTCTCATTTACCTTGGCTTCTCGTCTTCTCTTATCCCTCACTTATGTTTTGACTTGCTCCCCCCTAATTCTTTATATCACAAAGCCCATCCTTGTCCACTTTTCTCAATTGCTGGATTGAAATGTGCACTCTGTCTTTCTCTCTCTCTCTCTATCTCCCCACCGTTGCTGCCAGACCTACTAAGGTTTTCCAGCACATCCTGATTGCAGTCTGAAATGTTAACCCTGTTTCTCTCTCCACAGATGCTGCCTTACCTGCAGCGTGCTTTCAGCTATTTGGTCGTGAGATAAATTAAGTGTTTGCCTTTAAGTGGCACATTTTGCATTCCCAGGACAACCCAAAGCATTTTACAATGAAATTATTTATGAAGTGCCGTCATTGTTGTATTAAAGTATCATGGCATCTAAAGTTGCACACAGCAGGTTGGCATAACTAGCTATGCAATGATGAACATAAAATCTTACTTTTTTGGGAGTTGATGACAGAGAAGCAGCATGCATACAAGCTCAGGATGAGCAGTGATGCTATGCTTAAAAGATATCTCCCAACTTATTGTAACCACAAAGTATTTTTGAATGGTACTATTTTGTTTGGTCTGTTGTAATTAATGACAGGCTCATATATATATAAATATCTAAAAGCCAGCTGCCTGATATAGATTCAGTGTGAAATCGAGATCGGAACAGGGATTGCCTGAATGATTATTGACGTTGTACCTGGGGTGAACTGAATGTGCTTATATTGATTAAGTTCAGGCTGTTACTCTGTTAAATGGTATATTTGATGACTGGCTGGACAGTTTGTTAATTGCCAGTAATTGCAGGTATTCAATATACTTGACCCTCGAGAAAATTTTAGATTTATCTTCAGTTGATTGAGCCCAGCTAATGAGTCTTTTGCCTGCCACCAGCAGAGGGCCTATGCTATTTAACTCCATAGCATTGGCATAAAGAAAACATTCATTTTTAAACTCTGTTGTGCAAAGAGCGAGCTCAATAGAAACATGACTTCATTCTTTTCTTACATCATGGTGAATAATAAAGTTTATAACTAGGCTCAGCTTACTATTTTGCATTGGGTATTGTGTCATACTCACTGCAAGCTTGTCATGTTCTGAAATTGCAACTAATACTTTTAAAAAATGGGACACAAGCAAAACATTAGGATGGCTGCTGTAGGTCATGTGACTTTGGAATATAGTTAAGTGATAGTACCACGTCTCTGGAAAATAGTTAACAACAATTAGCAGAGGTGAGGATGTTGCACAGGCATCCGTGGGATTTACACCTCTCGTTACTGAAGGAGAGGCCAACACCACAAGACAATGGAGTTTCCAGATTGTCGCTATGTTATTGGATAAAAGAAAAGATTGAAACTCATTTTGTGTCAAATGGAAGTTAATGGCCACAATCAACTTCCTGCTGTATCACAATGGTAACTAGACTGGGTGGGCCTCAGAAACAATAACCTACAATAGAGAGTGTGGAATCAACCATCGATGTTTGAAAGGCACAGGAGGAGACAACCATGTTATTTTGGCAGTTTAGAAGATCAGAGAAGAGGTGCTTGTAGGCAGATCCAGAAGATCCTGTAGAATCGTCAGTGCGTCTTGCCTGTCAAAATGTGAGCAATTAGCATTCACAGTCTGCGCTGCACATAAATTCGGCACGATTGGGATCGCTGATATCAAAGAAGCACTTTGTTGCCTTTTTGATCTGATCCTTCTCTTCCACAACTAACTGCTCCCATTATTGATTTGGTAACTCTGATCTACACCAAAAAAGTAATTGGAATGTAGGTGGCAAATCATTCCGTGAGAGCTGTGTGGCTGTACCCAGACTATGTTGTCTGCAGCAGTAGACGAAGGCAGCTAATCACCAACTTCTCAAAGGCAGTGGGAGATGGGCAATAAATGTTGGTCCAACCAGTGAAGGTCCCATTCTGCGAATGAATGAAGGAAAAAACAGTATTAATTGTCAATCTGTGTTGATATAATTGAATGGTAGGTGTGAAACTGGTACCAACATTTATGACAGACTGGATTAGGATTTCCGTAGCAACCTGGCAGCTTTATGCTCACTTCCATTTCTTTCAGAAATAAAATGAGATTTAAGTTCTCAAACTGCCACATTTGACCTCATAATCTGCTGATTATTACTCTAAGGCCCTTAAGTCTGAACCTAATAAATGAAACATTCCACTGTCATACCTTTTTACAAGGATCTGCCTAGCAGTATTTTATATACAGTGCTGAGACCCTATCCTGTGAGATAAGTTGTGCCCTGATTACCTCTAAGACAAATCTCTGATGTGTCACAAGGATACATTCGAGCAATAGATGTGATAAGTACAGATGCATATGTCATGCCTGCCTTATCTTTAGCCCCTGCAGAATTGTTCATCGTCCTCAAAAATTCTAATAGCGCGTTGGAATCCTCAATAGGATTTCTCAGTTACTGCAAACATAATAACAGCTGGAAGGAGGAAAGTTGTGAGAAACTTAATTGGATTTAAAGAATTAATGCAAGAAAAATCAGACCTAAACAGCAATAAAAATTCAAGTGAAGAAACCTATCAAGAGTAAAAATAAATCTAGGTGTGGAGCTGCATGAACACAGCAGGCCAAGCAGCATCATAGGAGCAGGAAAGCTTGACATTTCGGGTCTAGACCCTACATCAGAAATGGGGGAGGGAAAGAGGGTTCTGAAATAAATAGGGAGGGGGGGAGGCAGATAGAAGATGGATAGAGGAGAGGATAGGTGGAGAGGAGACAGACAAGTCAAAGAGGTGGGGATGGAGCCAGTGAAGGTGAGTGTACATGGGGAGGTAGGGAGGAGA
>JAHRHZ010000266.1:14557540-14599907 GCA_024137785.1 Ginglymostoma cirratum
TCAGAACCCTCTTCCCCTCCCCCATTTCTGATGTAGGGTCTAGGCCCGAAATGTCAAGCTTTCCTGCTCCTATGATGCTGCTTGGCCTGCTGTGTTCATCCAGCTCTACACCTTGTTATCTTGGATTCACCAGCATCTGCAGTTCCTATTATCTCTAAAAATAAATCTAGTCATTTTTAAAAAAGTGATTGTTCTAAATGAAACAAAAACAGAAATTGCTAGAAAAGCTCAGCAGTTCTGCCAGCACCTGTGGAGAGAAATCAGTGTTAGTGTTGCAGGTCCAGTGACCCTTCCTCAGATCTTCCTCAGGTCTGTGTGCCTGCGTGGGTTTCCACCAGATACTCCGGTTTCCTCCTACAGTCCAAAAGTGTGCAGGTTAGGTTGACTGGCCATGCTAAATTGTCTTATATTGTCCAGGAATGCTCAGGCTAGATGGATTAGCCATGGGAAATGCAGAGTTACTGAGATCAGGTGGGGGAGCTGGGTCTGGGTAGGATGCTCTTTGGAGGTTCAGTGCAGATACAATGGGTTGAAAGAGCTCTTTCCACACTAAGGGGATTATACATTTCAAGTCATCACTGTTGTCAACACTGGCCTCGAAATCTCCTGAAGACTTTCTGAATTCCAATCAAAGTTTTTGTCAGGGCAGCAACTGGATTCCAAATAAATAACAGAAACCTGATGTGACTTGTTGCTACAATCAATGCAGTACATGCTGGGAAAGCTGAAGCAGAATCTTTGGAGATAGAAACAGAGTTAACACTTCAAGTTTTCCCCAAAGTGTCCAGGGATGAGAAGGCTAGGTGGAGTAGCTGAAATAACTCCACAGAGGCTGATATTCCATCCCCAAGTCACCCTTTATGTACATGTGTAGTACTTAACACTGGTTCGGCTTCCTCAGAGCCAGTTCTCAGAGTGAACAGAACCTCCGACCCTCCTATTTGTATCTGACAGCCAGGGCTCCCTGATTGGACCAGGTTAACAGCCTCAATCAGGGAATTCATAATCTATGATGTCCACCTATCTTACCTTGTTATAATGACTATAGTAGCCATGATAAATGTGGGTTAATGGGGACAAGGTTGAGGGGTGGATCTGGGTGGAATGATCTTTGGAGGGTTGGTGCAGACTCGATGGGCCAAATGGCCTCAATAGTCACTGTAGGGATTTTATGATTCTATGCTAACTTCTAGAACAGGATTAACAAATGATTGTATATGAGTTTTGATTTGTTGATTTTTTTTGCCTTTGCCTCTAGCATAAATCAACTTTGTGGAAGTGATCTCTTTCGTTATTACATATCCAGTAAGTTTACTCATCAGTATTCCATCAGAAATTCCATCTGTGAAGCAAAATCTAGACTTGGATTCTTTTTCAACTTAAAAGACATCATGGGTGTTTGAGATGTGTTTGGGTGAATGCAAAACAACGCCTTACTTATACAGCGAAAGGAGTGAAGAAAGGCATAGGTTTCTGAATTCTATGTTTCATTATAGGATGTGCAGTCAGAAGTACGAGGTGACTTTCACTGTATTATACGCTCCGAGACAGTGGGGAGATTTGTGAATAAGTTTCAAGATAAGTGGGAGGAATCAGTGCAAGCAGGATGCTGTGACAATGTATCTCAGGCAATTCATCACAAAGCTCGTCTGCAACCATTGTATTATACCTGGCTGGGTGGTACATTGTACCATTCTCAATACGCTTCCCATTTATTTATTTTTCATGTTACTTAAATTATTCTGCCCATTACTGCCGGCATGCAGCTGTGTGTAGTGTTTTCTACTCCAAAGTCCCAAGCAGCATGAAGATCACTTCTTAAGATACAATTCATTGTCAAATGCTTGGTGGCACACAGAAAATCATAAACAAATAAAACTAGCTTTTCCAATACTTTTTTTTAAAGTTGTGCCACTACTTGCCATAGAGAAAAAAAAAGCCCATGATGGTATTTGTAAGAAGAAAGATGTTACACCAATCCTGTCACCTTTGACTGGATCTAAGGGCCTAATTGGTTTGCAGGGATACAGGATCAACCACGATAGAATCACAACAGATACAGGCACTTGACTTAATAAGACGCCGTTAATGCAGGACCAGCAATTAGATATTAGTTAGGTGCTCATCTCCGTCTGTCTGAGTTCAAGTCTCACCTGCTCTGACAGTGTATAACAAATCGTGGTTAAAAATAATTTTACGTTCGTTCATTCGGCATTGTTATTAAGACCATGGGGATACCTGGGTCTGAAGATCTACTCTCCATGAGGTGTGAAGATGTTCTGCCTTATCCATACGCCATTCTGTAAGAGGAAACTTGTAATTCTTTTTCAATTCTATTCTGGCCACAGGAGAGGTGCTGGAGGACAGGCAATGTAGGGCTGTTATTCAAGAAGGGACGAGGGATGACCAAGAAACTACAGGCTGGTCAGTCTAACCTTGTTGGTGGGGAAACCATTGGGAGAAATTCTGAAGGACAGAATTAATCTGCATTTGGAGAAAAAGGGATTAATTAAGAATAGTCAACATGATTTTGATAAGGAGAGGTCATGCCTGACAAACATTTTTCGAATAGGTGACCAGGCATGCAGATGAATGCAATGCATTTGACGTGGTCTATTTGGACTTCAACAAAACTTTTGATAAGGCTCCACATGGGAGACTAATAGCTAAGGATCCATGGGATCCAAGATAGTTTGGTGAATTGGATGCCCAATTTATATTTACAAAGATGTTGCCAGTGTTGGAGGGTTTGAGCTGCAGGGAGAAGCTGAACAGACTGGGGCTATTTTCCCTGGAGCATCAGAGGCTGAGGGATGACCTTATAGAAGTGTATACAATCATGAGGGGCATGGTTAGGGTAAATAGACGAGGTCTTTCCCCCAGGATGGGGAGTCCAAAACTAGAGGAAGTAGGTTTAAGATGAGGGGGGAAAGATTTAAAAGGGACCTGAGGGGTGATTTTTTTCACACAGAGGGTGGTGCCTGTATGGAATGAGCTGCCAGAGGAGATGGTGAAAGCTGGAACAATTACAACATTTAAAAGGCATCTGGATAGGTATATGAATAGGAAGGGTTTAGAGGGATGTGGACCAAATGCTGGCAAATGGGACTAGATTAATTTAGGATATCTGATTGGCATGGATGAGTTGGACTGAAGGGTCTGTTTCCATGCTGTACAGCTCTTTGACTCTATGACTGGAACTGGCTGAGTCGCAGGTAGCAGAGGGTGATGATCGAGGTGTGTTTCCGGCTGGAAGTCTGTGTCCAGCGGGGTCTCACAGGGTCAGTTTTGGCACCCTCGCTGTTTGTGGTTGATATAAATGATCTAGACTTGAACGTAAGAGGATTGATCAGCACCGAGGATCAAAAGAACTTTCATGTCCACTGGTCCTTTAAGTTATCAGGACAGGTAGATAGTGGTTACCAAAGCACTTGGGATGCTTGTCTGTCTCTGCAGAGGCATTGATTTTAAGAACAAGAAGGTTGTGCTGAAATGACATGAAATGTCGGTTAGGCCACAGCTAGACTAATGTGTGCAGTTCTGGAATCCACATTTTAGGAGGCATGTGACTGCACTGGAGAAGGTGCAGCGGAGATTTACCAGGATGCTACCTGGGCTGGAGAATTCTCGTCATGAAGAGAAATTGGACAGATGAGAGATGTTTTCCGCAGACCAGAAGAGGTTGAAAGGGGACATGATTGAGATGTATAAAATTATGAAGGGCATAGCTAGGGTAGACTGAAAAAAATACGTTTCATCTTGATGGAGGGATCGATGACCAGAGGTCATAGATTTAAGGTGAGAGACAGTAGGTTTACAGGGGATATGGGGAAAAGACTATTTTGCCCAGAAGGTGGTGGGAATCAAGAACTGACTGCCTGTAAAAATGATAGAGGCATGGACCCTTTTAATATTTAAGAAATATTTAGATGTGCACTTGCAATGCCAAGGCAGACAAGGCAGTGAGCCGAAGGCTAGGAAATGGATTTAGAAAAGTTAAGTGGTTTTTTTTTAATGGTGCTGACATGTTGGGCTAAAGGGCCTTTTCTGTATTGTAGATCTCTATGACTCAAAGTACAATATTGTCAGATTAGGAGGAACACTCTCCAAACATTAACTCTTTCTGAACCGTTATCTTGTACACCATATGCTGGCCGTGTGTGAAAGGACCAGTGAGCTCAGGATTTGCGAGTTGTGAAGAAGGGCCACTGGACCCAAAGTGTTAATTCTGCATTATCTCTCCACAGATGCTGCCAGACCTGCTGAGTTTACCCAGCAATTTCTGTTTTTGGTTTCTGATTCCTAACATCTGCACTTATTTGTTTGTTTCCTGCTGGAATGGGACCCAGTTAGAGTTTACATTCTACAAAATATTTCCTGTAATGTTGTTGGAAGTACAACACAGGCAACAAGAAATTTGGAACGTTGGTTTATTATACAGTGAGCAGAATAGCTCTTGAGATGTCAGGGTTCAGAAATAAATAAGAACAGACTGAAAAGCAAACTGATTTAGTGGAAACAAATTCAACATCAAATCAGGCACTGAGTGAGAAATGCAAAGGGGGGAGAAGTATTGGATTAACAGAGAGAGAGAATAAAGAGAGAATGAAAGGAAAATTAGAAAAACAATGTGTAATTTAAAGTTAAAAGTACATTACCTTCAACACTGGGACAATTATTTGGCAACTGCGATGGAGTGTCAAGTTCATTTTTCTGTTAGACCATGAGACAGAGGAGCAGAAATTAGGCCATTCAGCCCATCGAGTCTGCCCCGCCATTCAATCATGGCTGACTGATAAGTTCCTCAACCCCATTCTCCTGGTTTCTCCCCGTAACCCTTGATACCCCTTGATAATCAAGAACCTGTCTAATCTCTGTCTTAAATGTACTCAATGACCTGGCTTCCACAGCCTTCTGTGGCAGTGAATTCCATAGATTCACCACTCTCTGGCTGAAGATGTTTCTCCTTATCTCCTTTCTAAAAGGTCTTCCCTTCAGTCTAAGGCTGTGCCCTTGGGTCCTCGTCTCTCCTAATTTTGAAACAGAGGTTGCATGCATAATGTCCTGAGTCAGAAACATGAGAGTTCCCAAGTGACACAATTTGACAAGAAGCATAACTAAATGCTGTTAAACTGAAATGGCAACAACTCCTTGGGCAAGCCAATCTATAAGGTAAAACAAAAAGCAGTTAACTCTACATTAGTCAGACTGAAAGATGCTTTGAATGGGGTACCTGGAAAGAACCTGATTTTCTTATTGTCTCCATCTGCTCCTGCCCCACCGAACTTATCTCCACCTATCTCGACTCCATTTTCTCCCCCTTGGTCCAGGAACTGCCTACCTACATCCATGACACCACCCACGCCCTCCACCTCCTCCAGAACTTCCAATTCCCCAGTCCCCAACACCTCATTTTTACTATGGGCGTCCAGTCCCGATACACCTGCATTCCCCACGTGGATGGCCTAAAGGCCCTAAAGGCCTGTCCTGCAGGCCTGACCAGTCCCCCGCCACTGACACCCTCATCCACTTAGCCTAACTCGTCCTCACCCACAACAACTTCTCTTTCAATTCCTCCCACTTCCTACAGACAAAGGGGGTGGCCATAGGTACCCACATGGGCCCAAGCTATGCCTGCCTCTTTGTAGGTTACGTGGAACAATCCCTCTTCCGTTCCTACACTGGCCCTAAACCCCACGTCTTCCTCCGTTACATTGATGACTGTATCGGCACCGCCTCGTGCTCCCATGAGGAGCTCGAACAGTTCATCCACTTCACCAACACCTTCCACCCCAACCTTAAGTTCACCTGGACCATCTCTAACACCTCTCTCACCTTCCTGGACCCCTCTGTCTCCATCTTCGGTAACCACCGAGAAACTGATATCCATTTCAAGCCCATCGACTCCCACAGCTACCTAGAATACACCTCCTCCCACCCACCCTCCTGCAAAAATGCCATCCCCTATTCCCAATTCCTTCGCCTCGACTGCATCTGCTCCCAGGATGAGGCATTCCACTCCCGTACATCTCAAATGTCCTCGTTCTTCAAGGACCGCAACCTCCCCCCCGCAGTGGTTGAGAACACCCTCGACTGTGTCTCCCGCATTTCCCGTAACTCATCCCTCACACCCCGTCCCCGCAATAACAACCAAAAAAGAATCCCCCTCGTCCTCACGTACCACCCCACCAACCTCCGGATCCAACGCATCATCCTCCGACACTTCTGCCATCTGCAATCCGACCCCACCACCAAAGACATCTTTCCCTCCCCACCCTTGTTTGCTTTCCGGAGAGACCACTCTCTCCGTGACTCCCTTGTCCGCTCCACACTCCGCTCCAGCCCCACCACACCCGGCACTTTTCCCTGCAACCACAGGAAGTGCTACACCTGCCCCCACACCTCCTCCCTCACCCCCATCCCAGACCCCACAACGACTTTCCACATCAAGCAGATGTTCACCTGCACATCTGCTGATGTGGTATACTGCATCCACTGTACCCATTGTGGCCTCCTCTACACTGGGGACACCAAGCGGAGGCTTGGGGACCGCTTTGCAGAACACCTGCGCTTGGTTCACAGTAAACAACTGTACATCCCAGTCGTGAACCATTTCAACTCCCCCTCCCATTCCTCAGATGACATGTCCATCCTGGGCCTCCTGCAGTGCCACAAAGATGCCACCCGAAGGCTGCAGGAACAGCAACCCATATTCAGCCTGGGAACCCTGCAACCTAATGGTATCAATGTGGATTTCACAAGCTTCAAAATCTCCCCTCCCCCTACCGCATCCCAAAACCAGCCCAGCTCGTCCCCGCCTCTCTAACCTGTTCTTCCTCTCGCCTATCCCCTCCTTCAACCTCAAGCCGCACCCCCATCTCCTACCTACTAACCTCATCCCGCCCCCTTGACCTGTCCGTCCTCCCTGGACTGACCGATCTCCTCCCTAACTCCCCACCTACACTCACCTTCACTGGCTCCATCCCCGCCTCTTTGACTTGTCTGTCTCCACTCCACCTATCTTCTCCTCTATCCATCTTCTCTCCGCCTCCCCCTCTCTCCCTATTTATTTCAGAACCCTCTTCCGCTCCTCCATTTCTGATGAAGGGTCGAGGCCCGAAACGTCAAGATTTCCTGCTCCGATGATGCTGTTTGGCCTGCTGTGTTCATCCAGCTCAACACTATCTGTCAGATTTAGTTAATTTACAACAGCAATGTGCATCTATAGGGTGCCTTTAAAGTTATAAAGCATCCAAAAGGTGCTTCATTGAAGTGATCAACAAATAAATTTGGACCCTGGACCTCATGAGGAACAGTTAGAGTCAGTGTGCAAAGTTCGAAGACACTGTAAACTTTAAAGAACATCTTAATAAAGAACAAAGAACAAAGAAAATTACAGCACAGGAACAGGCCCTTCAGCCCTCCAAGCCTGCGCCGATCCAGATCCTCTATCCTGTTGCCTATTTTCCATGGATCTGTATCCCTCTGCTCCCTGCCCATTCATGTATCTGTCTAGATACATCTTAAATGACGCTATCATGCCCGCCTCGGCCACCTCCACTGGCAACGCATTCCAGGCACCCACCACCCTCTGCATAAAGAACTTTCCACACGTATCTCCCTTAAACTTTTCCCCTCTCACCTTGAAATCGTGACTCCTAGTAATTGAGTCCCCCACTCTGGGAAAAAGCTTTTTGCTAGCCACCCTGTCTATACCACTCATGATTTTGTAGACCTCAATCAGGACCCCCTCAACCTTTGTCTTTTTAATGTAAATAATCCTAATCTACTCAACCTCTCTTCATAGTTAGCGCCCTCCATTCCAGGCAACATCTTGGTGAACCTCCTCTGCACCCTCTCCAAAGGATCCACATCCTTTTGGTAATGTGGCGACCAGAACTGTACGCAGTATTCCAAAGTCCTACACAACTGTAACATGGCCTGCCAACTCTTGTACTCAATACCCTGTCTGATGAATGAAAGCATGCCGTATGCCTTCTTGACCACTCTATTGACCTGCATTGCTATCTTCAGGGTACAATGGACCTGAACATCCAGATCTCTCTGTGCATCAATTTTCCCCAGGGCTTTTCCATTTACCATACAGTTCGCTCTTGAATTGGATCTTCCAAAATGCATCACCTCACATTTGCCTGGATTGAACTCCATCTGCCATTTTTCCGCCCAACTCTCCAATCTTTCGAGATTCTGCTTCATTCGCCAACAGACCCTTCATTATCTGCTGCTCTGCCAATCTTAGTGTCATCTGCAAACTTGCTAATCAGACTATCTATACCTTCCTCCAGATCATTTATGAACATCACAAACAACAGTGGTCCCAACACGGATCCCTGTGGAACACCACTGGTCACAGTTCTCCATTTTGAGAAACTCCCTTTCACTACAACTCTCTGTTGCCCAGCCACTTCTCTATCCATCTAGCTAGTACACCCTGGACCCCATGCAACGTCACTTTCTCCATCAGCCTACCATGGGGAACCTTATCAAATGCCTTACTGAAGTCCATGTATATGACATCTACAGCCCTTCTCTCATCTATCTACTTTGTCACTTCCTCAAAGAATTCTATCAAGTTGGTAAGACATGACCTTTCCTGCACAAAACCATGCTGCCTATCACTAATAAGCCCATTTTCTTCCAAATGTAAATAGATCCTATCCCTCATTATCTTCTGCAGCAGCTTCCCCATCACTGACGTCAGGCTCACTGGTCTGTAATTACCTGGATTATCCTTGCTACCCTTCTTAAGCAAGGGGACAGCATTAGCAATTCTCCAGTCCTCCGGGACCTCACCCGTGCTCAAGAATGTGTTAAGGCCCCAGCTATTTCCTCTCTCACTTCCCTCAGTAACCTGCGATAGATCCCATCCAGACCTGGGGACTTGTCCACCCTAATGCCTTTTAGAATACCCAACACTTCCCCCCTCCTTATGCTGACTTGACCTAGAGTCATCAAACATCTATCCCTAACCTCAACATCCGTCATGTCCCTCTCCTCAGTGAATACTGACGCAAAGTACTCGTTAAGAATCTCACTTATTTTCTCTGACTCCTCGCATAATTTCCTTCCTTTGTCCTTGGGTGGGCCAACCCTTTCTCAAGTTACCCTCTTGGTCCTTATGTATGAATAAAAAGCTTTGGGATTTTCCTTAACCCTGTTTGTTGAGGATATTTCATGACCCCTTTTGGCCCTCTTAATTCCTCGTTTCATATTGCTCCTACTTTCCCGATATTCTTCCAAAGCTTTGTCTGTTTTCAGTTGCCTAGACCTTATGTATGGTTCCTTTTTCCTCTTTGTTAGTCTCACAATTTCACCTGTCGCCCATGGTTCCCTAATCTTGCCCTTTCTATCCCTCATTTTCACAGGGACATATCTGTCCTGCACTCTAATCAACGTCTCTTTAAAAGCCTCCCACATATCAAATGTGGATTTACCCTCAAACAGCTGCTCCCAATCCACATTCCCCAGCTCCTGCCGAATTTTGCTGTAGTTGGCCTTCCCCCAATTCAGCACTCTTCCTTTCGGACCACTCTCGTCTTTGTCCATCAGTATTCTAAAACTTACGGAATTGTGATCATTATTCCCAAAATAATCCCCTACTGAAACTTCAACCACCTGGCCAGGCTCATTCCCCAACACCAGGTCCAGTATGGCCCCTTCCTGAGTTGGACTATTTACATACTGCTCTAGAAAACCCTCCTGGATGCTTCTTACAAATTCTACTCCATCTAAACCCCTAACACTAAGTGAATCCCAGTCAATGTTGGGAAAATTAAAATCTCCCATCACCACTACCCTGTTGCCCCTACATCTTTCCATAATCTGTCTACATATTTGTGCCTCTTTCTCACGCTTGCTGTTGGGAGGCCTATAGTACAGACCCAACATTGTTCGCGCACTCTTCCTATTTCTGAGCTCTGCCCATATTGCCTCACTGCTCGAGTCCTCCATAGTGCCCTCCTTCAGCACAGCTGTGATACCCTCTTTGACCAGTAATGCAACTCCTCCACCTCTTTTACCTCCCTCTCTATCCCGCCTGAAACATCTATATCCTGGGATATTTAGTTGCCAATTTTGTCCTTCCCTCAACCAAGTCTCAGTAATAGAAATAACATCATACTCCCAGGTACTAATCCAAGCCCTAAGTTCATCTGCCTTACCTACTACACTTCTTGCGTTAAAACAAATACATCTCAGACCACCTGTCCCTTTGCGTTCATCATCTGCTCTCTGCCTACTCTTCCCCTTAGTCACACTGACTTCATTACCCTGTTCCTTACAGGCTTTAGTTACTACCTCCTTGCTGTCCACTAACCTCCTCATTTGGTTCCCATCCCCCTGCTACATTAGTTTAAACCCTCCCCAACAACATTAGCAAAAGCAGCCCTGAGGACATTGACTCCAGTCCTGCCCAGGTGTAGACAGCCCAATTTGTAATAGTCCCACCTCCCCCAGAACTGGTCCCAATGTCCCAAAAATCTGACCCCTCCCTCCTGCACCATCTCTCAAGCCACTCATTTATCCTGCCTATTCTTTCATCTCTACTCTGACTGGCACGTGGCATTGGTAGCAATCCTGAGATTACTACCTCTGAGGTCCTACTTTTTAACCTAACTCCTAACTCCCTAAATTCAGGTTGTCGGACCTCATCCCATTTTTTAACTATATCTTTGGTGTCTATATGCGCCACAACAGCTGGCTGTTCGCCCTCCCCCTTCAGAATATCCTGCAGTCGATCTGAGACATCCCTGACCTGTGCACCTGGGAGGCAACATACCATTCGGGAGTCTCATTTTTGACCACAGGGCCGCCTAATGGTGGGGAGAGAAAGACGGTGAGGCCTGGTTTAGGATTGGAAATTAACAGCCTAGGATCTTGGCTGCCAAATATAAGACCACTAACAATGGAATGAGAGAGAGAGAACAAGAGAGTTGAGAACACACCAGAATTGGCAGGGTGCCAGGATGTTGGGTTCGAGGGATAAGATATGGGAGGGAGCAAGACTATTTGTAAGTGATATCATATTAGCATGAAGAGAAAAGTGGTTGGCTAACAGGAAGTGGACAGTGGGCAGCAATGGTCTTTCTCAGGTTCACATTATGTAGTACTTTTTCTATTCATTTGTGGGATATGGGTGTCGCTGGCTGGCCAGCATTTCTTGCCCATCCCTAGTTGCCCTTGAGAAGGTGGTGGTGAACTGCCTTCTTGAACCACTACAGTCCTCCTGTGGTATTTAGTGGTAAGCCACAGGGATCACTGTTATACTTTCAATTGTCAATGAATTACATAAATAATTTGGATGAAGGTATGATTGTCGGATTTGTTGTTGAAACAAAGATAGGGACATAAGTTGTGAAGAGTACATATGAAGGGTACAAAGAAAAAATGTAGGTTCAGTGAATGAATAAAAACATCTGGCAAACGGAGTATAATGTGGGAAGATGTGAAATTCTTCATGTTTGCAGAAAAATGAAAAATGCTAAGAGATTGCAGAGCTCTGAGACATAGAGGGATCTGGGTATCTTTGTGGATGAATTGCAAAAAGCTTATTTGGAGATGCAACAACTGGGAAAGCTAATAGAATGTTATGATTGATTATGAGGGGAATTGATTGACAATTACCAGCCATACTTTGTTCAGAAAGTGTTGGAAATTATGGTGACAATCAATTTAGGATTGTCATTCGGGCTGGCAGTGTACCACACTTAAATGTACTGGGAGCTACAGGCACTAATATACAGGGCCCTGTATGTAAGTGCACTGCAGCAGTTTAAACTCACAAAATTGTGCCACTTGTTGGCTTATTTCTGAGAGCAATGCCCTGACCGGTCACAGTCAACCTGCCTGGTTTATAGTTTCAAAAAGCCTGGCAGTTAACTGTCAGTCAGCAGTTTTGGGTACTTTCTCCTCAGCAACATCCCTACCAACCAGAATCTACTTATCAACTAATCAGCAAGCCTCCTTGTAATATAAATGTTGGTTTTCCTCTTGAATTTAAATTCTTGTGAAATGTCCTGATGAGTGCAGGACAAAAAGTGTATTTTTTCAGCAAAAGTCGGGTAGTGCCGATGTCCATTTCAAGCCCACTGACTCCCACAGCTACCTGAAATACACCTCCTCCCACCCACCTTCCTGCAAAAATGCCATCCCCTACTCCCAATTTCTTCGCCTCCGCTGCATCTGCTCCCAGGATGAGACATTCCACTCCTGTACATCTCAGATGTCCTCATTCTTCAAGGACCGCAAATTCCCCCCCACAGTGGTCGAGAACGCGCTCGACCGTGTCTCCCGCATTTCCAGTAACACATCCCTCACGCCCCGTCCCCACAATAATAACCAAAAAAGAATCCCCCTTGTCCTCACGTACCACCCCACCAACCTCCGGATCCAACGCATCATCCTCTGACTCTTCCGCCATCTGCAATCAGACCCCACCACCAAAGACATTTTTCCCTCCCCACCCTTATCTGCCTTCCGGAGGGACCACTCCCTCCGCGACTCCCTTGTCCGCTCCACACTCCGCTCCAGCCCCACCACACCCGGCACTTTTCCCTGCACTCGCAGGAAGTGCTACACCTGCCCCCACACCTCTTCCCTCACCCCAATCCCAGACCCCAAGAAGACTTTCCACATCAAGCAGATGTTCACCTGCACATCTGCCAATGTGGTATACTGCATCTGCTGTACCCGTTGTGACTTCCTCTACATCGGGGAAACCAAGAGGAGGCTTGGGGACCGCTT
This sequence comes from Ginglymostoma cirratum, assembly GCA_024137785.1. Taxonomy (NCBI): domain Eukaryota; kingdom Metazoa; phylum Chordata; class Chondrichthyes; order Orectolobiformes; family Ginglymostomatidae; genus Ginglymostoma; species Ginglymostoma cirratum. The sequence goes on from JAHRHZ010000266.1 coordinate 14,570,303, forward strand.
TGCAGAACACCTGCGCTCAGTTCGCAACAAACAACTGCATCTCCCAGTCGCGAACCATTTCAACTGCCCCTCCCATTCCTCAGACGACATGTCCATCCTGGGCGTCCTGCAATGCCACAGTGATGCCACCCGAAGGCTGCAGGAACAGCAAATCATATTCGGCCTGGGAACCCTGCAGCCCAATGGTATCAATGTGGATTTCACAAGCTTCAAAATCTCCCCTCCCCCAATCGCATGCCAAAACCAGCCCAGCTCATCTCCACCTCTAACCTGTTTTTTCTCTCACCTATCCCCTCCTCCCACCTCAAGCCCCACCCCAATCTCCTATCTACTAACATCATCCTGCCCCCTTGACCTGTCCGTCCTCCCTGGACTGACCTATCTCCTCCCTACCCCCCCACCTACACTCACCTTTCCTGGCTCCATCCCCGCCTCTTCGACTTGTCTGCCTCCATTCCACCTATCCTCTCCTCTATCCATCCTCTATCTGCCTTCCCCTCTCTCCCTATTTATTTCAGAACCCTCTTCCCCTCCCCCATTTCTGATGAAGGGTCTCGGCCCGAAACGTCAAGTTTTCCTGGTCCAATGATGCTGCTTGGCCTGCTGTGTTCATCCATCCTTGTTATCTCGGATTCTCCAGCATCTGCAGTACCTATTATCTTCTGTACTATTAAATGGCAATCATTAGTATAGTTTCATATGATGTACCCTATATATTTACATCTATTAAAGGTATAACAAGGATATTATATGTCCTTTGGCGGAATTGTGCAAAGGGATGTCAGAATGAATTCATAAATCTAGCAGTGTGAAGCAGAGAAGCATGGACTTGAATATAACAGGTGGGTCATTCCCTTCTTGACACAGGCAGGTAGGAATACTCCTTTCTTCTGCTATTTTAGCTGTGTAAATTACTGCTCTGTTGACTGGGTACAGAGTAAACAATGGTAATTTTCAGTAATGACCATATCTGCTGGTATCAAAGGAATGAATGTAGTTTCTTTGATATCTTTCGTTTTTTTGATATCTCTATAGATCCTGTTGAATATTGAATATTACCGGTTTGAATTGATAGTTACCCTGGAAATGGTCAGCATACTCTTGTGGAGTTTTGGAGAATGATATGAACAATGAACATTTTTATATGCCAGTCATTCATGGTTGCCATATTCTTGATTGAGTATAATCTCCCTTTGTAAAGAAACGTGCACTTATGTGGCATATTTTCATTTCCAAAATGCAGAAGTCACTGTTGTTACACAGCCAACCACACTTGTCATTTTGTGCAGGACAAAGTGCCACAAATAGTGAATTATCAACCTGTTTTCGATGTTTTCTTTTCTTAATTTGTGGGATTTTGTGGGCATCAATGGCCAGTATTTGTTGTTCATTTTTAACTCCCTTGAGAGCAGTTAAGATTCAAGCACCCTGATGTGGGTCTGGACTCACATGGACTCTTTCTTGATGTTCGAGCAAACTTTGAAAAAGAAAGAGCATTCCAAGTCTGAGATGCAAAAAATAGGCAAATCCCTTCCATCGTAATGTCTCGGAAGCATTATGAAATGAGTAACTGAGCTGCAGGGGCATAGCCATTTGTACGCACCATATGTAAATCAGCCCTATGAATCGCTTGAGGCAGCAAACTCATTGAATTTTTGATGCATAAACTGATTTCTTGCCCCAAGAGATCTGTTCAAGAATTCACTCATTGCTCTGCTTCTTGACCTTTTTATCGTTGGTCCCAGCTGAAATCTGTAGCTGAGAATGCTGCTTCAGTAAAAGTAACGGTATCTGCATGCTGAATGCTGCAAGTGGAATTACAGAATGACACTGCATGGAAAGAGACCAGTCAGGCCATTGTGCCAGTTACTAGCTCCATTAAAGTCCTATCCAATTTGTCCTACTTACCCACCCTTTCCTCATAGGAGCTTCATATTGCTCTTGCAATGTTTATTATTGGGTCTGTTTCCTCCACCCTTTCTGGGAATCCATACCAGATCATAATAACTGTCTACATGACAAAATACCCTCATCTAACGTCTGCTTCCTTTTCCAATTATCTTAAATCTGTGTCCTCTGTTTACTGACCCATCTGTCACCAGTCTTTATTTACTGTGACGAAAGCCTTTGTGATTTCAAAAGCCTCTCCGAGTTCCAGTTCTCACGGCAGACCAATTGTCTTCATCTGTAGCACAAAATCATTTCTGAACAAACAGACAAGTCGTGACTGCAACCAAAAGGAAACATCAGGAATTGGACTTGGAAGACTGTCTCTGTGGACTGAAAAGGGATTAACGTCAATGGAGATCTACATTAAATGAAGGAGGTGGTTACTACAGAGGAAAAGTGCTGCAGCAATGGAAAAATAAAATAGAGTCACATTTTCAGAAAGCATGACACCGCCAATGAAGCATTTTTGAAGTGTAGTTACTCTGCAGGAACTGTGGCAGTCAATTTCATTGCAATGTCCCACTAACAGCAATAAAATCAGACAATCTGGTTTAATCATGTTGCTTGAAGGATAAATATTGGGAGAGCTTCCTTGCTCATTTTCAGTATTGTGTCATGAAATCTTGTATTTCCTCCAGAGAGGACAGATGGGCCTCAGTTTAATGTTTCAGTGGAAAGATGGCACCTCTAACAGTATTGCTGTCTCTCAGTACTGCACTGAAGTGTTGGTCGAGGCTATATCTCGAGAATAATGCTTGAGCTCACAATCACTTGACATAGACGACAGTAATACATAGTTTGTGAAACATAAAAGAGAAAAGAGGCTGTATGAACTGAGAGATTGCTGTTGGAGGGGTTAATAGAATTATCGAATGTATCAGTGTAGCTATTCACCCCACCAGGGTTTACTCAAGTTTAAACTCAACATAAACATTCTTCCAGCTCTTTTCATCAAACTCAATCAGTTCTTAGATTTCTTTCTCTCTCGCATACTCATCTATCAATCACGCCAATGTCAATAGCCTCAACTACTCTTTTGTCAGGACAAAAACAAATCCACTGAATTTCCAACTTGATTTATTGCTGACTAACATAACTTTATAATCCCTGTTTTTTTTTAAATTTATCTTCTTGTGATTTAATCTGTCTTCTTTGTTGAATTATTTAATGTCAGGCAGTTGGCGATGCAAATGTTACAATCACCTGAGTGTCCCTTGCGTAAAGAGTGACCAAGATTCTTAGGCTTAACAGTGTCCCCATTACCCCATGATCAAATAGGCTGCTGGCATTAACTGTCGAGGTTCATGCATGACTAACGCACTTGGGTCAGCTCCTAGATAGCAATATTAGAACCTATAATACTTCAAGAATGTTTCACTGCTGGTGTCATACTTTATGAAAATGTGAGTCTTTCTTTTATTTTTCGTTGTTGCAGTACTTTTCCTCTGTGCTATCTACTCCTTCATTAAATCGTAGGCCTACAGTGTCTTCAATCCCTCTTCGGGGCCTATCATACTATATCCCATCAAGCATTCACTATCTTCTTCATGAAAGGTAAAACGAAAAGAAGGAAACAAACTACAATTCTGGAAATGTGTACTGAGTAGTTGAGAGAGAATGATGAGGCCTGAATTTTGGGATATGAGTTGTCATAATGAACAAGACAGCCAGTTTACACAGACTGGACTCCATAGAATGTACAATGCAGAAACAGACCAGATTCAGATGAAAGGCCACTGATCTGAAATATTTACTCTCCTTTTCTCCCTAGATGCTGCGTGCTGAGCTTTTTCCAGCTTTTGATGCTCTTATTTCAGATTTGCAGCATCTACAGTATTTCACTTTTGAACAGAAGTAGAGCTTTAGACCTAGGTGATGTTTATGATCTGCATGATCTTTCATCCCCCTCATTCCATTTCATCCCATCTGAGTGTCCTTCTTTCCTGTTCCCCTGGAATGCAGCTCCCATGGGGCGTGAGAAAATTTGCAAAGCAGCAGAAGTAACAGATAAAGTTAAAATTAAACATTCACCACTTACTTCTTTTTAGGCTGCTAATTAGTGTAACAGATTTCTCTCTCCTCTCTTTGGTAGTACCTTCAAACCAGGATGATATTTGCTGCTGAATACAAAATAAGGTAAGAAATTAGGTATGGAGCCAAGACCTGTGGATGCTGGAAATCTGAAACAAAAACAGAAATTGTTAGAGAAACTCAGCAGATCCGGCAGCATCTGTGCAGAAAAAGCAGAGTTAACTTTTCAAGTTCAGCCATGCTTCATCAGAGCTGATGACTGGATGCGAGACATGGAGTCTTTTAACATGGGATTCTGTTGCTCTGCAGCTGCACAATGGTGTAACAGAGTTTGGTGAAATAAGAAAGAAGTATAAAAGTATATGAAGGTCATTTTAGTCAGTAACATGTAACTGTAAGAAGATTTGATGATACAGAGCTATTTCATAGCTCGAGAAAACTTTCTAAGATCATCACTAGTAGCACCTGGGAATCAGCTGCTTACTTGCTGTACTTTATGGGAAATATATGGAGAGGAAAATGTAAAGATGTACAAAAACAGTGAAATACAAATCTTCTCACTTACTGCCAGTTATGGTGATGACAAGCTGAATCTTACACTTCCTTTGGCTAAGTGCAAGCTGCGTCAAGTTTTATGTGAGGGATTCTTGCCACATAGCCTAGTGAGATTTCGCTCCATTATCTTGCCAAAAGTGGCTCATTAAATACCACCCCCATGCTGATGACGCATGCGTGCGATTCTATCTGAATCTTACTGTGCTTGGTTCTCAGAACAATTTGCATCTACCTCCTGTGGCACAGTGGTTCAGTGGTTAGCACTGCTGCCTCATATTGCCAGGGACCTGGGCTCAATTCCACCCTCAGGCGACTGTCTGTGTGGAGTTTGCACATTCTCCCCCTGTCTACAAAGGTTTCCTCCAGGTGTTCCAATTTCCTCCCACAGTCCAAAGACATGCAGGTTAGGTAAAATGACCATGCTAAATTGCCCATTGTGTCCAGGGATGTTATATTCATTTATTGGGACAATCATCCTTTCATTAAAAAAGCTACATTTGATCATTTATCTGTCCTAAAACATCCTTTTATCAGAACTGTATCGGATGGGAACATATAGTGTTGTTTTACTGACCTTCTAGCAGTTCTGTTCAAAGGTTCCCAAATATTTCACTGTGTGAGCAGGCTGCTTAGTTTTGCTTAGCTTCTGTCTGTCATCTTATAATCAGGCATGGGTTGCTTAGTGTGGTCAGGTACAAGTTACCTTGCATGGCCAGGTACAGGTCATCACTACAGATATGCAGGGTACCTGGATTAGCCATGGGAAATACAGGGTTACATGAATAGGGTAGAGGACTGCGTCTATGTAGGATGCTCTTTGGTGGGTTACTGTGGACTCGATGGACCAAATGGTCTGCTTCCACATTGTAGGGATTCTATGATTTACACTTGCACCGTCTTCAAAAGGATGCTGTGCACCCAGACAAGCATTGGAAAGCCAACGTTGCCTCTCACTGGCAGCATAATGGCACATCAGCAACAAAGCCATGTTGACCTTGACACCTACCTGGCAAAACTGGCACTCCCTTGCACATACAACCCATTTCTCTCACCCGAGCCACCATGCCATACACTTCACCTATTCTCAGATGCATCCTGTTTGAAGACACGCCTAGCATCCCTGGTACTGTTTCCTTGATGTCTAGTACTCGCCGGCATCTTGTTATCGTCAGGTAGGAGGACATCACACCCAGGCAAGCAATCACTCAAATCTACACGCGAGCTTTTGCTGAGAGACAGCAGAAGGGGATCCAGAGGAAATGAATACAGGCTGCTGCCCTCACCACATAATGCAAACCAAATGCTGACAGTCCATGATAGCCTTCTGCAGCCAGCTCACATCGACCGGAACCGAGTGTCACTCAGGTCCTGTCTGCCACGTAATGCTGAGAACAGCTCACCTTTCTCTTCTAACAAGAGAACTGAACTGCCTCATCTTTCTCCTTGGATAGATGCTTTCAATCTCCCAGCTCCCCAACATTTATCATATCACTTTGTTGCTCCCCTAGCCGCTGCAGCCTTGAGTCTCCCATTGCTTTTTGCGGTGATCCTTCCACTGCCCCCACAGGTCCCCACTCACACCCTCCTGAGAGATTTTCATGACTATAATCACTGCCAGGCCGCTGACTGACTTTGACAAGAAGCCTCCAGACACGACTGGCCAGCCCTCTGAACACTGACTTTGTAGCTGACAGAATACAGCTCTTCCCACAGCTGGTGCTGGTCCTAGAGAAACGACCATTACCCACCCCCCAAACAACGGACAGTCAGAGATCCCCTGACATTGACAATCCCCAGCTGATGATTGACCATGCCCAAGCACTGGACTGTGTGTAGACTGTTCCCCTGATCAACAGGTACTGGGACTGACTGACCAACTGGGAACTAGGGTTTTCATGAGTGAGCCATTTTGATTATTTAGAAAGCGAAAATTTCAGATAATTGGTCTGCTCTATGTGGGGTGTGGAGGTAGGTTGGAGTTAAAGGGGACGAGTAAGTGGGTTGGTAAGGGGCTTTACACTGCAGAAAAATTGAAGAAAATTGCTATTGCATTTGATATGCGCGCAGAGTTCATAAAACTAAATAGCTATCTTTTTGTTCGTTGGTGCTAATACTTCTTCTTGAGCGGGCCTTCTCACTTTTTTGTATTTCTTGCAGGGGGACCAGATGTTGTTCTCATGAAATGTTCAAGTGGCATGGTATAAAGTGATTTGTCTAATTTATCTATATAGATTCTGTATTGCTGTTGCACATGCCATGCAATATAGTTCATAGAATATCAGAAATATATGGCACATAATGTGAGCTCTGAACTTGCCTCCAATTGTATATCTTTTATATTTTACTTTCAGTACATTTATTCAAAGTCAATTTTACCAAATTAAGTACAAATACAGAATAAAATGGAGCAAAGACTTTCTATGTATTACAAGGTCACAATCACAGTTCATTGTTACTTCAAGGTGGATTATTCCAAGTGTGTTAGTATGAGTAAATTGATTTATACTCAAACACAGTGCCTCAAAGGATTCTATTTCTACACTGAGCTTTACTGTTACTATTGGCACTACAACAAGCCTATCCACTCAGTTACACTTGATCAGATCCCACATTTATGTGTTGCATAAAGTCGATTTGTATTGGCTTTAGTGCATTCATTTCTATCCAAAAGACTCCGAGAGATGCACCATGTAGTGTCCCTCTTGCTTTATTTTGTTTTATTCTCCCAGCTGCCTGAAGCCCCAGGCTTATTTATTAGATTTTCTCTTAGATTTATCAAAAGATTGCATAGAATTCTGTACATACTTAGAACTGCCTTCGGTTTGCCTGTCTGTCTCTTTAACAATGTTTGTCCCAGAGTAAATTGTAATGTGACTGAGCATCATTCAATTTCTGAAAAATAATCTTCTTTTTCAATTCAACATATTAAACCAGCCTTAAAGTCAAGAATGAAGATAATGTGCTACACATTAAGCTAAAACAAGCTACAATGCAGGCTAATTGGTCATGTTAAGGGTTGGCTATCTTCAGAGTTTTAGACACAAATCAACCTTCACATTAAAATTGGAGACAGAGCATGAACAAGGCACAAGATTGAACCTACTCTCGTAAAATTATGCAGCAATATAACCACTGAAATGATTATATAGATTATGAACTCAATTTGTTTTAAATTTCCTACAACATTAACCATTCTTTGCTGTGGTCACCTGGGAACCAAAATGTCTGAGAAATATTAATTCGACAAGACACCCAGTTCTTGGAGAATACTTTGAATATTGTGCTTGGAATACATAGCCCACTTTTTTTTACATCACACTAATTGTTTCCTTGTTTTCAAATCTTCTCCACATGCTCGAAACAGCTGATTTGTTTTTTGGATTTTTGTGTATATAGCTTTTAATAGACTTCATTTGAGTAGGAGAATAATGTGGAAGAAGAACATTATCTTGAAAATGAAAAGATTCATGCAAATGGAATATGGGAAAGAGCATTTATAGCTGAAAAATGGAGGCTAAGTGATGAATTACTGGATTGCGTTCAGAAATTTGGTACAAAATATGCTGACCTATCAAAGTACTGTATCTTATTTAACTCCTGTGAGAATATACAGCAGCTTTCTTTCTCCATGAGAAGCAATCTTCTCTGTTTTTGCCCAGCCACTTATCACATCTTGACAATTTGCCAGTAGCAACTCACGGGGTGATCATTTATAGTAGTTTAATATGGATTTTTGATATTATTTGCAAAAAGAGACTTGTATGTATATTAGAAAAACAAAACTTTTATTCAAATACCTTTTTTAAAAAATGCAATTTGATATGTTATTAATGATAAAGATGAATCAGACTTTAATGAAAGCCGCATTATTTTAAGGCTGTCTTATGGTTAGTAATTTGTGAGCAAACTTGATCATGGAGAGTGGGCAGGTCCATTACAGCTGACAAGATAACTGCTTCTGGAAGGTTTTCAATGCATTAACTTATTCATAACTGATTCCATTTCTCATTATGTTATCGCAGTCCTTAACTAATATTGCTTTCGTTGTTCCAAATTGTTATTCCAACTCCACAACTCCCTCATGGAGCCTGATCCAAAGAAAGGCCTCATTGTGTTGAAAACACTTGTGTTGCAATATTGCAGTAACTGTTCTCTTTGAAGATAAGTCCATCTGCATGCTGAATTGGGTGCTATAACTATGCCATTGCAGTCAACAGGCCATTGGGACAAGTATGGATATGAGCTAAAAGAAGCAAGTCAATCGAAATTATGTTTATTCAGCCATTTCCATGAAAAGCTCAGTTTTGCTCCATTGAAAAGAAACCTCAGGGTGGATCTTGTGCAAAGTTGGGAACATTTAGCCAAGGAAAGCCAACATGAAGGTCAGTCAGGCCCTCTAACTATGACTTAATGTGTGTGTTTTGAAATGTGGTGATAGTTAATGAGTTAGAATGCTGGTGGAATTCCAGAGCTCCAGAGTGGTTGAATCACAATCAATGCAAGAATATCAAAAACCAAACACCCAGCATCAGACAAGCTGCACCAGCTCAACCTTCCGCAAAGAACAGCAGTAACTGGCAATATGACAAATTAACCGAAGTACAAATGTATAGAGCAGTTGTTGTTACCATTCTCATCGACTACAGTGAGCCTGGACTGCATATCAACAGCATATAAGAGCATGATAGAATTTTCATCAACAATGACCCTCCCACATCCTCAAATGGGAGAACCATGGAACAAGCACTCATGTCCTTCTTGAAGCATTCTCAACAAGCATTCAGGGAAATGAGACAAGTACTATGTGTCATCAAAAAACTTTCTTGGGCAGCTTCAAGTCATCGGTCTTAGTTTTTTTTCTTAAGCATTGATATTCTAAGTCTCCCATTACATAAGCAGTTGGCTACATTTTTTAAAGAGCTTGTTTAAAATGACAGGGAGGGGTGGGGGTTTTGGGGTGCATGCCGTCTGCTGCCATGCGAAGGAGACTGGGGAACCTATTTGTTGGGTTGGAAAGTTGAAGAATTGGGGGAGGGGTTGGGGAAGGTGGGAGGGTTAACAAGCACTCGGAGCCAAAGGGATCAATGGATAATGGGAAAAGCAGGAACAGGTTATTGAGTTGGATGATCATAATGAATGACAACAAGCTTAAACGGCTGAATAGCTGACTCTCACTTCTTTTCTATGTTTCCATGAGACATCTGGGAGACCTAAATGTGATATCCCCCTCTGGCCAGGTGCTTCCTGTGTGCCCTATCTCCTCGTGAGGAAAGGGTAACCGGAGTAAGTGCTGGTTTCCCCATTGCTTGTCACCATTCTGTATGTCCTGAAGATTAACATCTGAGATGTTGTTTGCAGGACTGTGCACCTCTCTAAGAGACCCTGAGGGGCTCAGCAGAACAACCACTAACCTGCCCAGGGAGGAAGCCAATGGCTAAGTGCTTGGGGTTGCAGATTCATAGTGGCATAGGCAGCATCAAGGCAGAGAGGTCCATTGCATCTCACATACCTGTCTGCCATTTCAGTTCCTCCCTGTGCATGTTCACCAAAGTGCCTTGTTTCTGAAACCATAGGATCCTCTCCTGCTTGGGGCTTAGCGAGTGTCTAGTCTCTGTTGGTTCTTCCATTGTCAGTGGCCTGGGCCATTTCTTCTTTAGCCAACTTCACAGCTATCACTGTGAGCTGCTCACTGGATTGTTCTCCCAAACTTTCTAAGGCTAACAGCCTTGCTGACGTGTTAGTACGTGAGCTGGTGTAGTTGCAAGGAGTGACATATTTCACTACAGAGATGTTGGACCTCCCACTGGTCCCTGCAAGACAAAAGACAGGGAAGCCATCATTGTAGTTAGACATAGTGTGCAATGAATAATGCTAAGAGTGGGGTTACTGTGGGAGTTGTATTGGAATGAAGATTAATATTTAGTCAATTGGCAGGACATGGATATCTCAGCATTTTCACAGGAGTGATCCCAGTCTTCTCTTGTAAGGGCTAGGACTTACATCTCAAAGGGTCTGAGGAGTGTAGTGTCATTCCGGCCATTTATACCCAACAAAAGTTCCTCCTCAAACAGCTATATGATTTAGATAAAGGAAGCACATCTTAGATGATATGATAAATTCCCATGTTATATTATCACATTCATTTTTGCACTATAATTTATCACGTATAGAATGCTGAGTGCAGTTTTGGTGTACTAATTAAAAGTGTTGGAAGCATCCTAGAAGAGAATTACAAGATTGATACTTGGATTAAGTAGGTTGTCTTTTGTGGCAAAGGTTGGACAAACTGGGTTTGTTTCCACGAAGGTTTAGAAGAGTTAGCAGGTGAATCAACTGAAGTGTTAAGATCGTGAATGGTCTTGACAAGGAGGATGTGCAAAGAATGTTTCCTCTTCAGGGTGAGTCATGAAACGATGGAGCACTGTTTTTTAAAAAAGAAGTAGGCATCTCCCTTTTGAGATTGAGATAAAGAGAACTTTTTTTTTTCCCTCTGTAGGTTATGCTACTTTGGAACACATGGCCTCAGAAGGTGGTGGAGGCAAGATCATTGAATATTTGATGGTGGAGGCAGATAAATTCTTGTTAGGCAAGGGCATCAGAGGTTATTGTGGGTAGATGGAAATGTGGAATTTGGAACACAAACCAGTCAGCTATTAGTGGGCCAATTGGCCCACTTCTGCTTCCCTTTCATATGTATGTTTACATGAACCTAATTCACGGCTCATTCTATCACCATCTTACGTGAATCTGTGGCCCTTACTGACTGTGGGGTTTGACAAATCTGACTTTCATGTCATATTTCTGATGCGTCATCAGGCACTTTAGCTTCCTGCGTAAGAAAATAATACTAGTTCCAATTGTTTTCAGCTGATTGACTGAAGAAAAGATTTGTCAAAATTTACCAAACAAAACTAATTGGCTAATCAGTCTGTTTACATCTTAATCTAGTGTTGTCTTCTGGCTGTGCACCTCATACTGACCTTTACATTAAAAACATGTCACACCAAGTTTTAACACTGGCAAGAGATATACCAACAGCGCCTCCACTAATTTACAGTGCGCAGCTTAGAGGGAACATTGTATACCAACATATGGGCATTGACAAAACTAAGCTTCTTTTCAAAATCAAATTCTACCATAATGATGATGGCTTGGCCAGGGTGGAGAATGCAGTGTGAAATGCAATCACAAATATCTCATACTGTGGGCTTTTAGTCATCTGGCACAGATTTAAATCTCAATCATGTTGCTACAAACACACCACTGTAAAGCACCACCTATAATTTGAAACATTGCAAAGAGCATAAAAATATTCAGCCCTGCAAGCATGTTCTGCCATTCAATCAGGCAATGTTTCGTGTTAACTTCACCAAAAAACCTTACATTTGTCTTTTCCTCTTTTACATCTACAAACTTTTACTTGAATATATAACACATGTGTCTTATTATCTCCTACGTGTGTAATGAATGTATTTGTACCAATTATTTCAGTGCAACTGTGTTCCAAAGACACTGTAACTAATTTTACTGTAATTTGCACACACTAAGTGTTCAGGAGATGCTACTGAAATCTTTCGATAATTTATACTGACTACATTCCAATGTTAAACAATTACGACAGGATTTTCTACAACTGTGCTGAAAAGTACACCATTCCCATAAATTCATTTTAATAGAGAGAAAATGAAAGATAATGAGGACAGAGGCAGCAAACATTTGCCTTTAAGTTGAAAATATGGCACCAGATGTGACTTTCTTCATGGCTTCCATATGCATTTGCCATGTACAATTGCCACATACAAAAAGAAAGGGTCTGTCCGATATCCCAAATACTAACTGTTCTAAATGGTGAAATAATTGTCTTTTTCGAGCAGCTTTCATAAACTCTGGGTTTTTCAAAGTTTATACCTTCTTGACCCTACTGTGGGTGCACTTACACACCATGGACTGCAGTGGTTCAAGAAGGCAGCTCATTATTATTTTCTCATCGATAATTAAGGATGGATTAAGCAACAGAAAATACATGCTGACCTCACCAGTACTGCTCCCATCTCAAGAACAAGTGAAAAAAAAGCAATTTTGAAGTATAGTCACTGTTATACTGTAGGAAATGAAGCAGCCAGTTTGTCAGTAAGCTCCCATATGCAGCAGTGTGCTAATAACCAGACAATTTTTTTTTGATGTCAATTGAGGAATTTCTATTAGATTGGGCACTGGGAACAATATCCCTGCTGTTCCCCATAATAGTACTCTGGACGTATTCGTATTCACCTTAGAAAGAAGATGGAGCCTCTGTTTAATGGTTTATTAGGAAGACAGCAACTCCAACAGTGCAGTGATCACTGGAACTTCTTTGAGATGTCAGCCTACGTTTTGTGCTCAAATCTTCAGAATGGGATTGAACTCATGGTGTTCTAATTCAGAAGCGAGAATGCCACTAACAGAGTCAACAATAGTGCAGATAGAGTCACAGCTGACAATGCTCCTGAATCTTTGATTGCAGAATGGTGCAGCGGTAAAATCAGAATGTTACAAGCACATACAGCTGCTACAAGGAAGGATGTTCAAACTAATGTTGGTGGACAATTGGACATTGACCAAGGTCTGCAAATACCTGGTTTGTCCTGTCACAAAAAGCAGACGAATCCATCTTGGCCAATCACCATTCCATCTGAATACTCTTGATTATCAGCAAAGGAAGAAGTTATTAACAGTGCTATCAAATTACACTTGCTCAACAATAACCTGTCTACTGGCACTCAGCCTGGATTCCACAGGGACACTTACTTTCTAACCTTATTACATCCTTAGTCCAAAGGTGGACATAGAAATTGAACTCAAGAAGGGAAGTTAGCTTTAAATCCAACACTGCATTTTACCAAGTGCGTTTTCAAGGAATCCGAGTAAAATTGGAGTTGATGGGAATCAGAGGGATAGTTCTCTGCTGGTCAGAGTCATACCAAGAGCAAAGGAAGATGTTGTGACTGGTGGAAGTCAATCATCATAGTCTTGCGATATCACTGCGAACATTTGTCAGGGCGTGTCCTTGGCCCAACCATCTTCATCTGTTAACTTCCCTTCATCATGAGATCAGTGGGTGGGATGTTTGCACAATGCTAAGCACATTCATAATTCCTCAGATACTGAAGCAGACCATGTCCAAATGCAGTCAGACTTGGACAATATCCAGGCTTAGGCTGACAATTTGGAAATAATGCCCCAGGAATCTAAAGCCCTTCCTTCTGCACCATCTCTCCACCCATCCATTCATCTACCTGATGATACTAGCTCTGTGATTACTTACATGTAGCACTGGTAGTAATCACAGGCTGTTTCTTTTCAGGCACATGAGGTAGTTTCCTTCCAGCTCTCTAAAATGTGCCTGCAAAGCTTGATCTTTCGTTGTTGGTGGTACTGGTATGGCCAGTGACATCAGGCTGTTCACTCTCTTTGTTCAGCATGCTTTCTTTACGTATATTCATGGGACATGGTTATCACTGGCTGGTCAGCATTTATTGCCCATCCTTAGTTACCCTTGAGAAGGTGGTGGTGAGCTGCCTTCTTGAATGTGTGTGCTGTTGGTTGCTATGGTGCTCACAGCTGCTCAGTTGCATCCTTGTCCCTGGCAGCAGGGAGGCACCTGAATTCAGGTCTGTGACCACAGAAATGCTTGTCAGTTCCCTTGACAATAGAATCACCTATTGTTAGTTATTTTTAGTCTCCCTCATACTTCCCTTTGCATCTGAGCTGCTGTGGTGGTCTAGACTTGGGTGTAGCTGCACTCCCCAGATGAACAATAACTTTCACCGCTATTCAACATAGAATTCTGGTTGCAGGCTGAGTTGCTGCCCAGGGTCTTCTTCACCATCTGCATGGTGCTCCTTAAACTGCGAGGGGCAGTTAACAGTTACCAGTTACCCCGAGCAAATTTCAGCACCATGGATATATCTCAATGCTGTCAGCTCCCGCTGAAGGCACAAAACCTGAAGTTCAAGATTATTCAGGGTGTGTGTGTGTGTGTGAGTGTGTGTATGTTTTGTGTGTGCATGTATGTGTGTGTGTTGTGTGTATTTGTGAGTACATGTGTGAGTGTGTGTGTGTTTTGTGTGTGTGTTGTGTGTGTGTATGTGTGTGTTGTTGTGTGCGTGTATTGTGTGTGTGTGCGTGTGTGTGTTGTGTGTGTGTGTTTGTGTGTTGTGCGTGCGTGTGTGTGTGTTTGCACGCGTGCGTGTGCGTGTGTGTGTGTGTTGTGTGTTGTGTGTGTGTGGTTGTTTGTGTGTGTGTGTGGTTGTTGTGTGTGTGTGTTGTGTGTTGAGTGTGTTTGTGTGTGTTTGTGTGTGTGTGGTTGTGTGTGTGTGGTTGTGTGTGTGTGTGTGTTTGTGTGTGTTTATGTGTGTGTGTGTGAGAGAGAGAGAGAATCCTTGTTCATGACAAGAACTTGCCTTGGAGAAAAATAAGGAAACTTGTTCAGAAACCAAGAAGCGTGCTGGAATTCCAGCATGTAACAGAATGTACACTTTACGGGACCTGGTTTGTTATCTATGCACCGAGTGTCTTCTCAGTGTGGAAGTACAGAGTTGTGATGAGACGTTTGTGGAGATTGTTTTTAGGTATTATTGTGGCATGCTGTACACGAGTACTAATTAGAATGCGCTTTTGGAGTACAAGACCTGCCCTGAGTTAATCGTTGTCAAAGGAAACTGATTCCCTCATTCTTTGTATCCCAAATTCTCCCCTTGACAAGATTCCCTGATAGTGCTCTTTACTGGATGAATAATGCAGGGAACATAAATAGATTTTAGTGCTACCCCAGTGGCAAGTTTGGTGGAAGGGAGGCTATTTAATCAGATGGGACGGCGGCAGATGAAGACTAAAAGTGGTTAAATCTATGGCAGGATGGCTTATGGACAGCCCTTCTGGCCTGTTTCTGATTGAGACCTTCATTGGTCACCTAAGGGCTGCAACCCACCCCTGCTGACATTGACCAGCAGTGGGCAGCTACTCACCACTGGGGAAGTATGACAACAAAGCCCAGGCATAAGGGATCGCAGTGTGTGGGAGTCCCTCCTTCGTAGCCTCTCAGTACCTGACTGAACTACAAAGATCAGAAATGAGGGGCTCCCTGAGAGTCACTCCCCTGCCTCTGCTGCTGTCATCCCCTCACCCCTCCTCTGTGATACCCACCTGCAAACTTTGTCCCACCAACACTCCGGTGTGTTTGGGGCAAAAATGCTGCACCTAAGGCAGGTGTCAGACTGACTGCAGATGTTTTCTCCCTAATAGCACTGCCATTCAGTAGAGTTATAGAGTCATAGCCATAGAGTCACTCAGCATTGAAACAGATACTTCAGTCCAACCAGTCCATGGTGAACATAATCCCAAGCTAAACTAGAGCTTCTTGTTTGACTGGCAGTTCTCAGTGTATGGGACTTGCACTCCCACTGTCCTTGATGCTAGGGGAGGTCCACCACTGTCCAGCTGAGTGCCTAAGTAACACTTAATAAAGTGAACCTTCACTAAAAGAGGAGATGTGGAAATCTGAGATAAAAGGTACTGCAGATGCTGGAGAATCCGAGATAACAAGCATGGGGCTGGATGAACACAGCAGGTCAAGCAGCATCATAGGAGCAGGAAAACTTGACATTTGTGGAAATCTTGTGGCTCTCTATTTGACAAGTGAGGCACTAACACCTCTATTAAACACTGCCCTTTGAGGTGAAGTATCACCATTGTGGTTTACAAATTCAAATTAGGTTGTTAAAATCAGCAGATATCAGCAGCCATGAAGCTATCAGATTGTTTTACAAAGCCAGTTGATTCAATAATGTTCACACTAGGAAAGAAAGCTTGCCTTTATTTCCCAGTTTGACATATGTAACTCACTTCCATTGACCTATTTGACCCACTCACACACCAACATGGATGATACTTACGTTACCTCAAAAGTGCTCTTGTAAGCCATTCAGTTATATCAAACCTGCTACAAATGATTAAAAGGAAACAAATTGTTTTCACAACGCAAACTGTGGCTGTAGAAGAAAAGATTGCATGGATTGCTGCTTCCTTATTGGGGCAACTAGAGAAGGGCAATTAGTGCAATTCTTGCCAATACCATCACTGCCTAAAGAAAAATATAAATGTATTGAAACAAATGCAAGGACAAAGTTGAACTTCATGAAATTTGACTGCTGAATTGACAAACTAGTTCACGATGCCAGAGCAATTTCTCTGGTCGAGTAGAATCACTCTCGTCACACGAAGTGAAAGGCTCCTTAAAACATTAACAAAAACTGACCTGCTTGCTAATTTTAATGGGCTTGTTGGCTTCAGCATATTTGTTAAAATTGTAGGTGGCAATATTTTAATTTTGTGGACCTTTTAGTGAATCCTACGCCATAAATCTTTTATTTATCTGGGTTTCACTTTTGCTTTTGATCTGCTAAATCACTGGTACGCTTAGCCACATACATAAGTAAAGCGCTGTCTCTGAACAATTAATGCTAAAAAATGACACCATTGTTTCCTGGACTCCCAGGTTTATCAGTAAAAAAATATTATTTTTTGGATAAATTTATGATGTTACACCTTTCCAGGACTGTTAAGCCTTGCTCCTAAGCTAGTTTTATTTCTACTGTCTGGGTGAGACTGGTGTGTTCGTGAAACATATTTCTGCTGCCACGTACAGATCAATTTTAGTGGAAATTGAACCATCTCCATGGTATATTGTGGCTATACATAAATCCCAGAGGACTGTTAATAAGAGGATTAAAATGTGCCATTGTGATGTCTCTAAAGGTCCTCAATTGTGCTCATTCTGTAAAATCAATCCAGAAGATGGTTAGAATGGATTCACTTTATTTTAAATGGAAAATGTATGAATGCACTTGTTTTAGTGCAGAAATAATTGAAACATATATTAACAATGAAACATACTTGTGTCTGAATTAATAGTACTTCAAAATATTGAGATCTGCTGTTAAAAAAAAACTGGCAGTGTGTTGAGTAGTATTAATTATTTTAACACCAATATGAGAATGAGTATGTATTTAAGATTGCATGGCAGATTCAGAATCTAAAATTCTTGATACCCAATGGGATAGCTGCTTAATTTATGGGATCTGTGTGAAGTAATAATGTGATGAGTCATCATGAAATATTTGTGTAATAAAGTCAGGAAAATGAAAATAGGTTTGATTTTTCCACACTATGACTTCAACTGTTTAGTGTTTCTTTAGTCTACCCAGCTGGAGAAGTCTGTTATGCCAGCTTCCTGAAGTTCTCCTTGAAAACCAGGGAAAGGAAAATTGAAACAAAAACAAAAATTGCTGGAAAAGCTCAGCAGGTCTGGCAGATCTGTGAAGAGAAATCAGAGTTAACGTTTCGGGTCCGATGACCGGTCCTCAGACATCCAGGGGCGGCATGGTGGCCAGTGACATGGGTTCAATTGAATACTCAGGTGACCGTCTGACTGGAACTTGATGTTCTCCCTGTATCTGTATGGGTTTCCTCTGGGTGCTCCAGTTTCCTCCCACAGTCTAAAGATGTAGAGGTTAGTTGGATTGGCCATGCTAAATTGCTGATAGTGTCCAGGGATGTGTAGGCTACCCATGGGAAATACTGGAGTCGGAAGGGTGAGTCTGGAAGGAATACTCTTTGGAGGGTCAGTATGGACTTGATGAGCTGAATGGCCTGCTTCCACAATGTAGGGATTCTATGTTTCACAGATGCTGCTTGACTTGCTGAGCTTTTCAAGCAATTTCTGTTTTCGTTTCTGATTTACAGCATCCACAGTTCTTTCGGTATTGAGGGAAAACTGAAGCTCCTCATAATATTGGATTAGGTGGAATAAAGCTGCCACCAGTTATTCAAAGAGTGCAGCTCAGCTTTTAAGTTGGTGTTGCTGTGAACACAACTTCAGTTGTTGGATTATGTTTTTCTTATGGTAAGGATAGAAATTCAGGCCAGCAATCTTTATCAGTGAATGCTTCAAATACACCCATTCCATTTGTGCTATTGTCAAGGATGAATCCACATATTCATTTACAATATGGGCTATGTTTACACATGTATCGATCGCTTTCAAATAAACGGCTTAACACTATGTGAAATTGCATATTAGGAATGAAATATGAGAGCGTTCAACATACTTAAGTGCCAAGCTAATGTGGAAGACCTGCAATAGTTAAACTAAAAAAAAAAGAACTGTGGATGCTGGAGAGAAAACAGAATTAATGTTTTGGATCCAATGACCCTTCATCATGACCCTTATAGTTACTGCAATAGTTACTTCAGTTGTCTTGGCTGAAAATGCGGTAATAAAGCAAGAACGTCAAACAAAACAAACAAAAATAGCTGAAGGCAAAAGTTGAGGTGGGTTAACAGTAGCTTTCCATATATTTCTGTGATGAAGGAGATAACAACATTTCTGACAATGAACTATGTGCCTAGCAGGATCATGATGGTGTGGTGAGCGGGTCAGCATTTTTAAAACATGGGCTAAGGGTTCTGTCAATGAAATTATGTTATCCCTGTGGGTTTACTGGCTTTATTAGTCTGACTTGAATCAAGTTTTAATGAATTAGATTTGGCTAAATTGGAAATATCACAGATTTTAGGAGGGAACAGTACGACCTTGGAATGATTGTGGTCTTGTCACTGTCAATATGTAGACAATGTAGTGAAACAAGAAGAAAAGCTAATTCCAGGGTGCTTCAGAATTGAACATTGCAGAAGTAATTGGTTGACCACCAGTCAGACCAAATTGAGAGTATTGTGTGCAAGGGCTTACTTGGCCAAAATCTGATGTACATGCTTTGGACATGATGGAAAAGACAACAAGTTTAACAAGGATGAGCTAAGGAAAAGGATTAAAATAATGCCAAATGTCAATAGAATGTGGGTAGTCAATAGGATCTTGGTGATGTACTGTTGATAAAATATTTTTATAAAGTAAATCCAGAATATTACTTTAGGTTCGTGAAACTGAAGCTCCCAAATTATAAAAGATTGAAAAATAAATTTGGATGAGCTATTGTGTACCACTTCTTGATTCAAAGGGTGATAAATGTATTTTTAAAATTGGCAGACTGTATAGAGATGTTTTAGAAACATCTAAGCAAATGCAAAGCTGAGAAAGTGAAAATAAAAGAATATTCATAACTTGAATTGAAGTAAATGTCCTGAAAGGAGAATGGAAAACTTGCATCTCCTTTGCACCTTTCATGACTTCAGCCTATTCCAAAGCACCTTACAGCTAATGAAGTACTTTTGAACCAACTAGAAACACTTCTTTATAATATTGAAATGAATCTAGATTTGATTTGAATGCGTCTGAATTTTTAATCTTGGAAGATTTCATAACAGCATTAGCTAATAAGCATTATTATATCTTCTCCACACTTTCTCAAGGATCATCATAACCTTCCTAATGTGCAAAGACCAGAACTGAATGTGGTGCTTGAGTGGTGGTCAAACCAGAGCTTTGTAACTTTCCAATTCTTGGACTCAATAAATCTGTCTATGAAGCTCAAGATTCCATCTGACTTGCTAACCACTTTCTCAATATGTTGCACAACTCCGCAAATGAGCTCAGGCCCCTCTACATTGTGTAGAACTTTGTCATTGAGCTTGTATAATTTCTCCCTATTTTTCATTGCCAAAATGCATCAGTTCACATTTCTCCATATTAAATTCCATCTGTCACTTGTCTGCCCAGTCTGCTGTGTCCATATGGCAGGAGGGTTCACACACCAGATTTGCTAATAGGAAATGTTGCCAATGTGAGTTTTCACTAGCCTGGTTTGAATATTCCTGAGCATGGGGTCAGACATTTAGAACTGAAGCGAGGGGAAATTTGTTCACTTAAAGGGTTTTGAATCTTTCAAATTCTGTATCACTAAGAGTTGCATTGACTACATTTCAGGGAGATTGTGGTGTATTAGAAATGTCACTAGACTAGTAATTTGAGATGCTCAGATCTATGCTCTGGGGAACAAAAATAAAGAAGCACTGGAGAAACTCAGCAGGACTGGCAGCATCTGTGAAGAGAAATTACATTAACATTTCGATCCTTCTTCGGAGCTAAGACTTCTGTGTTTTTCATGTCTAACTTGTTTGGTGCACTTGGTAAGTTAAGAATATTGATGAGGTAAATTTTCATTATAATAAGCTGTTCAACAAGTTGTATTCCCCTTTAGTCAGCAACTCACCACTGCTGCACGGAATGGAGGCTTTGGAACGTATTCTAGATTTGGTACTACAAGATAGGGTGTTCATAGTGGTGAAGGGGAAGGGAGCAACTGTATTTCTTTTCATTCATCCACAGGATGTGGGCATCATTGGCTGGCTACCATTAATGCCCACCCCTAGTTGTCCATGACATGATAGCAGTGACCTGTCTTCTTGAAACACTGCAGTCCATTTTGTACAAGTAGAACTACAATGCTGCTCAGGAGGGAGCTCCAGGATTTTGACATAGAAGGAACAATGATATATTTCCTTGTCTTGACTTCCATGTCAAGAAGTCTTTCTTTTATTCATTTGTAGTTTGTGGGCGTCTCTGGATAGCCAGCATTTGTTGCCCATCCTTGGTTGTCCTTGAGAAGGTGGTCATCAGCTGACTTCTTGAACTGCTGCAATCCACCTAGGTTGACCCACAATGCCTTAAGGGAGAGAATTCCAGGATTTTGACCCAGTACCAGTGAAGGAACAGTAATATATTTCCAAGTCAGGATGGGGAATGGCTTGGAGGGGAACTTGCAGGTGGTGGTGTTCCCATGTATCTGCTGCCCAAGTCCTTATAGATGGAAATGCTTAGAAGGTGCTGTCTAAGGAATTTCTGAAGAGCATCTTGTAGATAGTAGTTTTTGTTGCCTCTCTTTTTATATGGCTAGTCCAGTTTTTCATTATTCCCGCTTGTGGCACGTGGGTGACACTGAGTGGAACAGCATTTATGCCCATTTCTAGTTGCCCCTGAGAAGGTGGTGATGAGCTGCCTTCTTGAACTGCTGCAGCCCATGAGCTGGAGGTAGATCTCAATGCCATTAGGGTGCAGCCTGGCTGATGCTTACTCTGAAGCCTTGGTACTCTCATCTTTGGAAGTCAAAGAGTTGGCTCCTGGCAGGGCGAAAATTTTATCCATGGAAAGGAGAACACTTGAGTTAAACTTGCAAGTGGAAAGAGAGAGAGACAGAAAGCATTCTGAACAATGATTAGAAGTGGTGTGCACTGAATGAGAATAACAATGCCGTTAGTGTGTGTGGAATGAGGAGTCTCACTTCCCCTGTATCTCCACAGGAGCAGTTTCTCCTGTGAGGGTACTGTTAAAGGCATTATGGGTTAACCTTCGGTATGTGGACTGCAGCAGTTCAAGAAGATAGTTCACCACCATCTTGTCAACTAGGGACAGGCAATAAATGCTGGCAGCACCCATGTCCCATGAGTGAATGATAAAAAAAGGGCTGGAAGTCCGTCCCCATTGGGGTTGAGGCATCACATATTGGGCACCCCTCTATCCATCCTCTACTTTGGGCTGTATTCTCCTGAAATGAAAGGAAGGGAACAATTGAGTGAGATGAAAGTGGGTGGTACAGCTTTTAGTGCTAGTGCAGTGGGCAAAAGGCAGTGAGATGTTCAGTGGGAGTAAGCAGGCAGCACAGAGGCCATCTAAGGTTAGTGGTGTGAGTGCACAAAGGCCTATTAAACACAGTGCGAGTGCCAGGGTTGGTGGCCTTTTGCGAGAATAGCGAGTTGTTCTGGGAATAGGGCATGGTAAGATGGGGCTAGAATCAGACATGAGGTATACCATGGAAGTGAGGCAGCATTTAATGAGGCAAGTTTGGTAAGATACAGTGAGAAATCTTGCTAGTCCTCATGGCAACAATCCTTCCAAAATACTCAGCACAACTCACACTTAGCCAAAAATTGTAAAGATTCAAAGCGACTTGAAAAGTTTTTCAGATAGCCATAATAAATTCACATGTTACTCCTTAAGGATTACTGATGGTGCTGAGAAAATATTTCGTTTAGAGTGGAATCATGAACTCAGGTGCATAGTTACAGAATAAGGGGAAGCTCATTTGAGAAGCGAAGCAATTTCTTCACCCAGACGGTAGTGAGTATCTGAAACTTTTGTACCCCAGGGAACTGTGGAAGCTGGATCACTGTAAATATTTAAAGAAGAGGGAGGTATATTTTTGAAATATTGGAAAATTAATGATATGGCACAGGAGTTGAGGTCTGGGACAGATTGGCCATGATCTTATTGCAACGGGGTGGACGGGGGTAGTGTTGTGGCTTTGCGGAAGCAAATAACCTACTCAGGTTCCTTTTTTATATTTTCTTCTCACATAGTCAGTTCTCATGTTTTGAAGTCGGATCCACACAGTTCCTCTGTCACTCACGGTTACTACCCAATTACATATTCACAGTGAGACCATAAGAAGTAGGAATACAAATAAGTTGTTCGACTCGTTGAGTCTACTGTGGCATTCAGTAGGATCATAGCTGATTCAACATTCCTCAAGTCCACTTTCCTGCCTTTCCCCATAACCCTTGATTCTCCTACTGATAATGGATCTTATCGTCTCCTCAATATACATGAGGACTCTGCCCCCATAACTCTCTGTGGCAATGAGTTCCAAAGACTCTCAACCTTCAGAGAAGAAAGTCCTCCTTATCTCAATCTTAAGTTGGCATCCCTTCACCATGAGATGTTTTCTTTTCTTCAAAAGGAAAAAGGGTGACATTGTACCATGACACAGATCTCAGAAGGGCACTATACCTTTGAGACAGCTGGATAATGTCATGATGTCTGATGTTCTCACGTAAAAGGTCTCCATCTTGTTCTCTGGATAATTATTTGATATTCAGTCAGTTAAGCAGAGAGGAAAATAGTTAGTTTAGACGAACAGTCAATTAGACTGTAAGCATATAACTCAGACTGTATATGTAAGATGTTACTTTAATGTACGTAGTTAGACATTAAAAACTTTCAAATATCTATCTCAATCAGAACCCAGGTGTTTATGGTGTATGTTATCTGGGCTAACATATAGAAAGCCAAATCACGTTGGCTACCTCTTTGATCAGTTGCCTTGTGTGCCTCTGTGTTGTGTTTTGTTTGGTAATATCCCCTTGAAGAAAATTGAGACATTCTATTGTGTAACCAATGTTAATTGAATGAAAATTGTTAATATTATAAATTTTCCATCGCTCCATGCACAAGTACAAACCTTGCTCATGAAATTGCAACTTAGCATTGGACACATCGGAGTTATTGTGTAGGAGTGGAGACTGATGGCATGTATGAATTATTAAAGCAGCAGTGGACTAATATGCAGTCTTACAGCTCAGAAAGTGGCCATCTGACCGACTGTACCTGCTAACCTCATGAGGGATGTGAGATTGTGGAATAGCGGTGATGTTCAGAACCCCAGGTTAAGGCCCTGTGGATATGGATGCAAATCTCACCACAGCAGCTACTCGAATTTAAAATGAATTGCTTTTAAAAAATCTGGAATAGAAAGCTTGTCTCATTAATAGTGATAGATTAGAAACTATCATTGATTGTTCCAAAAACTCATATGATTCATTCATGACCTTTGGGGCATGAAATCTGCTCTGTATCCCTTATGTAAAGACTGTCTTTTTATTTTTGTGTTTTTGGAAACTAAGGACTGAAAAAGAAAGTGCATTTTTAAAAAATAATCAGTGTTTGGAAATAAGGCAAGTAAACTGATCTTCATGACAATTATTGTAACCGACTGTTTCAACAATTGGAAATGTTCAGATTCCCAATGATCGGAAGTTGAGTTAATGCAGCTCTTGTTAGCAACAAGAAATTGACTGTTCTGTGGATTAGTGACAAGTACCAATGACATAACCATGTGATTCATTCTTGCGCAGCTGAGCAGCTTGGCGCTGGAAACAAGTTACAGAGACGGAGAGAGAGAGAAAGAAAAAGAAGTGGGCAGATCTCTTCACAGCCCAGAAGCTGCCTGCTCTCTGCAGTCAAAAGCTCAGTTTAAACCTAATGAAAATCTGACTGTTCCTGCAGATGTTGTTATAAACTATTACTTCTGAATTGACAAATCGGAGACAATTTTGACGTGAATCAACCACTCTATGCTTCTTACATATCATTGGAAGCTTCCAAGCAAAGGCGTTTGAACAACAAGTGGCCTGGCCAGCCGAAGAAGGATCATTTCAACATCGGAACCAGGAAGCAAAAGCCACTGGACTGACTTTCTAGTTTTTTCTACATGTGCCAATAATCAATTTTGAAGAAATAGACAAAAATGCGGAGTCAAAACACTCCACAGCTATTGCCAGATCTGCTGAGTTTCTCTGGCAATTTCTGTTTTTTTTTCAGGTCTCATTTACTTCATTTTATCCGTTTTGTGTGTGTGTGTGTGTGTGTGTGTGTGTGTGTGTGTGTGTGAAATATAAGTGGGAGTTAGTGTTACATGCGAATGGTTTATATCTATTTACCTGTAGCTATAGTCTAATCACTTGTGATAAATAACAATTCTTGATAAGTACAGAAACCTGGTCCATGTTTTCTGTCAACTTACTCTGAAAGTAAAAGTACTGGGGTATGTCTGAGTAATTGTGGGGATGAATTTATGGGGAACTACCCCAGGGTTTTAACACTGGTGTGGCTTAAATGTGACTCCAGATCTACAGCATTGCAACAGATTGTTAACTGCCTTCTGCAATTACGTAGCAATTCAATCAATTGTACCAATGTGCTTTTAAATTCCCAGGTGGAGTACAATAGTTGGGGAGAGGTAGCAATTAACAATAGGGAACAAATACTAGTCTTGCAGGTAATGCTCGCCGTGACAAAAGATGAAGGAAAAGGGCTTAGTGAGATGTCACAAACATAGCCCTGCTGCTAAATCATGAAGGAGTATGAGAAGCAACGAAAGGAATGCATTCTCAATAAATGAGAGTTTCTGGTTTATGGCATAATGATAACTCATGGAATAATTCAAAGTCTGTTTATCTGGAAGTTTCAAGTGAAACAGAAGTCCATGAATATACAACAAAGCACAACACTATGTTATTGTAGGTATGACAGTTGCTGTACTGCATGTTCAATTTTGAATGAATTTTTGGAGTGCCACAATCTTTCATAACACATCAGTGGCCTCGAGGTGCATATTTCAATGACAGTTCAGTACTCTGTGTCTAAATGAGGTCACCAGAAGGATTTTAAATTGCCACAAACAGCATGTATTATTAATGATTAGAACTGGGGTTATGAGGATTAGAGTAATCCTTTCAGTGCTGACAGGATTTCAAAACCTAAATCAAAAATATAACAAGAATATTCTAACATCAGGTTATCTCAAGAATGCCAGTTGTCATTCTAGGTGTTCAATTCATCACTATTTAACTGAAAGAAAAAGACACATTTGTTTCAACTATTCATCTTGCACACTTCAGGTCAATTCACGAGAATACTAATTTAAAGAGAAAACCAGCATTTATACTGCATGAGAGGTGTGTGCAGATTGGTTGGCTTATGAAGAGGTGCTGCCAAAGAGAATGTACACATTATTGTTGATTGACAGAGAACTATCAGGCTTTGTTTAAATTTTAAACCAGGTAGGCTAATTATCGTTGGTCAGTGTATCGCCCTGAGAAATGAAGCAGCAAATAGATGCCTCCTATTTTCTAAGTTGAAACAGATGTGGTGCGTCTACATGTTCTTTTTGTTTGCAAAGAATGACGGCCTGTGCATTAATAAATGTTGCTTCCAGTGCGCACACTATCTACCACACTGTGAGCCCAACTGTCAATCCTAAATTGATTCTCCATGTAGTTATTCATGCATTCAAAATTATCTGGAAAATGTTGACCAATCACATTTAACATTGGACACTGTGTTTGAGCAAAGGCTGGCAGTTAACTGTCAATCAGTTTTAATGGGTGTATTCTTGATGATGATGCTCCTACAATCAAAGTTCGCAAGTAATCCAGTTTGTCTTCTCATCTCATGCTGTATAGACACCGACCTTTCCCTTGAATTGGTATTCTTGCAAATTATTGTGATGAGTGTGAGATGAAAAGCTTCAACAAAATGTGCCGTTCCCTCTGACACTCTTCATTGAACCATTTTTACCTTAGTTTGATGCTAATAGTAGAATGAGGATATGTCATGTGACAAGATTGCAGATTGTGGTTGAAGAAATTCTGCCACTGCTGATAATCCATAGCATGGATGCCTAGTTTTGATCTGCTAGATGTGTTCGAAATCTATCCCATACAGCACAATGGAGGTTATCCTCAATGGAAACATGGGACTTGGTTTCCACAAGGACTACACTCACACCTACCAGTACTGTTGTGGACACATATATCGATAAAAGATAGATTAGTGAGAAGGAGGTCAAGTATGTTTACCTCTCACCACCTGTTGCAAACCAAGTCCAGTAGCTGTGATGTTTAGGATTTGACCAGTTCAGTCAGCAGTGGTGTTGCTGAGCCATTCATTGTGATAGACATCTAAGCCCGGAGTGAATTCTGTTTCCTTGCCACCCTCTGTGCTTCTTCCAAGTGGTGTTCAACATGGATGAGCCATTCAACAAAAAGGGTGACAGTATGCAGCAATCAGCAGGATGTTATTTTGCCCTTTTTTGATCTGACATTTCATCGAGTCTAGAGTCAATGTTGAGAAATGTCAGGGTAAATCCCTCCTGACTCTATCTCACTGTGTCACCACCTCCGCTGAGTTTCTCCTGAAGTGGAAAGATTATGATAGTGTCTGGAACCTTGTCAGCGTGGAACAATTCTGAGAGTATGACTGCATTAGACTGTTACATGACTAGTCTCCCAATTCTAGCACTAGTTCCCATTCGTGAGTAAGCAGGATTTTGTAACAACAATGGGGCTGAGTTTGACATTGTCATTTCCCAGGTCAAAGTCAGTGTTGGGTAGTCTGTTCAGTTTCATTCCTTTTTGGGACTTTTAGCAGTTTGATAGAACGGAGTGTCTTGCTAGACTATTTAAGAGGGTAGATAAGAGTCATCCACATTGCTGTGGATGTGGAGTTGCATATCAGTCAGACCATGTAAGGACTGCAGATTTCATTAACTCAAGGGCATAAACGAACCACATAGGTTTTTACAGCATGAGCCTTTTCATTTTAGATTTTATTGAATGCAAATTGCACTATCTTTCCCTGGGATTTGTACTCGATCCCCAGAACATTTCCTCAGTCTCTGGGTCACTAGTCCAGTGACAGTACCACTGTGCCACCTCCACCTAAAACCCAAATTCTATGCTTCTGGCAACCTCCTGCCCTCAAGCCTTGCATTACTGCAGGTCATGAAGTTAAATCTCCTCCTCAGATTCCTGATAACCCTTTAGAAAATTAAACCTGCTCACATCCTAGTATTAATTCCACCTTGAAAGTTTAAAAAAAAACTACAAGTTTGTTTTCCTGAGATGAGAGGGTTGGCCTATGATGGTTAAATAAATTGGACCTGTGCTCTCTAAAGTTTAGATGAGGGAGACATGATTTCACCAAAACATTTAAGGTTCTGAATGGGCTTGACAAGGTAGGTACTGACAGGACATGATCTCAGGACAAGGGGATGGAGATTTTTTGCTCGGGCTCCTTGATGCCACACTCGGTCGAATGCAGCCTTGATATCAAAGGCTGTCACTCTCACCTCACGTCTGGAATTCAACTGTTTCATCCGTGTTTGAACCAAGGCTGTAATGAGATCAGGAGCTGAGTGGCCCTGGCAGAACCCAAACTGGGCATCACTGAGCAGGTTATTTCTGAGTAGGTGCTGCTTGACAGGTAATGAGTTAAAGAGAGCACATCTAACACTGACAGGGAGACTAATGGCTGTACAGTTTTTTTCCTGTTCATTTGTGGGATGTGGACGTCACTGGCTGGCTAGCATTTCTTGCCCATCCCTAGCTGCCTTCTTGAACCGCTGCAGTCCTCCTGCTGTGGGTTGACCCACCATGTTATTAGTGAGTGAATTCCAGAATTTTGACCCCGCAACAGTGAAGGAACAGCAATATATTTACAAATGAGGATGGTGAGTGACTTGGAGGGGAACTTGGAGGTAGAGGTGCTCCAATTGGCTGAAGACTGGTATCTGTAATTCTGGGGACCACTGGAGAGGCCAAGATGGATCATCCACTCGGCACTTCTGGCTGAAGATTGCTGTGAATACTTCAGCCTT
Organism: Ginglymostoma cirratum; assembly: GCA_024137785.1. Classification (NCBI taxonomy): domain Eukaryota; kingdom Metazoa; phylum Chordata; class Chondrichthyes; order Orectolobiformes; family Ginglymostomatidae; genus Ginglymostoma; species Ginglymostoma cirratum. Next base: position 14,599,048 of record JAHRHZ010000266.1, read on the forward strand.
ATCTTTCGCACTGATGTGCTGGGCTCTTCCATCATTGAGGATGGGGATATTTGTGGATCCTCCTCCTTTAGTGAGTTGTTTCATTGTCCACCACCATTCACGACTGTATGTGACAGGACTGCAGAGCTTAGGTCTGATCCATTGGTTGTGGGATCACTTAGCTCTGTCATTCACTTGCTGCTTTTGCTGTTTGGTGTGCAAGTAGTCCTGTTTGAAGACTTCACCAGGTTGAAACCTCATCTTTAGGTATGCCTGGTGCTGGTCCAGGCATGCCCTCCTGCACTCTCCAATGAAACAGGGTTGATCCCCTGGTTTGATGATAATGGCTGTGTGAGGGATATGCCAGGCCATGAGATTACAGATTGTGCTGGAATACAGTTCTGCTGCTATTGATGGCCCACAGCACCTCATGGATGCCCAGTCTTGAGTTGCTAGATCTGTGTGAAGTCTGTCCCACTTAAAATGGTGATAGTGTCACACAACACGATAGAGGTTGTTCTCAATGTGAAGACAGGACTCTGTCTCTGCAAGGACTGTGTGATGGTCACTCTTACCGATACTGTCATGGACAGATGCAACTGTAGCTGGCCGATTATTAAGGATGATGTCAAGTATGTTTTTCCTTCTTGTTGGTTCCCTCACCACCTGCCGCAGACCCAGTCTAGCAGCTGTGTCCTTTAGGACCCAACCAGCTCAATCAGTAGTACATAAAAACCAAAAGAATTGCGAATGCTGTAAATCAGGAACAAAAACAAAGTTGCTGGAAAAGCTCAGCAGGTCTGGCAGCATCTGCGGAGGAGAAAACAGTTAACGTTTCGGGTCCGGTGACCCTTCCTCAGAACTCCAGTTCTGAGGAAGGA
>JAHRHZ010000266.1:14600307-14612717 GCA_024137785.1 Ginglymostoma cirratum
TCCTTCCTCAGAACTGGAGTTCTGAGGAAGGGTCACCGGACCCGAAACGTTAACTGTTTTCTCCTCCGCAGATGCTGCCAGACCTGCTGAGCTTTTCCAGCAACTTTGTTTTTGTTTGATCACTAGTACTGCTGCTGAGCCACTCTTGGTGGTGAACATTGAAATGCTCCACCCAGAGTACATTTTGTGACCTTGCCATCCTCAGTGCTTCCTCTCAGTATCATTCAACATTGAGGAATACTGATTCATCAGCCGAGGGAGGAGGGTGTGTGGTAATCAGCAGGAAGTTTCCTTGCCATGCTCTGAAGCCATGAGACTTCATGGGGTCCGGAGTCAATTTGAGGGCTCCTAGAGCACCTCCTTCCCATCTGTATACCACTGTGCCACCCCCTCTGCTGTGTCTGTCCTGCCGATGGGACAGGACATATCCAGGGATGGTGATGGTGGTGTCTGGGACATTGTTTGTAAGGCATGATTTTGTGAGTATGACTATGTCAGACTGTTGCTTAACTAGACTGTGAGACAGCTCTCCTAATTTTGGCACTAACCCTCAGATGTTAGTGAGGAGGACTCTGCAGGGTCGACAGGGTTGTTTCTGCCGTTGTCTTTTTGGGTGCCGAGTTCAACACCAGGTGATCGTCCGGTTTCATTTCTTTGAGACTTTGCAGCTATTGGTACATCTGAGTGGCTTGCTAGGCCATTTCAGAGGGTAGCTGTGAGTCAACCTCATTGCTGTGGGTCTGGACTCAAATGTCGGCCAGACCAGGTGAGGGTGGCAGATTTCCTTCCCTGAAGAGCATTAGTGAACCAGGTGGGTTTTCAGGCAATCAGCAATGATTTCATGGCGATCAGTAGATTCTTAATTCCAGACTTTATTTATTGGATTCAAAATCAAACTCCACCATCTGCCGTGGTGGGATTCAAACTCAGGTCCACAGAACATCAGCTGGGTTTCGGGATTAATAGTCTAGCGGTAATACCACAAGGCCATCACCTACCCTAGCAGACCTTAAGTTTTTTTTTAACCTGAGATCACATTTGTTTAATTGTAGATTGGTATTCTCAGAAATGGCAAAGTTTGTTGATAGCCTTAAGTTTTCAATGAATAATTATTATTGCAATTTGCCTCTTAACCATGTCTTCTTGTCTGGAATAATGGTAGAATAGGGAGAGAGAGAAAGAGAGGCTTCTAATTATATTTTTCCTTCTCACTGCTTTGCATGGTCAAGTATCTGCTAAAATATGGTTAGTTTATATATTCTCAATGTTGACTCCATTGTCTTTCCGAGCTGGCTAACGTGCAGACAGCTCTTTCTTCTTTCAATATGTGAAATTATCATGCATGTGTGAATTGAAACTGTGGATGCATCTTTTAAAAGTTCATTCACAGGATGAGCGCATCGTTGGCTAGACCAGAATTTATTGCCCGTCCCTAATTGCCCAGAAGGCAGTTGCAAGTCAACCACATTGCTGTGGGTCTGGAGTCACATATAGGCCAGACCAGGTAAGAACAGCAGTTTCCTTCCCTCGAGAACGTGAGTGAACCAGATGGAATTTTCCAACAATTGACAATAGATTCATGGTCATCATTAGACTCTTCATTCCAGATCTTTTTCTCTCTTGAATTCAAGTTTCGCCATCTGCTGTGTCAGGATTCGAACCCGGGCCCCCAGAGCATGACCTGGGTCTCTGGATTAATAGTCCAGTGATAATACCACTAGGCACTGATACAGTTGCCAGATTTTGACACTGATACAGTTGTCTGATTTCAATGTCTTCAAATAAAATGGTAAGTCTAGCGCAGACAGTTTCATTTATTCCACATCGGTTTCCTGGACTTGCCACAATCTATGATCAGATGATCACAGTGGCCAATTTAGGTCAGTATTTATGGCCAATGCAACATCGCTGTGCCTGCCTTCATAAAATTGGAGCAACATTTGTGTCCATTAATTATAGCGTCATATTATTTCCACAGTCCAACGGTGACATTTCATCTAACCACCTTTTTCTTTCTCCTTATTGTGGGAAACAAATATATTAAAAAAATCTGTCAACATCAGGTCAGAGCCAAGTGTTACAGTTATACTGACCTTGGGGCTGAATAGCCTCAGCACACACTGGAAGACCAAAATAATTCAGTCAAATAACTGTAGGACCATATTGTTTGCGAGCTTCCACTTTTCATTTGGATGCTGTGAGATCAGCAGTTTGCAAATAAAAACAGTTCATTTTATTTGCCATTATGGGTGTGGTGTCATGTGTGTGTCAAGGGATCACGGCAGCCATTTTTAATGGTGGTGGCCTATTTCCCACATTGGGAGCTCTGACTTCACTGTTTAAAGCCATTTCAATCTATGACAGGTCTCAGGTATAAAGATAAAATCATGGAAGTTGCAATTTGATTGTCATATTTATCACGATCAGAGCAACTTAAACAAATGTTTGCCTTAGTTTGATGCTGTGCAGAAGACATTTGTTCTGCTGAGCCTAATTCACCATAAACTGAGCTTGATTGCTTAAAACTTTGTGTAAAAGCCCAAAGAAATATTGGATTGATATTCATTTGTGTGGAAGGTAGATACATTTCAAACATTCAATCAATTGTTTTCAGACTTTCCTTAGGAGCTCTTGGATAAACAATGTCTGAATTTCAAGATGACTTTCAGACTGGTGGCTCCTAATTTTAGAGCAATATAATTTGGGAGCTGATGTCACAAGTATCCATCACTAACTCAAACAGAGTGGGCTTCAACGCTATTGGTCTGTGGATGTCTGATATAGGTTTAGTCAAATGGTCTGCTAGAACTAAGTTGAGATCAAAATTTTAAGTATGCACATCTAAACATAAACTGTAAAGGGTAGTATGTGACGATTGGAAAGGGCAAGCAGTTTGGAAATCTCTTGTACTTTTGGCTACTGTATTGTAATATCATCCGGTTCCCCTGCTAAAATTGGAGTTGTTAGGCTGAGATTTTGTTGGATGTATTTTGCTGTTTGACTGTGTTTGTGCATTTGTGTCTGGAGGAAGCTTTGTTCTTCAACAAAGAAAGGCTCATGACTATATCAACTGTAGAAATTTTCCTGGTGTTCCTTTTTTCTGGTTTGGCATTTGCAAAAAGCTGCGGAAATACACTGAAGGCTTGGCTCTGTCAAAACACTTACCAATGGGTCTGTCTTGCTGACATTTTCATGCTGTTTCAGTGCATGCCATTTTAAACTTGATAAACTTGCAGAGTGTGCTCTTGCTGGTTGCAGAGGTCCTGAAAGGAACAGGAAGGAGTTTAGGAGGCCAGGTGATTCTCAGATATAAGTTAAAGTGTGGATGTAAGAAACAAAAAAATCCTCTAAATTCATGGAATAGCTGAAATCTTGACTTTTCCAGAAAGGATGAGAAATACTTTACATAATCCTTGGTTGCAACATATCTAATTGTAAGCATGTAAGATACAAGGACATGACTGGGTTTAATGTTCAAACATGCCCCATCACTGAAGATTGATCATCAACAAAACAGAAAGAAAAGTAAATTAGCGTCAATCAGAGAATTCAGCATTTTCAGTTTTGCTTAACTTGTATGATGTTTTAGACAGGAACACTTTGTGTACTGCATTTCCATCTGGTCATCCAGGCCAAAGCAAAAGGTTTTGAGTCTTGAAAATCAGAAACTAAGAAGTATGTTATGAGATAGTTTGTGAAATAAAAGAAGTGAGACTCAAACATGACTTCCAATGAAAACAAAGAACATCACCTTGTATTTATACAGCATGCTTCACAAAGAAAATGGACAGAATTTTATGCTTAGCTGCCAGTGGATTGGCAGTTTGGTACCCATACAATTCCTCAATTGACCTTCCTGCTGCCATCCCATCTGCCCTTTGACAGGTCTGCAGTTACACATGGGGTAAGAAAGTCCTAGAATGGCCCGCTCACCGTGCCCACAATTAGGCCCTGGAGTTTCGCTTTTGTTGAATAATAATGGGGTGTGTGCGTCACTGGCTAGGCCAGCATTTATTTTCCATGCATGCCCAAGGGACAGTTAAGAGCCAACACCACTTCTGTGGGTGAGAAATCACGTGTAGGCCAGACCAGGTAAGGATGGCAGATTTTCTTTCCTAAACGAAACCGACAGTCAGTAATGACTTCACGGTCATCATTAGACTCTTACTTCCAGATTATTGTTGAATTCAAATTCCATTATCTGCTGTGGCAGGATTTGAACACAGGTCCCCAGAACTTTACCTTGGTTTCTGGATTGATTGTCTGGTAGTAATGCCACTAGGCTGTTGCCTACCCCACAGTTGAATGATTCTTTCTGTTTTAAGGCTGATAGGAAGATTGCAGGAGCGGGGCTGAGGTGTTGATTAGCAAGTCCCTCTTCTCGGGCCTCACTGTTTAAGGTTGGGTATCACCTCCCCACAACAGCCCTACTCCCCCCAAATTTCCAAGCTTTCTCCACAGTGTGATATTGCAAAATCGAGGACAAGGGCCCTAGATTCAGAATAAGGAGTGCCAATTTAAGGCAGAAATGAGGAAGCATTTTTGTCTCAAAGGGTTGGGAATTTTTGCAATTTGGAGAGCAATGAAGGCTGGAAATTTAAATATATTCAAGGTAACATGCTTTGTGGAACTGAACCATAGACTAAGGACTGATCTAGATTCTGCCTTTTAGACCCGCAAGAGCAAAATGTTCCCTAGGCTTCCCATTCTTGATGACTGCCTGGCGATAATCGATGCAAGATGCATAAGGACATGAAATGATGATACGCAATGGTTCTCAATTCCTATTCTCACTTGGTCACTTCTTCTGGACTGCGTCCAATCTCAAGTTGTCTTTCCATTGATAACAGGCCCAAAACCGTTCACAGCATTCCAGCTCTGGTCTGACCAGTGCTTTGTATACTGTTAGTAAAACCTCTCTAATGTTATACTCCATTCCCTTTAAAATAAAGGCGAGTATTCCATTTGCTCTTTCTCTTACCTGTTGAACTTAGATGATCACCATTTGTGATTCAAGGACTCAGATTCCTAAATCCCTCTGTTCAGTAGCTTTCTGATGGCTTTCTGTTTTAAAATAATATTCAGCTCCTCTATTCTTCCTGCCAAACCGCATAATCTCTCATTTTGCCATTTTGAATTACACGTGCCCAGCTTTTGCCCATTCACTTAACCTGTCTATATCCCTCTAAAGACTCTTTGCATCATTCGCCATTTGCTTTCCCATCTATTTTTGTGTCGTTCGCAAACTTGGCTGCATTGCATTCACATTCCTCATCCAAGTCATTAAGATATAATGTAGATAATTGTGGCCCTAGCACATATCCCTATGGTACACCACCAGGTACAGGTTGTCATCCAGAAAATGTCCCCTTTATCTCTATCTTCTGTTAGTTAGTCAATCCTCTGTACATGTCAATAATGATCCTTTCAACATTATGGAGTCTTATGAAAGAGCCTGATGTATATTATCTTATTAAATGTTTTCCATAAATCCAAATGTATTACATACATTGCTTCTCTTTTTTTCTATCCTGTTTATTAGCCCCTCAAAGTGTTCTAGGAATTTTGTCGGACATGATTTCCCCTTCATGAAGCTGTGCTGACTCTGCACGATAATATTGTGTGTTTCCAAATCCTCTGCTGTTACATCCTTTATAATAGACGATAATAAAAGTTGCTTATATTTTAGCCTTGAGGCTCACTTTGATTTCTTTTCTCTGAATGTTTCCGTCTTATTTCACAGGGGCCTCATTTCACCATGAGGTGTTTGGGTGCGGAGGGGGAGGGGAAAGGGACAGTAGTTTCCAACATAATTGGTAGCCTTGTCAAAGATAAAGCACTACATATAGGTGAGGAAGAATCTTAATGACATTTCTTTCACTCCTGACAGTTTCAATATTTTGACCTTTTTTCCACAGGCACTCAAGTCAGTAACAGCTTGGTGAACCTTGGGTTGATGCCAGGCAACAACCGTGAGTCTATTCCTTTGTTCTCATTTGTAGAGCAAATTATGTGCAGACTTTTAGCACTTCATTCTCCATTATCATTTTCACTGTGTGTACAGATGAACAAATGTTCATTTTGTTGGAAGATTCATTAATATTCATCATACAACTAAATTGTTCACTTTGTAATCCAGCTTAATGTCCTCATGAGGCAGTAGTAAAGGGGATTTACACGACAATAAGAAACAATTTTGGATTATGATAAAGTATTAAACAATATATTTAAGAACAAAAGATTAGAAAGCACTGAATGAGTTCTGGCAATGCTGTACATGCTGCATTGCTGAACCCTGCCAATTCCCAGTCTAAGTTGAGTTATCTGATCCAAGCTGGAATGATAAAAACATTACGATTGGCAACATTGTCTCTGTGTTGTGGTACTGTAGCCCTGGTGGCTATCAAGTGACACAAGCTGGAAAATATATGGATGTAATCAATGTGCAAAAGATGGGACTTATCCTTGATTGTCATGACTTACAGCGAAAGAATCTGCCAGCACTCCAATCTAGACATCTGCGAAAAGACAGTCTACAAGGGAAAAGCTTTGCAAGGCAGCATAGGTAAATGTAAACTCCAGCTTCCATCACTGTACCCTGACATGGCTATTATGAACGTTTTTGAGCGAGAGAAGTGAAATTTTCTAGTTACGAGGAGTAGAGTTTTCGGAAAATGATAAGGGAAGAGTTTAGCTGCAGAGAGAAAATAACCTATGCGCAGTGACATGAAAAAGTATAAATTTTTTTCACTCTCGTCTTGGATGGGTTTTTACCTTAATTGAAGGCAATTTATTTCACTCTTTCTTTATCTGAATTTTTAAAACAAATCCCACATCACTTTATCGTTTGCTAAAGTTGAGGAACAGTTGCTTTATTGTTCATGTTTGAATGTAACTGCTATTGCCACGTGAATTCCTAATGCATAAAGATGCTGGAATACATTGGTAGTAGCCATAAACTTGTTTGGTCAACCAAAATGAGAAAAAAATGTGTGAAGCCTGCTCTATTGAAAGTTCAATCAGTTGGATGACGACTTAAGTGTTTTCGGTGTAATCTGGAGGGATGTGTGTGATTTTAAATTAAATGTTACAACTTAGTAGGAGATGTTCTGAAATAGGGACGATTGGTCTGCAAAACAAAATGCGGTTGACCACAAGGTTGTTCATTGCATGCATCACATGGCTGAGTGTATGGCACAAAAGCTACAAAGAATTAGTCTACATGAGCAATGGTAGTCAGACTAGCCTGGAGACAATGTTTGTTAAAACTCAGAGATAAGCCTCCTTCCAGTGAAAACATGCAGATGTCATAATGAATGAAAGGTGAACTGACACACTTAAAGTGTTTGCCAGTAATCAACTGATCAATTGCTGAAGACTGACAGTGTCAAGGACAGATCACACAGGCTACATTCGTGGAAGAGGGTAGAAGGAAGTATGTCTTAGGGTGACAGCTAGCTCAGGAACAGGGGTTATCTGATCAGCAGCTGGAGATTGCGACAGAGCAGGCTGATCACCTGTTTTGGTCTGACCCTTGAACAAGTCCACATAGACTACTTTACTTGCGATTCTAAGTGTTGTATGGCTAAGCTTGACATGTATTTCTTTAATGAAGTATATTTGTAGTGTACCTTGCTCCATGAGGAAAATAATTGGGTCTACCCCATTACCTTGGGTTATTGATATCCAGGTAAGCCCAATGGACCAGGGAAGATGGGAATAAAAGCCTATGACATATCAGAGACTCTGAGAATAAATATCTATGTATTTGAGATTGACTGGCTATTAAACAATGAATAACTCATCTTGTAAGATATTTGATCTCCTACATGATGAACCATGTTAGATTTTACTTCTGAGATGTAGTTGTCTAGAAATAGAAATTCTGGATCAAAATGTCAGGTGTTGAACATAATGCATCCCTGTAACATTTCTTTGCCGAATATTTTAGCAGAGGTGTTAACTGATTGCAAATACCTCGCACATTAAGGAAGTGACCATATTTTCAATGAAAAATAAATGTATCTTTTGAAAAAAACACCAATGAAAACTACTTTGCGATGTTACTTTGCTTGTTTACTTCTAGTTGCATGTTATTTTTATGAGTAAATATTTTGAAATGGATGTTCTTCTTTAAATTTATTTTTTCTGAATTCCTCATTGGACTGTAAAAGAGTCAGCAGATCCTAATGTGGCCAGATCTTTTTGTGGGGTGTCACAAGACCTTAACACTTGGAATTATGAAGCAAAATGGATGGCAACCAAAATAATAACTGAAAATGTTGGAAGTGGGCTTCAGACAATTGAGTATCTGAAAGGAAGGGGCATGTGAACACATTGGATGGAAACTTTAATCATCAGACATTTAAGTTAAATCCTTGATTGTGTAATGGCGAGGTAAACTAACAATAATTCAATGGGTTCATAAAAATTAGAAGACAGCATGCTTTAAGTGTGAGAATGTTGAAGGAAATGATGTGTGTGTTCTCATCACAAGATTCAGGTCTCCACCACTGACATGGCTTCTGTGATCCATCTGCCCATGTGCAGTTACATCTAGTGGGTTAACCTTTTCTTCCTTACTTTGCAGTAAAGTATTCTTGAGGCATACATACACTTGTTATACCTAAATATATGAAATGGTCGGAGGCACTTAAACTTGTAGGCAGTGGTAGTTCATACGTATCTGTTGATCTTGTCCTTCTAGATGGTAGTGTCTATGGGTTTGGAAGGTGCTGTCTAGGATCGTTGGTAAATTTCTGCAGTGGATCTTTTAATGGTACAGGTTGCTGCCAGTGAATATTGGTGGTGGAGGGAATGGGTGCCTGTGGATCTGATGCCAATCAAGGCTTTGTCCCTGATTGTATCAAGCATCTTGAGTGTTGAACTGCACTCATCCAAGCAAGTGGGGAGTATTCCATCACATTCCTGACTTGTAGATGGTGGTGGCACTTTGGGGAGTTAGGAGGTGGGTTAGCAATTACAATATTTCATGCCCCTAGTTGCTTGTCTTGCCACTGTATTTATTAGGCCAGTCCAGATCATTTTATAATCAATGGTAACTTCAGGATGCTGATAGTGCGAGATTTAGTGATAGTAATTTTAAGGGAAGATGGTTGCACGGAGATGTTCATTGCCTGCCATTTGTGTGGCATGAATGTCACTTGCCACGTGTCAGCTCAAACCTGGATATTGTCCAGGTCTTTCTGCATTTGGACATGGACTGTTTCAGTATTGGAGGAGTTGTGAGTGGCGCTGAACATTGTGCAATCATCAGCGAACATCCCCATTTCTGACCATATGATTCCTTGAAGGTCATTGCTGAAACTGCTGAAGATGATTGGGTCTGGGACACTACCCTGAGGAACTGTTGTGGAGATGTTCTGGAGCTGAGATGATTGACCTCCAACAACCACACTATCTTCCTATTTTCCACAAAGAACCTATGCTCGGTTCGCAACAAACAACTGCACCTCCCAGTTGCAAACTACTTCAAATTCCCCTCTCACTCCTTGGACGACATGTCCGTCCTGGGCCTCCTCCAGTGCTACAACGATGCCACCCAAAGGTTGCAGGAACAGCACCTCATATTCTGCCTGGGAACTCTGCAGCCCAATGGTCTCAATGTGGACTTCACAAGCTTCAAGATCATCCTACCCCTGACCTCATCCCAAAACCAGCCCAGCTCGACCCACCTCCTTGACCTGTCCATCTTTTCTCCCACCCATCTGCTCCTCCCACATCAACCCACACCCCCACCTCCTACCTACCAGCCTCATCCCCACTTCCTTGACTTGTCCGTCTTCCCTGGACTGACCAATCCCCATCCTAACTCCCCACCTACACTCATCTTTACTGGCTCCATCCCCACCTCCTTGACCTGTCCGTCTCCTCTCCACCTATCTGCTCCTTTATCCATCTTCCATCAGCCTCCCCCTCTCTCTCGATTTATTTCAAAATCCCCTTCCCTTACCCCATTTCTGAAGAAGACCTGAAACATCAGCTTTCCTGTTCCTCTGATGCTACTTGACCTGCTGCGTTCATCCAGCCCTACACCTTGTTATCTCTATCTTCCTCTGTATCAGGTATGACTCCAACGAATGGAGTCCCCCAGTTCCCATTGACTCCAATTTTGCTAGGGTTCATTCGTGGCACGCTGGGAAATATATTTCAACCCCTGCAGTATTCCTGGGTCAAAGTTCTGCTCCTAATCAAGATGACAGCTCACTGCCAACTTCTCAAAGGAAACTAGGGATGGCAATAAACACTGGCCCAGCCAGGGATGCCCCACCCGTGAGTGATTTAAAGAAAAACTTTGGAGCCCAAGATAACAAGCATAGGGCTGGATGAACACAGCAGGTCAAGCAGCATCATAGGAGCAGGAAAACTTGACGTTTCGGGCCTAAACCCTTCATCAGAAAATCTGATTTTCCCGAAACGTCAAGTTTTCCTGCTCCTATGATGCTGCTTGACCTGCTGTGTTCATCTAGCCCCATGCTTGTTATCTCGGATTCTCCAGCATCTGCAGTACCTTTTATCTCTAAAACTTTGGAGCCCATTCATTTTAAACTGTTTCACATCTTCATGTAAAATTCTGTGCAGTTTTATTTTCGGTTGCAACAGTAAGTAGTGCACTAAAATTAGCAATTTTTGACACTTCACCTGCTGTGAGATATATTGATAATAATTCTCTGCTATTTAGATTCTGACACGGTTTTAATTGTAAGGAGTGTTTTTCTAATATCCACCAGCAATGTAAATGGACTCCGTTGTGATTTTTTAAAAACTTATAAATCGCTATAAAGGATTTTACCATGCAACGACTTCAATTTGTCACATATTTCACTCTTCATTATTTCAAAATAGGCATCAATATCTTTAAAACCTTTTAGAATTATAGATGGGTACAGTGCTGAAAGACACCATTTGGCCCATCAAGTCCACGCCAACACTCCAAAGAACATCCCACCCCAGACCCAGCCCCCAACTCCAACCCTTAGCCCTGCACTTCCCGTGGCCAATCCACCTAACCGACACATACCCGGACACTATGGGCAATTTAGCATGGCTGATCCACCTAACCTGCACCCGTTGGAGGAAACCGGAACACCTGGAGGAAAACCGCGCTGAACAGGGAGAACGTGCAAACTTTGCAAGGTTGCCCAAGGCTCTAATCAAACCGGGGTCCCCGGTGCTGTGAGGCAACAGTGATAACCATTCGTTGAAATGGAAAAAAGTTGTCACATATGCACAAAATTTAAGTAAAATAGTTTCCTCAGTAACTAACCGAGATTAATTCAGTATTTCAAAAATACACACAAAAAAGCCTATCACCAATTTTACTTCAACAAATGAACATTTTAGAATTTGAAAGAAACCAGAATGAGAGTATATACACAGACCATGTAGGTACAGATAACAATTACAAAGGCAGAGATAGCAAGAACTGCAGATGCTGGAGTCAGAGTCAACACAGTATGGAGCCAGAGGGACACAGCAGGCCGGGTAGCATCAGAGGAGCAGGAAAGCTGACATTTTATGTTGGGACCCTTCTTCAGAAATGGTGAGGGGGAAGGGAGCTGAGAAATGAAAAGACAGGGGAAGGATGGGGCTGTGGAAGGTAGGTTGGATGGTGATAGGTGAGTGCAGGTAGGGAGTGGTAGGGATTGGTCAGTGGGATAGGTGGGGTGGATAGGTGGGAGAGAAGATAGCCAGGTTCTGTCAGGCCAAGGAGGCAGGGATGAGAGGGAAGTTTGGACATGGGATCAGGCTGGGGGTTGGGAAAATTTTAAAACTGATAAATTCCATGTTTTGGCCATTGGGCTCTAGGCTCCTGAGACCGAATATGCGGATGGTTTATTGGTCTTTATTGCAATGAGGAGTAATGGTGGTGTGTAAGATTGTGGACGTCTTGCAGCAAATTTGATAGGGTTTGTTGAGACTACACACGAAGTATTGTGTACAGTTTTGTTATCCAAACTTATGTCACTGTATGCAATGGATGATTGATACTTGGACTGATCTAATCAATCAATTAAACCTCCAAATAGGTCTCACCATTGTTTCGAGAAAGAATCACATGGATCAACACTAAGAACATTGAATAAATGAAATAGTACAATCTCCATTCAAAAAACTGCTCCTTTGCCAAGCTCCTAATTGGCAGAGAAAAACTCAAAGGGAATGGATTTCATCATTATATGTAGATGTATAAATTAAGTGCCTAATACTGTTGAGGTCTCTCTTTAGAAATTTGTTGTCATCTATCCACATATCCCTGTTGATATAGAGATAAAAGGTACTGCAGATGCTGGAGAATCCGAGATAACAAGCATGGGGCTGGATGAACACAGCAGGTCAAGCAGCATCATAGGAGCGGGAAAACTTGACGTTTCGGGCCTAAACCCTTC
>JAHRHZ010000266.1:14613117-14629986 GCA_024137785.1 Ginglymostoma cirratum
CCCTTCATCAGAAAATTTTCTGATGAAGGGTTTAGGCCCGAAACGTCAAGTTTTCCCGCTCCTATGATGCTGCTTGACCTGCTGTGTTCATCCAGCCCCATGCTTGTTATCCCTGTTGATATACCTTGTTTTGGCAACTGACAGTCTATACTTTGTCAATCTCCTGTCTGAACCATTATGGCCATTGATCCTGGGCATTTATACCTGATGCTGGGGCCATTGTCCATATGCCAGCCTCCATTCAAATGTTAGTTTTAATTCCTTCTGAGAATGAAATCTTATTTTCCAAAGCACTGCATTCATAAAAGGGTAATGTGTGCCCAGTAAATCTTTTGTTTATATTTGTAGAAGGCTGGTTACCACTGTAACACAGTTAAATGAGGTTTCATGCTACACAAGAAATATTAAATATGGAATACAAAAAAAAACTTCACTCTAAAGGAGACCCCAATTCCCAAAAGTATGCAGGGTCTAGTTCCAAAGGCATTCCCAAATCAAAATCTGCTTAATTTTCTCCTTTCTGCTGTAAGGATGGTGATGGTATTTTCCAAGTTCATAATTAGAATGTTGACATTTTATATTGAAAAAATTCAGCATCATTATTTCATTTGGATGTATTCTGCTTTGTATTATCCAATACCCCAGGGATCATTTTTAATTCTTGAGTTATGAATAGTTAATAGCAATTCAATGAGGCTTTTTGCAGAGAGTTAAAAGAAGTTGAGCTTTAAGAATCTACTTCCACTTCAAGACAAGTAGGTTGTTTATGTTTGAAGAAATGCAACAGTTAAGCAGTAACATAGCAGCCTTATCACTGCCTTAGCATGCTATGGGTAAGATGCTCACTGCTGATGTTTTCTTTTTCTTTTAATTCATCTATGGGATTTGTGCATCACTGCCAAAGCTGGCGTTTGTTGCCTGTTCCCTTCCTGCCCTGGAGAAGACGGTATTGACAACTGTCTGGTTTGCTAGCCATGTCAAAGACCAGTTAAGAGTCCATCGCATTGCTGTGGGCCTGGAGTGACATGCAGGCCAGACCTGGGAAGGATGTCAAAACCCATTAGTGAAACAGCTTTTCTTCTTTTTGTGACAACTGATGATTCTTATCATACCCCATTACTGAGTGAAGCTTTCAATTCCAGATAAGTAAATTAAATTTAAACTCCATCAGTTACACTGGTGAAGTTTGAACCCTGTGTCTCCAAAGCATTAGCCTATATCTTTGGATTATCAGCTCAGAGAAACTACCATGATGCCACCGTCTCTCCTCTTGCAACAGATGTGCTAAAAATTACAAATACCTCAGAGCCTCTGTCAGCTGGAAGGTTGAAGTTCATAAGCAACAGAACAAAATGAAAAACATCAGCACCAAAATGCCACCTGATAGTCTAAAATGATATACCTTTGATTGGTGTAATAAAACAAAGAACAGCAGATAGTGAAAAACAGAAACAACAAAACAGAAATTGCTGGGGAAACTCAACAGGTCAGGGAGCATCTGTGGAGAGAAAGCACAGTCAAATTTTTGAGTCCAGTGACCCTTTTTCAGAATTGAAAAGATGGTGCATCTGCTGATTACAGGGGTGGGGAGGAAAAATGTGAGTGCATAGGAACCCAGAGAGTGAGAAAGAAAGTTAGACAACCATAGAGATGGCTGATAGTCAACCATAGAAGGAGAAAATCTGATAATGGGGACCATGAGTGGGTAAAAATGCATTGGTTATGCTGAAAGCAGCCCATGTCACGACAGGGTTGGGTAAAGGACATGGAATGAGTTGTTCAGGAAGAACTTCTATACACTCTGTTGCCTGGCCAATATCTCTGTCTCAGGCTTGCTGCGTTGCTCCTGTGAAGCTCAGTCCAAGCTGGAAGAAAAACATCTCAACTTTTGGGTGGGGAGCCTGCAGCCTTCAGGACTCAATATTGAGTTTAATAATTTTAGGGTTTGAACAAATTTCAATGCCTCAGAAGTTTTGGGATTTTGGTGATGCTGGTAAAGATCTCCAAATTATATGCAAGAAATACTTTTTTGTTTTAGAATACTGCATTCAATTCTGATCTCCCTACTTTTGGAAAAATGTTATTAGACTTGAAAGGGTACAGTAAAGATTTACAAGGATGTTGCCAGGGTTGGAAGGTTTGAGCTATATGGTGAGGCTGAATAGATTGCGGCTATTTTCCTCGGAATGTTGTAGGCTGAGGGGTGACCTTATGGAGGTTTATAAAATCATAAGGGGTATGGATAGGGTGAATAGCCAAGGTCTTCTTCCCAGAATAGGAGAGTCCAGAACTAGAGGACATAGCTTTAAGGTGAGAGGGAAACTCTTAAAAGGCACCTGAAAGGAAACTTTTTCACACAGAGGGTGGTGCATGCTGCCAGCTGCCAGAGGAGATGGTAGAGACAGGTACAATTACAACATTTAAAAGACATCTGAATGGGTACGTGAAAAGGAAGTGTTTAGAGGGATATAGGCCAAATGTGGACAAATGGAACTAGATCAGCTTAGGATATCTGGTTGGCATGGATGAATTGGACTAAAGGGCTTGTTTATGTGTTGGATAACGCTTATGACTCTATGACTCTATTTAGCTAGGGAGTGGAAAAAGTGGAAAAAGAGGCTACCTTTTTACGTGATATAGTCACTCACTAGTGGAAATTTAAATTTTTATTTCCATCACTACCTCTTCATACCAGAATTTGTTTTCTTTTTTTGGTCAACATTGTTATGATAGACTGCCAGGACAGCCATAAATGCAACTTAACTAGTACATTAATAAATCCAAGTGTAATTCAATGATTTTGAATAAGGCAGTTTGGTGCAGCAGGAATTTTGTAGTGGGTCCACAGCAAGAATGTCCGTTGAAATTGACTGTCCATTAGTGGTCCACGTTGAAGAATAAACAGCTCTCCTGTATGTTAGACATGATCAGTTAAATAACAGATTTAGGAGTTAGAGATTGTGAATAAAATTCAGTTAGTCAAGGGGAACAAGGGCTATAGTTGTGCAAAAAAAAAATCATTAAAGCCAGGTAAGCAAAGAAATACGAAGGAACACAATGAGAAACAAGTTCAATAACTTAAAAAATACGGTACTTGTGAAAATAAAACTAGTTGCAAAAAATGCTGGGGATGCATTAAGCATGTTGTAGCATTTCTTTTGGACACCATTTGGCTCTTCAGCCCAGTGCTATATCTTTGATAAATCTATCCAATTAATCCCACTCTAGAGCTGATACACAATTACGCGGCAACATTTTCTTCTTCTAGTAGATAACCAAATCCCTTGTGAATGTTACACAGACCTTTGTGATAGTAGATTCTGAATCATTCACCATCATAAAATAAGCCCCCAAATTCCTGCCTGGTTCTTTTGGCAATGGTCTAGATTCTTTGTCATTTCATTATGGCATCTCCCACAACTGAGAGTTTGTTTTTCACTTTCACTCCATTAAAACCTTTCATATTTTTGAACATTTGTACTAAATGCCCACGTAATCTTTATTGTTCTAAGGAGAATGCACTGGAATGAATTAAAACTGAAAACAATAGTGATGTATCATTCCAGATTGTCAGCTCTGTCATCAGTGCATCACTTGTAAAGATTGCATTATTTCCACTTGAAAAATGACCTCCACTCTTTATTATGATACCTCCTCTGCAGTCTCACAGAAATAATAGAACAAGAGGGCACAAACTACATGCATGGCATGTCGAATGTTTCACTTTTGAAATGTATGCCTCAAGTTTCATAAGGATGATTAAAATGAGTGAACATTTAGCAGCAGCTCACATTTCATCTCAAATTGTGTTTGTGTCATCATTTCACATTTTCTCATTGATTTGCAGTCAAGATTGAGCTATTTTTAGCTATTCTGTGACTGACATAATCAGCATCATTGAATTCACTGTTTTTTTTATTTGTCTGGAAGAAATAGAGAAAGACAGGTGAGTAACAGGAAGCAACATTTTGAAACTGGAATATCCTGCAACATGGACTGTTGGAATACCCAATGAGTCATTGCCATCATATCATAAGTGACAGACACCCAGTCCTATCTAATACTTCTACTGGGAAGCTGTTTCCCTGTATAAAAGAGTTAATGATCATTTCCTCCATGTGATATGTTGACCTCTTCTGTGTATTTTCTTATATTGGCTAGAAACACATGAGCTCAGGCAATCCAACTTATCTTTACACAAAAAGGAAAGAGTTGAGTTTTCGCATCCATTTTCCAATTTGTCCCTGTAAAGTTAAAGGAAAATCCACCAAAATCCCACAGAGACCAAGTTATTTGAGAAAAGATATGCTGCCATTGGATGCAGTCCAGAGACAAACAATCGCAGTATGGAAGGATTATCTTATGAGAGGCTGAGCAGTTTGGGCTTGTACTGGGAATTTAGACAAATAAAAGGTAATTTTATTGAAACATACACCTATCCCTAATATTTTTTAATGGACTTGATAGGGAAGAAGTGGAATAATTGTTTCCCCTTTTTGGACATCTAGGACCAGAAAGCGTAATCTCAGAACAAGGGATCACCCATTAAGACAGAGTTGAGGAGAAATTTCTTCTCTGAAAAGGTAGTGAAATCTGAAATTATTCACTGCCGAGAACAATAGAGTTTGGGTCACAAAAAACAGAAATTGCTGGAAAAGCTCAGCAGGTCTGGCAACATCTGCAGAGAGAAATCAGAATTAACACTTTGTGCAGAGTGACCCTTCCTCAGAATTGTTTGGCCTTCTCAAGGCTGAGATAGACAGATTTTTAATAATTGAGAATCACAGATTATGATTAAAAAGCAGGGAAATTGAGTTGAGGATAATCAAATCAGCTGTGATCTCAGTAACTGGTGGAGCAGACTGGAAGGGCAGAATGGCGTACTTCTGCTCCTACACATTATAGTGTTACAGCAGAAGATTGGAAAGATCCTTGGAGAAATACAGCTCCTAAATGTTAGAGAATTTAACCTTAATCTGTGAACTTCCTCATTGAGCAATATTGAATATTCTTTATTGCCACATGCATTCAGCACAATATACAGTGAAAAGTGTGTACCGTCGCTCGTACATAGGCACCATTCACAGGACAAAATAAAGGAAGATGACTTAAACAGTCCAACTTTTCCTTCTCCGTTGCTACAACATAGCTGCCAGAGTCCCGCTCTGGGCTCTCCAGCTCATGCCATGCCACAGAGAGTGTCCTGCTCCAGGCTCTCCAGCCCACGCCATGTCACCACAGAGAGTGTCCCGCTCTGGGTTTTCCACCCCACGCCGTGCTGCCGAGAGAGTGTCCCGCTCTGGGCTACACCAGCCCATGCCATGCCGCCACATACAGTGTCCTTCTTCAGGCTCTCCAGCCCACCAGAGGCCCACCAGAAGCGAGAGTCCTGTTCCAGGCTTCGCAAGTTGACCAACCGACTCTGTAGCTCTGAAAACACCGCCAGCGCTCCGGAACCCATGGAAGTCACCTGCTGCCAAAGAGCTCTTTATATCAGGTAATTTTAAGGAAAAGATTAAGGGGTAGAAGGAAAAAGAAAAAAAGAAAAATGTGGATGGAGAGGCCAAGCATGGGCACAGGAGCCCGCATGCCACCTACTTTGCAGCCACCATCTTGGCAGGAGATCTCCCCCTTTCTGTTGCAGACAACATAGCATGGGAATGTTCAGCTTGCAAACCTATCATTGCATTGGAAGAAAAACATTGGAACAACTGGAAATGGGCATTAAGATTCATTCACAATCTTGATGTGTGATTTTATCACTGTTTTTGACAGCAGGAATGTGAGGGTGAGATGAACAATGTTGATCAAGTGTTGCTCCCAACACTTTCAACATAGTTAGACCCACCGAAGTGTGAACTCCAAGGTTTTCAGACGTGCTGGATTGTGCAGAGCTTGAAAGTGCAGGACTGAGTTGGATTGAATGTTAGAGTGTAATTCAAACTTCACCGCCATTTTAATTGACAGGGTCATGCAATGTTAGAGCCAGCTGTGGAATCTGGCAGATGCAAGACTAAGGCTGAAGGAAGCCAAGCAAAGGGAGGCTCTCGGACTTAGTTCTTCATTGGTATACACATGGGAGTGAAGAAAATGAGGATTGCTCCCTCAGACCCCCACACAATGAAACCTTGAGTCTATCCTAACCTGAACTTTGCTCCACAATTGTTATTGCTTAGGAACTAACCTCATGACAACTTGGCTGATGACGAGGATCATTCCTTTTTTGACTTGACAGCAGCCTCTTTCTCTCATGGACTATTTTGGCAGCTGAATCCCTGTTCCTAATTTAAGCGGAGTTAACCTTCAGCCTTGTATCTATTAAATGAGGCCCAGAAGGTAAAACCTGGGAAATAATATCTTTCGAGTCAAAGAGTTATACAGCATGGAAACTGACCCTTCAGTCTAACTCATTCATACCAATTAGACATCTTAACCAGCTGCCCTGGTTTCCTCCCAGAGTCCAAAGATGTTAGGCAGATTGGCCATGCTTCATTGCTCACAGTGACCAAGTTCTGCAGGCTAGGTGGATTAGTGGTGGAAATCGCAGGGCTCGGGGATAGGGTAGGGGTGTGGGTCTGATTAGGATGCTGTTTTGATGGATCAGTATGGATGGTATGGGGCAAATGCCTGCTTTCACACTGTTGCGATTCTATGAACAACATGCCTTTATGTAACATCTTTAGCATGGTAGAATGTCCCTTGCCATTATCAAGTAATAGTATTAAAATTTGACACCATCCAGGTGAAAACAGGTGAAAAACTATTTGGTGTATTTTAAAGAACATTCAAAAGGAGAGAAGGCGAAAGATTTAGAGGGGAGTTCCAGAGGATCGGAGCCGAGGCAGTTGAAGACATGGCCAACAAGGGTGGAGCAACAAAAATTGTTGATGTACAACAATCCAGTATCTGAGGAGCACACAGTTCTCAGGAGTTCTAAGACTACAGTGGTTTAAGAAGAGATAGTGGGAGGTGCTGAAGCTAGAAATTCTGAGGTAACAAGGTATAGAGCTGGACGAACACAGCAGGCTAAGCAGCATCAGAGGAGCAGGAAAGCTGACATTTCAGGTCTGGACCCTTCTTCAGAAATGGGGGAGGGGAAGGGGGTTCTGAACTAAATAGGGAGAGAGGGGGAGGCAGATGGAAGACAGATAAAGGAGAAGATAGGTGGAGAGGAGACAGGTCAAAGAGGCGGGGATGGAGCCAGTAAAGGTGAGTGTAGGTGGGGAGTTAGGGTGGGGATAGGTCAGTCCAGGAAGGACGGACAGGTCAAGGAGGTGGGCTGAGGCTGGTAGGTAGGAGGTGGGGGTGGGGCTTGAGGTGGGAAGAGTGGATAGGTGGGAGGAAGGGCGGACAGGTTAGGGAGATGGGGACGAGCTGGGCTGGTTTTGGGATGTGGTCGGGGGAGGGGAGATTTTGAAGTCCACATTGATACCATTGGGCTGCAGGGTTCCCAAGCAAAATATGAGATGCTGTTCCTGCAACCTTCGAGTGGCATCATTGTGGCACTGCAGGAGGCCCAGAATGGACATGTCGTCCAAGGAGTGGGAGGGGGAGTTGAAATGGTTCGCGACTGGGAGGTGCAGTCGTTTGTCGCGAACCGAGCATCGGTGTTACACAAAGTGGTCCCCAAGCTTCCGCTTGGATTCCCCGATGTAGAGGAGGCCACATCGGGAACAGCGGATACAGTATACCACATTAGCAGATGTACAGGTGAACATCGGTTTGATGTGGAAGGTCTTCTTGGTGCCTGGGATAGGGGTGAGGGGGGAGGTGCAGGGGCAGGTGTAGCACTTCCTGCGGGGAAAAGTGCAGGAGCTGGTGGGGCTGGAGGGGAGTTTGGAGCGGACAAGGGAGTCACAGAGAGAGTGGTCCCTCCAGAAAGCAGATAAGGCTGGTGAGGGAAAAATGTCTTTGGTTGAAGAAGGCAGCTCACCAGCACCTTCTTCAGGACAGTTAGGGATGGGCAATAAATGTTGGCATAGTCAGCAATGCCCACATACCAGAAATGAATAAAATTGAGGGCTTGTTGTGCTAATGTGAAGTTACACAGATTGTGAGAAGCAGAATGATGGAATGAATTGAAAACAGGATTGAAATTCTTAAAACCAAATCTTTGCTTGACAGAGGTGCAGGGCTGTTAACCAAGGCTGATTCCATATCATGTTTTGAAATGTGCTCCTTAAAGATGGATGGGACACATTTTTGCTTGGAACGAGCATTCACTGAGTTAACAATGAATGAATGCACCAAGTTGAGAACCTTGATCTTGAAATTAACATTTCCTCGTCTGTTCCTTGAATTTTTTTTTTATTATTCATTAATGGGACGAGGGCATCGCTGGCTAGGCAGCATTTATTGCCTATTCCTTATGACCCAGAGGGCAATTCAGAGTCACCCACATTGCTGTGGGTCTGGAATCACATGTCGGCCAGACCAGGTAAAGATGGCAGTTCCCTTCCCTAAATAACATTACTGAGCCAGAGATAGTAGGAACTGCAGATGCTGGAGAATCTGAGATAACAAGGTGCAGACCTGGATGAACACAGCAGGCCAAGCAGCATCAGGGGAGCAGGAAAGCTGACGTTTCGGGCCTAGACCCTTCTTCACAAAATCTGAACCTGATGGGTTTTTCCTAACAATCAACAATAGATTCATGTTTGTCATTTGACACTTATTCCAGATATTTATTGAATTCAAATTCCACCATCTGCCAGGGTGGGATTCAAACCCAGGTCCCTGGAACATCATCTGGGTCTCTGGATTAACAGTCCAGTGAGAATACCACTAGGCCATCACCTCTTCCTCATCGCTCCAGTGTATTCTGGATATAAAGTACCATGGAGGCATTCTCCTTGGGTTTTGTACCATGTGTACAGTTACGTTAAAAAAAACATAATTCCTAGCAAACCTTTTGTGAACTGGCACCTATGGGACCAGGAGCGTGCCTGTTGATCAAATATCCTTATAATCCTGAGGTATGCAGTAAACTCTGACCAAGCAATGCTTCGAGATATACACATCCCTCAAAAAAAACCATGTAAAAACAATAACGCACCTGCTAAAATCAGGAAAAACACACAGTAATTAAATACAACATAATGCAGAGAGTATGTACATCGCTGCTATACTTTACTTATGGCATAAATACTTGAACGTTGTTGTAGATTGCAGTATTTGAGGTAGAAATTTTTGCCGATTCATCAAGAGTGCCGGTTGATAAGATATCAGTTCAAACAAAGTTTGCTGTATCTATGTGCGACTGAAAGAAGTCCTGTTGCTGTGTGTATTAACAACTATTGGATACAGCTTCGTGTTCCATCACATTCAATTGTTCAGCACAGCAAACTAAATGGTGTTATCAGAATGAAAAAAAGCTCTCTGAATGTGATTTATTTGCACACAGCAGGTTAGTATAACCAGGAAAACTTGCTTTTATTTTTCCTTATTCACGGGCACAAACACAAGTCATACATCTACGTGAAATTATATAAGAAGATGTTTCAGACCTTTAGGAGTCTCTCAGAATCAGGGATGATTTGCTTCCAGTCCAGGGGTGGGGTGGGGGGAGCTAAGTTCTGTACAGTCCATATAGTCCAGTCCTGGACCTGCAGACTCTGTCACAGATGGGGTTGGGCAAGTGGTGTTTGATGAAGTGGGTGAATGGGATGCTATGAATTCTACCTACTCGTTCCATAAGAAGACTATAAGGCCATAAGACCATAAGAAATAGTAACAGGAGTAGGTTGTTCAGCCCTTCGAGCCTGCTCTGCCATTCAATAGGATCATGGCTGATCCCACGTTCCTCACATCAACTTTCCTGCTTTTGCTCCATATTCCTTGATTCTCCTGATCAAGAATCTATTTATCTCAGCCTTAAATATACTTGCAGTTGGCCTCCAAATGCTCCACCTGGAAAAAAACATTCCTTGAATATCTGGGTGTCCACCTGAAACAGATATTAAGCTCCTAATGTGTGTTGATGAGAGCCAAATGCCTATTTAAGACTCCATTAAAGATTCAATAACAAAAAAGGCAGAACATGGCAATCAGGAGCAAGTTAGTGGAACGACAAGCTGCAGACAGTGAATGGGATTTGAGTGAGACTTGAGAAGATCCTCTTTTTTTCAGGTTCAACAGTATTCCTTTGACGTCATTGTTGGAACAGCCTCAGGTTCTAAGGACCATTTGTTAGGCTAACAATTTACATCTTGGATAATTAGATGGAGCAGACTTTCAATTCTGGAAAATTTCGTCCAATTCTTAAACGTAGTGTAGGAGCTTGTTGTGACAGATTCGGCACAGATTGCATTTGTTTATTTTACCAATGCATTGGGATAGATCTCTCTCAGGGAAATTTCAATTCAGGTTTAGATTTAATTGTCATGTGTACTCAAGTACAGGGGCACAGGAGTACACTGAAAAGTGTGAGATGTTACCATTCCCAGCACCATCTCAGGTACAAAATACATAAAGCCTGAAAGGACTCTGCCCAGCCGAGAAATCATCAAACATTGATATTGAAGAGCACGCAGGCAGTACATGACTTGAAACCCCAAAAGATTCCGAAAAGGCAAGTGCCTGGTACTCCTGGCCTTACCTACCACCCTTGTCTCCAGGCCTGTACAGAGGTGGCAAGTCCAGGTGAGACCTGAAGGGAAGTCCCAGGCCGGGGCCACACGGAGACCACAAGTCCAGATGAGTCCCAGAGGTAAGTCCCAGGCCAGGCCCTCGCAAAGGCAGCAAGTCCAGGCGAATCCCGGAGGCAAATGGAGTGAAGGCGAGCGCATGGGCGTCAGCAAGTCCTTTGGGAGCCAGGCCTCCAGGATTGATGCCCAGCATCTCCTGTACACTTGGCCCGGCGGTCTGAAAACTGGCACGGACTCAGTTAAAAGAGTACAGTGCAAGTACATTTTAATAGAAAGCTTCTTTATCCTTATGCTGAACTTTTTCTTATGATTCTCTCAAATCTGCAACACATACTTAAGTATCCTGTACTTAGGTACTCTGTACTTAAGATGGTTTCAAGAGGTGATATTACAAACTTTTCATTGCGCTCACTCGAGTGCACATGACAATAAAGGCTAATTCTATTTCTAATGCAGCCCAAATCTCTCCTCTGGAGCCTCTTTACTATTATTGTCATTACTCTAATAAAATGGGCTCAATTTGGAATTTTGGAAGTAACACAACAGCTTGGAATTATATAAAAATTTGATGTTGAACAATATCCCAATCACTTCACAGAAGTGTGCTTAGAGATTAAGAGTTACAAGTAATTGTGAGGAAGGAAGTGACATTGGGAAGAATAACCGAAGGCTTTATCAAGGAAGACTGCACACAATGTAACGTTTGAAACTAAAATAACAGCAACGTCAATATTTTGAGAGACAAAGATGTTCAGGAGGAAAATTCTGAAGCAATGGTGACTGAAAGCATGGACCACCTTTGACAGGATGTGATAGAAAGAAGGGAAATGAATAAGAGATAACACAGTATGGAGCTGGAATAACACAGCAAGCCAGGCAGCATCAGAGGAGCAGGAAAGTTAACGTTTCAGGTCGGGACCCTTCTTCAGAAAAATCCTGCTCCTCTGATGCAGCCTGGCTTGCTGTATTCTTCCAACTCCATACTGTGTTATCTCTGACTCCAGCATCGGCAATTCTTCCTATCTCAGAAATGAATAAGAGATTGGTTTCAGTGGAAATTAGCGAAGAATCAGGTTCGGTGAAATAGTGATTAAAGGGTCATTGGTAGCCTATCTTTGTCTGAAATGACCTTCCTTTGTCCCCTCCTCCTTTTTTCAGATACTTCTGATAATATTCCTTTTTTGTCCAAGCTTTCAATCAGTTGTGGCAATATTTCTTTCTGCATTCAGGGTCAAATTGTAGTGGCTCAGTGGTTAGCACTGCTACCTCACAGCGCCAGGGGCCTGGGTTTGATTCCACCCTCAGGCGACCATCTGTGTGGAGTTTGCATGTTCTCCCTGTATCTGCATGGGTGTGCTCTAGTTTTCTCCCACAATTCAAAGACGTGCAGGTCAGGTGGATTGCCCGTAGTGTCCAGTGGTGTGTAAATTAGGTAGATTAGACATGATGATGGGTCTGGGTGGGATGCTGTTCAGAAAGACGGTGTGGATTTTTTGGGCCAAATGGCCTATGATTCTAGGATTGGTCAGATGTCTGTGAATGTGTACTTAATGGTCCCATATAAATGCCATCTGTCAGAAGTTACAGGTATATCAAAGTGGAGAGCCACAAAGGGATTTAAATGTTTGGATGAGCATTTCAAAGTTTGAGACAGTTGAGGATTGGAGGTCAATGTAAATAATTGACAAGTACCACCTAATGGTTAAGAAGTTGTACAATTGAAGATTTTAAACCAGCTGAAATTTGTGAAAGATGGTAGATTGGAAACCAGCCGGGAAAGCTTTGGTGACATGCAAGCAGTCAATGTTGTTGACTATGAAGAGGACTTTTGCAACAGTCCAGGAGGATCTAGGTCATAAGATTGGTTAGATTAATAAAGTATCAAGTGGAGGATATATGAAATGATCCATATTTGGAAGAATATGAAGTATAGAACCCATACATTAAACTGTAACATTTTAAATGCTGTTGGTGAAAAGAGATGATAGTGGCTCGGATACAAAAGCATTGAGAGTGGGAGGACAACACAATATAATACAACACAGGATTGGGCCCATCTGCCACAAAGCCCACACTAAATCCCAGTCCTTATTTAGACTTGCTACTTATTGCCCATGTGCAGTATCTGTTACTCTGTTGCCTCACATTCATGTGTTTTTCAGATACTCCTCAAATGTCGCTATCGTGCCTGCTTCCACCACCACCATTGGCAATGTGTTCCACTCATCCGCCACCCTTTGTGTGAAAAATTTTCCCTGCACTTCGACCCTAAACTTTCCTCTCTCAGCGTGAACCTGTGCCCTCTTATGGACCTTTCCACCCTGGGAAAATGAAACCTCTAACTATCTACTCTGCCTGTGCCTCATAATTTTCTAGATCTCTGTCAGGTCAACCTCTCAGCCTTGGTCTTACGAGTGAAAACAATTCGAGTTTATCCAAGGCATCCAAGGCACCAGAAATCTGATGAAGGGTCTAGGCCCAAACCGTCAAGTTTTCCTGCTCCTATGATGCTGTTTGGCCTGCTGTGTTCATCCAGCCCCATGCCTTGTTATCTCGGATTCTCCAGCATCTGCAGTACCTTTTATCTCTGATACGAGTTTATCCAACCTCTCCTCACAATCATAACCCTCCAGACCAGGGAAGATCCTGGTAAACCTTCTTTGCACCCTCTCCAAAGCATCCACCTCCTTCTGGTAAGTTAATAGAATTGTAAGAAGAAACAGACGGGAAAACAGGTGAGATCCTAGGATTTATAAATATGAGCATAAAATACAAATACAACAGGTAATGCTGAACCTGTATAAAACATTGGTTGGGCTGCAGTTTTATGCTTTGGCCATCCTTGAGAAAAGATATTGATGTCATGGAGATACACTGTGAAGAAACCATCAGTGAGAAGCTTCAGTTATGAGGTAACAGAGATTCTTTACATGAAGACAAAGAAGGTGAAAAGTGAATTAATCTAATTGTTTAAGATCTTAAATGGGATATAAAGATTGAAAAGAGTGGGGAAAATAATATTGACTTGCAAGTGTGACATGACCCAGATGGCATAAATTTTAAATAGAAGCCACAAATGCTGGAAAGACACAATAGACCTTGCAAGATTTCTGAGACAGAAACAGTACTGATGAGCACAGTGTACTCCATGGACTTCAGGACCACGACATCAAGGTCAAACTATGGGAGGAGGCGTTCAGTTGACTGCACTGTGGCAGTAAAAGTCACCAGGCAGCAACTTTTCAAAAGTATAACTGGCCATTTAATGGATAAAAAGGCAAGCTCATTATTTAATTCTGAATGGCATATTGGCACCCAAAGACACTACAGCACCGAAGAAGCAACAAGCTGCCTTTTCCAGTAAGTAAGAGAGGGGGCACGTCAATAGGACAGGTGGCCTGTTATTCTCCCTTCCAGCTTCAGGGAAAATGGCCCAGGGATGTGCTGGTGCTAGCAACATGCCAGCTGACAGTATAAGATACTGTGCCCACTTCAGTGCTTGACGCCATTCACTCTTAGTGGCCAGCCAAACAGTTCAATTTGCCGAGACTTCAACAAAATTGCATCCCTCTCCCCACAGAACCAGCCAGGTCTGCTGATTATTTCCAGCATTGTCTGTCTTTATTGCAGATTTCCAGCCTCCGCACCTCTTTCTGCAGTGCTGAAAATTGAAGGTCAGAAGTAAAGGTGAGGTCCGGAGAATTTGTTTTTATGCAGAAGGCTCTTGAAAAGTGTAAGGTTTCAGCAGGAGAAATGGTGAGAGTAGACCCCGTGCCAGCTTGTAGAAGTGATGTTGATTTATATTTGAAAAAGAGAAGATGTAATTGTATGGGGAAAGCAAAAGTGAATGGGAGTGGCAGATAGATTTTTGCAAAGAATCGGCATGTAAATGATGCACTGATTAGCCTCTTTATATGTCGCAAAATTTGCTGATTCTCATGACATTGTTGTTTTGTTTTAAAAAATCACGCAAGTATTTACTTGATAAGATGAAAGTGTTCTGAATAGATAAATGCATTACATCTATCATCTTTTGATAGATTAATCTCATCTATTGCCGTCCTGCCATGCTCATCAATCCAGTTCCTTTCAGAAATGTATCTAATTGTCACATGTGTATTCTTATATTACCTTCTGCCCTGTTCTGCAAATCTGTTGTCTTCTTAGCTGCAAAATATATGGTCGCCTGCATTTCTGACTTCAAACATCCAAAATATACAAATGCTTTTAGGTAATTCAGTCCTCGAAATGTCACAGGGAAACAAACCATGTGTATTTAACTACCAACCATGATGTCTAAGAAGAAACTGGTTAATGAATGTACAAATGAGAACAAAATGCATGGACTAATGGATACCTGGGAGCCATTACAAGACAAAAATCTAATCAGGCAAGTTTAAATTCAAAAATATACCATGAGAGTTAATCTCAAGTGGGCTTAATACGGCCTGCTAAACCTGAAGATTCTATTGCATTCTTGTTTTATTATTCATAATATTGATAGTTTCAATTTTATCTGGAAATTTAATTCCCTTTTCAGTCAATTTTACAGCCAGTAGCAGCAACCTGTGAAAATAGTGATCATCGTGGCATATTATATATGTATATTTAATGTGAATGCCCTTAATATATGAAGATATTCAAGCAAGCAGATTGATGATGGTAACATTACTAATGCAGATTTATGAGGAAATAATGTAATGTGTAGTTAATTACCAGAAAATTCAACATAATGAGGTGAGAGTGACTTGCGATATCAAAGATAACAAAGTGTGGAGCTGGACGAACACAGCAGGCCAAGCAGCATCGTAGGAGCAGGAAAGCTTGACGTTTCAGAAGTGATGGAGGGTCTAGGTCTGAAACGTCAAGCTTTCCTGCTCCTATGATGCTGCTTGGCCTGCTGTGTTCATCCAGCTCCACACCTCGTTATCTCGGATTCTCCAGCATCTGCAGTACCTATTATCTCTATTATCTGCGATATCAAAGAGCCTTGTAAAACTGAAGTCAGTAGAAATCAGGAGGAAAAGGTTTTTGGTGGTCAGGATTTTTGGTTGGGTGTTTGCTGTTTGTTGCATGGAGTTCAAATGCATTTGCAATCATCAGTCAACAAGGCAATCCTCTGTTGAATGTTTTTGAAATTCAGTCAGGGGTATTAGTGTTGCTGATTGAGCTAGCAATCTTTGCCAATCCTAGTTACCCTTGAGAAGGTGAGAGTGAACTGCCTTCTTGACCACAGCTGTCCATTGGGGTAGGTTCACCCACAATGCCATTAGGAAAGGAGTTCTGGGATTTCGACCCAGTGATTTTGAAGAATATAGCAAGACCAGGAAAACATTCAGGCTTGCCCTGGTAAGTAGAAAGCAACACTCATGTCACATAAGCACAGGGCAAAGACCATCTCCAATAAGACAGAATCCAACCATTTCCCCATGACATTCAATGGTTATTACATTTACTGGCATTTCCTTCAATATCTTCGGGATCATCACTGACCAGAAACCAGAGGTAAAAACTGTGGGCCGTAAGAGCGAGTCAAGGACTATTATTTTTGTAGTTAGTTACCACCAGGTTCTCCAAAGCGGGCAGCATGGTGGCTCAGTGGTTAGCACTGTTGCCTCACAGCGCCAGGGAGCTGGGTTCAATTTCATTGTCAGGCGACTGTCTGTGTGGAGTTTGTACATTCTCCTTGTGTCATTGTGGGTTTCCTCCAGGTACACCGGTTTCCTCCCATAGTTGAAAGATGTGCAGATTAGGTAGATTGCCCATGCTACATTGCCCATCATGTCCAGGGATATATTAAGGGGATACACACATATATATAACATATATATAAAATGCCACGATGATCACTATTTTCACAGGTTGCTGCTACTGGCTGTGTTAGCCATGGGAAATGGAGGGTTACAGGGATAGGATGAGGGGGGTCATGGTTTGGGTGGGATGTTCTTCAGAGGATCAGTGTGGATTTGATGGGTTGAGTAGTCTGCTTCCATACTGCAGGGATTCTGTGAAACCCTTTTATTATTTACAAGACATAAGTCAGGATAGTAGCTGAATGTGTACAGCTGCAACAAAACTAGAGAAGCTTGGCATTATTTAAAATAGAGCAGATCATTGATTTGTAATTATCCACCACCATGTACGCTCACTCCAGCACAGACACCCCACATCTACAGTGTGTCATATCTATTAAATGCACTGCAGCAACTCACCCATGGCTCTT
>JAHRHZ010000266.1:14630386-14685287 GCA_024137785.1 Ginglymostoma cirratum
CAGAAATCTGATCCATTTCTGATGAAGGGTCTAGGCCCGAAACGTCACGTTTTCCTGCTCCTATGATGCTGCTTGGCCTGCTGTGTTCATCCAGCCCCACACCTTGTTATCTCTAATAGCAGTAGTCCATTCAGTCCCTTTCAGTCTGTTGCACCATTCAGTAAGTTTATGAGTGATTAAATCTTAGCCTCAAATCTGCTTCCTTCCTTGCTCCCAAAAGCCTTGACTCCTCAAGAGTCTATCTATCTCGAATGTATTCAATGACTTTGCATTCACTGTTCTGTTGTGTGAGGCATTCCATTGTGCCAAAGGACAAGACCAACAAAATGTCCTGCAAGTCGCATGCCTCCTAATTTGGAAATACAACATTGTATATTCATAATCACAGGGGCAAAATCCTGGAACTTCTTACCTAAAACCACCATCGTGGTAAAGATGAACCAAAGATGAATGTGAAGATGAACCAACACAACATTTTCAAGGGCAATCTTGGATGGACAATAAATAATAACTTGCCAGTGTCATTAACATCTCATGAATGAATGAGAAAGACAAATGAGTTATTTTTAAAAAAATGTTCACTATTCAATTCCTTTAGTTTGGAAGTACTCAGGTGAAAATGAATTTAATTTTAGTATTGAGATTGGAAAGATAATGTTTAAATGAACATTCACATGGGCTGAGTATGTGGCAGCAGATAAGGCTATGAAATGAAGTGGAATGATCTTTATTTCCAGCAGCATAGCAACAAGTACATAATGATAAAATATTTAATTTCTTTTGGTCACTACAATGAATCTTTCCTTTCTGCAGATGAGCAGTAGCAAAAGTGAGGTTAGGTGGCATCAGAGCTAGGGAGAAAAATTGTGGACCTAGCTGCTTTTGCCATTTCTAGGCCCTTATAACCTCCGCTTAGTGATAGCTCCAGACCAGAAGTGTTTGGGTGAACCTTGGAGAATGAACATCTCAAGGAAGAAGCTGTCTGCAGTGCCTATCAATACATTAGAGTCATAACTGTCTTAAGTCTACCGTGGAGCTCGTGACAGGGACGCGAGTTTGAGTACTGTATGGATCATGTTTTTGTGTAATAAACAAAGTATATTTTTGAGTACTGTACTGGACATGCATTGTTGGGTAAGGTACAAAAGTTGTCTTTCCTTTCAATTTGTGAAGGAGTGCTTTGGGATTAATTGGATTCTGTTACTACAGTGTATTTAAATAGATTTGGCTCATTCAATTATTTAGATTTCTTTTGCTCATAAGCTTCTCTTTTATTAAAGTAGAAACTGCATCATTACATGCTTATTTTTCAGCAAGACCATTTTCTTAAAACAAAAAAGTAAATCAAAATATGATCAATCAAGCCAGGTTTCAGCCTGGTATCTGACTTGTCCAGTGATAACATAAACTAGCATATTCACAATATTCCAAGCTAATCTCAGCAAAATACATATGAAAGTATAGCTCAGAGCAGGTTGGCTTTCAACTCTGATTCACCTGGTCTCCCTACCAATATTGGGGAAAGTGGAATAAGATGAGCAAGAGTGTGTGTGTGTATGTGTGTGTGTGTGTGTTTGTATGAGAGGGTGTGTGCGTGTGACACTCGTTGCCTCCTAAGAAGCACACACACTCTCACACATGTACTTAAGCATACACACCTATTCACATGCACACTCACTCTCAGGTACACTCATTTTCAATACACTCACTCACACACTCACTTTTACATATACTCAATACACATTCACACTTATACAAACTCACTCTCACTCACACACCATCTCTTTCACCAATACACTCCCACTTTCAAACATACACTCACTTCCTCATAGACACTCACGCACTCTGAGTCATATACTCCTTCGCTCCTACACACACTCAATCTCTGTCACACTCACTCTTACACACACACTCACTCAGAAATTACACCCACACACACATGCTTACACACATACACTCACACACATGTATTCTCTCACACAAGCTCACTCCCTCAGGTACACTCATTCTCTCACATATCTATGCACTCACTATCTCTCACACACTCACGCTCACTCACAAATATACCATCAAAAGGGTGATCTGACTAAGAAGGACCTGGCCCAGGGCCAGGAACCATTGAGAATAAATTTATTTTTGAATTTGATTTTATTTGTTTTGAAACTGTGTACATATAGAGAGTTCATGTAAGAAAGTAATTTAGAAATGAGTTAGGTATTTGAACTAGAACTGTAAAAGCATTCTGTTTATATCTCGTGTATTTGGCAATGGAACTTGACCTTAGGAGTCAATATGGAGAAATAATAATGTGTGAGCAAGAGAGAAATAAAAGCATCATGGTCTAAGGATGATGATCTACAAATTATATGTAAATTAGAGTACAGAAATAAAGGTAGATCAACGCAAAAATCAATGTAATAAGTCAGAAACAATTATATGTGTTGGGAGGGCGGTTGGAGGAATAAAACATGTAATTAGCATCATTTGTACCCTCTTCTGTCAGAGCCTTGGAGACATAGATGAGGGAGAGAAGAAGAGGATCAATCTGTTGCCATCCTTAATTTCTGAAATCCCGTCAAAGGTGCACAAGGTCAAAGAGAGGGCATCTCTGCATCATGGTGAAAACTGCTGGCTTTTTGCAAGCATGTCATGCCCCGTGAAGTCTGCTACCTGAATAGCAAAGGCCTTTTCCTGAAAAAGCTTCCTCTTCCCAAAACAAACAACACTCCCACTACTTTTTTTTGGTTGAGTCTTCTCTGAGAGGCCCCTGTGAACCTCAGGCTGTTAACTCCATTCCAGGGCCTCTTCCTTTGGTATTGGTTCTGATTGGCTGCAGTACCAGCAATGGCCTGAGTGGTGCTGTTGGGACTGAGGAACTGTTGATCCTCTGATGACAACAAATGAAGGGATGCTGGTATATTTCCACATCACTATGGTGTGTGAACTGGAACAGAACTGTAGTGTTCCCATGCACCTACTTTTCATCTTCTTCTCGTTAACTTTGGAAAGTGCTACTAAAGGTAACTTAGCGAGCTGTTGCATTGCATCTTGCGGTTTGTCAAAATTGCAGACATATTTTATCTAAATTAGGGGGAATGAATGTTTAAGCTCGTGGAAAGGGTGTCAGTCAAGTGTGTGAAGGTAAAAACAGAGTTAACATTTCGGGTCCGGTGACCATATCTAGAATAACTTTAAATAAAAAAATGTCATATTTGAACAGCATATTCTCTTTCAGTAATTTGTTAGGATAAAACAATTTCCTAAGATTGTCATGTTTTGGCACCGTTTCCTTAATTTCAAGTAAATGGAGGAATGAAGGGATCATGTGACCTGTTATGAAATGCACTTAGCTTACCTGAATCCCTTGGTTGTTAAAGGTAAAGAAATGTTACAAGGTCAAATGGAAATCAAGGAATCCAACGCCATTTAAAAATCCCTTTGATTGGTCTGACTGTTGTTGCAACTCCACTTTCCTGACTATCTCACAGATTAGACATTTGTCTCATAAAACCTATCTAAAAGCCTTGAGTAATTTCAATGAGCCAACTTTTAGTTGTAATGCTTCTAGAATTTCAAGACTTTTTGGAGATTATAGCCAATGGCTGCACAATCTCTGCAGTTACTTCTTTGAAAACTCTAGGATGCAAACAATCAAGTTCTGGGACTTGTCGATCTTTAGACCTAATAATTTTCCCAGTACCTTTACCCGGGTGATCATGATTGTTTTCGTTTTCTTCCTCACTTCTGCCTCTTGATTTTCACTCCTTTTTTGGGAAGTTTTCTAAAACGCCTATAGTGAAGACAAATGCAAAATACCTGTTCAATGTTTCTGCATTAAATCCAGTTCTATCCTTTATTAACTGTTTTCTGGAATGTAATATCTGCACTAAGAAGGAGGGAGATTATGCTTCAGTTATACAAGCCAGGGTGAGATAACATCTGGAGTTTTAAACACAGTACTGGTTCCCTTACTTAAAGATGGCTATAACTGCTTCAGAAGCAATACAGCAAAGGCTCACGATACAAATACCTGGAATGGGTTGTTTGTCTTGTGAGACTTGGCTCATGTCTTCTGAGTTTAGAACAGTAAGAGGTGTCTTGACTGAAACATGAAAGATCCTGAAGGATCTTCAAAGGTTGAATGTGAAGAGTCTGTTTCCTTAAGTGGGAGATCCTTGAACTGGGTGTTGTTATTTGAAAATAAAGATCACTCACTGAAAACGGATATGGAAATTTCTTTTCATTGTCAGTTCATGAGCCTTTGGAACTCTCTTCCTTAAGATAACGTGGAAGTTGTGTCCTTAAGTATTTTTCAGATAAGTGTGGATAGATTGTTGATAAACAAAGGAGTGAAAGGTTATCAGCGGTCGGCAGGAATGTGGAGTCATCATATCAGCAAATACCTTATTGAATGGTGGAGCCGGCTCAAGGGACCAAATGACCTTCTTCCTTTCCTGAGCTGCATGTTCTTCTGTATGTTTGTTTAATGTTAGTCTGTTCTGTCGCTCTATCCTGTTGAACCTTTCCTGGCTGCACAAACACGAAATCCTACAAATGAATTGGCATTATATTCAGTTCAAAGATATGTCTGTAAAAGAGAGCGGTACGTCTCATCTGACTTAAGAAATTAAATTCTGTAAATTTTTCAGCATTCGCCATTTGAACTGCATAGTTTGCATTGTGGCTGCTTAGAGGCTATAAGTTACTCCTGGTTACAGTACTTCCACAAATACAACATAAACTTCTTATTGCCTGTTTCTCAAAAATTCCATTATAAATCATTCATTCTTTTTTCTGAACACCTTGAAGCAATTCACATAATCTTTAGCAGAAACCACAGTGTCTTGTGTCACATTCCCGAGAACAGCTATGCTATAGCAGTGCAAAGTGTTGCTAAATTGGATTGTGTGCCATTCTTCATCATCTTCACTCTTGCCTAAAGTTAAAATAAAATTATTTTATCATCTACTTCAGTAAGAAAATCAAAGATACAGGTGGATTCACTCTAGCTGCATTTTTGGCACTAGGGTGAACCATAAATAATGTAAAATTTAGGGGATAGACTAAAAAAAAACTTACAAGAATATAGCTAAATATGCATTTCAATTTTACAGCCCCCATTCCACACCCTCCTCAATCTAACCTGCCGTCAGCTTTATAGCCGGCACAATTTTTTAAAAAAATTATTCACTGGCTAGGCCAGCATTTATTGCCCCATCCCTAACAGTTAAGAGTCAACCATGTTGCTGTGGTCTGGAGTCACTTGTAGGCCAGACCAGGTAAAGATGGCAGTTTCCTTCCCTGAAGGACATTAGTGATCCAGGTGGGATTTTCTGACAATCGACGGTGGGGATTTGTGGTCATCATTAGACTCTTCATTCCACACTTTTTTTGAATTCAAGAGTCTCAATAAAAGTGTGTAATTTGGAGCATTGATGGTGATGTAACACTTGATGAGACAATTTACATTATTGTGGTGGGAATGAGGGATGGTGAGAAATGCTCTCATTTTATAGTGAATGAGCAGCCTTCCACTAAATGAAGCAATCTCACAGCAATTCAACGCATTGCCTTCCATCATATCACACTTCTAAGGGAGTGTCAGAAATGATGTTGGATTTGAAGAAAAATTTCAAAGGAACCAACAAGGATCAATCTCAATAATATCACCTTGAAATCCTGCCAATTATTTTACATTGCTACATAGGGGTCTGGCTGTGAATCACTTAGCATTGTCAGAAATAGGTGTGAGTATCAAATATCATACAACTATAAAACTGTCCGTCTGAGAAGGCTTCAACACCGACTGTGTTTGCCTGAGTAGTTGCATGGACGATTGTTATTATCCTAAATGTAGCTAGTGGCTTCCTGGAAGTCAAGCCTAGAAGAGATTAAATGAGTACATTTCTGAAATGTTATGACAGGCTGGACAAAAGCTGACCTGTAGCTGGACACCTGAAGAAGCTTATTCACTTTAAAAATAACATCAGATCGTACTGGTGCGAAAAAAGCTCGTACTTTCCAATTTTCAGATGGCAAAGTACTTTGCTATTTGTTACACTAGACAAGCACCATATATTGCCACCTCTAGTTCGTCGAAATGTGAAAAAATACCCTTTTCTTTGATCTGCAAAATTGCATCTGAGGTAATGCAGGCTGTTTTTTGCCACTATACATGGCCTTCAAATAGGTCTACCTTGCAAGGAATGTCACTTTTAATGCAAACTTATTGATGAAAGCAGACATTGCCAATTGAAGTGAGAGATGGGATGGAGTGATTGATTCAAAACCCTTTTACGTTATATGAAATAGCCAAACAATTTTACTTATTTTTCAATCATTCTCAGATATCTGCATCACTAGCAATGCCAGACCATAATGGTCTTCCTGCGTCACCACAGAGAAGTAGCTGTAGGAAGCAGCTTAGTGGCTCACTAAGTTGCTTCGCTGTCCGCTTAAAGCCACACCTTGGCACAGGAGTGGAACCATACATGCAAGTCAAATTAGTTGAGGACTATAGGTTTCCACCATGAATCATTTGTGATTTTATGCCGTATAACAGTCGTTTTTACAGAAAGCAGCTTTTAGGTTGTAGCTGTTTATAACCGAATACAAATTCTCAAACTGGTGTGGCAGGATTACAAAGCCACATTCCCTGGGTTATTGAACTATGCCTCAGGATTATTAGTTGAGTATCATGACCACTATGCTGCCATTGACAATATGCTATTGATTATGTCCAATACAGGTCACCAGCTCAAGTGTTTCAATGAGTCACTGCATCCTCTTCCTAGCGCTGAATTTTGCTTCCGTTTTGTCTTCAATAATGAATATACCTTTATTCAATGACGGAAAGTTGCATGGCACATGACATGTAACCTTTACTATGATCTCAGTGGTGTATTGTGCACTGACCACTTGAAGCTATATTCCGTGTTGTTATTCAGAAGCGCATTGATATTTTATTGAGTTTTGTAGTCACGTCCACTTTCACTTCCCTGAGAAGACTTCATGATTTTTTTAGAGATAACAAGGTGTAGAGCTGGATGAACACAGCAGGCTAAGCAGCATCACAGGAGCAGGAAGGCTGACGTTTCGGGCCTAGACCCTTCTTCAGAAATGGGGGAGGGGAAGGGGGTTCTGAAATAAATAGGGAGAGAGGGGGAGGCGGATAGAAGATGGATAGAGGAGAAGATAGGTGGAGAAGAGACAGACAGGTCAAAGAGGTGGGGATGGAGTCAGTAAAGGTGAGTTAGGTGGGGAGTTAGGGAGGGGATAGGTCAGTCCAGGGAGGACGGACAGGTCAAGGGGGCGGGATGAGGTTAGTAGGTAGAAGATGGGGGTGGGGCTTGAGGTGGGAGGAAGGACAGGTTATGGAGGCAGGGACGAGCTGGGCTGGTTTTGGGATGCGGCTGGGGGAGGGGAGATTTTTAAGCTTGTGATGTCTGTCCTCCCTGGACCGACCTATCTCCTCCCTACCTCCCCACCTATACTCACCTTTACTGGCTTCAGCTCCACCTCTTTGACCTGTCTGTCTCTTCTCCACCTATCTTCTCCTCTATCCATCTTCTATCCGCCTCCCCCTCTCTCCCTATTTATTTCAGAACCCCCTTCCCCTTCCCCATTTCTGAAGAAGGGTCTAGGCCCGAAACGTCAGCGTTTCTGCTCCTCTGATGCTGCTTGGCCTGCTGTGTTCATCCAGCTCTACACCTTGTTATCTCAGATTCTCCAGCATTTGCAGTTCCTACTATCTCCTTCATGACTTTTTTCTTTAGTTTGCCTTGTTCTCGTCCTTTATATTTATTATACTTTGAAAATCTGATAATGACATCTCTTTCACCAGCAAGAATGATGCTTCACTTGTATGCCTTGACATCCTTAAAACACCTATGAGTCATGTTTCAGCTTCTTAAATTTCATTAGATTGCATTAGGCTGTCAAAGAACATCCTCCCAACGTTCAGAGGGTTGCAGGATTTGGAATTCAATGGGATGTGGGAACATTTAAGAATACTGGAAACAGTCTCATTCATTATTTGGTCATTCTTCTGCTCTGTAATGCTGGGTTTCCTCATTTTCTTTTGGTAGAATTGACCAAAGAAAGAGGAGCTGCTTTACTCATGCTAGAAATACTCCATATGAATGTTTCGACATCTCTACTTCTCTCTTTGCCTTTAAGATGCTCCTTAAATACAAAACTATGTGCATCCGAATTAAGAGATAATAGGTACTGCAGATGCTGGAGAATCCGAGATAACAAGGTGTGGAGCTGGATGAACACAGCAGGCCAAGCAGCATCATAGGAGCAGGAAAGCTAGACGTTTCGGGCCTAGACCCTTCATCAGAAAAGGTCTAGGCCCGAAACATCAAGCTTTCCTGCTCCTATGATGCTGCTTGGCCTCTTGCATCCGAATTAAGACCAGGAAGAGGATATTTGGTTGCTTGGGCTCACACTGTCACATAAGATCATTGCTAATTACTCCACGCATTCAGTTTACTCTATATTCCTGTCATTTCTGATAATCTGTCACTTCCTCACTTATCAGTCGGGCTATTTGTGTCTTAATAATACTTAGTAGCTCTTATTCCACTGCCTTTTGAGGAGGATAGTTCCAAAGACTTTTAATCCTCTGTGAGAGAAAAGGATTCTCCTTATCTCTGTCTGAAATAGATGACACCTCCATTTTAAACAGTGACGCCATGAGAGCAACATATGTCTTGCCAGTGAAGACCCCTTACTCTGCAATAGAAACAGGGATAGGCTTTTCAGCCCTTCAACATTGTTCTGCCATTTATTGAGATCATGGCTGCTCCATGGCTGAACTCCTTATACCCACTTTTTGCCCATCGCCCTCCATAGCTTTGCTTGACAGCAAATGCAAGTCAAGCCTGTCCAAACTTGGCACATAACACAACCCTCTCATTCAAAGGATTAATCTTGTAAACTTTCTCTAAAGTACTTCGAATGCATTCACATTATTCCTTACATAAGGTGGCCAAGACTGTGCACAGGACTCAAGATGTGGTTGGTGCCTGTCTAAGCGAATCATACCCTCCCTTCTTTAGTACTGGATTCCCTTTGCAATAAGTGGCAACTTTCTGTTAACTTCCTCATTATATGCTGTACTGCAGCTAGCCTTTTGTGAGTCATTTATTTGGTCACCAGATCCTTGGCTACTCCAAGCTCTGCAGTGTCTCGCTGTTTAGATCATATGCTTCTTTGTTATTCTTCATGTCAAAATGGTCAATTTCACATTTTCCCAAATCATAGTGTATTTGCCGAACCTTTGGCTATTCAGTCAATATCTTTTGCCATTTCAGATTCAGAGTCCAAAAAATAGCCTTTACATGATGGTATTGGAAATTAGCCCTGAAGAAATCTGTCATAAGCTTTAGTGCAAGCCGAAAGAGCCATCTTTCAATGCAATATTTTAAAAATAAGTGATAATTAACTCAGAGATAAAAGGTACTGCAGATGCTGGAGAATCCGAGATAACAAGCATGGGGCTGGATGAACACAGCAGGTCAAGCAGCATCATAGAATTAACTCAGTTGGTCCCACGCTCAATATTTTTAACAGATAGATTTGTAAGAAATATGGACATTAAACATGAATGTCACCACTTTAATTTGCTATGTATTTGCATGATTGATCGATCTTATGGATTTAAGTTTTATTTACAAAGGTTTTGGAAGGACTGAATATCATGTGTGAACCTTGTGACGTTGTTTTACCTCTCAACTAATACCATCAGAGGTGAATTATCTGGTCATTACTGTCTGTGGACCTTTGCTGTGTGCAGTTTGGTCACAGCGTTTCACCACATTAAAGCAATAATTATAGTTTTAAAATACTTCATTAATGTAAATCACTTTGAGAAATCAAGAACAATGTTACATCAATTCAAAGTCTTTCTTCTCCCTTTAGTATCATCCTGCTTAGAGTGAAGCAAACTAATTTTACACATCTGGTCAAGCATAATTTTCACCATGGTTGTGTTTAACAAATCAAATAGATTCTTGAAAAAGTGACTGCAGTATGAATAAAGTCAATGTTACAAGAAGTGTATATCAGTGTTTTTTCACAAACTGACAAGATGTCTTAGAAAAAGCTTCTTTGAAGGGTTCATCAAATGGTTCATGAGGAACTGTACTGTCAAATAATTTCAGAGACAGTAGGAACTGCGGATACTGGAGAATCTGAGATAACAAGGTGTAAAGCTGGATGAACACAGCAGGTCAAGCAGCATCATAGGAGCAGGAAAACTTGACGTTTCGGGCCTAGACCCTTCTTCAGAAATAAGGGAGGAGAAGGGGGTTCTGAAATAAATAGGGAGAGAGGGGGAGGCGGATAGAAGATGGATAGAGGAGAAGATAGGTGGAGAGGAGACAGACCGGTCAAAGAGGTGGAGCTGAAGCCAGTAAAGGTAAGTGTGGGTGGGGAGGAAGGGAGGAGATAGGTCGGTCCAGGGAGGATGGACAGGTCCAGGGGGCGGGATGAGGTTAGTAGGTAGGAGATGGGGGTGGGGCTTGAGGTGGGTGGAGGGGATAGGTGGGAGGAAGGACAGGTTAGGGGGGGCGGGGACGTGCTGAGCTGGTTTTGGAATGCAGTTGGGGGAGGGGAGATTTTGAAGCTTGTGAAGTCCACATTGATACCGTTGGGCTGCAGGGTTCCCAAGCGGAATA
The DNA here is from genome assembly GCA_024137785.1 of Ginglymostoma cirratum. NCBI lineage: Eukaryota > Metazoa > Chordata > Chondrichthyes > Orectolobiformes > Ginglymostomatidae > Ginglymostoma > Ginglymostoma cirratum. Next base: position 14,641,072 of record JAHRHZ010000266.1, read on the forward strand.
TGAGTTACTGTTCCTGCAACCTTCGGGTAGCATTGTTGTGGCACTGCAGGAGGCCGAGGATGGACATGTCATCTGCGGAATGGGAGGGGGAGTTGAAATGGCTCGCGACTGGGAGGTGCAGTTGTTTAGTGCAAACTGAGCGTAGGTGTTCTGCAAAGCAGTCCCCAACCTCTGCTTGGTTTCCCCGCTGTAGAGGAGGCCTCAACGGGCAGTGGATGCAGTATACCACATTAGCAGATGTGCAGGTGAACATCTGCTTGATGTGGAAGGTCTTCCTGAGGCCTGGGATGGGGGTGAGGGGGGAGGTGTGGGGGCAGGTGTAGCACTTCCTGCGGTTGCAGGGAAAAGTGCCGGGTGTGGTGGGGCTGGAGGGGAGTGTGGAGCGGACAAGGGAGTCACGGAGAGAGTGGTCGCTCTGGAAAGCAGATAAGGGTGGGGAGGGAAAAATGTCTTCGGTGGTGGGGTCAGATTGCAGATGGCGAAAGTGTCGGAGGATGATGCATTGGATCCGGAAGTTGATGGGGTGGTACGTGAGGATGAGGGGGATTCTGTTTTGGTTTTTATTGTGGGGACGGGGTGTGAGGGATGAGTTGCGGGCAATGCGGGAGACACAGTCGAGGGCGTTCTCAACCACTGAAGGGGGGGAAGTTTCGGTCCTTGAAAAACAAGGACATCTGAGATGTACGGGAGTGGAATGCCTCACCTGGGATCAGATGCGGCGGAGGCGAAGGAATTGGGAATAGGGAATGGCATTTTTGCAGGAAGGTGGGTGGGAGGAGGTGTATTGTAGGTAGCTGTGGGAGTGCCCAAAACAAGGATGCTAATGTGGCCCAACCAAACAGTACCATCTTCTCAAGCTACATAAATTGTTGTTACCTTTAACAATTTTCTTTATTTAAAAATGCAAAACTCTAGCTTTGTGTGTCTTTTTGGCCATGTTTAAAAGCACCAGCAGGAATATAAAGTTGTTTGAGAGACAGGAAGAGAAGTATACAGTTAATTACTGAAGAAGAGCTAGAAATTGGGAAGCAGGAACGAGTGCTTGATATAACTGCACAGAGGCCGGTATCCCATCACCAACTCACCCTTTATTTATTTCTGTGCAGCACACAGGCTTGTGTCCAGCCACCTTGAGTCAGTCCCCTGAACTGAGGAGATTCTAAATCAGATTGAAGAGAATTAGCTTTATTGTCATATGTTCTCAATTGAGTAAAGTGAAATGTTCACAGTCACTGCATTACAGTGCCATCTTAGGTACAAAAGCACCTCGGTATAGATACTTAAGATAAAATTCTTAGGAAGCAAGAAAGAAGTAGAAAAATAAAGAAATGCACAGTCCAGAATTATAGGTCATCGGAATAAATTAGATAAAAAGCATAATAAGTTCAGAATATCAGTCTTTCTTTCCTTTCCATGCTGGCATCTAGCATCAAGGGAGACCCCACCGCCTCGCCTCTGCCTGTACCGACCCCTGTTTATATTTTTTTACCTTTGTAACTGAGGAGATTCCAGATCCCCTATATATATATTTCATTCTGAATCCCCTATTTATATGTTTCTGCTGCGCAGTAGTCGTGCTTATGTTTGCCCACAGCACTCGTGTTGTGTGTGCGTAAGTGCAGGGACTCAGTGAAGACATTATTGTGCAAAGGACTTTGTTCAATATTTCCACCACCAGGAAAAAGACCCACGTGACCAAGAAACCAATACCAAACAAAGCCCGATAAGTGCAATGTTGGTGTGTAATTCCCTGTTTATGTTGGTCCACCAGGGTTTCCTGATTGGCCCAGGTTAACAACCCCAATCAAGAATCTCGTAGTCAATAAGATCCCCCGTGGTTCCAATCACTACAGTGCTTGATGCACTTTTATTCAAGATGACTTTGACGTAGGGGACACTGGGCTGAAATTTCACAGGCATTGATCTGCATTCCTGTGGAACACCCACTTTGGAGTGCCTGGCCTCATTTGAATTTCCGACTCAGCTGTGGGTAATAATTAACCACCCAGAGAACCCCAGAATAGAACTAGTCTCATTTTTCTTGCTAGAAAAGTAAACAAAAAGAAGAGCAACAATTGAAGATGGATCTACCTTTTTGCAGCCTGCAGTGACAGAAAGTTATCCCCGGTGACGACACTTGAAAGATACCTCATTTTCTGCAGAACATTTTAGGACATTGCTAATGCTGTGACAGGCTTTATATAATTGAAGGCTTTTCCTCTTTTTCACAAACTTATCAAACTTCCACCTTCGATTATCACACAAATTTAGCTGCAGTTGTTGTTGCTTATTCAGATCAGTTTATGCATGAAATCTCATCCAGTATTTGATGAACATTATACTCTTTAATATTAGGTTCATTTTCATCCAAGATTCCCTCTCAGTTGATTTGATATGTTAGAGGTCTGTGTCCACATTTTGGTATGAATATTTTTTGTTCCATTTCAATGGACAAGCACTATTGTAGTTTCAAGCTGTTTGAGACTGCTGTAATGCTACAATCATCAGTCCATAGAGCAAGATGTATAACTTGTTGCTGGAAGTTAAACTGCTAGTTACACACACAATCAGCATTCTGTCAAACAAGATAATTTAATTTTAATTTGTGGTCATGTGTGTCCAATACAGAATACAGAACTGCCAGCTCATCCAGTAGAACTCCAAATTTTGCAAGTGTGAAAGCATGGTTTCTTACAGGGGTTCGTTTGAAGTCCTGGTAATGAAAAAGACCTATTCAAGTTGATCTCATAACATTTTGCACTAGTGCCCTTTGACATTGGATCTTAATTCGATTCATTCACAGAATGTGGGCATCATTGAGATTTATCGCCCATTCCTACTTGACGTTGAAAAGGTTGCTGTAAAGCTACTTCATGTTTCACTGCAACCCGTGAAGTGCAACAGTACTATTAAACTGAGAGTGACACGACAATGATCCAGCACTTGAATTAGCCAGCTACTTTTACAATGATGCAGTTCTGAAAATACTTTTTCTTTAATATGGCAGTTTGACTGTTATTTGAGTCTTTCTTTTTGACCATTATATATTTTGAAGAGACTGCTGCCCTGACCAGTTGTGCAATCAGTTTGTTAGCATGCAAGTGAAAATTAGGTAGAAAATTGTTGCCAGCAAAGAAATTGGAACTGTCTTCCTTGCAGTGACTTTTGAGATATAAAGTGCTAATGAAAGCAATTTCTGATGGCTCCAAAATGTGGGATTTCAAGAAATAAATACAATTCAAGTGATTTAAATGGCATGCAAATCTCTTGGGCAGCTTCTATGCCAGACTTCTGGACATTCTAAGTTCAAACTCTGACCCCTCAGTGATGCTTTCAAACTCATTAGTGCAGAGGCACTGACAATCAGGAGCCCAGTTGACATATGGTCAAAGCCTGAAACTGTCCTGATAATCTATCTTTACGAAAATGAAAGGAGCTGGAAAATTTCTGTGCATTTATTGTTCTCCAGTTAGCATCTGAGGTGAAACATTAAGGCAAAACTGTAGGGTGCTTGAAGTTCTTTCTAAAACAAGTTTCCACTGAAAGACAAGTAGCGAAGCTGTTTTGTTCTCTAAGTTTGTCAATCCTCGCTGACGTGGTTATGTACCAATCAATCATTGTGACATCCCTTGCAACTAAGTAAGCTCTGTGAAAGGTGTTTCCCATGGCGGCAAGCAGCAGTTAAGAGATATCTTGGGAAAGATACACTTCATGCGAAGTAGATTATACAAAATATCACAACCTGACAGCAAGTGGTCACTCAGAGGAAAGCTATTAAACATATTTAGCAAAGTTCAACCAATTGCCACTTGCAAAACTATCTCTTGTGTTGCTTCCTCAGAAGACAGTCGACAGTGTGGTTAGACTGATGATAGACAGACTCATTAACCTGGATGTACTGCTCTGCTTCGCAACGAGGCAGAGCAGTAAAATGGAAATGTAACATTTTGATTTATAATACAATTACAAACACCATCGGAGCCTTTCTACAGAATTTAAAGTTGACAATGAACTAATTTTATCTTTAATTACCACAGCAAGACTGTAGAGTGGCAGTACTTACAAGGATACCGTAAGTTTCAAGTTGAAAAATCATTAACTCTCTGCGCTCATCATTGTAAGTTCCCACACATTAAAGCATTTTTTGACTGAAAATATAATGCATTCCAGTTAGTAAAAATAATTGATGCTTTACAATTTCATGACTTGCTGCTCAGTCCCTCTTACTTATGTGATGCTAAGAGCAAGTTATTACACTTGGGCACCCTCCAGTTTCTCTTTACAAGGTCATCGGGCAAATAAACAGATGGTAGATGAAAGATATACTCTGGTTAAGTTGTAGCCATTAGATAAAGTAAAGGAAAAAAAAATAAAATGTAGCAGCTCTTTGAGTCCCTATTGGATTATCTACTGGATATGGTTTGTCAGTAGTTTGTACCCTCCAGAAAGTTTCTTTCTTGTTAACACAAATGATTCAATATAATTTATTAAATAGCATTGAATGAGCGTGACTTGACTGTGCCAGAATATTCTGCACAACAAATTGAGGTAGACAGGGGAAAAAAATGGAAATGGATTGATGAAGTTGCAGTCCTTAATGTCGGTGCAGCAAAATGTATCTAAAAATAAGCAACATATTTAGTTGATTGAATTCAGCCTCCCACAGAGGAAGGCCTTCATCTTTTTGAATTCATGGGATATGGGCTTTGGTGGCTGGGCCAGCATTTATTGCCCATCCCTAATTTCCATTGAGAAGGTGATGGTGAGCTGTCCCCTTGAACCACTGCAGGCCATGTGTTGTTGGTAAGCTCACAAGGCAAGGGAGGCCCTCGGTTTTGACTCAACAACAATGAAGGAATGATGATGTATTTCCAAGTCAGAATGATGTGTAACTTTCAGGGGGGATCTTGCAGGTGGTGGTGTTCCCCAAGTATGTACTGCACGTGTCCTTCTCGATGGTAGTGGTCATGCGTTTGGAAGGTGATGTCTAAAGAGCCTTGGCGGATCTGATGGTATCATCAACATAGATGATGCACTCAACTGATAATGAGTGGCAGTGGTGAAGGGGCTGAGTGTTTTTGAACACTCAAGCAGACTACTTTGTCTTGGGTGGTGTCGAACTGCTTGCGAGTTGTTGGAACTGCACTCATCCAGACAAATGGGGAGTATTCCTTCACATCCCTGACTTGTGCCATGCAGATGGTGGCAGAAGGTGAGTTATGCACTGGAGATGTCATAGCCTCTGACCTGCTATTCCAGCCATAGTATTTATGTAGCTGATCTAGTTCAGTTTCTGGCCCATGATAGCCTTGTTTTTGGGAGATAATCATTGCCTGTCACTTCTGTCGTGTGAAGGTTATTTTGTCACTTGCCATTTATCATCACAAAGCTGGATGTTGTCTATTCTTGTTGCATTTGCAAGTCGACGTTTTCCCAGTATCTGAGGAGTTGTGAGTGGTGCTAGACATTGTACAATCATCAGCAAACATCCCACCTCTGATCTCATGATGGTATAAAGGTCTTTGGTGAAGCAGCTGAAGATGGTAGAGCCCAGGATACTACCCTGGGGAGTTCCAAAAGTGACAACCTCGGTCTGAAATGATTAACCTCCAGCATTCACAACCTTTTTTGCTATTTATGACTCTTAACTGTGGAAATACTTCCTCCAATTCACATTGACTCCAGATTTGCTGGGGTTGCTTTAAGCCACATTCAATCAAATGGTACTTTGAGGTCAAGGGCATTCACTCTTATCTCTTGAGTTTGTTTTCTTTTGTCTGTACTTTGACCATTTTCGTAATAAGGTTAGAAGCTGCATAACATATACAGAACTCAACTGGGCATAATTGAGAAGCTACTTGCTGAGTAAGTGCTGCTTGGTAGCACTATCATCAAAATTTCCCATTGCTTTGCTGATGATTGACAGTTGATAAATTGGGCATTAATTAGCCAGGTTGGATTACGTCAGAAAGAGTCCATCACGGACCATTTACTTAGCATTTCTGGCAAAAGGTGGTTGCAAATGCATCAGCCTTGTGTTTTGCATTAATAGGCTGGGATCCTCCATTGTTGAGGAAGGATTTATTTATGGAGTCTGCTTCTTGTTTTATTTGTTTAATAATGCACCATCATTCACAACTGGATATGGCAGGACTGCAGAGTTTATATATGACCCCAATTGGTTGTGGGATTGGTTAGCCTGTCACAGGCTGCTTTGACTGTCGGCGTACAAGTCATCTCTTGCCGTAGTTTCAGCTGCTTTAAATGTCATTTTTAATTATGCCTGGCATGCCCTCCTGCATTGAACCAAGTTTAATCCCTCAAACTGATAATGGTAGAGTAGGGGATATGCTGGGCCATGACATTTCAGTGTGTGCTATTCATAAGTTGCACTGCAGTAATTCACCACGGCTGCTTGGTGAACAGCAAGTTCTAAACCCACCACCTCCAAACCATAGAATGACAAGAGAAGAAGGTGCACGGAAACACCACTATCCGGAAGTTCGTCTCCAAGTCTCATACCCTTCTCATCGAACTAGATCTCCTTGCCTTCGCTGTCAAAATCCTGGAACTCCCACTTTAATAGCACTGTGGGTATCTCCTGTATCCCAACACTGCAGCTTCTTTTACAAAGAAAGCTCAATTCCACCTTCTCCAGGGCAATTCAGGAAGGGCAGTAAATGCTGGCCCAACCAATGACACCCACGTCCCATAAACAAATAAAAATATACTGGTGAAAATGCTGCCTTTCTGCAAAACAACATCCCAGATGTCCTCGTTTTTCAAGGACCGCAATTTCCTCTCCACAATGGTCGAAAACGCCCTTGACCACATCTCACATGTTTCCGGCACCTCAGCCCTCACACCCCGTCCCTCCAATAACAACAAAGGCAGAATTGCCCTTGTCCTCACATATCACCTCATCAACCTCCGGATTCAACGCATCATTCTCCACCACTCCTGCCACCTGCAATCTGACCCCATTACCAAGGATGTATTTCCCTCCCCACCCGTATCTGCTTTCCAAGGGACCGCTCTCTCCATGACTCCTTTGTCCGCTCTACACTCCCCACTAGCCCCACCACACCTGGCACTTTTCTCTGCAACCGCAGGAAGTGCTACACCTGCCCCTACACCTCCCCCCTCACCTCCATCTCAGGCCCCAAGAAAACCTTCCACATTAAACAGATGTTCACCTGCACATCCGCTAATGTGGTATACTGTATCCACTGTTCCCGTTGTGGCCTCCTCTGCATCGGGGAAACCAAGCGGAGTCTCGGAGACTGCTTTGTGGAGCACCTACACTTGGTTCATGACAAACGACAACACCTCCCAGTCGCGAACTACTTCAACTCCCCCTCCCACTTCTTGGACGACATGTCCATCCTGGGCCTCCTCCGGTGCCACAAAGATGCCACCCGAAGGCGGAGGAATAGCACCTCATATTCCGCTTGGGAACCCTGCAGCCCAGTGGTCTCAATGTGGACTTCACAAGCTTCAATGGTCTCAATGTGGACTTCACCCCCGACCTCATCCCAAGACCAACCTATCTCGCCCCTGCCTCCTTGACCTGTCCATCTTCCCTCCCCCCCCCCCCCCCCCCTCCTCACTGACCAACCCCCATCCCAACTCTCTACCTACGCTCACTTTTACTGACTTCATCTCCACCTCCTTGACCTGTCTGTCTTCTCTCCACCTAACTGCTCCTCTATCCACCTTCTATCATCACCTCCCCTTCTCTCTGTTTATTTCAGAGACCCCTTCCCCTCCCCCATTTCTGCAGAATGGTCCAGACCCGAAACGTCGGCTTTCTTGCTCCTCTAATGCTGCCTGGCCTGCTGTGTTCATCAGCTCTACACCTTGTTATCTCAGACTCCAGCATCGGCAGTTTCTGCTATCTTGAAGATCCCATTTTTCCTCAGTTGGCTGTAAAAGACTCGATGGCACAATTTGGTGAAGATAGTGGGAGTCCTCTGATGTTCTGGTTTAAAATGTACGTAACATAGTCATTATCGCATTGCCATTTATTGTCAAATAAATTCAGGTTTTCTGCTTTGTACCTACAGGTTTGTAAATTGCTTTGGAACTTGAAGGTCATGAAACAAAGCTATGTTAATTCAAATTCTCTTCTTTAATCAACTGTGAAGTTATTGTTAAAACCAGAAAATACATGCCAATTAAATTAAGCCCTTCCCTGTTGTGATAAGTGATTGAATTTAATGAAGTTACATGTAGGTCTGTATACATGTAATTAATTATTTGAAACAAGTATCCTTAAATTGTCAATATTGCACAAAAATGTTCTGCTTCTTCTTGCTTTACTTGCTTCTTCTGCTTCTGCTTGAATGACCAATCCATAATTAAACTGACAAATGTGATTACACGAAATGAATTCGCTAATACTTGACATTTCACCAGCTGGGACCTGAAAATAACCAGCAGCGTGGAAGTCAAGTATACCTGACAAATTCCTTAACACCGATAAAACTGCACTAAACTGTAAATCAGCATGAAATTCATCACATAAATCAGGTTCTTGAGCACAATCACATTGCCTGCTGGACAGATCCAATAAAATACATTAAAACCAAATCCCATGATGTCCTTTGCGTTATAGCAACCTCCTTGTGCACTTCTCAATTTCTTTGCAGTGACCTAATTAGCTTTAGTGTTGCCCATTCCTTTTTATATGTTTCTTGGGTTGATAACATGTACGAAGTAGCGTTGATTATGCTTGGAAATAGTGTCAATATAGTGACAAACAAGTGGAATGTTCCTCAGAAGCCTCCACAACAGGTTCATGCGTGGAAGTTGTCACATAACATGGAAGCAGGTCATCGAACTAATTCAAACGTTGCAATTCACTGGCCAGGGAAACAATACAATAATTTGTTTTCAAAGCCTAGTCCTTCTGTACAAGATTTACAGAATTATTGTGCTTCGTTGCACAGAATTTATCACATCTTTATCAAGTATAGCTTTTAATTTATTAAATGCCTTCATGCCCTTGTTTTTAGAAGTTAATTTAAAAACATTTTATTGTTTATTAATAATTTTGACAAGAATTGAACATTATGCTTATGAGAATCGAGTCTTCAGGCAATCCAGAGTACCAAGTCAATTAAAAATCTACAGCTTTTAAGATAGAAAAATATTTCCCCAAAGCAGGACCCACAAGTAATATCCGGGAAATGGGCAGAGAAGACCAAATGCCTGATCAGAAAAGAGCCTAAATAAATAATGTATCAGAGCTGGAGTTTTAGGGAGTTCCTAAGTTTATTTCATTGAAATTGCAGCTGCTAATGCTGGTGAAAAGTAAGAATGGTACACAAGAGGGTGGAGACATTAATACTCAGTGAGGTAAGCATTGCACCATTATTTTATCTTCACTATGCCTGTTGTGGCATCTTAAAACCATCTTCTTAGATTGTTAGAGTGGAGAAGAAAAGCCTGATGGCTCCATTAAATCTGTTCTGGCTCTCTGAAAGAGCTGTCCATTTAGACCTATTTCCCTGCCCTAACTCAATAATCTGTTTCAGTTATTATCACATTAACTCACTTCAAGGTCTTGTGGATTTAAGTTTCCACCACTATTTCCATTGTTGCTAATAATGCCTGGGGAAAATAAAATTTCAAAAGACCTTGTTGTTCAGGTGATATCTTAAATTTATGCCCCCTTCTTATCAACGTACAGATAATAGTTTTTCCTGGTCAGGCATGTTATGTCAGACCCCTGGAGCAGGCAGGACATGGATCCAAGTGTGGCCTTGAGATACAGACACTACCACTGTACCATAAGAGCCTCATAAATCTGGGGAGTTCATCACGTTAGATGTTTTTTAATCAATCTGTTTAGAGGTATTGTTGGAGCAGACCTGAGGGGCAGGGACACAACCACAATTTTATCAATCCCTCAAACACATCCTTACCATTTTTTCCAATGAAACTCCAGAGCCTGTCATAACTGAAGCCTGCATTCACCTCACTAAATCACATTTTTGCATCTTAAGCTCTTTTTTAAATAAAATCTAATATCGCAAGTACAAAACTTTACCAAAAATTAAACCTTATTAATTTCTCCCACAACTTTAAAGATTTGTGCATCCTGAATCGAGAGAAATTTCTGCTCCTCTAGTTCTTTTGGGATTTACATTTCACAATACATTTCATGACATATATCATCCTGCATTTCTCTGCATTAAACAACATCTGATGTTTAAAAGCCCAGTCTGTCAGTCTATGCGCTGTTGTTGCTGTTAATCCTCTTCATTGTTCGATATATGTCTGATCAAGAAGAGGAATGGCAAATATTCTACCATTTCAGTATTTTGTTACCATTCACAAGTTGAGGCATCATAAAATCAGTGATTTTTTTTCTGCTCAGGAGGAGACCATTTAGCCTACTATAGCTATGCTACCTCTTTCAAAGTGCTTTCCAATTCCTTTTCTTTCCCCACCTTTTTCTTGAGCATTTTAAGTTTTCCTTTTGATAAATTTTGTTCCTTAAAAGCTGTTATGAGCTTTGCCTCCACCAATATATCTGTTAGGGCTGAGAGTCCTCTGTGTTATATATGTCTTTCTTTCGAAAAACCAGAAGCTTGCTGTCTCAGGAACTTCACTTGGCAATGGGAGATGTGAACTGGAGGCTACATTTGTATCACACAGCTGTACTTCTTTTAACAATTCTGCAAGATGTCCAGTTGAACAACGTGGGATCATAATAAAGGAAAAAGTTAGAATTAATTTTGCCATATTTTTGATAGCAGTGTAGCTCAGACAAATTTAAAATGTTAATGAATGGCATTCAACTTTGTTCAAGTAACTTGACCAGTTGAAACATTTTTTTAAAAAAATGAATGATTGTTCACTTTGTTGCAAGTAAACAAAAATTTTACATAAATGCCTCTGCAAACCCTAATCCATATTATTCCAACCAAACACCACATTTTAATGGGCACTGTTTCTGATTTGTCCCTTCATACTTGAATTATTGGCATCCAATCCTTTTGCAATCCAAAACTACCTACCTTGAAATTGTTTTTTTTCAATATCATGCTGAAGGTCAATCTGCAGGACTCTGATTTCAAGTGAAGATGTTGTGAAGCTCTCAAAGACTTATACAGCTCAGCTGGACTGTCAACAATAAAACACTGACTTAGGCACATTCTAAGACTCTAGTAATGGTGGAGGGATGGTGAAGGTTAACATAGTTGACGAGGTTGCTTGCATGCGGACAAAATTAATGCCAACAGCACTAAGCTTGATCTCCATTCCAGCTGAGATAAATCTGGGAGAAAATCAAATGTGGGTTGATAAGCAACAAATAAGATTTGTGTGACAAAAATGACAGGCAATGATCATCTCCAATAAACGTGAATCAAAACCACCTCCCCATGACATTTAATAGTTTTTTCATTGTTGAACACCCACTATCAAAACCCTTGGGGTTACCTTTGGCTAGAAAATGAACTGGACCAACCATATAAATGTAACGGCTCCAAAAGGAGGTCAAAATCTGGAAATTCTGAGGCTTGTAACTCACTTCCCTCCCCAAACTCTGTCAACCATCTACAAGGCAGAACCCACAGCTGAATAGAATGCTTTATGCCTGCTTGGATGAGTCTAGCTCCAATGAAACTGAAGATGCTTGACATCATCCAGGACAAGACAGGCCAACTTGATTGGCACCATATTCGCAAACATCAAAAAACCAGAAGCTTGCTGTCTCAGGAACTTCACTTGGCAATGGGAGATGTGAACTGGAGGCTAAATTTGTATCACACAACTGTACTTCTTTTAACAATTCTGCAAGATAGCTGCAAGATTACCTTCCATGCTCAAAAGCGGCAGCATGTACCATCTATAAGATTCACTGTAGAAAATTATTTGATAGCACTTTCCAAACTTCTGACCTGCACCATCTCGAAAGTGAAAGGCAGAAGATGCATGGCAGGACCATAACTTCCACACAAAGTCATAAAGCATCCCGACTTGGAAGTATATCACCATTCATTCAGTGTCACTAGGCCAGCATCCTGGATTTCTGTCCCGAACAATACTGAGAACATACATAACCCCATAGGCAGCAATGGTTCAAGAGGGAGTTCACCATCACCTGCTCAAGGGCAATTAGAAATGAGCAATAAATGTTGGTAGAACATGAAGAAATCAAAAAGAAACCTTCCCTGTTGTAAAAATCAATGTATTGTTTTTGGCAAATAATCACTAACTGTTGAGTAAAAGGCTGGAAAAGAAAAGCTCTGAAAATTAAAGAACTTAACAAAAAAAAACGAAGTTGCTAGAAAAGCCCAGCAGGTCTGGCAGCATTGATGAAGAAAATTCAGAGTTAATGTCTTGAGATAACAAGCGTGGGGCTGGATGAACACAGCAGGTCAAGCAGCATCATAGGAGCAGGAAAACTCGACGTTTCGGGCCTAAACCCTTCATCAGAATGTCTTGAGTCTGGTGACCCTTCCTCAGAACTTGACACTGGACCTAAATGTTCAACACTGTTTTCTCTTCACAGATGATGTCAGAGCTGCTGAGTTTCCCCAGCAATTTCTGATTTTTGTTTCAGATTTCCAGTATTCAGTTCTTTGTTTTACATGAATAAAACCGATGTTGCTGCTTTTAATCTGATTCACTCACAAACCATTTTGCCAACTGAGCTAATTAGCCCCATGCTGGTTTGTAGACCAACCATAAATTAAGATAGAAACATAAAAAATAGGAGCAAGAGTGGGCTATTCAGTCCTTTGAGCCTGCTCTGCCATTCATTAGGATCATGGCTGATCTTTCAACACAACCGCCTGTTCCTGCTTTTCCCTCATATCCTCTTACACCTTCAGCCCCAAGGGCTGTATCCAACTCCTTGAACTCACACAATGTTTTTGCCACACTGCTTTCTTTGGTAATGAATTCCATAGACTCAACACACTCTGGGTGAGGAAATTTCTCCTCATCACAGATTTAAATGGTTTATCCCTTGTCCATAGACTGCGAGCCCTGACTCTGGACTCCCCTACCTGATAAAATCCCACCTGATTCGACCTCTCCTTATAAAACAGCGTTGATGTATATGCCTTTTCAGTTCTCTCAAACATGTAGGAGAGTCTCACATACTTTAAGTAATGTTTACCATGTAACAACACCTACAAACACATGAGCTAGATTCTAAACAAGCATGTTTTTAATGACATAGTAGGAACTGCCGATGCTGGACAATCTGAGATAACAAGGTGTGGAGCTGGATGAACACAGCAGACCAAGCAGCATCAGAGGAGCAGGAAAGCTAACGTTTCGGGTTGAGACCCTTCTTCAGAAGGAACACCTGCCTGTCCCTCCCTCTTCACTGATCAACCCCATCCCAACTCCCTACCTACACTCACCTTTACTGGCTTCATATCCGCATCCTTGACCTGATCGTCTTCTCTCCGCATATCTGCTCCACTACCCACCTTCTATCATCGCCTCCCCCCTCTCTATTTATTTCAGAGCCCTCATCTCCTCCCCCATTTCTGAAAAAGGGTCCAGACGTGAAACGTCAGCTTTCCTGATCCTCTGATGCTGCCTGGCCTGCTGTGATCATCCACCTCCACACCTTGTTATCTCAGACTCCAGCATCGGCAGTTCCTATTATCTCTGAGTGAGTTCTAACTGAATTGGAGCTGGAGTCAGAGATGGCTGAAAAATAAGATGTGGGTGGGGCAGTCATCGAGAAGGAAAATTTGGGAGTGGGGTGTACGTCATGTGTTTACATCTGCAAGTTCAGACAGTTTGTAAAGATCAATAATGTGCTTCTGATGTTTAATTTCTATTTAATCTCACTGTCTTAAAATAAATTTGAATATTTTAGAAGGGGTTCAGAGAGGAGAATCTGGGATGATTTTAGGATTCTGGGATAGCATCATATAAAGATTGGGAGACACTTTATTTTTCGCTGAAGAACATTGAGAGGAAACAAGATAATAGGTTTTAAAAATAATGAAACGTATAGGAGATGTGGAAGTAAACGAGGCAGAGGTCTTAGCTAATAACTACAGAATGGGGGACAGAAATGCGAAATGAACAAATCCTCAGTCAGGTTACAGAGAGAAATGATAATTGACATGCAGAACAAATTCTCAGTGAATATTGTTGATTCAAGTCCACTTGGTTCCTTAAGAGAGAACAGCATCACTGTTTGTTGAGAAAGGGAATTGAAAGTTGCGGAGATATTTAATAATGTTTCTGACTGTCCTTCAGGGAACGTTGAGGAAAGAAATTCAAATTCCCTAAACTGAGGAGGTGAGCAGACATTGTGAGTTCAATCTATGATACAGTAATCAAACATGGATTGTAAATAGAGCAGACTTGGTGGATTAATGTCCAATTTTACTTGAGTTTGTTTTAAAATGCAGCATTCTTCTCCAGTTTGAAAATTTTGCAAAAAGCAGATGCTCTGTACCTCACTGATGTCATGATTCAGCAATTCTGCAATTGTGATTTACAGCTCATTTGCGTTAAAAGAGCCCTCCAGGATGGAAATGTCTACTCTCCATCAGTGACATAATGGAAGTGTCCAAGAGAGTAAAAGAGATGTGAAATGATAAGTCTCCACAAGTCCAGAAAAGTAATAGGGTGGATAACAAGCTCTGACAGAAATATGCCTGGATCACTGCTCTCCAGGTCCTATGTATTCATGCTTATTATTAAACTTATACAGCTGCTCAGTAATTCAAGGTCTGCTAGGTTACTTATTTACAGGCTCTTTCTGACATTCTGCATGTGCTGCAAGTGCCAAGGGCATGAGGGAATGGAATTTCAGGCACTTACAATTATTGAAGATCAGTCCCTGCATTGCAAAGGCAGGAGGATGGTTGTTAAAAAGGTAAGATAAGTGAGATATTTGGAGTGCATTTCCACAGCTTCCTGAAGGCGGCAGGAATGGTTGGTAAGGTGGAAAGGAAGACATGTGGGATATTTTCTATCAATGGATGGGTTACTGAACGCAAGGTCCAGGATGTATATAAGACATGAGTTGGGTCAAAGCTTGAGTTTTGTGTGACAGTTCTGGTCGCCACATTGCGAAAAAGACAAAATTGCTTGAGAGAGAATAAAGAGGAGATTTATGAGAATGTTACCTGGGCTTGCAAATTGCCGGGAAGAGGAAAGATTGGCAAACCAAGGATGCTTCAGAGGAACTGAAGGGTGATTAATTGAGGCGTACAAAATAATAAAGGCCTTGGGTAGAGTGACAGGAATGACCTGTTACACCGAGCAGTGAGGTCAACTATCAGGGGCCACTGATTTAAGGTCAAATAATTAGAAGGTAGAAAAGGAAACATGAGGAGAAATATTTTCTCATAGAGGGTGTGGGTGCCTGCCCTGTTTGGTAGTTGAGGTGGAAACCGTCAACTCATTTGAATAAAAATATGGTTCTGCACCTGAAGTACTGTAACCTACAAGGCTATGGAGTAGGTACTGGAAAAGTGGGATTAATGTTAGCAGCTCATTTGTTTAGCTGATGCAGACATGATGGGATGAATAGCGTGTTATAATCTTTCCTATGGCTCAATGGCATCTGGATACTGAAGAAGTAATGGCCGTGAATATATACTGTGTCATATGGAAAGAGTCAAGTCTCCAGGAAACCATGACAATAAGTACGAATGCCCCCTCTCCTCCTATTCAGTTGATCATTTGCATGTTCAGTGTTGTCAATGGTTCAGTTCTTTGGAGAAGATTGCTTTGTTTATGAGTGATGCCTTGAATAAAGGAGAAAAGACTTGCATTTGAATTCACTCTAGGTTGTCTCAGTGAAGAACATCTTTCAAAGTGTAGTATTGTTTTGTGAGGAATAGAAAATAGAAAATGCTGGAAATACTAAGCAGGTCAAGCAACATCTATGGAGAGAGAAACAGAGTTAAAGTTTCAGGTCTATGACCTTGTCTGAGCTGGGAGAAGCTGAAGATGCAAGAGGTTTTGAGGAAAGTTGTATGAGGATCAAAAAGAATGCATGTGATAGGGTCGCAGAAAATTGATATTCTTCTCAGATTTTCAATCAGTAAGTGAATTAAGAGCAATGAGGAGAATAGAAGAAAGCTAATCAGCCCATCAAGTCTGCTCCTACTCAATGAGACCATGGCTGATCTGATCATCCTCAACTCCACATTCCTGCTTTCTCCCCAGTGCCTACATTTTCTTACCTTTATGGTCTTGTATTAGTATGTGCAGAGCAAGCTCCGAAAAAAAAATAGATAAATAACCATATCATCTATTTCTGATTGTATTGGTTGAGACATAAATGTTGGCCAGGTCATTAGAAGATCTCACAAGTTCTGCTTCAGAACATGTCACTGGATGTTTTAATTCCATCTGAAATGGCAAACAGTGCCCTTGGTTTAATGCACCATCTGAAAGAAAGCATTTCAGACCGTACAGCATGGTACTTGAATCCACAATCATCCATTCAGGGGCAAAAGTGAACGACTTAATAACTGAGTCAAAGCTGATGATCTGGCAATACCTAGCAAATGATTCAATTAATTAAAAAGAATGTAGTAATCATTGCAGAGCAAATAAATGCGCATTTTTTAAGAGTCACGGAAAATTAGCTATTTGCAGTAAGAACAGAAATTGCTGGAAGTTGAGGTTCTATGATTCTATAATTCTATACTAAACAGGTCAGGCAGCTTTTGTGGAGAGAGAACCAGAGTTAATGTTTCAGTTCTATGACTTTGCCAGAATTCGGAGAAGGTGGAGATGCAGTCGGTTTTGAGGAAGATCTAGATGGAGCAAGAATGTTTGTGATAGGATGGCAGATAGGACGTTGAATCACAAACAAAAGGAAGGAGAAACTAACAAGTTTTTAGTTCCAGAATTAAAAAGAATGAACACCAGTCAAGCACAGGATGACAGGAAGAAACTAACAATGACACTGGGCCAAGCATGCTGCTGCCTGAGAGTGAAAGTGAAAGAGCAACAGGATTGTGCTTTGAGAGGAAAGAAAATGCCAGGGGTGGTGGTAGTGGTACAGGTTGTGTGTGTGTGTGTGTGTGGTGGTGAGGGGTGCAGAGGATGGGAGAGGTGGGTGTGGTGGTTGTTTACAGTCATGGAGAGTCATACCAAACTCGAAACATTAACTCTGTTTCTCTCTCCACAGATTCTGCTGAGATTCTCCAGCATTCTCTATGTTTGTTTCAGATTTCCAGCATCTGCAGTATTTGGTTTTTATTTGAGCCTCAGATGCTGAGGAGGGAGACAGTAAAAGAGCAGGTTTTGCATCTTTCATATTTGTGTGCCATGCGTATGATGTTTTCACACCCTGCTGCCTTGTGCTATCTGCCACCTCTATCAGTGTGTGGTACTGGGTAAGGGTTGTTTGAGGTAGTTCGCTGCTACTTTTCTCCTTTGTCACTGTGTTGCCTTGGCCCTACCTAGTGATTAGTCACGGCGGAGAATCTGTGGCAAAGTATCAATAGATGAGGCACTGTTCTTAGATGATAAGCAGGTTTATTGCATGATCCCAACAAGTAGGTTACATTTGGTCAGGATAATTACAAGGATTTTAGGGAGGTTGAGCAGCTGCATCTTCTCCCTTTGAAAGCTTTGAGTAGTACTCCTTGTCCCCACCTATAGACTTTGTTTGACATCAGTCAAATGGATGGAACCAATGTAACGTGAATGGTTTTCCATTCAGACATTACCTTGTAAAACAGTGGGAAGTGGTTGCAATGATTGAGGAATGGTTCAGAGTATCATGGAAGAAGCAGCACCTTGGACAGCAGAAAGGGAACTATGTGTTGGGTGATAACATTGATGGAAATGGCAGAAAATAATTTATTGAATATGGAGGCTAGTGGACTGTGAGATGAGGACAAGCTGAACCATATCGTGATTCAGGATCTGAGAAAAGGGACCGATCAGCTCCAGACCTCTGTTGGATCCTTGGTTCAAACCTGGATGAGAAAGCTGAATTCTAGAGGTAAGGTGAGAGTGACAGCCCTTGACCTCAAGCCTGAATTTGACACTGTAAGGTATCAAGGAGCTCCAGCAAAACTGGAGTCAATAGGAAATCAGCTGTAAAACTCTCCACTGGTTTGGTGTCTGACCAACACAAAGGAAGATGTTTATAGTTGTAAGAGTTATCTCAACTGTATGACATCTCTGCAGGAGTCCCTCAGCGCAATCTTCTTGACCCAATCATCTTCAGTTAATCCATCAATCCTTCCCACCATCATTAAATTCAAGAATATGCTTGCTGATGATTGCACAGTTGTCAGTACCGTTCACATCTTCTCAGATACTGTCGCAGTCTGTATTCAAATATCGCAAGCACCAGACAATATCCAGTGTGCTGAAAAGTAATACTTGTGCCATATAAGTGCCAGGCAATGACAGATTCAGCAAAAGAGAATCCAGCCATCGCCCCTTGATATTCAATGATATCACCATCGCTGAATCCCTCACCATTAACATCCTGAAAATTACCACTGATCAACAACTGGACTGTCTCGGATTCTCCAACATCTGCAGTACCTTTTATCTCTGAAACAACTGGACTGTACTTGCTATGTATATGTGATGTATACAGCTGCAAGTCAGAGGCTAGGAATCTTGCAGCAAGTAACTCACCTGCTGACTTCCCCAAAGTCAATAGGTACAGGGCTGAAAAAGCACAGCGGGTCGGACAGCATCAGAGGAGCAGGAAAGTCAACGTTTCAGGCTGAAACCCTTCGACTTCCCAAACTGCATCTACTATCTGTAAGGCACAAGTCGGGAGTATCAGGATGGAATATTCCCCTCTTGCCTGCATGAATGCAGCTGCAACAACACTCAAGAAGCTTGACAGCCCTCAGGACAAATAAGTGATTTGATTTCAGAACTGGGTTGACGGTCGAAAGATATAGGGTAAGATGTTAAGGATGTGGGGAAATTTCTTCACTCAGAGAGTGGTGAGCTGTGGAATTCTCTGCCACAGAAAATGGTTGAAACCAAAACATTGAATGTTTTCAGGAAAAAGTTAGGTATAGCTCTTAGGTTCAAAGGGTATGAGGAAGAATCCAGGAACAGGGTAATGGTACTAAGGATGGTCAGCCATAATCATATTGAATGTTGGAGCAGGCTTGAAGGGCTGAATGGCACATTTCCCTTATTTTCCATGTTTCTATTATTTGTAGATGTTTCTCCACCACCAATGTTATGTATCAGCAGCATGGACCATTGATAAGCTCCTTATACAGCGCCTTCAAAGAACATGAACACTGCAGTCTAGAAGGACAGGTGTAGCAGATCTGTGGGAACACTATCACCTACAAGTTCTTCTCCAAGCCAAATACCATTCTGTCTTGAAAATATATTGGTTTTCCTTCCGTGTCACTGTGTCCAAAGTCGTGGAATAGCCCCAGCCCCCACCCCAGTGGCATTTGGGTGTGTGTCCACCAAATTACTGACAGTGGTTCATGAAAGCAGCTAAAGGCAAGCCTTCTGACAGTAAATCACTGAGATAGCAAGAACTACAGATGCTGGAGTCAGAGATAACACAGTGTGGAGCTGGAGGAACACAGCAGGCCAGGCAGCATCAGAGGAGCAAGAAAGCTGATGTTTCGGGTTGGGACCGTTCTTCAGAAATGGCGGAGGAGAGCTCAGAAATAAATGAGGGGGGGCTAGGGCTGGGGAAGTTGGGTGGGATGGTGATAGGTGAGTTCAGGTTGGTACTGATGGGTATTGGTCAATGAGATGGGAGGAGCGGATAGGTGGGAGAGACGATGGACAGGTTGTGTCTGGTCAAGGAGGGGGGGATGAGAGGGAGGGTTGGTCATGGGACGAGGTCGGGGTTGGGGAGATTTTGAAACTAGTAAAATCTACATTTCGGCCTTTGGGCTGTAGGCTCCCGAGGTAGAATATGAGGTGCTGCTCCTTCAGTTTGCGGATGGGGTCATTGTGACACTGGAGAAGGCCCAGGATTGGCATGTCACCCAGGGAGTGGGAGGGGGAGTTAAAATGTTTCATGCCTGGAAGGTGTCATTTGTCAAATACACAGAGCAGAGGCTGTGCAAAATGTTTTGTAGAGCACCCACTCCCTGGGTGACATGTCTATCCTGGGCCTCCTCCAGTGTCACAATGACGCCATCCGGAAACTGGAGGAGCAGCGTCTCATATTCCGCCTCAGGACCCTACAGCCCAATGGCCTAAACGTGGATTTTACCAGTTTCAACATCTCCCCACCACATCTCCCCATCCCCCCGGCCTCATCCCATGTCCAACCCTCCCTCTCATCCCCGCCTCCTTGACGTGAGACAACCTGTCCATCTTTTCTCCCACCTATCTGCACCTCCCACCTCACTGACCAATCCTGACCACTGCCTACATGCACTCACCTGTCACAATCCCACCTACCTTCTCCAGCCCCACACCCCCTCTCTCTCTATTTATTTCTGAGCTTCCCTCCCCATTTCTGAAGAAGGGTCCCAACTCGAAACGTCAACTTTCTTGTTCCTCTGGTGAACGGAAAATGCTGTCCCGGCCAGTGACACTCAAATCCAAAGAACAAATGAAAAAAAATGAAGAAAGAGTTAGATATACGCCATTGTGTGTACACACGTTTATGTGTGTGTGTGTGTGTGCCTGTGTGTGTGTGTGTTTGTGTGTATGTGTGTGTGTGTGTGTGATTGTGAGTGTGATTGCGTGTGTATCTGTGTGTGTATCTGTGTGAGTGTGTGTATGTGTGTGTGTGTCTGTGTTTGTGTGTCTGTGTGAGTGTGTGTGCACGTGTGTGTGTGTGTGTGTGTGTGTGTGTGTGTGAGTGTGTGTGTTTGTCCAAATGTCTACATCTCATTTGTCTTGTTAGCAGTGTGATATACGAAGTAACAGTGATCTTGGCTTTGGCACCACTCAATTCCTGACTTCTAAATAATTATTGTAATTATATGGACAGCCACAGCAGAGGGGTGTCAGTTTGAAATCCAAAGGCTCAAGGGAAATTATTCTTATCTGTAAACGTTAATGACCCACATTTGAACAATGGAAATTTAATCACATCCTTTCAAGATTAAAGGAGTGGCACGGAGATGAACTGAAAACGAAGAGACACATATTTACCCACAGTTAAATACTTTTTCTTTTCAGTGTGACGTGCTTTTAATCTTAATGAAGAATGGCTGTGCATGACTTGATCTGCCTGTTGCCATTTTTAATCCAATTAGACAGTCAAAACAACAGTTCAGAAATAGCATATTCAGTCCTAATGAAAGTCATGTTAATCAGCTTTATTCAATTAAACATTTATTTCAAATTTTATGTTTTGTTTTCCATCGGTGAAACATTATTTTGTCATAATGCAAAATTACTGCAAATATATTGGAATTTTCACTTTTTTATTCATTCATGCGATTTTGGCATCAGTGGCAAGGCATTTATTGCCCCATTCATAACTGCCCTCGTGAATATGGTTAGAGCCATCAATAACTGCAGATGCTGGAATCCAAGGTAGACAAACAGGAGGCTGGAAGAACACAGCAGGCCAGGCAATATCTGCAGGAAAGGAGCAGTCAATGTTTTGGGTGTTACTGCCTGGCCTGCTGTGTTCTTCCAGCCTCCTGTTTGTCTACCTGCGAATTTGGTGATGAGTTGTCTCTTGATTTCTGCACTCCATATGGTATAAGTACACTCAAATGCTGTTCGAGAGGGTGTCCCAGAATTTTGAATAAGTGATAGTGAAGGAGCAGTGATAAAGTTCCAACTTAAGATTCAGTGTGGCTCAGAGGGAAACTTACAGGTTGTAGTTTTACTGTTTTTTCCATCAATGTGTTACTGGATAAAGGTTTGAAAATGCTGTGGCGGGAGCCTCGAGGATTTGCACTGTAGTGTTTGCCAGTGATGGAGGAATAGAATATTTAAGGTGGTGTGTGGGACGCTGATCAAGCAAGCTGCATTGTCCTCAGTGGTGTTAAGCTGCTTGCAGGTTGTTGGAACTGAACTATTCCAGGCAAGTGGACAGCAATCCATTACAGTCCTGACTTGAGCCTTGTAGACAGGATTCATAGACCAAGCAATTTCTTCTTCTTGACTGTGTCCTCGATCTGCAGGTATTGGTCTGTCTCCCATGGAATTGTTTTCACTGTTCTCTCTTCCAATTTGGTGATCACACTGGATAACTTCCATCACCCTCTATAATTGCTGGACTGTTGAACTAAACCTTTTCACATTAATTTGCTGGAAGATTGCTGCTTCTTTCTTTGTCATTGGTCTTGACTGTTCTGTTTCAGAAAACAGAGGATGACCGGTCCGATAAATTCTGTGATTTCTTCCTGTTAACATAGGAGGTATGGTTAGTAAGTTTGTAGATGACACTAAAATTGGAAGTGTAGTGGACAGTGAAGGTTACCTCAGAGTATAACGGGATCTTGACCAGATGGGCCAATGGGCTGAGGAATGGCAGATGGAGTTTAATTTAGATAAATGTGAGACACTGCATTTTGGAAAGGCAAATCAGGTCAGTACTTATACACTTAATGGTAAGGGTCTGGGGAGTGTTGCTGACCAAAGAGACCTTGGAGTGCAGATTCATTGTTCCTTGAAAGTGGAATCGCTGTTAGGTAGGTTGGCGAAGAAGGCAATTGGTTTGCTTGCCTTTACTGGTCAATGCGTTGTGTATAAGAGTTAGGAGGTCATGTCGCAGCTGTACTTGACATTATTTAGGCCACTTTTGGAATACTGCATGCAGTTCTGGCCTCCCTCCTATTGGAAGGATGTTGCAAAACTAGAAAGGGTTCAGAAAAGATTTACGAGGACATTGCCAGGGTTGGAAGGTTTGAGCTACAGGGAGAGATTGAATAGACTGGGACTATTTTCCCTGGATTGTTGGAGGCTGAGGGGTGACCTTATAGAGGTTTATAAAATCATGAGGGGCATAGATCAGGTAAATAGGCAAGGTCTTTTCCTGGGTTGGGGGAGTCTAAAACTAGAGAGTAAAGGTTTTAGGTGAGAGGAAAAAGATTTAAAGGGACATAAGAGACATCTTTTTCATGCAGAGGATGGTGCATGTATGGAATGAGCTGCCAGAGGAAGTGGTGGAGGCTGGTACAATTACAACATTTAAAAGATATCTGGATGGTTATATGAATAGGAAGAGTTTAGAGGGATACGGGCCAAATGCTGACAAATGGGACTAGATTTATATAGAGTATCTGGTCGGCATAGACGAGTTGGACCGAAGGGTCTGTTTCTATGCTGTATATTTCTTTGAGTCTATGACTATAAGGTAATTTTTTTTTCTTTATTCATTAATGGGATGAGAATGTCACTGGCCAAGCAGTATTTATTGTCCATCCCTAATTGCCCAGAGGGCAGTTCAGCGTCAACCACATTGCTGTGGGTCTGGAGTCACATGTCAGCCAGACTAGGTAAGGATAGCAGTTTCCTTTGATAAAGGACATTCGTGAACCAGGTGGGTTTTTCTGACAATCAACAATGAATACATCGTCATCATTAGATTCTTAATTCCAGATATTTTTATTGAATTCAAATGTCATTATCTGCTGTGGCGGGATTTGAACCCAGGTCCCCAAAATGTTATCTGGGTCTCTTGATTAACAGTCCAGCGATAACACTACTAGGCCATTGCCTCCCCAGTAATTCTCTTATGCCAATATATATCATCTGACAGGATTCTATAATTCTCTTTAATGGACAGGTGATTAATTTTGAGGCAATTCTGTATCTTAAGAACTGTTGTCTCTAAGATTTCCAATCTTGTGTTCTGTTTAGTGCATCTCTGACCCTGAAACTTTGTGGATGCCTTATTTCTTCTCCTATATCTTTTCACTCTGCTCATTAATTTTTATTACTATAAACATCTTTAAAAACTATCACAATTCAAACCTGCTAGTAGTCTGCTTTTCTTTTTAGTTGTATTCTTGCATTCAATAATGCTGATATAAATTTTGCTTAGAAAAGTTGGGTTGGATCTATACTGTTTCAATGTCATAGTAATTTCTTTGTCTGCCAGACTGTTTAATGCAATATTAATTTAATACAAAGATTAAGTTCTTCAATAAATCCTTAACTTCTCTTCAATTGCTGTTCTGATGTGTTTTGTTGCTTTCAAACTTGTAAATTCAGTGCTAATGCTTCTCTATACTGCTTCTTGAGATTTTGTAACTTTTTAAACCTTCAAAATATCTCCTTACCTTTTGCAGCAAGACTAGATTTTGCCTGTGAATTAGGAGCAGGATTTGGCCATTCTGTCACTCATTCCCCCATATCTGTTCCTTCATTCAGCAAGACGGTCCAATTACTCTCTACTCCTGCCTATCCCAAAAATCTTCACTCCCTTGATTATCAGGCATTCTTGCTTCTTTTTGAGCAAAATGGATATTATCTTGCCTTTGTAAGTCCAAAACAAAATGTGTTTCTGTTTTAAATTTTAAATGAAAATTTTCTGGGTGTAGCCTTCTTAAACCTTCCCACCAAAAATGCAGTTTAATGTCTGAGTACTGACCCGATTGACCGTTTGCTGAGAGGGTCCTAAGTCATGTCTGACCCAATTCATGCACTTCTGCCCTCACGCTTTCCCTCCCAGGACAACAAAAGGATTCCCCTTGTCCTCATTTCTAATCCTTTAACAGTTTCTGTAGCTAAAAAATCATCCTCAAAGGATCACCACAGTTGCCACCTTCAGCAGGATGCCACAACCAGACCTATCTTCCCCTCCCTTCACTTCTCAGTATTCTACAGAGACAATGCACTCCAGTCTATACACTAGTTATCTCACTTTGTTATCTCACCATGGCAACTTCCCATGCAATAGCAGAAGGTGTAACACTTACCCTTTGATCTCTTGTCTCCTCACTGCCTCATGTCCCAAACAAACCATCGAGGTCAAGCAATGATTCACTTGGACTTCATTCAATTTTGTCTGTTGTATTCACTATGTTGGTGAGACCAAACACAGGCTGGATGACAGGTTTGTGGAACACCATTGCACTGTCTGTAAAAATGACCCCGACTCTTCAACCGGTCATCATTTCAGTCTATTCTCCTGCTCCTGCATAACATTTCCATCCTAGGTCTGCAGCAGTGTTCCAATAAAGCCAAACACAAATTGGAGGAACAACACTTCACTTCACAACTAGACACTTTAAAGCCTTTAGGAATCAACATTGATCTCAAAAACTCCATAACATGAATGTTGTCCTCCATTTTGATTAAACCTCTTCCACACACTCCCCAACCTGTATCTTGTTGTTTTTGTTAAAACTTTTTTTTCTCATCAACTGCTTCAGACATGTATGACATACCTCTGGAGCAGGAGGGACTTGAACCTGCGTCTCTTGGTCCAGGGTAGGGACACTACCGATGCACCACAAGAGGGCCTGGCACCCTATTATCAGTTCTCCACAGTTACCATTACCACCTGTTCTACATTGAGATTGTTCATTTCCTACCATCAATGTTCCCTTTGTTTTTTGCTTGGGCACCCTTGGCATCTTTTCCACTCGCTCCTCCTCTATCAACAACATAAATACCATAATTTTCCAGCTCTGTTCAGCTCTAAAGAAGAGTCATAAGACTCAAAGTGTTAACTCTGCTTCTCTCTTTACAGATGCTGCCAGACCTGCTGAGTCTTTCCAGCAATTTGCTGTATTCATTTCAGATTGCTCACATTTTTCATATTTTGATCTTGTTTGAGCCTTTCTTTAAATAGTGCAGTCCATGGCATTATGGAGGACGGATTACGATTCAAACCTGAGGCCTGTGAGTCATGGTTCACCTGCCAAGCCAGGAAGAGGGGCCATAAGAGGCCTTTTGTCCTGCATACAGTGCTCTCTTGACACCCCTCATCCCCGTATTTAATAGGTGTTGTGTTTCCATTTTTAATCATTAGTCACACAAAACTAAATCTCAGAAGGTCTGCAAAATAATCGAGAGTGAAAGCACCAATGACGGTATGTGGTCATGACTAACATGCAATAAAAACACAATGCATCAAAAATGACTTAAGAAAAATTGGGACCACAAAATGGATGAAATGCACAGTGGGACCAGCTTCGGCAAATATGATCTTGAGAAATGCATATCCTAGCGCAGTTCGATGTTCGAGACAATAAGGACCAGGCACACAAGAATGAGTCACGGAGAATCAAAATTGGTTAGTATTACTGTCAAAATAAATTACACATGTGGGTTACATAAATACCGACTAGATGACTTCTGATGTTACATAACCTTCTGGCTCCCATTCTTAACAAGTCTTGTACGACAAACCCTGTTATTAACTTTGCCCTAGGAGATGCACCGTGTACGATATCATAGTCACTGGTCACACATGCTGCTTCCAATGCCATTATTAATACTAATTCAAAATTATTGCCTCTGATCTGTAACAGGCAGCACGCTGAGTCTTTCTGCAAAGGCCATAAGACACAGGAATGGAAGTAGGCCATTCAGCCCATCAAGTCTGATCCACCATTTAATGAGATCATGGTTGGCCTGATAATCCTCAAATCCACTTCCCTGCCTTTACCCCATAATGCTTGATTCCCTTACTGAGTATTAAAGTTTATATTTCAGCCTTGCACTCTATCACACTGTGGGGTAGAGACTCACTAACCTCTGAGAGAAGAAATTCTTCCTTATCTCTGCCTTAAATGTGCAACCCCTTATTCTGAGATTTTTGCCTTCTGGCACTGGTCTCTCCCTCAAGAAGAAGCAATTACTCCATATTGACCCTGTAAAGAATTCTAAATGGCTTTCTTTTTCATAATTGTTGAATCATCTGCTTTATTATTTTGATCCAGTTCAACATACATTGGTAAGTAGGATGTGCAAAGCTTTCTTCTCTTTTGAGTAGGAACAATGTTCACATTTCCCAAACCACTACTGTTTGGATTAGTAAAGGAGGATGTAGATCACGCTGCAGGCCACATAGGTACAATTTTAGCAGATAGAATGCCCTTCCTGTTCATGGTTTTTGTAAGAGGTGGTTATCATACAATATGGAAATAAGATAGTGTTGCTTTTCAGATGGGAAAAACAGATTGTCTTTGATCTTATTGAATGGTTGAACAGGCTAAAGAGTCTGAATAGGTTTACCTAGCTCCCATGTTGTTCCTATATGATGAATATCATAACTTTAAAAGCCTCATATTCTCTGAAACAGTTTATGATTTCTTCTGTTGATTAATGGGATTGGGGGCAGTGTATTGAGATGAATAGAGAACTGGCTGCCAGGTTAGTAAACAAAAAAGCGAGGAGTAAACAAATCTTTTTTTCCAAATAATAAACAGTATGATTTGGACAGGATGAGTGAGTGGGAAAATGCATGACAGGTGCAGTGCAGTGTGGATAAACGCAAGATTATCCACTTCAGGAGCAAAATCAGGAATACAGATTATTACTGGAATGGCTGTACATTGAGAGAGGAAAATGTGCAATGAGACCTGGGTGTCTTCATGCCACTACTCACTGAATGTAAGAATGCAAGTGCAGCAGGCAGGAAGAAGGCAAATGGTATGTTGGCCTTCATAGAACAGGAGTTGGCATGTCTTGCTGTGAATATACAGAGACTGTTGTGAGACCTCACCTAGAATATTGTGTGCAGATTTGGTCTCCGTAGTTGAGCAAGGATGTTCTTGTTGCAGAGGGAGTGCAAAGAAAGTTTACTGTACTGATTTCTGGGATGGCAGCACTGACAGATAAGAAATTGAATCAGTTAGGACTATACTCACCGGAGTTCAGAAGAATGAGGGGTGGTCACATAGAAGACTATAAGATTCTAACAGGACTAAACAGGTTAGTTGTAGGAATGATGTTCCTGATGAAGGGGGAGTCCAGAATCAGGTCACAGTCCAAGGATACAGATAAACCGTTTAGGACTGAGATGAGGAGAAGTTTCTTCACCCAGAGAGTGGTGGGCTTGTGGAATTCACAATCATAGAAAGCAGCCGAGGCCAAAACATTGCATGATCTCAAAAAGAAGTTGGAGAGAGCAGCTGGGGCGAAATGGATCAAAGGAAATGGAGGAAAAGTGTGAAGAGACTATGAATTGGATGACCAGGCACAATCATAATGAATATGATAATAAATAATGAATAGTGAAGCAGGCTCAAAGGGCTTCCATTTGCTTCCATTTTGTACATTTGTATCTTTCATCTATGAAGAATCTTTGATTGATCTATGAAACTTGGAGAACATATTTAAGATCTAAAGATTGCACATTGAAGATTGAGTCTCCAATGCTCCGTGTTAAATTTAGATTTTATCCACTGTTATCTGTCAGCTCTCCAGTGAGATTCTTTTGGGAAAGAACAAGTTAGTCACATGCTGGCACTGAGTACTTAGTGGGAGCACAGGTTATGACATTTCTGACACAAATATGTCTCATAGAATCAATCCCCTTTCCTGTTCATGTGGACAAAGTATTCTCCTTGTCAGGGAATGGCAGGTGGAGCATTTAGATTCAGAAATGGAAATGAACAGTCATCATGTGTCTCCCTGCTGTCCCACACCTTCTTGAGAAATAGATGTTATCTGGAAACCTTCATTAGTAATACATTTGTGATGTCCTGGAGGCAGTTTGTGTCATGGGCTGTGATTTGCCTGTATAATCCTTCCCATGGATTTGCCCTGGAAGGATTCAGTGGCAGTAATATTCCGAGCTGCAGTGACCTTCACAGCCACAGGTACACAGTAGCAGTCAACAGCATGATTCCTGGTCTATATGCAACTGATGGCAGATGTTCGCACCGAAGCAAAAGCAGGTACAGACACAGCTGTGCTATCAATATCAAATAGCTTTTTTTTGCCTCCAGTACATTTTTACAGTGAAGGTACAGACACCATCCCTCTCCTTTGTGAGTCTAAGACAGCCACTGCCAGAAGAAATATTCCATTTACTCGAGAAAGCACCCTAATCTTTGACTATTCAGAAGCATTTGATTACTAGTCAAACAGATTAGTTTAACATTGCATAATTTATGGACAAAACACTTGTTACATTGTTGTTGATAATACAGACATTTTCCCTCGAGCTTCCCTGGACAGACCGCAGAGAGTCATGACAGTGACTTCTCTGGGACTGCAAGTTTCAAATTAGGAAGAAAGACTCCATTTATTGAGGTCAAGGCCTTCAAAAACATGAGGCTAAATTTCAATTGCAAGATAGGATGGTTGAAATTATAAAAAGGGAGTTAAAAATTCTAAAAGACATTGGGTAAGGGTCTTGATTTCATCCTGCTTAGTTATGGGAATCACCCTGGGCAGGTTTAAGTGAGGAATCTGCTTGGAGCTCTCGGATCACTAGATATCATTTGTAACAGGCCACTGACTGCTATTTGAGTCAACCATTCTGACTTTAAAACTCACCAACTCACCAATTTTCCAACAATTCACCAGAATCATCATGGTGAGTGTACAATTGGAGGAGTTCGTCACTGAAACTGACAAGCCAGGAAGACGTTCTACGGTGAAACTGAAGAGCTGCAGACATTCCCAGGTGTAAGGTCTCTGTTCAAACCATTTCTTTTCCTCAGATCATGCTTTCATTGCTTGACAGGTGATTGCCAACTTTGAGGAAACTAGTTCACCCATCCTGCACTAAACTTGCCGTGAACCTGAAGATACCTGCAGTCAGCGTGTACTAAAGTGTGTAAGGAGCTTATGTACCTCTACTTTATGAACCTGATAAGCAGCACCAAGAGCACCAGGAACAGCACCAGCAGCCTTTCCACATGAATGAGAGGATGTATGCAGAGATCTGGCTCTGAGGAGGCAAGATGCCCCAGTGCAGAGTGTACAGGAAAACCATAATTTCCCTTGACTTGTTTGAGCACTGGCATCTGAAGGGGCCGATGTGTTCAAAGCAGTCGCTTCCTCAGCCACGAAGAACAAGGCCTCCCTCTCAGCAGAGGTGAGTCTCGACAGAAGCCACTTTCTACCTGACCCTTAACTCTGTTCTGATTCTCAGCCTGTTCCTGTAGTTCTGGTTTTGATTTGATTTATTGTTGTCACATGTACAGTGAACAATTTTGTTTTGCGTGCCGTACAGGCACAACTTCTGACCTCTGTTGTTAAGGGCAGAAAGCAAAGAATTGTGAGAGTGAGGAACAAGACACCCTCCATGTTCAAGAGAAGGCGAGTACCCTGGAGAGGGCAGCAGAGTGGTAACGCTGATTGGCTGATGTGGGGAAGATTTGCATCAGTGCAGTCACTGCTTCCAGAAGGTGGTTTGCGGAGAGGCTGTTGTCAAGTGACAGTTCAACCCCACACACACACAACAACCACTGTGATGACTAGAAGCAAGGGAAAGGGAGAGATCCACAGAGCATCCTGGAAAGACACCTAGCTTGGGTATTTGCAGAGGTAAGTAAGGGTAATGTTTCATAACTTTTCTTAAACAGATTAATTGGTGACAGGAATGTCAGTCAGTGGGGTTAAGTGCTGCACTTGTGAGATATGGGAGATCTGTGATGCTTCCAGTGTCTTGGATGACTACATCTGCAGGAAGTGCACCCAGTTACAGCTCCTCACATGCCACGTGGATAGGTTGGAGCGGCAATTGGATGCACTTAGGATCATGAGGATGGCAGAAAATGTCATAGTCAGTAGTTTTAGAGATGTGGTATCATCCAAGGTGCAGGCAGACAGATGGGTGATTGCTAGAAGGGGTAGTCAGCCAATGCAGGAATCCCCTTGTGGTCATCCCCCTCTCTAACAAGTATACCATTTTGGATATTGCTGTGGGGGGGATGACCTATCTGGTGTAACAGCAACAACAGCCAGACAGGTGGCACTACAGCTGGCTCTGTTCTTAAGAAGGGAAGGACAAAGAGCACTAGAGCAGTAGTTATAGGGGACTGTATACTTAGGAGTACAGATAGGCACTTCTGTAGATGTAAAAGAGACTCCAGGATGCTATGGTGCCAAGGTCCAGGATGTCTCTGAATGGGCAGAAATCATTCTAAAGGGAGAGGGTGAACAGCCAGAGGTCATGGTACATATTGGTACGAACGACATAGATAGGATGAGTAATGAGGTCCTGCAGCAGTAGTTGAGGGAGTTAGGTAGAAAGTTAAATAGAAGGACCTCCAAGGTTA
Source organism: Ginglymostoma cirratum (assembly GCA_024137785.1). Classification (NCBI taxonomy): domain Eukaryota; kingdom Metazoa; phylum Chordata; class Chondrichthyes; order Orectolobiformes; family Ginglymostomatidae; genus Ginglymostoma; species Ginglymostoma cirratum. The sequence goes on from JAHRHZ010000266.1 coordinate 14,672,148, forward strand.
TAATCTTGGGATTACTGCCTGTGCCGCATGCCAGTGAGGCTAGAGATAGGAAGATAATTCAGCTCAACAGGTGGCTAAACAGATGGTGTAGGAGGGAAGGTTTCAAATATCTGGACCATTGAGATCTCTTGCGGGGCAGGTGGGACCTGTACAAGAAGGATGGGTTGCATCTAAACTGGATATGGGTTGCATCAACTATTCTGGCTGGGAGGTTTGCTGGTGTTACTCGGGAGGATTTAAATTAGCTTGGCAGGGGAGTGGGAACCAAAGCAAAAGTGAATTGACTGAAAGGGAGCTAGAGAATAGGGTCGGTGAGACTCAGAGGAAGAGCAGGCAGGGTGTGGTTGCTGATCAAAACGGATCTGGTGGACTGAAGTGCATCTGTTTCAATGCAAGAAGTGTAACAGTTAAGGCAGATGTACTTAGAGCTCGGATTAGTACTTGGAACTATGATGTTGTTGCTCCAGAGACTTGGCTAAGGGCGGGACAGGATTGGCTGCTTAACGTTCTAGGATACAGATGTTTCAGGCAGGATAGAGGGGGATATAAAAGGGGTGGGGAGTTGCACCACTATTTTGAGGAGAATATCACAGCTGTACTGCGGGAGGGCACCTCGGATGGCTCATACAGCGAGGCAATATGGATAGCGCTCAGGAACAGGAAGGATGCAGTCAGAATGTTCGGGGTTTACTATAGGCCTCCCAACAGCCAGTGGGAGATATAAGAACAGATATGTCGGCAGATTTTGGCAAGATATAAAAGTAACAGAGTTGTTGTCATGGGTGATTTTAACTTCTTTTTTATGGACTGGGACTCGCTTAGTGCTTGGGGTGCAGATGGGGCAGAGTGTGCCGTGAGCATCCAGGACGGCTTCTTGAAACAGTGTGTAAATAGTCCAACTAGGAAAGGAGCTGTACTGGACCTAGTATTGGGGAATGAGCCTGGCTAGGTGGTCAACATCTCAGTCAGGGAGCAGCTCAGGAACAGTGATCACAATTCAGTAAGCTTTACCGTACTGATAGATAAAGATAAGTGTAGTTGTCAGGTGAAGGTGCTAAATTGGGGAACGGCTAACTGCAACAATATTAGGCAGGAACTAAAGAATGTAGATTGGAGGCAGATGTTTGAGGGCAAATCACCATCTGGTATATAGGAGGCTTTCAAGTGTAAATTGCTCAGAACTCAGGACTGGCATGTCCCTGTAAGGATGAAGGGGAAGTATGGCAAGTTTGGGGAGCCTTGGACAACGAGAGATATTGTGAGCCTAATCAAAAAGCAAAAAAGGGAGCATTTGTCAAGGCTCGGAGGCTGGGAACACACGAAGCAAGGGTGAGATACAAGGAAAGTCGAAAGAAACTTAAGCAAGGAGTCATGAGGGCTAATGAAGGGTCATGAAAAGTCATTAGCCAACAGAATTAAGAAAAATCCCAAGGCTTTTTATACGTATGTAAAGAGTAAGAGGGGAGCCAGAGAGAGGGTTAGCCCACTCAAGGAGAGGGAAGAGAATTTGTATGGAGCCAGAGGAAACAGGTGAGGTATTAAACGAATGCTTTGCGTCAGTATTCACCACAGAGAAAGACTTGGTGGATATTGAGTCTGAGGAAGGGTGTGTAGATAGTTTGGGTCCTGTTGAGATCAAAAGGGAGGGGGTCTTGAAAAACATTAAGGCAGACAAGTCGCCAGGGCCGAATGGGATATACCCCACAATATTGAGAGAGGCAAGGAAGGAAATTGCTGGGGCCTTGACTGAAATCTTTGTATCCTCACTGGCTACAGGGGAGGTCCCAGTGGTTTGGAGAATAGCCAACGTTGTTAAAGAAAGGTGGCAAGGATAATCCAGCTAATTACAGGCCAGTTAGCCTGACATCAGGAAATTACTGGAGAGAATTCTTTGAGACAGGATTTGCTCCCACTTGGAAATAAGTGGGTGTAAGAGCGAGAGGCAACATGGTTTTGTGAAAGGGAGGTTGTGTCTCACTAATTTGGTTTGAGTCTTTTGAGGAAGTGATGAAGATGATTGATGAGGGTAGGGCAGTGGATGTTGTCTACATGGACTTCAGTAAGACCTTTGACAAGGTCCCACATGGCAGATTGATATAGAAGGTAAAATCGCACAGGGTCGGAAGTGGGCTTGCAAGATGGATAAAAAACTGGCTCGGTCATAGAAGACAGAGGGTAGCAGTGGAAGGGTGTGTTTCTGAACAGAGGGCTGTGACTCATGGCGTTCCTCAGGGATCAGTGTTGGGACCTTTGCTACTTATAATTTATATATGAGGAGAATGTAACTGGTCTGATTAGTAAGTCTGCAGATGACACAAAAGTTGGTGGAATTGCGTGTAGCAATGAGGACCATCAGAGGATATAGCAGGATATAGATCGGTTGGTGACTTGGGCAGAGAGATGGCAGATGGATTTTAGTTCAGGAAAAATGTAAGGTAATGCATTTTGGAAGGTCTAATCTAGATGGAAAATCTACAATAAATGGCAGAACCCTTAAGACTACTGATAGACAGAGGGATCTGGGTGTACAAGTACACAGGTCACTGAAAGTAGCAACGCATGTAGAGAAGGCCATCAACAAGACATATGGCATGCTTACCTTCATCGGCATTGGCAAGTAATGTTGCAGTTTTATAGAACCTTAGTTAGGCCTCATTTGGAATATTGTGTTTAATTCTGGTCGCCACATTACCAGAAGGATGTCGTGGCTTTGGAGAGGGTATAGAAAAGATTTATCAGGATGTTGCCTGGTATGGAGGGCATTAGCTATGAGGAGAGATTGGAGAAACTTGGGTTCTTTTCACTGGAATGACAGAGGTTGAGGGGTGACATCTTAGATATCCACAAGATTATGAAGGGCGTGGACAGAGTGGATAGTCAGAAGTTTTTTCCCAGGGTGGAAGGGTCAATTACTTGGGGGAATAGTTTTAAGGTGCAAGGGGCAAAGTTTAAAGGTGATGTATGAGGCAAGTTTTTTTACACAGAGGATGGTGGGTACCTAGAACTAGCTGCCGGGGGAGGTAGTGGAAGTAGATTCAATAATGACTTTTAAAAGGCATCTTGACAAATACATGAATAGGATGAGAATAGAGGGATACAGTTCTTGGAAGGGTAGGGGGTTTTAGTTGTGTCGGGCAGTATTTTGGTGCAGGCTTGGAGGGCAGAAGGGCCTGTTCCTGTGCTGTAATTTGTTTGTTCCTTGTTGTTTTTAAATCATGAAAAGAGATAGCCTTGACAAATATTGCCTGAGTGTCAGACTCTGGAACGAGGTAGCTCGAAGACGAGGATGAGTTTTGGGTATTTGAATGTGAATACAAAGAGGTGCTTAGAGAGAGATATTTCCATGAAGCTGTAAGGTATATTGTGGAGGAAAATCTCAGAAAGGCAGAGTGAGAGGCATTTTGACCTGAAAGTGATAAGCCATTTATTTATTGTGCCCTCCCAAGGTCCTTGAACTCATAGGGCACCATCTCCAAGTTTTTGGGACGACAATCCTGCTGTTCAATTTCTCAACCATTTCTATCCACACCTGGTTGGACAGAAAGGAAACCTTGGAAATTAAATGGGTGAATGCAAATCATTCAACTGATTTTCTTTTCTGGAAGCACAAAGGTATTGTTTGGAGAGGTGGACATAATAAGTGTCTCACAACACAGTGCCTTGAAAAACATGAAGATTTTGATTTAATTTGTTTTATCTGTGCACGTATTTACTCAATTTTTTAGATTAAAGGGAAAGATGAGAAGCTGTTAACTGGATATCAGTTATGTTTAATTCAGTGCAGTGGTGGACATTAATTGGCACTTATTTGAACCTCGATAAATAGATACACAGTGGAACTGTGATTGTTCTGTTACTTGTAATATGTTATACTGTAAATATACATAGAAATGTGTGAAAATTGGCAACTGTCTATACTTCAGCAGCTGTCTTTCTGGAATACGATAAGGCCTTCTTGGATAAACTTCCATTTTTTTGTTTATCTATTATATAGAAGTAATTTCAGCACAAATGGATTGATTCCTGTAACATTTAAATGAGGATTTTTGCATATTCTTTGGATACATCAGGGAATACTAAAGAATTGAGAGTAGAAATAACATTCGCAGTTTATTAACAATTAACAATGCTAAAGGCAGTAAGTATGTTCCTCAAAAATAAGCCATGCTTATCAAATTTATTGGCATTCCTAGCAAGAGTAATACATGAGTGCAATGTGAATGTTCACAAATGCACGACATCAGAAGGTAATTTACAAAGTAGCTCTGATGAAGAGTTGTCTAGACTTGAAATGTCAGCCTGCTCTCTCTCCTTGGATGCTGCCTGACCCATTGTGATCTGCAGCATTTTTGTTTCCAGGAATTTACAAGGTGTATTCCAAAATTAATTTGTGGCTGAAATCTTGTGATGACAGGCTTGGTTATTCATGGAAGAATATTTGAAATATTTTGAAATAAAAGGCAAAGGTCTTTTGAGGTGCAGTTCAGGTCCGACCTGCTTCAGAGATGTGTCATAACGTCTCTGAATGGGTTGATTAGAAAATACATTAGAAATAAAAGATGTTTATTAGTATTCCAACAGTGAATTTAAACAATCCATGTAGACTATGCAGAAATGTTGATGGTTAGCTCCATTTGCTAGATAGCTAGTGTGTGTATCAGGCTATCACTAACAGCATGGGGTTTAATTCCCATTCAAGTTGAAGTAGACTTTGTGCTTGCATCCTCACCCTACCCTGAAAATACTATCATGGCATTTTGCTGAGGTTAAGTGAGTAATCACCAGAGAACTCAAGTAGAACTCAGTCAACACACAAATGGGTCAATCTTGGCAACTCCAGTGTCAATTCGGGTAAAATAGGTTTCTGGTGAAGACATGAAAGGTAAAATATTTGGATTTGGAATTCTAGGTGAAAGAAAGTAGATGAAAAATTAGAATGGAAAATGAATACATGAGAACCAACAAAGGCTGAGTCAGTATATAAAAAGGACACAATTTAAAATTTGAAAAGCTATATAATTAGCAACAAGAAGAACAAACTAAACAGGCTACTCAAACTGCAAACTTAGGTAATATACCTGCCATGACATGTTCACCTCTATTTACTCAGCTTACATTTCTCCAATGTACTCCTTTAATTTTTATTCTGATTTTAAAAGAAATTTGATATTCTCTCCTACCTTGACAAATCGTAAGAAATGTCTTGATCGTGAACATTGAATATGCATCATTTAATTCTCTAATGGAAATAGCAGCCTGGAAGGAAAAGTTAGTAAACTTGTTGATATGAAATTAATCATTTTGCAGTGGTTTGCTGAAAACAGACTCACTATTTGTCTCAGTGAAAAAACATTTCAAGAATCAAAGAAATAGCAATCCAAAAGCGCCATTTTGTGACGAGAGAAATTGTCCACAAAATGGGTAAACCTTGTTCTTTACAGAAAACAAAGCTGAGTTTACACAATTGTGAAATTATTGTGTACATCCCAGCACAATAATTTCAGGGCTAAACAAGTTCAAATCTAGAATATTTCTAAGTGATAAATGATGAAACGTGGTGTATTCGACAAAGTGAATTTGCCATTTGTGTAGTTTACAGCTGCTGAAGATTTTCGATTCACTCTGTTTTCTCTGTCATTTTAACCTATAGCATATAAAAGTGTTATGAATCTCTGATCTATTTATGCTATTAACTTAAGGTCTGACTTGGCTTTGTTCGTGTTATTTACCACTCTTTTCTCTCTAAAGTATATTCATTTTCATCTTTCCTCCTTATTTATTTTTTCATATAACTTGATCTTTTGTTATTCTATCTGTGCAATTTTGCATTTAATTTTTATTCTCGTATTATCTTTTGCCCTAGCTAGTCTTGAACGTAATGCGTTAGTCGTAGAATAGATTACTTAGTAACCTCCTGAATCCTCCAAGAACAATACAAGTAACTATTATTGTCACAGTTGCCAGGCATCAGATAAGCACAATTTCTAAAAAGACAAACATGGATTGTCAGAGTGAGTTTACATTCCATCACAGAGACTGTTCACTGTTGCATCCAATGCCCTATGATCACTGAAGCCCTTTTAGGTGCTTTTGTTATTTTTGAGTTTGACACTTCCAATGTCGTACGAAATGACCTCTCAAGTTATATCCAACGTAGATTGAAAATAAGCCAGGGTTTTGCTCCCTCAGATTGGAAGGAAATTTAATGGAGGTATTCAAGCTCATGTGGAGTCGAGATAAAGTCGGCGGAGAGAAACTATTCCCATTGACAGAGGGGTAGGGATCCAGAGAACACAGTCTTAGGGTGGTTGGTGAAAGAGCTAAATGAGTCATACAAAGAAAGTATTTTGATTCAGCAAATGATTAGTGTCCAGAATGCATTTACCAAGTGTGAAGTCTATGCTCAATCAATTGTGGATTCAAAAGAAACTGGATAAGCAATGTTCCATTCTTCTTTTCGCCAGAACTTACAAATCAGAATATGAGGATTAGTTTAAGAAAAAAAGTAAGCTCTTTATCTGAAGTTATGTCTTGACAATTTTACCTGGGAGGCTAAACATGCAGGTCTGACCTTGACCAGCTGTGTGCTGAGTTCAAATTCATGGGATTACAACATCAAATCATATGTCGAGGTGTAATGACAACAACAGTTCAAGACACACCCTCTTGAAGATGCTTCCACACCTGAACACAACAAATGGCAGAAGGGAAGCATGGTAGGAGCATAGGAACAATATAGTATATTATGTGTTATATACAATTATATATCTGAGATATGTGTTTGTGACAACATTATCTCACCAAACCACAGGGTATATATATATCTCGTATGGTGTATATATATGACATTTTTGGTGGCCACTTAGCTACTTCAGCCTGCTCTGCCATTCTGAATCATGACTGATTACCTAGCTTAATGCCATTTTTTAACACAATCTCTTAACTCCATGAGTAACTAGAAACCTATCGTTTTCTGTCTTTCCATTGCCCATGTGGTAGAAAATTCAAAAGATTCACCACCCTCTAAGTGAAGAAATTCCTATTCATCTCAGTCAACAACTTATCTTTTATTCTTAGACTGTATCTCTGGTTCTATATCCTAGAGTCAAGGGCCAGCGTCATTTCTGCACCTGCTATGTTCTTTAAGAACAATATAAGTTTCTATTAGATCATCTCATTCTTCTAAATTCCACTTCATAGGATAGTTCCAACCTCTCAAGAATCAGTCCATTGAAACTCCACTGGACTTTGTCAATGGCAAGTGTATCCTTCTTTGGCACAGGGAGCAGAACTGAAAGCTTAATTCTCTGTTTTCTCACCAATGTTCTATTCAGTTTAAGCTAGACTTCCTTGCTGCTATACTCAAACACTCTGGAGATAATAGCTAATACATTGTTTGCCTTCCAAAGTGTTTCCTGCATTTGCAAACTAGCTTTCATCATTTTTTTTGAATAAGGACATCTTCATCTCTCTGGACATCAACACTTTCCAATCACTCACTATTTAAGAAATACCCTACACCACCTTCTGCTAAATTGGATAACTTCACACTTAGAGTAATAGAGTCATAGAGCCGTACAGCATGGAAACTGACAGTTCGGTCCAACTCGTCCATGCCGACCAGATATCCTAAATTAACCTAGTCCCATTTGCCAACATTTGGCCTATATCCCTCTAAAACCTTCCTATTCATGTACCCATCCAGATGCCTTTTAAATGTTGTAATTGTACTAGCCCCTACCACTTCCTCTAGTAGCTCATTCTAGACATGCACCACCCTCTGCATGAAACAGTAGCCCCTTTACATTCCATCTGTAATTTTCTTACCACTCATTGAACCTCCTTTCTGGGTGGATGAACCTTATGGATTGGTTGGACTCCTTCACCCAAAACCATGTTGTCAAGGCAAGTTCCCAATTTCTTATGCACATCCTTGAAGATTGTAACGTGCAATGATCATTGACAAGAGATTGGCTTGCACACTTATCTTCTCACAGTTCCTGTATTGCAGAGACATCAGGCAGGATTATGGAAATCATTATCTTTTTTTTTAAGAGAGGCTGCCAGCTACTTAAAGAAGTTGGCTTGCATGGCATAATATATCTGGCATTTTGATGCCATGCGTGCGTGTAACAATCCTCATTGAAAGAAAACAGAAACTTAAATTAATTTTGAATTTATTCAATTATAAATCCATTCATTTATTAGAAAGAGAATATGCTGTGGAGGGCACATAGATGTAATTCTTTTTCTCACTCCTGAGACAGGCTGGAATTCACTCGCAAATTAATCACACTTTCTTTGTTACGCAGTTTGCATCATTTATGAAAATTAAAATCTTATTTCTGTATCCTCCATGGCACGTCCTCTGTCTAATTTATTTAGTGGTACTTGGATACACTTCAAATGTGTGTTGCTAGACTTGAACAGCTGAATTAATTCTCCTCAGAATTATTGTATTAATATTGAAAGTGTTCACACAAGAGAAACAACTTTGCAATTTTATTTTAAATTGAAGTGGAAAGAGCCAGAAAATGGTATGTCATTTCCAAATATGTTGCACGCAAGTAGTGTCGTGCCTCTTGTGTTGTGCATTTATCAATTGAAACAAATGCACAAAGAAAGATTTCTTTAAATATTTTCACTAAAATAGTTTTCTTGGGGAAAAAGGTACATGATGCAGGTATGTGCTCAATTATTTATCAGATTATTAGAATTTTATCTTGAGTATTGACAGGGTTATGTGAAAGAAAGCAATACATGCAATCAACAATTTGCTTGGGAATTAAAATCTGCTAAATAATAATTAGTGCAATCAGTAACATTTGTAATTACTGTTTCAAATATTTCTTGGCTAATATAGTTAAGGTGGCACTGCTTATTAAATCAGGCAAAGGATTAATGATTAATGGAATATAAATATTGATTAAAAAAACAGTACTGGCATTTATTATTTCCATCTGTTATGTCTTCTCTGTTGTGAAATTTACCCTTTCAATAATCTAAAGGAAAACAAAACATCTCAATTTTCAATAGTTCAGGACAAATCACATATTATTTATCCTTTGGATATTATCCTGAACTGAAATCTCCATTGTTCTTCTAATGGAGAGATGGTAGCATTGTAGCAATGTCATTGAACTGATAATCTGGAAGTCCAGGCCAATACTCTGGATGGAAGTGTTCAAATTCTAGCATATATATAAAAAAAGACTTGGGCTGAGTAAGGTGACAATGATAACGATATCAACAATTGTCATGAAAAAAAAACTTAATGAGTTCACTCGTCATTTGGAAAAAAAAATTAATCATCCTTATCTGATTTCGCTTTCATGTGACTACTGACCAATGGCAGTTTTGTTTATTTGTATTGAGGTCTGGACTACCAATCACTGGCAGCTTGCAGTTGGGCTAGTTTAACCACAAACGCTCCACTTTATATTGAGTCGAAGGACATTTCTAATTATTTCCACTGGACCATGAACCACGTGTGAGTCTTAACAAGAAGAGGAATGTATCTTATATCACCAACGGAAAGTTATGAATGAGAACAAAAGGTACAAGTTACTTTGACTCAAGACTATCAGGAACCAGAAATAATATGCCTTTCTCCATTGTGAACTTATCCTAGACTGTTTGATTCTCCACCCAAAGACAGTATGCCAACATCAACTCCAGTGGAGATGTATTCAAGTTTAGAATGAACTTTTTCAGAACTATCATCTTTTGTAATAGGGAACTGGTTAACTCATTTGGCTGGACTGGTGGTTTGCAATAGAATGTGATGCCAACAGCATGGGTTCAAATCCCAACACCTGCTGAGGTTACCATGAAGAATTCTTCTTCTCAATTTGTCATGTTGCCTGAGTCATGGTGACCCCAGGATAAACTATCACCAATCATCTATCTAATGAGAGAGTAGGACAAAGATCCAGCAAGATTATGATGATGTTGCCAGAGGCACCATCTCTCCAACAAGCTTTTATTCTTATAGTTAACACATGTAAATGATTAAAAATACTTTTTGTAATTGATATTGCTTGGAATGCTTGTATTTTGCAGGATTGTGGAAGAAGGAATTTATTGCAAGTTTTGTGGACATTACTGAACAGGTTTCTTTTGAGAGGTCATTGAAAGTTCTCTGTGGACATTAGTGTTTTGTTTTAACAAGTCTTGCTTTGTTGTATGATTTGCTGAGCTGTATGTGGACAATGACTCTCCAGTAGAGGCTCTCGTTTCATATGGTTCAGTTGAAGGAAAGACCACTGAAAACCAGCTGAGTTAGAATGAAGAGAATACAAGGTGTAGAGCTGGATGAGTACAGCAGGCCAAGCAGCATCAGAGGAGCAGGAAAGCTGATGCTTTGTGTCTGGACCCTTCTTCAGAAATGAAGGAAGAAGAAGCTTGGCCTGCTGTGTTCATCCAGCTCTACACCTTGTTATCTCAGATTCTTCAGCATCAGCAGTTCCTACTATCTCTGAGTTGGAATGAAGCTTGCTGTGAACAAATTGATCGGCTGGCCTCTCCAATCCCTGAAAGGAACATCATCTGCATCGGTTGAGGGTGAAACCAATTTCTGTTTCTCACCAAGCAGGGCCTGCAAGTCTTCAGAGACAGCTATGCATGTTTCGTGCTTTAATCACAGACAATTGCCCAAGAATAACCTCGGCTTTATCCTTAAACTTTCAAGAGTCATTTGACCAAGACTCTCTGAAAGACAATGTCTGCAGAAAAATCTAACATTTTTTCCCTAAAAATGTATACGTGTATTTGCGTGTGTGTTTTGGGGATAATTGTAGGATGAATAGTTATACTTATGTATTAATGATTTTGTGTGTTAGTCAGTTATGACATCTTTATTATTTTAATATTAAACCAATATTTTGATTGAAGGTACCTGTTTCGTAGATCTTGTTTAATTTGTCACCTTTGTAGCTGGAATATGTCTTTTTCATCTATATTGTGACTCATGGAGTACTGGGAGGACAAATGAATAACTTTACAGTCTTGCAACCTTGATTGTAAAGGCATTCACTTATGTAACATATTTTACACTGATCTGTTAGCCTCACAATTGTAGGTGCTGGGGAGTTCATCCAGATTCCATTCTCTTCTGCATTGGAAGATTGGGGGAAGTGCTGAACCTGATTTTGATCCTGTCCTTGATTCTCAGCTGAGGATCTCTTTCATCTTTTGGACGTCCTTCCTTTGGATTTGGAGAATGTTAGTCCTGCTAAACCAATAGTTGGCCCATTTTCTTATCTGGAGAACACTTACCTATGAATTTCCTTCACAAATGAACTGTTTCCTGCTACCTCCAGTAGTTGCTCAATAACAGCACCTTTTAGTCTTGTGAATGTCCATTATGGAAAATACTGCTCTGCTGCAACAAGTTCCTTGCAGTTTCCTGAACTTCTGGACAAGCAGTTGTTCTTTTATCGAATTGAGCAGGTTTCTCTTTCTCGCAGTATCCAGGAGATATGACTTGGAGAGGAAATGTCAGGAAGTGGTGTTTCCACACATTTGCTGCTCTTGTCCTCCTTGGTGGCACAGGTGGCAAAGGATGCCGGATCATTTGCTGCAATGAGTCTTGTAGATTGTACACACAATGGCCACTCTCCATTACTAATGGAGAGCGTGAATATTAAAAATATTGGATGGGGTGATAAACAAGTGAGGTGCTTTGCCTTTGGATTCTGTCAAGTTACTTGAGTGTTGCTGGAGCTGCAGCCATCTAAGCAAATAGTGAGTATTCCATCACACTCCTGACAAGTTCCTTGTAGACAGTGGCTAAGCATTGAGAAGAGTGGAGGTGAGTTACCTCAGAACTCCAAACCTCTGACCTGCTCTTGTAGCTACAGTATTTATATGACGGTTCCAGTTCAGACAATTAGAGTTTTAATTAATGGTGTTGTATGTGGACTGTTAAAAAAAGTTTCCTTATGGTTAGAGTCCAGTCACTTGTATAACTAATAATCTGTGTCCGGAACAAGAGTCTAATCCATTCTTTCCATCAAATTTGGTGTAAAATCGGGTAAATGGAAAAACTTTATAGACTTCATAAAATCTTTAACTTTTCTGATGCCTTCGGCAATAACAAAACTTGATTTCTAGCAGACTAACAAAGTGAGACACAACATTTGGATCACCAGTTTTTTTCTAGGAATGCCTTGGATATCTTTTCTACGATAGGTATGTCATCTAATGTGGGTATCTTTACTAAAGGAGATGGTCCTACCACATTAACTACCTACCTTGGTTAGTAAGCATTTGGCTTTTTCTGCTTCGAATCTGTGTCTGACCTTGGTTTTTTTTTTTGGAAATGATCTATACTTTTACAGCAATGCCATTCTTTTGTTGTGACTGGGCATTATCTATGCCTGTGAGGCTTTATTGTTCCACAATATTCACATTGACTAGTAATATCTGCTGATTGACCAACTTGCAGCGTTGGCTTGTCCCATGCCGCTTTAGAGTGTCGATACCTAGGAAAATGAATAGGCGCTAATTCTCTTCTGAGGTCAGATGTTTTTTACTCCTTACCTGGACTGTCTCTGAGTCTTTTTGATTTCTGGTTCCTGCATGAGTTCCATAGCTTTCTCCAAAGTTAACTCTTCCTTAGACTGTAAGCAATGTGATAAAGGCTCATTAATAATTTTAATTATAATTCTGTTACTATGAATTATGATTTCAAAATTCCATTGTCGCAATTTTCTAATAATCTGTAGAGGTCAGTAATGAAATTATCGACAAATTCAGAAACTCCTGGGAAAACTGAGCAGGTCAGGCAGATCTGAATAAGGTAAATAACCAAGATTTTTTCCCTTGGGTAGGAGAGTTCAAAACTAGTGGACATACTTTTAAGGTGAAAGGAGAAAGATTTAAAAGGAGCCTGAGGGGCATCTTTTCATTACAAAGGGTGGTTCGTATGTGGAATGAATCAGAGGAAGTGGTAGGTGCAGGTATAGTTGCAACATTTAAAAGACATTTGGACACACATGAATGGGAAAGGTTTAGAGCGAGATAGTAGGAACTGCCGATGCTGGAGAATCTGAGATAACACGGTGTGGAGCTGGATGAACACAGCAGGCCAAGCAGCATCAGAGGAGCAGGAAAGCTGACGTTTCGAGTCAAGACCCT
>JAHRHZ010000266.1:14685687-14710785 GCA_024137785.1 Ginglymostoma cirratum
AGGGTCTTGACTCGAAACGTCAGCTTTCCTGCTCCTCTGATGCTGCTTGGCCTGCTGTGTTCATCCAGCTCCACACCGTGTTATCTAAGGTTTAGAGCGATATGGGCCAAATGCAGGTAAGTGGGACTAGTTTAGTTTAGAAGACAGGTTAGCATGGATGACTTGGACCGAAGGGTCTGTTTCTCTACTGTATGACTCTGCGACTATATGAGTCTATAATATTACGGTCCCACTACTATCTCCCAATGTCTCTTTCCTGATAATACAAATGTATAAATTGGGAGCAGCAGTCACCCCCTTGATCTGGCTAATCTTGCTCTCTTGCTTTCCCTCTCTCTCTTCTATTTCTCTCACTCTCTTTTTTTCCCTTTCCCTCTCTCTCTCTCGCTCTCTCTCTCTCTCTCGCTCTCTCTCTCTCACACCCTCTCTGTCTCTCACACACACACACGCACACGCACACGCACACACAAAACACATTATATTCTATGACCTTGCCTCCAACAATCAGACATGCCGCCTTTTAGACAAAATATAATCCCACCTCTATCTTAACTGGGAATCCTCTTATTGTTAAACTGTGTCCTTTTGTTCTAGCCTCTCTTGCAAGAGGAGGTAGCCTTTCAGCGTCCATCCTGAGTCAGGATCTTATGTTTCAGTAAGATCTCATATTCTTCATCTAAATTCCAATGCATACAGCCTCAAACTTCCCTCATAAAATTGTGCCCTCACTCCAGAGTCAGGTGCTCAAATGCTCCCACACCTACAGGCAGTTGAAAACAGTTCTGAGGTTTTATGCAAAGAATAAAGTTACAGAAGGTTGTTTACAGCTCCCATGAACATGACTGAAAACTATGTTTGAGTGTGTTTTATTGAATCCATTGTAAGAGCTGATGTTGTGTCATGGCTTGGAATTTGCAGGGCTTTTGATGGCAGATTGTCAGTGTGTGCTTCTATTATCCTCCTGGATGTGAGCATAAGCTCAGAGCTAAAGAGCCAAAGAATGCACAATTCCTGAAGTGCAGGCTATGACTCACTGCTCCAACACCCTTATCCATGCAGCCTTCCCTCTGCCACTTCTCTGTACCCACACCTCCTCACTACACTACCCAAGATCCAGTAGTCAGTGAAACAAACAGATCTAGTGAGAACTGAAGTAACTCCACAGAGACCGATATCCCGTCACCAAATCACCCTTTATTTACATGTACGTTGTGTTTGACACTTCTCTGGATTCCTCAGAGACCGCTCTTGTGTGAAAAGAGCTTCTGAAATCTCCTGTTTATATCTGTCAGTCAGGGCTCCCTAATTGGGGCTGTTAATCTGGTCCAATCAGGGAACTCATATTCCATGAGGTCCACTTGGCTGACTTCGTTACAATCATTACAAGAACTTTCATTTCGATGCTCACATTGTATTTTGAAACCACCTAAATATTAAAGCATTATGTGAAATAAGATGCAGTTGATTTTTTGTTTTCCCAGTCTGAATACCCCTTAAATCTCCTTAACAGCAATCTGAATAACAACTATTTCTGAATGCCTGATCTGGCCCTGAAAAGATTTGAGAATGTTGTTAGTTACCGCAAATGCTTTTAGGTAATTCCATTTTGAAGTTTTTAAATTATATTTTTATTCCTACCTTAACCCAATGTGTTTGTCCTACTCTTTATTTAACTCTATAAATATTTAGAAAGTCATGTGGGAATCATGCTTTTTGTTTCCTGGTTGTCTGTCTGTGAGAATACCTTTATGGGATAGGCTGCATGAATAGTTTGAAGCCATCAGAGTTGGGGAATCGCTGCTAATCCCTCCTATATTCAATTGTTAGCTGAGAGAGGTGCAGATCTTGTCATTGACATGAGTAGATACTTCAAAAAGGCTATCTTTTAGGTCATCAGCAAGCAAAATTCAGACCAGTACCTACTGTGTACACGCAGAATATTTTTGATATGTTTGTGAGTTCATCCATTTTTCATTTATTGAAGTTGGAATGTTTCTTGATTACTTATGCTCTTCTTCTTCTTAAAGATGCATAAAGGTTCTGTGCAGGGACAGAATTGACCAGAATGTAAGGAAGTTTTAAAGAAAGAATTATTTTTGCTGTTCTGGGTACAATACTTGAATATTCCTATGTATCAGTGATGAGTGGTTGAAGAGTATGACAACATAAGTACAGAATAACAACAGATAAATTAAGTTTAATATAGTTCAAAGACTTTACTGGAGCATTACAATTCAAGATTGGAATCTCCTTCACATAAGGAGATCTAAGAACAGATGATCAATAAATCTTGGCAAAGAGAACAAATTGAAGTAATGCATTAATGGTAGAGAGAGATCAAGGGGCTCAGGAAGAAATTTATACATCATATATCAACACAGTTGTAGGACAATCATTAACAATGGACCAACTTTTATTATATTATAGCTCATAGAATCCCTACTGTGTGGAAACAGGCCCTTGGTCCAACAAGTCCACACTGACCCTTGGAGCATCCCACCCAGACCCATCCCCAGTAACCCACCTAATCTACACATCCCTGAATACTACAGGCAATTTAGTGTGGCCAATCCATCTAGCCTGCACATCTTTGAACTATGGGAGGAGAAACCGACACAGACATGGGGAGAATGTGCAAACTCCACACAGACAGTTGCCCGAGGATGGAATTGAACCCGGGTCCCTAGTGCTGTGAGGTAGCAGTGCTAACCACTGAGCCACCGTGCTGCAGCAATTAAAGGAATTCACAGAAGGTTATGGAACTGGAGGAACTTGCAGAAACATGGTGAAGTGAGGATACAGAGGGATTAGGAAACAAGAATGAAAACTTTAAAACTGTAATAACTGAGAGGCAATGAATGGAAAATGACCAGCTGACACACTCTGAACAAGCCCATTCCATGGCCATAGTGCACTGTGGGTGGGCTGACGTCATGCAAAGACGACTTCCGTGGGAGGAGGCTCCACCCTCAGGAGCTGCTGGCCGATCTGATTGGCAGCTCTATGGTGCAACTAGTCCCAGGATAGACGTTCCTGTGGGTCCCCAGACACAGGAAACTAAGGGACATGAAGAAGGAGGATTTGGCCAAATTAGTGAGGGAGTGAGATGTTGGAAAAGTAAAGTTTCAATGGTGTGGAAGGAAAGGGGATTACTATCTTCTGCCATCAGTATAAAAAGGGAACTTACCAAAGATCGTAACAAAAACAGAAGTTGCTGGAAAAGCTTAGCAGGTCTGGCAGCATCTGTGAAGAGAAAATCAGAGTTAACATTTCGGGGCTGAGGAAGGGTCACCGGACATAAAACGTTAACTCTGATTTTCTCTTCGCAGGTGCTGGCAGACCTGCTGAGGTTTTTCAACAACTTCTGTTTTTGTTCCTGATTTACAGCATCCACAGTTCTTTCAGTTTTTATTCTCCAAAGATAGTACCAGCCCACCTTCCTGCATTTTTATAAACATGAAAGATAAGAGCTGGATGGCTACTGCCTACCTGCCTTCCCACACCAAACATGTTATGGCGTAGATAGGGTTGGGTCTCAATTGAGTTTTGAACAATCTCAGTTTACCTTTAATTATTTATTTACACATGGTGGCCAGATTGCCAACTGCTAGAATTAAGCAGGCCTGATAAACGAGTGATTATGGTATCAAAAGCTGATCTTGTGACCACGTAGGATGCCAAGGTTGCAAACAGTACTGAGAATACAGTGTGGAGCTGGAGGAACACAGGCAGGTCAAGGTAGTATGAGAGGAGCAAGAAAGCTGATGTTTCGGGTCAGGAACCTTCTTCAGAAATGCTTTCCTGCCGCTCTGATGCTGCCTGACCTGCTAGGTTCCTCCAGCTCCACACTGTTATCTCTGGTTCCAGCATTGGCAGTCCTTACTATCTCTACAAACAGTACTGTATGCTTTAACTTTAGACAATGTCCAGGAAAGAGAATCGAGTCATGGGCTAATGAATTGAGTTTGTGTCAGGAATTGAAGACAATGGTCTGTGTCTTCCTAACATTGTTAGATGTAGTTTGGCCTCATTCAGGACTGGAAGTCAGACTTTTCTGAAAAATTAGAGGCATGGAAAGATAAGGAAAGGGAATGGCATGATGAATCCGTATGTTGTCAGCATAAGCACAGACATCTGTCAGAGGGAAAATCTTAGAAGTCACAGTTAGAGATGAAAAAGCAAGGCACTTCAAAAAGTTCACGATAATCAAGAGGAATCAAAAAGGTTTTATTAAGCTTAAATATGATATTTCTAACTTATTGGAACTTTTAGAGTGTTACATGCTTTGAATTAGATTTCTAGATGGCAGTTGATAAGATGCCACATCAAACGTTATTGCAGAAAATAAAGTCCATGTGCAGGGTGTAGCATATTGACATAGAATATTGGTTTGTTAACAGGAAGACGGTATGCACTAATGGGCCATAAATGGTCAAGAAGAAAAGGTAGGTTAAGAAAGTTTGCAAATTTTCATACAACTAAACTATGGTGTTGGGAAATGTGAAATTGTCCATTTTTGCAGTAAGAATATAAAAAGCATATTATCTAATGGTTTGAGGTTATAAAGGTCTGAGATGCAGAGTGATTTGAGTACCTTGCTGCGCAAATCACAAAAAAGCTAGGATTCTGACACAGCCAATAAGGTCATATGAATTTATTATTTATTTTGGGGGGAACTGAATCCAAAAGAAGCATTGGTATATTTCACTTATACAGGGCACTGTTAAGATCATATATAGAGCACTGTGCACAGTTTTGGTCTCCTTATTTAAGAAAGGATGTAAATGCATTAGTAGCAATTCAGAGAACATTTACTAAACTGATACCAGGAATGGACAAGTTGTCTTATGAAGAAAGAATGGACGGATTAACCTTGAACCCATTGGAGTTTAGAGAGGCGACTAAATTGGAACATGTAATGGTAGCATGTCATGACAAATGAAGATATGAATAAGAGAGCAGAAAGTATCAAAAAGTAAGGTCCAGAATGTAAAATTCTGCTTTCAATAATTACAGTACGGCACTACCTCAGCTTGGTTCAATTGGCCATATATTCATTTCTGAGAATAAAGGCATGCATTCAAACTCCACATCAAGAAATGAGTAAAAAATCTAAGCTGATGCACCGGATCAGTCTTCACTCAGCTGCTCATTCAATTGATTCAGATCATTATTCAAAGGTCCCAAGTGACTATTTAAAGCGAGGAGGAGTGTCCCATTGTTCTGGCCAACATTCCTCCCTTAATCAGAAGAAATGAATGAAGTGACTATTCAACTTATTGTACTTTGTGGGGTGACACTACAATTTTAGAACAGATGTGAAATCACTTAAAAGGACCACAGTTCAAATGTGGTTCATTGTGTGAACGTGGTTTCTTTTGAGGTATTTTGACAGAATGAGGTAATATATAAATCCAAATAAACCGTTCCTTTTCCTTCACCAGCAAAAGTGCACGATCCTTATTGAAAACAATAAGTCTGCTACCAAAGAAGAAGGGATTGGTAACAATGTTCTCTGATTTGTCATTTGATTAGTGATAGCCAGTGGATAGTTTATGCTGAGAAGGACATACTACACCACTAAGCTCACATTCAGGAAAATTCAGCTGCTCTGACTTATTCTGTCAGCCGGCTAGTGTTAAAAATTTATCCTTTTTTTTTAAAGATGTAATACAAAGAGGATTGCATTAATCATGAATAAATGTAGCACAAATCAAATATGTTCATTAAGGAAACTCAATCTATTACCTCTCAATATTTCTCGGAAATTAAGTGTAAAACAATGCAGTGTTGCTTTTCTTATGTATTGCTGTTCCAATGGATGTTTCCTCACTGTCCAAGCTGTGACAGCCCAGGATAGAGTAAACCAACATAACACTAAGCCCCATAGTTTGGCAACATTATTAAAGTGGCATCTCACTCAAAGGTGCCATTGGATGAATGGGTGAGGATAAGTGCTGGGTCGTAAGTGGTTGGGTGACAATTATAAGTGCAGCAAAGTTTACAGTTATACATTGCATGTTGCTTTAGGATTAGTTTTCTTCTTTAATCTCTGCAATCAATCTATTGATCCTCTGAAGTACCACCAATGCAACTACATCCCTTCTCAAGTAAGTGGACCGAAATTGTATGCAGTACTCCAAGCATACTCTGACTCATAACCTGTACAGTTGCTTACTTCCTAGATTTATACTCCACTCCTTTAGCAATAAATGCAAAAATTCTATTTGCTTCCCTGTTATCTGTTGGATTTGCATTCTAGTTTTCTGTGATTCATGTACAAAGACGTCCAGCTCTCTCTGCACCAAAGCACTCTGAAGATTCTCTCCATTTAGATAGTAAGTTGCCTTTCTTTTCTTCCAATCAAAATGGGTAACTTACACCTATCCCTTAAATTTCATTTGCCAAATTTTGGCCCATTCGATTAAACTGTCCGAGTCTATTTGTAAATTTCTGATTTTTTTTTTCCTTCCAGCTTACTTTCTCGCCTATTTTACTGTTATCTCCAAATTTAGCTATCATACTTTCTGTCCCTGCATCCTGATTATTAATATAGATTGAAAATAGATGAGGCCTGAGGACTGAACCCTGTTGTACCCCACGAGTATGTTGGTATATGTCACCTTCAGATACTCAAATGTTGGTGACAGATTAAAAATAATTGGTTGTTCTCCACTCATGTGCAAAAAAGTTATGATTTAATGGGGTATTCATGTTAAAGAGCAGTAGCTAGCTTAATGACTGTTACTCTAAAATTGTTTTGAAGTGCAAGCCAATAATTACTGATAAAACAGAGGTTGATTTAAAGTTGACGAAGCATTATAAAGTTCATTACATTGTTTCAGTTTAAAAGTCCCTGACAAGGAACTATTATTTTTACGGCCCACCTTTAAACTGTTAGTCAGATTTTTAGTGCATTGTGTTTGAGCAGCTTGGAAAAATGACAAAGATGTGACTTGGTAATTGTAATACGCATCATTTTCAGGCACAAATTTAAACACGATTATTTTAAATCTGTATCTTAATCGACATTCAAATGTACCAAGCACTAAACCTTGGCTTCTACCTAACTTAACAGAAACATCTATTCCACTTTCTTGTCACGAAACCTTATGATTTTATCATTTTTAGTGACATTTACCAGGTTGTTATCTGCACTTCAAGGATGAAATCCCGTGGGGTGGTGTGAATAGAAATTGGGGTTTTATTCCCCTAGAAATGAGAAATTCCAAGGGTTACTGAATGGACTTCTTTGACATATTAAGGCATATGTATTCATGAGTTAGACTGAAATTATTTCCATTAATTAGAAAGTCCCACAGCATGGAATCAGATGTTTCAGATGTGGAATACGAAAATACTTCTACAAGGGAGATCGATGGAATTTAAATCCTCTTCCAATTCATGCAAGGTCACTGGTTAATTTGAAATCTGACATGGATAGTTGAATGTTACCAAACATTTTCAGAACTGCAGGGCAAACTCAATTGGATGGAGTCAGATCACAGATCGACAATGATCTGATTGAATGGTGGGACAGGCTCAAGGTAATAAGTGCCCTTGAGTTCCTATATTCCTGATCAGCGGTAATGATATTTTACAAATAACAGCTCAGATGAAAAGCCCTACCAAAAATATTCACCATTTTTCAACAAATGCTCATCAATTTAAAATTGCATTTTTAACAGTTTCTGTTTGAGTTTCCATTATTTGCAGTTTTTTTTAACTTTCCTTCAAACTGTACATTAACTCTCGAATATCTGACTGAACACTCACTATAGTTAGTCATTGGCCATGCTACACAGTTTTATTTTTCAGCTGCTAAAGGATGGATTAGAAGGATGTTGTGGTTCCTCCATCCCCAAAAACAGCTGGAAATGAGCAAGTGCATGCCACAATTTCATCACACTTAGACATAGCTGGAGAAAGAATGTCCCTCGTATTGAACTGTTGGATATACCTGAGCATAAGTGACACAGGCTGAGTCCCATTACCAACATTGGTGTCAAAATCCTAATCTTCACAAGCATGCCATAAATGCTTGCTCACTATCCCAAATGTGGGAAACTTTTCAGTTTAGTCAGTGGACAATGTACATGTCTCACAATTAACATCTACCATCTGAAGTACGGTGGGCACACTGAGTTCCCATACTGAAGTAATGAATTTTCATTACTCTGCTAATGGCAGCCATGTCTTTAAATGTCTAGAGACCTGGTCTAGGGTATTTCAGCCACCTGCTAAATATCCCTGCTTCTGAGGGTGGCTCTCAATTTTTGTTTTTGACAACTCTTCTGTGAAATATCATGGGACATGATACTCCCTGAAAGGAGCTTTACAAATGCAAAGTTTTACTGTTGTCCATTCTGTTTTTGAATTCAAGGGCTGGTCAGATGAATCATAGCAGTTTTTCTGTTTCTGGACCTTATAATTGATATTGTAAAGTGAACCACTTCAATTGGAGATGGCTTCTTGTGATAGAGAAAACAGGAGGATAAAACACTGCAGGAGGTTGTAGGACCTAACTTTATATTGCTCACTCAGCTCATAACTTTCTTGTCCTTATGATGTCAGGCCCAGCTCATTATTGATAATGTTCATTCTGTATCATGTTGTTGAGTTTTGTTTTTGATGTTGTTGTACATGATTCTTCAAACATTCTATTTCTGAACTGCCTTCAGAGAGAAATATTCAAAGGCTCTCTGTAAGTGCAGTGGAGGAATTAGAATAGGCAGAAAATAAAGCTGCAAAATAATTTTTTTCAGAAGAATTTCGTATATAGGGAGAGAGATTCTTTTGGATGATGTATTGAACATTCAGGAGAAGAGGCATGCAGAAGAGACTAAAAAGGAATGATTCCCTTGGTAAGGTCAAACATTCAAAGGGCCAAAGAAGGAATTGTGAAATATTTGCAGCATGGCTGTTTGGGTGTTAGTTCAATAACCACATCATGGAGAAGCAGTGCAAGATGAGGGAAGATTGTGTCAATGCTGAGTGGTTTCAGAGGGTTAGAATAACAGAACTGGAGAATTTGTTTATCTGCAGGGTCTGTGAAGGTAATGCTAATACTGTCATCAAATGCTGCAATAATTTAAAACATTTTAAAGTGCTTCTGATTTTTATCAGTTAATTTAGTTGCCTTTCCACATTACGGAAGGAAATATCTGATTTATTGAACTAATTGGATGAGCTTGCATTGATGTCATGGGCACCTGGGTTTTGACGTAAAAGTCTGGGTCACATTGAGCTATAGATATTGTATAGAACTGATAATTTAGTCAACCTAGGTCTGTAGAACTTTAATTGTTTGGTCGATACAGTGTAATAGCTTTAGGAACCTGGAATAAATTTGTAATAATATCATGAAGTTGCTTCTCACTGGTCATAAAATCACAATGCAGGGTTAAGATAGAGTAAGGGTAAGGTTAGAGCATGGTACCATGTATAGTAATATTCAGTGTTAAAATGCAATAATAAGCTTTGTAAAGAAGCCTTAATCTGAAGACAATGGTTGTCTCTGCCTTTTCCTTGAACAATCTACTTTGAACTCATTGGCCTAATCTCTGACAACAATACAGCAGAAAAGTAACACTATTTTATTCTAGAACACCAGAACCAAAGCCCGCTTTGCAATTTAATACGATAATGGTTGATCTCATCCCATTCTGAACTCCACTTTCTGGGTTGTTTCCTATAACTCTTTAACTCATTAACAAACAAAAATCTGTCTATGTCTTCCTTAAATGTATTCAGTCTCCTGATGACCATCACAGTCCTAGTTGGTAAATTCCCCAAATACACGACGCTTTGACAGAAGTAATTCTTCTTTATGTTTGTTTTAAATCTGATAACTGGTGAAGTCCCGGGGAGTGGGGAGGGGGGTTCCTCAGGTACAAAAGACTTAGCAGCAGGAGTAGGCAACTCAGCCCCTCGAGCCTGCTGCACCATTTAATATGATCATGGCTGATTTCATCTCAGTGTTAACTCCACTTTCTTGGCTGCTTCTCATAACCCTTAACCTGGTATGAATCAAAAATCTGTCTATCTCCTCCTTAAATTTATTCAATGTCTTGGCATGCACCACAGTCTGGATTAGTGATTTCCACCGATTCACGAGCCTTTGAGAGAAGTAATTTCTCATCATTTTTGTTTTAATTCTGCCACCCTATAGCCTAAAACTACTCATTCTAAATTGCTCCACAAGGGAAAACATCCATTCTATTTTGTCAATTTTGTCTACTTTGTCAATTGCCTTTAGCATCTTACATTCCTCAAGTAGATCTCTTCCTCCTGCTGCTAAACTCCAGAGAGTATTGGCCTAAAACTGCCCAATTTCTCCTCAAGACAGGATTTTCCTGTCTGGAATTAATCTCGTGAAGCTTGTTGGAGCCGCCGTCGAGGCAGTTTTGAATGTTTATAGCTACCTGTTCTTTGTCCATGAATGAACTCCGGACAGTTTTCTTCCTATCTTCAAGAAAGTTATCAAAATACAGGGGAAGTCTTTTACTCCATTTTCAAGAAATGAAATGTTCAGGGTAACCTAATGTCAGTGGTAAAGCTGAGAAGTGTTAAGTGTCAGCCTCGAGTCAATGGCAACACTGTTGCTTTTGAGTCAGTAAGTGATAGCTTCAAGGTCTATTGTATATGCACATTGGATCCACGATTCAGGATGTATCAAAAACGCAGTACTGAATTAGTGAAAGTCTTGGCTTAAAAATGTGCTGAAAACCTGAGGCCACAAACTGCCCTCTCTGGTTGATGTATGGGATGAGTGGGATGAATCAGACAGCAATGTCGATCTCTCAAAAAAAGTCAATAAAACACATTATCTGGTCATTTTTCTCACTGCTGTTGTTGAAACTTTGCTGTGCTCAAATTGGTAGCTACATTTCTCCACATAATAACAGTAACTACTTTTTAAAAACTATATTATCTGTAAACGTCTTTGGAAAATCATGGTTGTTCCTATATTGATTCAAGTTCTTTTCTCTGTTTCTAACTGATAGTGTAGGAAGCTAATTTTACACATTTTGGTTTCGCACAATTTTCAGCATCATTGTCTTTAACAAATTTAATGGTGGAAGTGACTGAATGAATAGATAACGGGTATGCTGTATGCAGGGTACATCAATTTGCTGCAGATGTTTTATGAAGATATCTCACATACTTCTGCTTCAAAAAGTTCAAGAATATCAGCCAAGATTTTCTCAACAACGTGACATTTCCAATGTTATAACCAGAACTGAATGTAGCTTCCACATTTTTGATGTTATAACCAGAGCTGAGTGTAATTTCCACTTTCTCTCTTACCTTTTTCCACGTGCTTATGATGAAACCTCCACGTGCCAATAATGCGCATGCAAAACATGTGATTTGGCAACAGGCAAAGCTTTTCACTGATAAAATCCAGCTGATAATGCTCTGTCTAGGATTTGGCTATTCATGAATTTTTGGGCAAACAGGAAAGTTTTACCTCACAACTTTACTGCTAAATTGCATTGCCTTCAGCATACGATGTGAGAGCACAAAGGTGTCATGAACGACTTTCCAAGCTAAATCTCACTTGCAAATGTTTCACACTGCATTAGTTATTCATGTGTACCATACTGAGACTAGCTTAGTCAGACAGCTACACTGGCATGCTTCATGATTGCCATGCATTAATTGTTATAGGGGAATTAGAAACAGTTTCTTTACTGTGGAAAAACAACGTAGTGTTTTTACATTCACTCTTTATTGAATGCTCATTTTAGTGTCCACTGTTGTATGGAATCATAGAGTCATAGAGTACAGAAGTGATCTTCTGGCCCATCATGTCTGCACCAACAAAAATACCCTGAATCTACACTGGTCCCACTTTCCACCACTCGGCCACCAGCCTAGTTGTATTTGCCACTCGGTCAGATTTGCTTAACTTGCTTAAGATTTGCTGGCTCGGCGAGCCTTCCCTTTGAGAAGTAGGCCATACTGTCAGCCTTGCCAGTGATGCTTGTGTCTCTGAAATTAATAAAGGAAAATTAAAAGAATTGATTCAACTCCTCCTCCAAAATACTGCTCCAGTAGAGCAATTCTCCCTTACTACTGCGCAATAGCACAGGCCTAACAAGTCCAGTTGCTTTCTGACTCAGACCAAAGACAATGAGGACAGCTGGCACCACCTTCAGGAAGACATTTGTGTTAAGTCGAATAAATAGACAGGTAGCAGGTGTCATTAAATATGAACACACAGCAATGGAACTAACTTGAGGTGGATTCAACAATGAGGTGACACAAGCCCAAATGTTGGAAATGGTTCTGCATTGCAATATTTCTGTCATTCAAGTGATTCTAAGGAAGGAGCAGATTATGTTCAAGAGCTCCTTTGGAAAGGAAAAAAATACTTTCATCGGCAAGTTAGACCTTTTGTGGTTACTCTTCAATTTCTGTCCAATATCAAAACTTGGCATCTGTGAATGATTGTGGTGCTGATATGTTCCACCAATTTCTCTTCATTTTTAGTCCTTGTGTGTTCTGGGGGCAATGATGGTGAAGGTATTCTGAGTAGTATTTTAGATTGACTTTTTCAATAACAATTTTCTAGTTGACAGTCACTGCACCATGCATTACTTACGCTGCTGTGTAATTGCCATAAATAAACTTAGTGAAGTCTACTCCATCCTACTGCCACATCAGATATACTTTTCCATCTATATGCACTTTATTGTTTCAGTAAGCACGGTCATTCAGGAAGAGAGTGATCAAATACCTGATCAGGTTTCTGTCCAATGTAATTCCAGTCTAATGGAGCAGTACGTCAAGGAGAGTCTCAAGTTGTACTTCTTCATTAGAGTCCAGCTTCCTCTCAACCTTCAAGAAGATGAAAGATATGAAGACCAAAATAACTTTGGTTTCATTCAATGCAGCAGGAGATTATTTTAGGGCTGAGATTGAGGCCCACATTTTGCCACTTTGAGAATGGCCTCCTGTTGGCCAAAGTCCCGCTTCCCAATGATTCTAGCCAAGATTTTTCTTGGATATTCATTTCCAAGATATCGGTGAAAACTGGATATTCAGCTGGCCCAGTTGTTTATTAGTACAAAGGATGCAGCTTATAATTCTCCGTACTAGCCACTGTATGCAGTCATAGAATCACATAGCACAGAAACATGCTGACCTGGTTTCCTAAACTGAATTAGTCTTATTTGTCTGCATTGGGCCGAAATTCCTCTCAACCTTTCCAATCCAAGCACTGTCAAATGTCTTTTAAATGGTGTAATTGTTCCACACACCAGTTTAAAATTTTATTGACGTTTTTGTACAATCTCTTTCACTTGTGCAAGGAGTCGAGCATCTAGGGGTTATTACTGTTCATTCAAATTTGATGACAGGAATGAGCCCACCAAGAAATTTGAAGAAGTGATGTTTGCAAACATTACAATTTTTAATTCTGTTGTGCTAAAGGAAACCTGGAGACTTGCATTTGTATCTTTGCATGTAAGAAATTGCACAGTTTGGAAGTACTGGACATTTTGGATTGATTTCAGGCAATATTTCATGCAACAAAGCACTTTGGCCCGGAGGCTAAAATATCCTGTGTGTTTCTTTTTTGCCAGAGATGTTTATTTGGTGTAAAATTGCAGAGTGCACTGATTTCTGGATCCATGTGAATTGCCAGTACATGAGCGATTTACTATACTTTTCCATCGTTTAAGTAGTGGTGTACAGAACTTGATGTTTGCTGCTTCAACATTGCAGCTGGACCATGCTTGGGTAGTGGTAAATCATCAAATAACCCAGCTACTTTTCTTCTCCTATTCAACCTGTTCAGAGATGTTAATGTACACCTGTGTAGCAGTTGCAACTTGAACCTGGGCCTCCCTGTCCAGGGGTAAAGGCACTACCCTGAGCCCCATTACTCTTAGTATTATTGAGGCCTTATTTGAACAATTACTTGCCATTTAAGGGCCTCCACTACTTTTTTTTTAAATATGCAGAGGATGGCAAAAAAATTTCGGGCTGCCAAGCAACTCGACATGTTATTGGCAAAGAGAGTGATACCTCCTTCAGGCACCCGCCTCTCAAGATGGTGATCCCCTTTAACTCTCTCCGCCCAGTCTCTATACAGATTCTAACTTCAGTGCAATATTCCTACTTATGCCCAATAATCTTTCATCCCTTTAGTAATCAAGGATCAATCTACCTCCACCTTAACGTATTGAAAGAATCTGCATCAAATGCCTTTTGAGGAAGGAGCTTTTAAAGATTCACAACCCTTTGAGAGAAAACAAAATGCTCATCTCTGTCTTAAATGGGAAAACCCTTATTTTTCAATTATGATCCTGAGTCCTAGATACTCCCACAAGAGGAAACATGCTTTCACTATCTACCCAGTCACGTCCCCTCAGGAACTTACATGCTTCAATTAAATCACCAACAACTTTTCTAAACTCCCGAGGATACAGGCCTGGCCTTTTGAGCCTTTCCTCATAACGCAATTCACTCTTTCCAGGTATTCGTCAAGGAAAACTTCTTTGAACTGCTTCGACTGCTTCAACATCTTCTGTAAGTACAGTGATTACACAAGTGAAACATAACATACCAACTACTTCATTCATTTCCTCCACAATAAACTGTAACATGCTATTAGCTTTCCTGATTACTTGTTTGTACTTTGGCAATAGCCCAGTGGCTCTTAATCCGAGGACCAGGTAATGTTCTGAGGACCCAGGTTTGAATCCCACCATGGCAGATGGTGGAATTTGAATGCAAGAGAAAAAAGTCTGGAAATAAGAGTCGATTGATGCTGAATTCATCGCTGATTGTCGGAAAAACCCATCTGGTTCACTCGTGTTGTTTAAGGAGGGAATCTAGCAGTGCTAACCACTGAGCCACCGTGTCGCCCCGGAAGCCATGATCCCTGCCTTCGGATGGCAATGCCTTTTCTTTTACTTTGCTATTTTTGGCTGTTCTAGTCAACCACAGATGGCGGGTCTATGCCTTAGTTTTTCTTATTTGTTTGAATGTATTTATTCTGCACTTTCTGGAATATTTCCTAAACAGTTTGCCACAACGCCTCAATTGATCTACCTTTTAACCTAAATTGCCAGTTCACTTCTGCTAGCTCTGCTTTCATGACCTCATAATCACCCTTATTTAACTCCAAAATAATAATCTTGGATCCAAACTTCCCTCGGTTCAACTTTTTGTAAAATTCAAATATATTATGATCACTGTTACCTGGGGTGCTTTCACTCTGAGATCAGTTATTAATCTTATCTCGTTGGTCAAAAGCAGGTATAGCCTGATCTCTAGTTGTTGTCACATCATGCCGGTCTAAGAAATTCAATGCATTCCACGGCTAGACTACTTTCTCTCATCTGGTTTTTCGAGTCTGTATGAAAGTTAAAATCTCCTATGACAATCACTGAACCCTTTAGACAAGCTCCCATAATTTCTTCCTTTCTACCTATTCTACCATGTGGTTACTACTGGGGGCCTGTACACAGCTTCCTCAAATGACTTCTTGCCTTTATCATTCCTCAACTCTACCCATTAGCCCATAAGAAATAAGAACAGGATTAGGCCATTCAGCCCCTTGATTAACTGCTTCTCTGTATCCTGGTTCCCCAAATTTAAATCTCGATTGTGAGACTATCATCTTTAATGAACAGAACTACTGCTCCACCCTTACCCAGCTTCCTGTCCTTCCTAAATGTGACATATCCTTCCATATCAGGTCCCAATCTAGGCCACAAACGAGAGCCCATATTCCCACAAGTTTTTCAGGCATGCATTCATCTCTCTGATCTTAATAATCCACAGATTATTACCTTTGAAGTTCTGTTTAGCAATTTAGTGCACAGTTCCTCATAATTGTTGTGCAGAACCTGTTTCGTAGTTTTACCTATATCATTGGTGCATGTTTGGCCCATGAAAACTGGATCGACCGATTTCTCAGCGAGTTGTTCTCCAACCCTGAGCAGATATCTTGAACCCTGGCACCGGGCAGGCAAAGCAGTGGCTGGACTCATGCTCTCTGCTGTAGAGAATAGTACCAACCACTCTGAAATGGTGTCCACTACTGCAACTACAGGCTCCCCTCGCTTGAATTGCTTCCTGTACCACGGTGCCATGGTCATTTAACACATTTATCACACAGCCCCTGCTCATATTCCAAACAAGCTGACAAAACCTCAACCCTGCTGAACAATTGTAGACGCTGACACTGCTGCACTTCTATCCTTCGTGTATTCACTGTGCATCACTAATTGTCGACGCTGATTGACCCTTATATATTATCATGGTGGAGCAGCCAGACTTCATGCTGAAGGGATGCCGATCGACCTTTTGGGTGCGAGTGAGACACTCTGTACCACATGAAATGCAGCCCATAAAATTACTGTGTTATGCTGAAAAGCTCTATACTCTCAGTGAATGCTGTTGCACCGATTCAACAGGACCTTCATTTACACCACAGCAAATATCTTTTGATCAACTCTATACATGGCATTTGTGCCAAAAGCTTTCCTCAATGCTTCTCTTATGTTCTTGAACATCATGGAATTGTGAAACATTGTGGTGCGGCGATTAAACTATCCAAGGATAGTTGTACAGAGTGATTAGAGAAGACTTCTTTTCCTGCAGAGGAAATTGAAGGATGGAGTGGTTAAATGATGAGAACAGGTTACACAGATGAGGCTTATGTTCCTTCAAGAAGAGAAGATTTAAGAAGATTAAAGATTATTGGAGATATAAATGAGGTGTTTGAGATGATTAAAGGATTAGATAGGCCACGCATAGAAAAAAAAATGTTTCTCTTCTGGACAAGTCCTGATTAGGGGGACATAATATTAAAATTAATGTTAGACCATTCAAGCATGATGTCAGGAATCAGGGCTTCACAAACATATAACATGTCACTTCCTTCTTAACACTGTCATATTTAGAATGTTATAGAGATGAAATATCATTCATTGCCAATTAATTGTTTTCTCTATTATTTCCTTTCACCTTTTGCTTTCTTGTTCCTTTCATTATTATATATTATGCTTTCCTCTGTAATCAGCTGGCTCAGAGTCAGTGGGCTGAATGGCCTCCTGCTGTGCTCCACAATTCTATGCAAAAAACCTCCAAATTTGTTTTCGTTGTTAGTACTTGCAATAAAATCAAACTGAATTGCCCCAACATATCTTCTTGTTGTGGTTCCTAATAAAGGAATAAATGCATGGTGGGATTAGCACTGGGATGAAGTAGTCAGTTTATGTGTAAAGGTTCAGCAGGTTGCAACAATATTCATTAGAATTCAGAATGAAAGAATCTAGGTGGAAAATATATACTGAAGCCCCATTGCGTATGTTCCTGTAAATTACAGTGTGCAAAGGTTTTAACTTCAGTCTCCAATTCCTTTGCAGCAGTAGCCAGCCCTTTAAAAGTTCATCTAATTGTATTTAACCTTTTTATATTTGATCTGACATTTCACCAGAGAACACATTTTCACTGTGTATCTCTTTGCTTTTTTGAAGAACTCTGTAAACGTCAGAAGTGATAGCCTTCTCTTCTGAGACTTAAGATGAAAGCTATCGCAAACAGACAAGACAGCAGTCTCGGCCTCTCTGAATCTTAAAATGCAATCATCTTTACATCGTGATTCTATGGCCATGAAATTTGTTGCTGGTGGAAATCCAGAGATTTAGAAGTAGCAATAACGACACTTCCAGCCGCTTTCAGTGTCATCCACAAGGCACCCTTATGTGCGAAATAGCCTCAGTGAGGGAGTGACTTGTATGCACTGAGAGCTTCATGGCCACACCATCATCATCTCATGCCAGGATGAAAGTGTGGTGGGATTTGAGAAGGAACGAAAGGCTGGAAATGTCCTTCGGCATCAGCATACTCAACGATGTCAGGTGTAGTAAGGTCCATTGCAGCCTATGGATTACAGCAATACCTCTCCCATGAGGTTTAGGTAATGCAAATGCAGTCATGACCAGGCCACTTTCACTCTGCTCCCTTCAGTTATGTGCCAGCATTTTCTGGAGGAGAGTTGTTTTAATGCTGCCATTTTGGAATAGCTGGAAGTTTATGTATACAGTGCAATGCTTAATGAGATTGCATCAGTTGAATTTTTTTGTAAATTTAAGTCATTCATAGGATGAGGGCATTGCTGGCTCGGCTGGCATTCAATGTCCATCCCTAATTACCCAGAGGGCAGTTAAGAGTCGACCATATTGCTGTGAACCTGGAGTCACAAGTAGGCAAGATCAGGTAAAGATGGCAGTTTCCTTCCCTAAAGTGAACCAGATGGGGTTTTCCCAACAATTGGCAATTGGATTCATGGTCATCATTAGACTCTTAATGACAGATTTCTTTTATTGAATTCAAATTCCATCATCTTTCTTGGTGGCATTCGAACCCGGGTCCCCAGAACATTACCTGGATTAATAAGTCCATCACCTCCCCCAGAAATGACTACCTGAATGTTAAACCTGATGCCAAAAGAGACTGCTTTGGTTGAATGATGGGGTTTGGTAGATTATGCAGAGGTTGGTGATATGATTGATGCGAGATTTCCATTCAGGATACGTACACTGATGACATGAGGCCATTGAACTTCTCGCAATAAAGGCAAAATGCTGATGATGGAAATCTGAAACAAGCACAGAGTGTTCTGAAGAAACTCCAGCAGATCTGGCAGCACCTATATAGAGAGAGGAATAGAATTAACATTTATCACTGGACTTGAATCATTCACTCTGTATTTCTCACTCTATAGATACTGCCAGACCTGCTGAGTGTCTCCAACACTCTTTGTTTTTGTACTAGATTTTTAGGGTTGACCACACTGGACACCGGCTCCCATTTTCTTTGAAATATGTAATTTGAAGGTTTCCCATCACCTGTGGAAACATGACCTTTCCTCTCCATAGTTGTCCTTGGAACTTTGATGTTTCTGCTGAGTGCAAGTTGTCAATAAAGCTGGTTAGTTTTCAAGCATTGTCAATGTTTACCTTGAGAAGCATGTTTGTACAACACAGAAGGTAACATCCATGGATGCATGATTGGACCAGCGTATAAAATTTTTTTTCTTAAATATATTCTAGGTTTTTTTACACCATTACTGATTCTTAGCATCTGGAAGTTAGATTATCTGTGCCTTGTCTTTATTTGTGTCACTGTATCAGGAATTTGTGAATGTTCCATTTTTAACCCATTTCTCAAACGCAGATCAAGCATAATTTCACTGACAACTACAAATAAAAAAGCATTTCTTTTGTTGCTTTTCATGTTATTAACTTGTGTACCAAAATGTTGGCCTTACTTGGAATTTTGCACATACTTTGCATTCAGCACATAAAAATGTTGGCCATGGTATTCGCTATTGATAACAGTGTAATTTATTTTTTTTCCTCGAATTTACAACAGTAGTGTGACCATCATTAATCCAACTGTATGGAAGTTGTCATGTGTCACCTGCATGCAACACGTTGGTAATTTCCTCTGTAGTGACAGCCTCAATTTATACTAAATACAGCCAAAATAATAAAGCCATCCTATAAAATGAACAATGAGGTCTTATCATACAGTGTTGGTTATTCTCAATTAATTTCAAGACAATTATTTAACACCAGCAATCAGATTACTTGTAATAGCACTGAAATATCCTGATTGAATCATTAGTCTGCAAATTCGTTGCCAATCTTTCGCGACAGAATGAACTTGAAATAACAATTCCAAAAATTAAACAACATCATAGTAGAGATCAGAACTTGGGAATTTAATGAATTTGGAGACCCCGAATCAGCTCTGTTCCCCTGTATACCATCCGAAGCTATAATGTTCAGCATTCATGTAAAAATCTGGTTTTAAAAGCATTTATTTTAGAAAGAATGCTGTGGGATTGTTATGTTCTGTTCAGTTAACAAACTAATCACTATATAATTTGCACAAGTGCCTTCAAAAATTGGCCCCAAAATTACTGGAACTGGTCACCTAACAAAGACTACAGTGAATTGGATTTTTTTTTTTTGGGATTATTTTAATGTTGCAATTTACTGGCAATACAAATTAATAATTTGCATTGTTGAGAGCTTTACCTTCATCCACAAATGGTGGAAAAGAGATAGATTGAAAAATTGGTTTGCAAATTTAAAAAGCATGTCACAAGACTATAGCAGTAAGAAAAGGTGCTTATATTATTACCTAATATAGACTGTTTAAAAAAAAAATTAAGAGTGGGGAAAGAAAAGAATTTCTGATCTCTGTAGAATCAATATGCCTTCAATTCAACAAGAAAAGAAACAGTCTTGGATCTCGTCCGGGGAACTGAAGTATGGTAAGTAGAATATGCTAATGTAGATCATCTAGTTATGAGTGACTACAATATAATGTGGTTTAGATTTATTATGAAAGGGGAGCAAAAAAAAAACAAAGGTAATAATGCTTAACTGGGAAGATCTAATTTCAGTGATTTAAGAGGGGTCTATCACAAAAAGATTAGAAAATAGCTCAAAAAAGGACATGTTGAAGGTTTATATCTTGCACTCACCAGGGTAGACCTGTAGGTATACAATGTAGCATGAGGTATAAATTATTGTTCCCTTCGAGATTTGGTATCCTTGTGATTCTGTCTTGAAATGCACAAGATTTGACAGCTTTGACAGTGATTTCAGGGTAAAGCAGTAACCGAGCATTGGATGATATTCAAACGCTAGATTCTTTCATTACAGGCAAGGTATATACCTTTGAAGGGAAATAGTAGACCGGACAAAGTAAATGTGCTTTGGATG
Source organism: Ginglymostoma cirratum (assembly GCA_024137785.1). Taxonomy (NCBI): domain Eukaryota; kingdom Metazoa; phylum Chordata; class Chondrichthyes; order Orectolobiformes; family Ginglymostomatidae; genus Ginglymostoma; species Ginglymostoma cirratum. The sequence goes on from JAHRHZ010000266.1 coordinate 14,706,453, forward strand.
ACATGGAAATGAAAGTTAAAATAAAACAGAAACGAAATACTCATTACAAATGGCAGGAGAAAGATTCAGTAAATAACAGAGGAAGATTAAGTAATATGCAGATGATAATAGAAAAAGTTAATACAAGAGGCAATGAAAGATTATAGGAAAAGACTAGCAAACAACATTAAAGTGAACTGTAAAAGATTTCCTGACTATATGGTGTCTGAGGTTAGCCAAGGCAAATGTTGGAATTGTTTCAGACCTAAAGCAAAATAATTATGCTGAGGCAGAGGATTGACTAAAATATTAAATGAGAACCTTGCATCTGACTTGATAAATAAAGCAGATGATATTAAAATTAGACTAAATGAGGGAAGTGAAGTTAATGACAGAATAGGAATAAAAGGTAAGCTTGCCTTTATTGGCCAGTGTATTGAGCATAGGAATTGGGAGGTCATGTTGCAGCTGTACAGGGTATTAGTTAGGCCACATTTGGAATACTGCATTCAATTCTGGTCTCCCTGTTTTGGAGGGATGTTGTGAAACCTGAAAGGGTTCAGAAAAGATTTACAAGGACGTTGCCAGGGCTGGACAGTTTGAGCCAAAGGGAGAGGCTGAAAAGGCTGGGGCTATTTTCTTTGGAGTGTTGGAGGCTGAGGGGTGATCTTATTGAGGTTTGTAAAATCATGAGGGACTTGGATAGGGTGAATATCAAAGGTCTTTTCCCCAGGGTAGGGAGTCCAAATCTAGAGTACATAGGTTTAAGGTGAGAGGGGAAAGATTTAAAAGGGACCTAAGAGGCAAACTTTTTCACACAGTGGATGATGCTTTTATGGAATGAGCTGTCAGAGGTAGTGGTGGAGACTGGTACAATTGGCAAATTGAAAAGGCATCTGGAAGGGTACATGAACAAGAAGGGTTTAGAAAGATATGTTTAGAGAAATGTGGGCAAATGGGACTAGACTAAATTAGGACATCTGGAAGAGTTGGACCTAAGTGTTTGTTTCCATGCTGCACAACTCTGTGACGCTAAGTGATACTACAAAGTTCATCAAAATTTGAAAAGACACCTGAACTGAATGGAATGCATTCTAGATCGGTGAAAAGAAGCATCAATCGAAATAGCAGAGGCACTGGTCACAATTGTTCAGTGCCAATTGAATGTAACAGCAGCACCAGAGAAATGAAGAAACAGGGAAGTGTGCTTTTGAGTACTAATTTGGAGATAGTATGCTATAAATAAGGTGTTTTGGTCAGCTGAATTGGCTGCATGGCTGGTTTACAATGTGGAATGATACTAATAGCATGGGCTCTGTTCCTTAGTTCGCCATGAAAGCCCCACTTTCTCACTCGAGGAAATAATTTGAGAAGTTTTTAATCACTGATAAGATACAATAGTAGCATTTTAGATGATTCTGGGTGCTGAACTTCAGGAAAGATGTGAAGTTATAATTGCACTACAAAGGGTGCAGACAATGTTTAATAGTACATAGGTATGAATGAGCTACTTCAGGTATCTTGTTGGAAAGGCTAAGCATTCATTGCCCATCCATCCTGTCCCTTACCTGAGGCGTGCTGACCTCAGGCTGAGCTCACTATCAGTCTTCTCTCTCTCTCTAATGGGAGAGCAGCCCTATGCTCCTCTGGGACCCTAATGAGTTTATCTTTATCTTACTCTGAACCGAGATACCTTGGTGTCCGCATAAAAAGTCTTCACAGGTGATAGGAGAGTTGACAAGATGGTTAAAAAAAACACATGGGTTCATAAACAGACGAATAGGATATTAAAAACAAAAGAATAATTTAAAAATTTTAATCGTCACTGGTTACATTCAACAGAAGCATTCTGGTTTAATGCTAGGCACCAAACCTCATGAAAGACATAAAGACTTAATTGCATTGCAAAAGGATGTTTAATGGAACTTTGCTACAAATTAGCGACTTCATTTATTTTCTTTATTTTTTCATGGAATGTAGGTATTACTGGAAAGACCAGCATTCATTGCCCATCCTTTGTTGATTACCTTTTGAGAGGGTGGTATGCTTCCCTCTTGTTGCAGCCCAGAATCTGGGTTCAGGGTGGCATACTGGCTCAGTGGTTTGCACTGCTGCCTCACAGCACCAAGGACCTGGGTTCAATTCCACCCTTGAGTGACTGACTGTGTGAAGTTTGCACGTGCTCCCTGTGTCTGCACGGGTTCTCTCTGGGTGCTCTGGTTTCCTCCCACCGTTCAAAGATGTGCAGGTTAGGTGGATTGGCCATGCTAAATTGCCTGTAGTATCCAGGATGTGCAGGCTAGGTGGATTAGGATGGAGAATGCAAGGTCACAAGGATAGAGTAGAGGCACATGTATGGGTGGGATTAAAATTGTATCAGAGATAAAAGGTACTGCAGATGCTGGAGAATCCGAGATAACAAGGTGTGGGGTTGGATGAACACAGCAGACCAAGCAGCATCATAGGAGCAGGAAAGCTTGACGTTTTGGGCCTAGACCCTTCATCAGAAATGGGGGAGGGGAAGAGGGTTCTGAAATAAATAGGGAGAGAGGGGGAGGCGGATAGAAGATGGATAGGTGGAGAGGAGGCAGACAAGTCAAAGAGGCGGGTATGGAGCTGGTAAAGGTGAGTGTGGGTGGGGGAGGTAGGGAGGAGATAGGTCAGTCCAGGGAGGACGGACAGGTCAAGAGGGTGGGATGATGTTAGTAGATAGGAGATGGGGGTGGGGCTTGAGGTGGGAGGAGGGGATAGGTTAGGGAGGTGGGGACGAGCTGGGCTGGTTTTGGGATGCAGTAGGGGGAGGGGAGATTTTGAAGCTTGTGAAATCCACATTGATACCATTGGGCTGCAGAGTTCCCAGGCTGAATATGATTTGCTGTTCCTGCAGCCTTCGGGTGGCATCATTGTGGCATTGCAGGAGGCCCAGGATGGACATGTCGTCTGAAGAATGGGAGGGGGAGTTGAAATGGTTCGTGACTGGGAGGTGCAGTTGTTTGTTGCGAACTGAGCACAGGTGTTCTGCAAGGCGGTCCCCAAGCCTCCACTTGGTTTCCCCGATGTAGAGGAGGCCACAACGGGTACAGCGGATGCAGTATACCACATTGGCAGATGTGCAGGTGAACATCTGCTTGATGTGGAAAGTCTTCTTGGAGCCTGGGATTGGGGTGAGGGAGGAGGTGTGGGGGCAGGTGTAGCACTTCCTGCAGTTGCAGGGAAAAGTGCCTCCAGCCCCACCACACCGGACACTTTTCAACTCCCCCTCCCATTCCTCAGACGACATGTCCATCCTGGGCCTCCTGCAATGCCACAGTGATGCCACCCGAAGGCTGCAGGAACAACAAATCACATTCAGCCTGGGAACCCTGCAGCCCAATGGTATCAATGTGGATTTCACAAGCTTCAAAATCTCCCATCCCCCTACTGCATCCCAAAACCAGCCCAGCTTGTCCCCGCCTCCCTAACCTGTTCTTCCTCTCACCTATCCCCTCCTCCCACCTCAAGCCCCACCCCCATCTCCTATCTACTAACATCATCCCACCCTCTTGACCAGTCCGTCCTCCCTGGACTGACCTATCTCCTCCCTACCCCCCTACCTACACTCACCTTTACTGGCTCCATCCCCGCCTCTTTGACTTGCCTGCCTCCTCTCCACCTATCCTCTCCTCTCTCCATCTTCTATCCGCCTCCCCCTCTCTCCCTATTTATTTCAGAACCCTCTTCCCCTCCCCCATTTCTGATGAAGGGTCTCGGCCCGAAACGTCAAGTTTTCCTGCTCCTATGATGCTGCTTGGCCTGCTGTGTTCATCCAGCCCCACACCTTGTTATCTATGTAACGGTGGGATGCTCTTCGGAGGGTTGGTATGGGCCTAATGGCCTGCTTCCATACTGCAGGGATTCAATGGTGCTGGTGTTCCCACAGGGGTGTTAGTGCTAAGCTTTGTACCCAATGACACTGAAGAAATCAAGATGGTTTTCCATGTTTTGTTTTATTAAATTCTTTCCTGAGATGTCAGCATTGCTGGTGAGTCCAACACTATTTCCCACCTGTAATCACCCAAAAAAATGAATGCCTTGCCGAGCCATTTGAGAGAACAGTTAAGAGTCATGCTCATCACTGTGGATCTGGAGTTACATCTCGGTAAGACCAGGTAAGGATGGCTGATTTTTTTCCCTCATGGACATTAGTGAACGAGGTAGGTTTTACAATAAGTAATGGTATTTTCATAATTACTGATATTACCTTCATATTCCAGATTCGTTATTCTTACCAAAAGAGAACTGAAAGAACTGCGGATGCTGGAAATTTGAAACAAACACAGAAATTGTTGGAAAACTTCAGCAGGTCTGGCAGCAT
>JAHRHZ010000266.1:14715785-14761892 GCA_024137785.1 Ginglymostoma cirratum
ATCATAGGAGCAGGAAAACTTGACGTTTCGGGCCTGGGTTTAGGCCCGAAACGTCAAGTTTTCCTGCTCCTATGATGCTGCTTGACCTGCTGTGTTTATCCAGCCCCATGCTTGTTATCTCGGATTCTCCAGCATCTGCAGTACCTTTTATCTCTAAAAATCATGGAAACTACTTATAAAGCTTATGTTGGCCAATGCCACGAGAGTCAAATCCAAATAGTAAATCCAGGATATGCAGTTGATACCCACACCTAAAATAAGTCCCCTCAAGGAATGGTGATAATTCTTCTTTTTTCCTTGATTCATTTACAGGATGAGGGCATCACTGGCTAGGCAGCATTTAAAGCCTATCCCTAATTGCCCAAAGGGCAGTTAAGAGTCAACCACAATGCTGTGGGTCTAGAGTCACACGTAGGCCAGATCAGGTAAGGATGGCAGTTTCCTTCCCTGAAGGTCATGAGTAAACCAGATGGATTTTTCCTACAATCAGCTATAATCACATGTAGGGCAGACCATGTAAGAACTCACCTGGAATATCATGTACAATTTTGAAATCCTTATCTAGGAGGGCGATAGAGGTAATGCAGTGGATAGTAACCAGATTATCCTGGTTAGGCAAGGTTGTTTTATGATAGATTAAAGAGACTGGATGAGAATTCTCTAGAGTTTTGGAGAATGAGGCAAGAGAATGAGAATGAGGACTTCATTGAACATTGCAAAATTTTACAGGACATAACAGGATGGATGTGAATACAATGTTTCCTCTGGTTGATGAGGTTAAAACCACGAGGCATGATCTCAGGTACCACTTAAAACTGAGGTGGGAAGGAATTTCTTCAATTCAAGAGTGGTGAATGTTTGGAATCCTCCATTCTCAGGAGCTGTAGATGCTCAATCATTGAGAATGTTAATGTCAAAGATCAATATATTTCTGGACATTTCTGACTTCAAAGGACATGGAGACAATGAGAGAAAGTGGTATTGAGGTAGATAATCAAGCATGTTCTAACTGAAATGCAGGGCTAGTTTGACATGGTGAATGGCCTACTACTGTTCCTATGTTCCTAAGATATGCACCATCCCGACTTGGAAACAAATCATTGTTTCTTCACTGTCTCTGGGTCAAAATCCTGGAGCACTTTTCCTGACAGTGCTGACTACCCCTCACCCCCGGTGACAGCAATGGTTCAAAAAGGCATCTCACCAATACCTTCTCCAGGTAATTGGGAAGTGCGATAAATCCTGGACTAGTCAGCTATAGTCACATCCCATGAATGAACAAAAATAAAAATGTGGACTTAAAAATACATACAAAAGCAGAAACAATGTTCAGCTTCATCACATTAATGTAAGAAAGTAGGAAATGTAAAAGCCAAAAACAACATTTGATCCACGATCTAATGAAGTTTACTTCACAGAAGGGTTAACATCAGACAGAATGCATCTTTGGGAATGATCCCAGATTACCAAGATGTGTCTTTATGACCACACACACCTTTATATGTGGATAAACCAACAACAGCAGGTGCACCTCCACCATCCATATGATTGTAAGTGAGTCATCTAAAACAGATAGCTCATGCAAGTTCACAGTCCTCCAACTCATTTTAAACTTGTCGCCAGGGAGACGGTATTACTGAAAGATCTGAAAAAAAGAACTCATGGTTGAAGAGAATTAAACTACAACCTTCTGGCAGAGACTGGATGATGCAGGCTGTGCCCCCCATAAAATGAAAAGAATGCTGACAGCAATCTTAAAAAGGACCAGGATTATTTCTTTCATAAAACTAAGAAACTCAGGAAACAAATGATCCTCAATGGAAACAAACGTTCAGCAACAATGTGAATGCCAAACCAAAAGTATTTTGGTTATTAAAAGATCTGATAAGTTCCAGGATAGCATCAAGATAAACCTAAAAGCTTCCTTCTCAAGCAACGCAACCAAGTCATCAGCCAGTGATAAAGTCAAAGGCTTGGAAGTTGTGGGAGATGGGATGGTGGTCAACCTGCTTTATTTATTTGAAACAACTGTATAAGAAATTTAACGACCATGAAAAAAAAGTTGGGGAGCAGTGTTGGAGCAGTTGGTGCTTAAAAAGATAAACTGGGATCAGAGGTTAAGCTCCACATATCAAGATATAAAAGATTGTTTCTAGGAGTAATAACTGAGTCAGCTATGTTAGTTCCGTAGCTATAAGGAAGGTTACTTTTGGCATTTGGCCGAATTTCCCACAAGAGACCATTATGTGCTCAGATGTAACTAGCAACTAAGAAGTGCATAATAACTCTCCTGACAGCTTTGCGTGAACATCCTTCTCCACTCAGTACCAGTAGCTAAGCCTAATACCAATATAAATATCAATTCAATAGGTGGCAATGAATCTCCTGAAGGCATCTCAAGTGATCCCAGTGTATATTTACTGAGCTCTAATTTTTTTTTGAAACTGTTGCGCATGGATTTGTTCTACAATTTTTACAAGGAAGAATTTTTTTCTCCTCAATGAGATGAAATCCATATTGAATACCTCATCTCACATATCATTCTTATGATTCCACTCAGTGCGGATTATGTTGTGGTCCTGAGTGGCTTAATGCCTGCTCAGCTTAAGGTTCTCTATTATTGGCCATGGAAATCTTAAATGGTGAACTTAGTAGACCCTGAATGGGAAACTTTTAGAAACAACTAAAGCCCAAGGCTGATTAAGGCCCGAATTGCTAGGGCAACTTGGGACCTCTTCATAGTGAGGATGGAGCACTTGAGGATCTAATTCAAAGAAGAGCTTGAAAGATAATCTCCTTCAAAACTATTTACTTTCAGTCTGAAGTATCTCCATTCTTGTTATGAAACTCACAATACTATGTAAATTCATCTGCATGACAGGATTTTAATGTTTGGCTCAATGAGAGTTGACAAGCTAGTTAGTAACTATTGTATGATGAGGCATTTTACAAAGTAATCAGGAAATAAAATATTATGATAGAAGGGATATCATCCAGATTTTTACTGTACTACAAAGAAATGAATGATAGAAATGCAAACAAGTTTCTTGTGTTTAATTATTCAGTAAAGTCTATGGATATAATATTAACGAGGCTCAGGCAAATTGGAGATTAGAAAGATTCCCTCCTCTTAAAGTAGTGGAGATATTGAATAAAATCACAGGTGTTGCTGTGTCACTAAGACCATCAAAGACCAACGTAGCTGGGAAGAATTAGATTGAGAATTATCAGCATTTGTGCCACAGGCAATGACCAAAGGTTGAAAACAATGATATGGTTCTCCAAAAGCTAAAAAAGTAGGTGGGAAGCCAAATACTTCAAAGATCAGAATATTAAAAAAAATTGATTAGAATTCAACATACATTCTAGAATTTTATGGGGAGGTTTCAAATATTTGAGAAATTTAAAACAAAGAAATGAATTGATTGCTCTAGATCTGGAGAACTGATTGTTTTTTCTCTCATCAATGCTTCCTTATTTTACTACATGGACATGAATTGTCAATTGATTAGTTCTTGGGTGCCAACTTGGCAAATTTAAAATTCCTGTTCCTGCATTCCCTTTATGCCCTTCAGCCTCACAATCTCATATTCATTTCAAGCAATACAAATCCCCTCAATTACTCCATTCCTCTGACTCCAGCCTTTTGCACATGCTTACTATCACTTTGACAGCTGTGACTTTGACCATCTAAACTTCATCCTATGCCATTCCTCCAGTTATCTCTCAATTTCTATATTCATTCTACTCCTTTAAAGCAACCATTTTTGATCAGTCTTATGGGTCATTCCCTCTCACATCTCTTTCGTTACATCAACATCCATCTTTGTTTGATATACTGTCACAGTAAACCTTTGATTGTTTCTCCTTGTAGACCATGTTAAATTAGTGCAAGTTGTTGGGAAGAAGCTGTTGTTGTAATGTCACTGAATTGGTAATCCAGTGTCCAGACGAATGGCGTTGGGGACTGGCATTAAATCCTACCAAAGCAATGGTGGAATTTGAATTCAGTTAACACATCTGGAAAATAAAGCCAGTGGCAGCATTGACGGCCATGACAACCTTTTTCATTGTTCTGTTCCTTTACAGAAGGAAATCTACCATCCTTCCCTGTCTCCAAGCCAATGGCATTACATTCGACAAACTGCACCCAGAAATGGCCAAGCATGTTCCTCAGTACAAGGGAAATTGTGGATGGACAACAAACGTGGCCTTGTCAGTGATATCCACATCCCATGACAGAATAAAGAAACAAAAATGTTGCTGTCGATGATAGTTTTTGTGCAGAGACCTTTTCTTCTATTTTGGAACTGACAGCCCTTCGAAGAGCTATCAACTTTTCGCAGTAAAATACATAGAGTGCCCTCATAACAACACTTCTCATCTGTCATGCATGTTGCATCCTACAACAATCCAGATGGGAAGTACCAGGACTGTTGAGCTGTCACTTTTATCTCTATATTGTGACTATCAACTTGTCCACCAATCTTAGTCTCCTCATTGTTGCTTTTTAGGTTTAAGGCTGGTAATGTCATACATGTCTTACACTGCTTTTATTCACCAATCATATTGCTCATATTATTTTGTAGATTTCAATATCATTCCCATTGCATAAAGTGTGGAGAATTGTAAATTTTATTGCAACCCTTTCTCCAGGTGAGGTGAGCCTGTGTGAGCCCTTGGACCTCGTACTTTGAGAACTTGGTGAGGTTCTCCTCAAGATTCAAGAGCAGAATCAAGCCAGGGCTTTATCGACTAATGACTATGGATGCTGTGTTTTCCATTGAAATGCTTATGAGGAAAATTATAATTGTCTGAGAAACTACAGAGTGAAATATTTACATGCAAATTCCTAACAGGTCTGATTTAAATTACTTTTGGTCCACTATTTTAATGGAATAAATCAATTTAAGATAAATCAGCCAGAGTTTCATTACAATTGCAAATAGAGTATTACTATGTGAATGTATCAATTCTTGGCATTTTAACACCCAAACAATTTCAAAGCTTGTAGATAAGATGTGAATTGTGCATAAAAATGGGCAGTCACTTGTGTACGAAATGTTGAGTCTTAGCTTACATGTGGGTCATAGATTATTTTTATGTTCCCCTTCTGGCTGGGAATTTGTTGCTTGACCCTACACATAGTTACATACAGCATGCCAGTACAAATGTCAGTAAATAATGCAACACGAGCTTGAGCAGTTACATGGGTAAAAAAAGATATGTGGTACTTTTACATGTATAAATATTCCAGAGGCATATGAGGCAAATGGTACACTTATTTATTTTAGGCAGACTACAGATTATAGATTGATGCCACCACACTTGTTGCGTATTAATATTTATGCATAATTTTAGTTTATTTCATGCAAGGATATTTAATTTTAGATAAATGTGAGGTGTTGTGTTTTGGTAAGGCAAATCAGGGCAGGACGTCTACCCTTAAAGGTAAGGTCCTGGGGAGCATTACCAAGCAAAGAGATTTTGGGGTGTAGGTGCATAATTCCTTGAAAGTGGAGTCACAGGTAGACAGGGTAGGACAATGGAAAGACCATCCTATTAAGGGAGGTTATCAGGAAACAGTTCTTTCATAAAGGATGGTAGAAATTTGGCACACATTCTTCTGAAAACTTAAAAGTTTCAGTTGTTGAAAATTTCAAAACTGAGATTATGAGAATTTTGTCCCACCCTGGGAATTAAGAGTTATTATCAAGGTGGCTGGATGGTATTATAATGCAACTAAATTATGATCTGAAGTGAATAGTGGAAATAGCTGAAGTGACTGAATGGCCTACTACTGTTGGAAAATAATTGTTACACTGTAACCAGCTGATTTCCATTCCAGATCAGTGACTGTAATCTGAATACTCATACCAGGACCTTAATTTGCTGGTGAAAGCAGTTGATTTCCTGAATTGAGAGAGTCCATCTATTTCATTCATTATTGAGTTCATCAAGATAACTTTCATATATTCACAGTCAATTATAAAAGATGAGAAAGCCTTGTTAAATGATTCAAAATTATCATTGGATAATCATTGGATCATTTTGAAAGTTTCAACAGCCGAGGCTTGTAAGTTTTCAGAAGAGTGTGTGCCAGATTTCCACCATCTTTTGTGAAAGAACTGTTTCCTGATAACCTCCCTCAATGGGATAGTTTTCACTTGAAGATTCTGTTTGACATTGCAGTGTAGAGTGTCTACACTTTTTGACTTTGTCACTCTGGAAGATGCAAGCCATGGGACATCAGAGGTCACATATAAATTTTAACTCAGTCTCCCTGTTAAACTGCAACTATCAAAAGCTGAGTGTATGAACAGTTCAAAGTGCCACTATTACTCTGCCACAGAATTAGGAGTAAGTCCTCACATATAAGCTGAGGCAATATTTAGTGCAGAGCTGAAATTTGTAACAGCGTTGTAGAGAGGATTTGAATCATTCCTGCTGAAAACATTCATAATCATATCTTAGATCCCAAATTTCGGACTTTTGGCTCATAAATCTCTTGCTTGATGTTCCTCATGAATAGTCATGGCAGGAATGGAACTCATTTTTAATTTGTTCATGAGAATTGTCAGGGCCAGCATTCATGATCCACTTCTAATTATTCTTGAGAGAGTGGTGGTGCCTTCTTGAATGGCTACCATCTGTATGGTGTGGATTCACATAGTGTGCTGCTAAATAAGCAGTTTTGGGGTTTGGACCTAGCAGTGGCAAAGGGATGGCATTATAGTCCCAGGTCAGGTTTGTTCTGTGACTTTGGACGGTAACTTGCAAGTGGCAATATTTCCATACATCTGCTGCTCTTCTTCTAGGTGATTGAGGCTTTGCAATGTGTTTTCAATGGAGTCTGGGCAAGTTGCTGCATTGTATTTCACGTATGGTGCACACTACAGCCACAGTGCACCAGGCTGAACTATTTTGTTTTAAGTGGTGAATGGAGTGCCAGCAAGTGGACACGATTGACCTGGATGCTTCTTCTTTTGTATTCGCTCATGGAATGTGGGAATTGCTGGCTAGGCATATGATTATTCCCCATCCCTAACTGCCCAGGGAGCAGTTAAGATAAAACACTTCATTGATCATGTGGAATCATATGCAGGCCAGTCAAGGTGAGGATAGTAGGTTTCCTTGCCTAAAGAACTTTAGTAAACCAGATGGGTTACATAGTAATTGGCGGTGGTTTTATGACTATTTTTTGAAATTCCAGACTTATATTGACTTCAAATTTTGCTACCTGCTGTGATGGGGTTAAAACCCATTCCTCAGAACGTTAGCCTAGTATTCTGGATTACTAGCCCAGTAACATTCTCACTAAACCACCGACTCCTCTCCCAGGCCTGTCAAGCATGTGGAATGTTATGGGAGTTGAACTCCTACAAGTAAGTGGAAAATATTTTATCATAACCTCAACTGGTGTCTTCCAGATAATTGATAGATTTGGAGTTAGCAGGAGATTGATCACTCACTTCGGGATATCTAGCCTGTGATCTGCTTTTGAAGTCATAATATTTATATATTTATGGCTAAATAAGTACTACATGGAACACTGAGTGAAAGGGAGTTTTAGAATGTTAATCTCTGATATTTGCAATGTGAGTGATCATGGTGTTTCATTTCCCAAACATGGAATTTAGTTTTAGCTTTTCTTTGCTGAATTGTCACAGCCCAATAGTCTTTTGGTAAGTATGCTATCAGCTAAATTCCTCCCTCTCCCTCAGCCCCATCTCTTCACCTCCTTTGAGGTGGGTACTCAAGTAGCACAGTATTAGGTTCATATTCAATTTGTGAGTTGCTGAATTTGGGATTTGTAATAGGATTAAGAACACTTAAAGATGGGAGCCATCGGACCTCAGAAATGCCACCCTGTCTCAGATATGTTTTCAAATGGCCTCCACTGGAGTTTTAGTCAAATACATTCTTCTTCATTTGGGAAATGAGCTGTTATTCCACTGCTTTATCTATCGATTGTAATATTTGTAAACATGGTAGGGGAGTGTCCATTTTATAACACAATAATTTTTGTTGGTGTCATTGAGATATGTGGCCAGATTGAATTAAAGTTAGAATTAGGATTAGACTTTAGTGTCAGGTGTACTGAAATACAGAGACACAGCAGTACAGTGAAAAGTGTACAAATTCACTATTCCCACTGCCGTCTTAGGTAAAAAGAAACCGAGGTACAAAATCTTGGGTATAAAGTAAAACGAATAAAGAAATGAAGTTAGAAGTTCAACATTACAGTCCTTCTACAGGGCTTAAACATGGCCTCTTTCACCCTGACGCTGAGATCAACACCAGCCCAAAACCAACCTCAAGTCCTTTCGCTGCACTGCACTGCCGCTACTGCAACTGAGCCACCATCTTGCCTCGACCGACAACATGGCCGCCACGAGTCCGCGCTGAGCCAATCTCGAAAGTGCAGCCGCTGCTGAAGCTGTCGGGTCCTGCGCGCGGCATTGGTCCCAAACTCACCTCCCTCTGCAACCGCCGGAAACATACCTCCAACTCCCTCCTCCACCATCGCCACGAACAAAACTTGTCTCTGAGGTGCTGGACACCTTGAAACCCTCCAAGCTCTCCACAGAATGTCAGTAAGTAAGGCTGAAGTAAGAAAGTAAAGCAGAGAAAGAAGAAAAAAAGAAGTAAAAACAGAAGGAGCAGATGAGCTCTGGGCTCCTGGGCTCAGGAGCCCACACACTGCACTGCTACTCTGCTGCTGTTTTGACCATCTTGCGGAGAATATTAAGGATGTAAGCCGCCTTCAACTACACCCGCGCTGCTAAAGGGAAATTGTTAAAGATTGATCAATTAATGTAGGCAACTGATTGTTAAAACCTCTGTGACATCAAGTCTGTACATGAAGAAGAAGTGAAATATTATAAAGGTGAAACACGCAAAGAGTTTGCGCTTTGGTTATTGACCATTCACTGAAGACTTCCAGTCAGCTGTTCGCAACCAGGCTGAAAAGCATGTACAAGTGATGTCTCTGGAGGATGAAATCTTGTAGGTCAGCACCTTTTATAGATTTTTGAGGAGGTCACATTTGGATGATTGTCCACTGCTTTGGACACCCTGCTTTCAAAATGTTATGATGTCAAAAGAGATTAGTGAATCGCAATAACTGTGCAACTCTGGGTCTTAACATAAGAAAAGTGACTCATATTGCTGAACTTGTTAGAGTGAGGGAAAGGAAAGTAGTACAAACTTGTACCAACTCTTTTAAAATGAGCAGGCATAAACATAGCCAGCTACTGAAATCGGAATTTTGACTGTAAACTGGAGTATTGAAGTCACTGAGAGCTTGGTTCCTCAAAAGTCTTCTGAAGATTCTATTTGACATGGGGTGTCAATTCATTTGAATTGCGGGGGTGCTGATGTTGGGTGTGGGATGAGGTGGAGAGGCCAACAGTCTCACTGAATTACTTGAGATTCTCACATAAAAGTCAAGCTCAGATAAAAATTGGTTCAGTGACTTTTGACTGACAAAGCGGTCATTTCCTATAACCCACTTGTAAAAGGTGACCCTAGGTTTCAGGATCAAAATCCAAACCCAAAAAATATCCAAACCAACATATAATCCTGGAGATGCTGACAATTCCATTTTATTACAAATATATAAATATTAATAAAATTATAACTGATACATATTTGAAACATTCAATTTTTTTTAAAATTTAAGTTATTAAAAATAATCAGTTTATAAGTGAAAATTAAGATGAATTTGATTTAACTTTATTCCATTCCATTTAAATTGGACCCAATTTAAACATCCATGTCAACTCCTCAAATATACTAACTATGTCAAAGGCATTTGAACTAAACTGTTGGTCTTAGTATTTGACTTTTGATGAGCATGTATAGTACATAGACACTTTAGTACAAAATCAGGCCACTTTTCAACATGTCTCTGCCAGTACTTACACAGCATGAGCTTCCTCACATCTTACTTCATTGCATGTTATCAACATCTTCTTCTATTCCCTCTTCTCTCATATCCTTATCTCACTTCTCATTAAATAAATTGTCTCAACCATTCCTTAGCGGGGAAACTTCCACATTTTAACTGTTCTCTGAGTATAAAACTTATTCTATTTCTGCTCAAGTCGCATATCCATATGATAAAAGCCCGTTCATCCTCCCCTGGAGATCAGTTCTTTTTCTCCTTAAAACCCAATCTCTCTATTCCTGAAAGCCCCTTTCTGTTATGATCCCAGTTGATGTTATTACAGGAAAAGTTATATCCCAGATTGAAATCTGACTTGATCATTTTTCTTCTGTTATTTTCACCGAAACTCAAACACATCAACTTGCAGATTCCGTTTTAACAATAAAACTGAAGTTTATTGTGAAAAAATGGTGAAGATAAAAGAGAATAAACTAAATTATGTATATAGAACTCAAATTTAATGGTTTTGAAACACACAGTAAAATACAATCCCATTAATCACAACAGTATTCCTTTGTAGTTCTCACAGCAGAAAGAGTGCCCTTCGCTATCCCAATTTAAAAGTGGCTTCTTCAGAATCTGACAGTATCTTCCTTGAGTCTTTGTACAACTGAACTCAGGCTTTTTTAAACTTCAAATAACATGTTTAGGATGTTAACCAACACTTCTGGTCTAGAACATTAAAGCTAGATTTCTTATACTGCTCTTTCATAAACATTCTGTCATGCTTGGAATCCGGGGGATCTTGTTGGCTATGAGATTCTTGATTGGGGGTGTTAACCTGGGCCAATCAGGAAACTCTGGCTGACCAACATAAACAGGGGATTTAGAATCTCCTCAATTTAGGGGACTGACTCAGAGCTGGATGGCACAGCGATTTACCGTGCACAAGTGAATAAAGGCTGACTTGGTGACGGGATACCGGTTTCTGTGCGGTTATTTCACATTTCCTTTCATTTGGAGTAACTGCCTTACACATCTAGTTTCAGCCAAGAGTTGTGCAAATGTGAAACCAAAGGATTTCTTCAAACTGTGGCTCTTTCCCCATAGCTAAAATGAAACAGGTTTTGGACACTATCTGAAGGCTAATGCACAACTGTTTGCTCTGTCCACTCATAAACCTCATTACTCTCCAGGGTGGCATGGTGGCTCAGTGGTTAACACTGCTGCCTCACAGCGCCAGTGACCCAGATTCGATTCCCAACTTGGGTGACTGTCTGTGTGGAGTTTGCACATTCTCCTTGCGTCTGCGTGCATTTCCTCTGGGTGCTATAGTTTCCTCTCACAGTCCAAAGATTTGCAGTTTAGATGGATTGGTCATGCTAAATTACCCATAATGTTTGGGGATGTCTAGGTTTGCTACATTAGCCATGGGAAATGCAGGGTTAGGGGAATGAGTCTGGTTGGGATGCTATTTGGGATCAGTGTGGACTTGTTAGGTTGAATGGCCTGTTTGAATACTGTGGGGATTCTATGATGAAGAAGTCTCACTGTCATACTGTGTTTGAAGAATAATCACCATGGCTGCAGAAGTTGATCATTAAACCCCTTTATAGACACCAACCAAACCCTCATTCCACTAGTTCAAGATTCAACCTCCAAAATAAATGATATTAATAAATATATGAATCATGCACCTTCTATCACACTCCCTGCAGGCGATGTTGATGTGTCCCAATTTCTTCCCTCAAGGGCTTGGGGCATCTCCAACTAAAAAATAATGTGTAAATACTAGTTCCATCTCTCTCCTCGACAACTGGCTTATTTCAACACCAGCATCCATGTACAAACACTAATGAATACTACTGAACACTAGTAGCCTATAGTGATTGAGGAAATGTCACCTGCAAAGGTTAAAAGCCTACATCAAGAACTGAAGATGAGAATTACAGCTTTGCTTGACTATGTTTGTAGAGGGAGATAAAAATTCTGACAAGTTTGCCTTCCGCAGACTAACTAAGTTAATTGAAGTCTATTCTGGATAAAATGTCTATGATCTTTGGAAGGAATATGCTCTAAAGCATTTTGCTTGTCCAAGCGTTCTTCTATTTTCTGTACCTTTCGAGGCATGAATGTGCCTTTTGATGCATTTCCTTAGATCCTAACATGATTTTCAATTCATTTCCCCAGCTTTGATAAACACATATCCACACCCACCCACTGTTGAAATAATCTGATTAAAGATTCACAGCTTTGGGCCATATTGAACCATTCTTAAGCAGCAGAAATTAGTCAAATGCAAATATTTCTCACAGTTAACAAAGCTGTCAGTCTGTTGCCTGAATACATTTTCACTTCTGACTGAATATTTAAGGAAGTAAGATTGTGCCACACAATATGGCATGGCTGAAAAATGTCTTGTTCCAATTTAGTCACCTCATTATCTGAATTCTCTGTACGTATCCCCACTTTGAAACTGTTGCACAAGTGTTCCTTCTTTCCAATTACCTGATTATTAGATAGATCATTTTCAATATGTATGGTTCAGTAAAAATTCTGAAAATCTCAGATGGCAACAATGATAAGCATTGAATATTCAAGAAGGATAAAAGTGATCAAGCTCAGGTTAACAGAACCGAAGTGTTTGGAAAATTGTGTCTAATTGAGAAGTTATCAACAGTGATTAGAGCACAGATGTGTAGTTACAAACTGGTATTTCAAGCAATGGGTACTCATTAATAATATTGTCAAGATGGATAGTGGGAGTTCAGGATATGCATGTGTTTGTAAACCAATTAACACAAAAAAAAATTAAACAGATGGTTAGAATCGTGTAAAATTGGCATTGGGAGTTTGGGATTAGATTTTGGGATTATTTTCAGAGTTTTATTTTAAATATGTTTTCTTTTTGATAAAGTTGTCGGAGGTTTCTTTGGATGGAGTCTACCCAAGCCCTGAATTCAGCTCTGGCAAGATATTTGGGAGAAATGCGTGAGAAGCCAAACAAGCTTTTTCTCGACATCAGGAGAAACAAGTTGCATTTTCTGACTAAATTGTGGACAGCAAGACAAGATTCTCTCTATTGAGAAGTCAGGTGCCTATTAACAGGGATAAATGCTTATTATTACCCTCATTACCAACTAATCTCACATCATTAACGTGCAGGTTCCCATTGTATCACCTGCTGGTTGGAAGCAAGTCTCTGAGAATTCCTGACATAAAAGTCAGAGCAGGTATATGACCATTCCAGCCCCTCCAGACTTCCATCTTGGACACCCAGCACCAATGTCTTAGGGCAGACTCGAGGGCAGCAGCTGCACATTCCCCACATCCATAGTGATATACATCGGCCTCTCCAAATTGACATACCTCTAATGCGCTTTCAATATATCTCTGAACATCAATACTGCATTTTGAAGTTAATTCCCCTCATGAAAATGCTGTTGCAAAGATGCTTTGAGTGCAGGGCCAGGGTCTCGGCTCAAAGAATCCATCTGATTACATCTGAGGGCTGCACTCTGGCTTTCTTACTGCTCACACTCCATGTCAACTTCGAGGCTCACAAGATCCCTTGCCTTGACTTTTAGTTCTTTGCTCCTAACAGGCACGCAAAACAAATCTGTTTTGACTTGTCTTGTTATGGAGACACAAAGCCAGGATGCTCGAACAAAAGCAGAAATTACTGGGAAAACTCAGCAGGTCTGGCAGCATTTGTGGGAAGAAAGCAGAGTTAATATTTCACGTCCCTGCAGAAGGCGGACAAGGGAGGGGAGGGGAATATGTGTCTGGTGGTGACATCTTGCTGGAGGTGGCTGAAATGGTGCTTGATGATCAGGGACTGTTCCCTCCAGGACTAACTGGTCCATACTTCTTTTACGCACAACACCCCTCCCTCAGCCCTGTGGCACCTTCAAAAAGAAAACATATTTAAAATAAAACTCTGAAAGCAACACTTCACCTGTACTTCCCAGAATCTAGTCTACTGCATTCACTGCTCACAATGTTGTGTCCTCTAAATCGAGGAAACAAGGTGTTTACTGGGCGACCGCTTCACAGAACACCTATGTTCTGCTCACAAAAAGACCCTAACCTACCTGTTGCCTGCCACTTTAAAGCACCACCCTGTTCCCTGGCCAATATCTCTGTCTCTGGCTTGCTGCAGTGTTCCAGCAAAGCTCAACGCAAGCTGGAAGAATAACATCTCATTTTCCGCCTGAGGACACTGCAGCCCTCCAGACTCAATATTGAATTCAATAATTTTAGGGCCTAAACTCTCCCATGTCCTAGCCCCCTACGACACACACCAGGCCTTGTTACCACATAACCTGCTATTACACACCCCCTGTTGTTAGTCATTAATAGTGCCCATTAACAACTATTCACCCTCCCAGGCTGATTGTTATCAACTCCTTATCTGTCCAACTGCTCTTCTCTCTCCTTAGGCTCTGTCCAATCATTTCCTCCCTACCCCGTTCGCCTCCCTTTTCTCTGCATATAAACTGACGTTTTCCCAGCCACTATCAGTTCTAAGGAGTGTCACCAGACCTGAAACATTAACGCTGTTTTTCTCCTATACAGCTGCTGCCAGACCTGCTGAGCTTTTCCAGCAACTTTGTTTTTGTTCCTGATTTACACATCTGCAGCTCTTTCAGTTTTTACCAGAGTGAAGGTAACATGAGGAACATGAACTATGGTGAGTAGGAGAATTGGGCAAGCGAGATGGGTGAGTCAGGTAACAAGCATGGGGCTGGATGAACACAGCAGGCCAAGCAGCATCATAGGAGCAGGAAAACTTGACGTTTCGGGCCTAAACCCTTCATCAGAAATGGGGGAGGGGAAGAGGGTTCTGAAATAAATAGGGAGAGAGGGGGAGGCGGATAGAGGATGGATAGAGGAGAGGATAGGTGGAGAGGAGGCAGACAAGTCGAAGAGGCGGGGATGGAGCCAGTGAAGGGTGAGTCAGGTGGTCAGTGAGGAAACTTTGGGACAATAGCATGAGAAATCACACTAGGTCTTGGAGACTAATCCACCATGAACTGCAATGAAAATGACACTTTCTCAAAATATGGGAAGATTGAGCACTTTGTTGCTATTTCCAAATGTGATCCCAATGTGTGGCTATATGTTTCAGTTATTATGAAACCTGGTCAATTTCATAAGCTTTCAATTCTGCATTGGACAATAACACAAGATGCAGAAGCAGAAATAGGCCTTTTAGGCCATGGTAACTAGTCTGCCATCCATTACTCCACTTTCCTGCCTTTCCTCATACCCCTTGATTCCCTTACTTATTAAGTATCTGTCTGCCTATCTCAGCCTCAAGTATACAAAATGACCCAGCCTTTACAGCACTCTGTGGTAAAGAATCCCACTGATTTATTATCACCTGAGAGAAAAAATTCCTCCTTGTCTCTTTCTGAAATAGGTAGCACTTTATTTTTCACGGAATAAGAATCATCTGGAGGGAATGAAGTAGGAGAGGAAAGAAATGTGAGTAATATCTGAGAAGTTGTATTGCTCAGGGTGTGCAAAAGTCAGAAGGTTGTCTAAGAGACTGGCTTTCAGCAGTGGTCATAGGATTGTTACTTTTTTCCTTTCAACTTCATCATCTTATTATGAAGGTGTTCAACTCGTTCTATTTTCACTACCATCTATACATTTTTTTAAATTGGCTTAGGACTATATTTTTTGTGTATCGTGGGCAGTACAACCGACAGGCATCAGGAAAATGCAAGGATAGAAAGTGGACTTTGGCAAAAGCAAGAATTGAGTGACAGTCACTGAATATTCCATTTTACAGCACCCTCCACTTTCTCTTCCCTTCACTGTATGGAAGATGCTTCCAGTGAGGTAGGAGTTGAGCATTTTCTAGCTCCATTGCTCCACGGGTCACCATCTAAATATGATTGTTTTGCCCAATTCCTGATATGTGCTTTCTTTATATTAGACCTAAATTAAATGATTCTCAACTAGGTTTAAACTCACTTGAATAAATCAAGCTACAGAATTTGTTCCTGAATTTGTTTGTTTAATAACCATTTATAAGACCAGAAGGTATGGGGACAGAATTGGGCCATTCAGCCAATTTGATCATGGCTGATATGTTTCTCAACCCCAGGCTTCTGCCTTCTCCCTGTAACCCTTAATCCCCTTACTCATCGAGAACATGTCTATCTCTCTCTGAAATACATTCAGTTACTTGGCCTCCACAGCCTTGTATAGCAATGAGTTCCACAGATTCACCATCCTCTGGCTGAAGAAACTCCTCATCATCTCAGTTCTAAAGGGTCAATGCTTCATTCTGAGGCTTATGACCTCAGGTCCTAGTCTCTCCTACTGGCGGAAATATCTTCTCCACATCCACTCTATCCAGGCCTCTCAGTATTCTGAACATTTCAATCGATTTCCCCTTTGGCTTTCAAAACTCCATTGAGTACAGACCCAGAGTCCACAATTGGTCCTCATATGACAAGCCCTTCATCCCCAGGTTTATTCTTGCAAACCTCCTCTGGACTCCTCAAATTCCAGCGTGTCTTTCTTTAGAAATAGGATCCAAAACTACTCACGTTGGTCCAATTGCAGTCTGACCAAAGACAAGTCTCTTTAATCTGAGGTTGCCTATGTGGTTGCTGCCAGTTGCCCTGGGCATGGCAGTGAAGGGAAAGTTGGCACCCCGCTTTGATGGCAGTAACCTGGAGATCCTGGTGGACAGGTTGGCTGAGACACACAACATCCTGTCACATGGATCAGCGCAGGAGATCCACCTGAGTCCTGACTCCAAACCATGCCAACCTGATCTGAGATTGTCTACCAGATCAGTGCAGTCTCAGCTGCCTGGAGAAATGCACAGCAGCATAGGAAGAAGATCGATGACCTCCTCCATACCACCAGCATAGGTGCTACCATCTTCTCCCCAATACCCTATACTCACACTGTTTCAGTTACAGCATGCACCTCCAACAGAGGCTCAGCCACTGTCACTAATGCCGGCAACGTTTTCCCTTGCTAACCAAATCTAAACCCTGGTGCCATGAATGCTATATGCCCTCTGTGCTGCCTACTCACTCACTCACTCAAGACTTTTTCCCCCTGCAGTAAAAGAAACAGCAATGTCAGCCACTTTCGCCTACCTTAATATCTGCCCCACTCTCTCTCATTCCAGGAGGAAAACTCAAGATGAATGGTGGGCTACCTGGCATTTGGCCCTTCATTCATCTGAGGAAAAGATCCTGACTCTGACTACCCTAAGTGGCTGTCTAACCATGCCCAAGCCCCCTGGACTGACTTGGAAAGCTGCCCTTGATTTACTGTGCCGGAACCCCCTGAGAGAGTCTATCATCCTTGACTTGACTGAGGACTCTTGACAAACATGAGTTTCCTGAACATGTGCCTATGCTAAAAGGCAAGGCAAGACAACAGCACTGTGAGATAACAAGGTGTAGAGCTGGATGAACACAACGGGCCAAGCAGCATCAGAGGAGCAGAGAGGCTGACGTTTCGGGCATAGACCCTGTGAGCATGGTTTCTCTGGCTGAGGGGCAAAAGTGGAAAAAGACATGGAAGGCAAGGCAAGGCAGGGAAGGTGTGAGCTTCCAGGTCAGATCAGAGTGAGTCAGTGCTAAAGGAGTAAGTGAACAGATGATAAATGCAGTCTGTTCCATCCATGAACTGGGTGCATGTCCCTGAGTGTCTTCACAATAGCATTACTTTGATAGTTGCTGCCGCACCTGAGGTGCAGTATTGAAGTACAGATGTGAATCAGAGATATGCTATAAGAGATCTTAGAGTCTGACTGATGTCAAATGTCAATAGAGGTGGGGTGCATGTGGCCAGTGCCCATGAACAGTACCCTGAGGTGTTATTGCTGGAGATGAAAATGGAGCTCCTTTGGAACAAACAGCAAGCTGAAGTATGTCAGGTATCCTCTTTGACTTGACGTCGGGAATTCTCGGCATCTAGTTTGCTCCTGGTAGGTGGTAGGACAGGAAGCTGCATATTAATGAGGCAAAATGTACAATTAATAAGGCCTTAACAAGCTATAAACATCCTTAACAGGCAACTTACAGCTCTTGAGCCACAATTTCAACTTGAAGCCCAGAATCTAAGTAAGAGATGCAGCAAGTTGCTCTTGATGTAAGCTAGACCTCGCCGGACTTTTCACACAATTTGCCCACACTTCTCTCCATATCCCATGTTTTTCAGGCTCCCATATTATTCCATCCATTGTCAAACATGGAGAATTTGCCCATCTATTTGAAAAACTTTTCTTTGATTAATTTCAAATGTCCTGACTCACTGGGGTAGTGCACTGAAAATATCTTGAGTCATCCAAAAGTTAGATTTTTTTAAACGAATTCAGAATTCCCAATTTATGTCTTTTAGACCGAGGTTGACAGAAAGCATCGAACAAAAATGACAATTTCTTATAAGTAATGTGACTGTAATGACAGGTAAACAGTTATATACCATCAGCATATAACACTATTAATTAAAACTCTAATTCCTTTATAAGCTCCCCCTTATACACGCGCACACACACACAAAGAAAAGCAAGAGTGTTATGCATGATGGGAACACTGGGAAAGTTATTGTTCACATAGCTGTAGAGGTGATTCTGATGATTCTTCTGCTGGTTCAGAATGGTGCTTCTCAGTTCCTTTTCTCTGAATGCTTCCATTAGTTTGCAAAAGGTACAAGATGGCTAGTTCATTTCTAAAAGACTTCTAACTTTGTAATTAAAACTCACTGACAGCAACTGCTAAAGGAAAAATAAAATGGTTTTCTTTGGACTTAAAATGGCTTATTGCAGAGAACATAGACAGAGGGAGAGCTCCTGAGCTGATTGTGGTCCAAAGGATTCTCTGTATCATGTTCAAAGCCCCAAGCTGTTCAGCTAGCTGAACAGCTATCATATAATTGTTGGCAGTCAGAAAACCTTTTTATATCTCGTCACTTGTGTACAAACCAAACCCATAATTGTTGCCAACGAAAGCTCCATTTGTACACAACTCTTCAGCTCCGGTCCTTCTGCAACCATCATTGTACCCCATGGTTGTTCGATGTTCACAATGAGTATCAAGTCAAAAACAAATTGCTGGTGAAACTCAGCAAGGTCTGGCAGCAATTGTGGGAAATAAAAGCAGAGTTAACATTTCAAGTCCACTGACTCTTCATCAGAACTGATATCAACTGGGGGGGAAAAACTGGTATTTATTGCTAAAGACGAATTTGGAAGAGTTGGGCGAGGAAATAGTCAGTGAATACAAGCAGATGGAGCCTAAAGAGAGAGAAAGAGGCCAGTAAACGAGGAGATTATGAACGGCAAGGACAGAACAGAAGCTGAATAAGTGATAATAAAAGCTAAGAACAACAGAGGTAGTCTGTGCCAAAAGCAAACCATCTAATGTGATAATAAGCCTGAGACTGGGTGAAAATGGGCTCACTATGCTAAAAGCAACCCACGACAGAGCAGGACTGGGTGTGGGGTGGGTAAAAACATAGAAGGATAGAATCAGGCTCTAAAGTGGTTGAGATAACAAGGCGTGGGGCTGGATGAACACAGCAGGCCAAGCAGCATCATAGGAGCAGGAAAGCTTGACGTTTCGGGCCTGGACCCTTCATCTGCAGTACCTTTTATCTCTAAAGTGGTTGAACTTGATATTGAGTCGTCACTGTATTTCAAATCATGTAGCAACATTTGTAACCATTGATTTTAGTACGTTTTCTTTCATTGCAGTGCATAATTGAAAGTACAGGAAAAATTAAAAAGACATAGTCTTTACACTGAAAACCATTTTACCACATGCCCATAAACCAATTCAGAAGCATTAACCCTAGTGGGCGTATGGAACAGAAATTCCAGTTCTTTGTCCCAATCATGAGGATATTTATGACAGTATGGCAGGACCATTATTTTGAGGGTTTAATGGAACCTTTCGAAAGCTCACTGCTTGTGCTAGTGACGGTCAACCGTGTTACATCCAAATTATTCATACATTTTGCAAACCTTTAGACATAAAATTAATACCTTATTTCAATTGGATCTCCATTGGCAATCCATAAGGAGTGAAGAACTAGACTAACTTCTGGACTACTACCTCAGGAGTAATTGTTCCCAAAGGTATAGTTTCTGGGAATCAAGTAACGATATTCACAACAGTAAGGATAGACTAGTATCAGAGATAATAGGTACTGCAGATGCTGGAGAATCTGAGATAACAAGGTGTGGAGCTGGATGAACGCAGCAGGCCAAGCAGCATCATAGGAGCAGGAAAGCTTGACGTTTCGGGCCTAGACCCTTCATCAGAAAAAAAAATAGATAGACTAGTCTTTGGTAAAGGTACCACACTGCGTGCTGATATCTTGCTAAACTTCACAAAATATGGTATGGAAATTAGAGGCGTCAATTTAATCAGATGTTGTGGTTATCTTTTAAATTGTCTCATAGGATACATGTTACAAAATTATACCATTTCACTGTGAATACCAGCCCTTAATGTCAACTTCTATTTGCTAGGGTCTTCCGGTCCCTAAATGTCACATCATCCTAATTTGATGATCTATCCTAATACCTTGTGATGATGTTTGGATGATATGACTATATGGTGATCTACCATCCACATTTCATCCAAAGCTCTGTGATTAGTTTTCTACTTCCTTATCAGCATTCCATTTTCAACACTGTAACATTCAGTTTAAACCAATTGGGCTAACTTACTTAAATCTAGATTAATTAGCTGAGATTTTATCAGAGAAGACTCGCTGAATATTTCCTTTGGATTATCCAAATCTCCAAGGAACTTACTTATGATCCAATATGCCTCTGTGTACCAACTTGACCTCCAACAATGGACTTTGTTTAAACATTGCTTGGATCATAACACATGAAGTAAAAACTCATGGAAACCTATCCAGTGACTGCTCTATCTGTTTGACCTCACTTGGTCTTTCCATGACTAATAGAGTGGTTACGACCATCACTCTGGCCAAATAATTCTTCAGACTACAGGTGAACTATGGAAACCCTACAGATTCCATTCCACAGATAAGGTCACACTCCAAGGTACACCCAATATCAAGATATGGGCATGTACTCCCTGCTAATGCCATTCACTGAAACCTTGGCATTGATATAACTCCCTGGTGGAAAGTCATGCCTTTGCCTGGCAAATGAGTTTGGGTGTTTCTTGTATCACTAAGAATTGCTGCTGATTTGCTTGTCTCATTTGAGTGATAGTTCTTTTCCTCTCGCAAACTCAGCTGAACGACCATTTGGTTGGATTTGTCTTTCTAATTTTGAGTGTTGTGCTATTTTCTCAATATGTCTCCTTTCTAAACCCCTACTTTTAATTCGAACTTCAACTTATTGCCAACCCTAAGGGACTTGCTTTGGTTTTGGTTTTTGAATTTTTTAAAGTCACTCAGAAATCAATCTTGTATCTCCATAAAAGTCCAAAAGTTGCCTGAGCCATTTTGGGGCATCACAGTGGCTCAGTGGTTAGTACTGCTGTCTCACAGTGCCAGGGACCCGGTGTCCTCCCACAGTCCAAAGATGTGCAGGTTAGGTGGATTGTCCATGCTAAATTGTCTCAAGTGTCCAGGGATATGCAGATTCAATGGATTAGCCATGGTCAATGTGGGGTTATAGGAAAAGGATGGAATGCTCTTTCTGGACTGGAGGGATTCTATGATTTTGCTTAATAATGCATGAGAAACCTATTGTTTTGCCTTCCATCTTTTTCCAATTATTCCTACTCAAGAAACCTAATGTCTTTCCTTCCATCTTTTTTCTAATCATTCCTACCCAACTTCCAATTAAATGTTAGTTTTGGGTCTCACAGACATGCCCCATGGTTATGTTATAACTGACGTGGGTGCACTGCACTGTTATTCTCTAGTTCCATTGCTGCACAGGTCAATATAATTGTTTTAGCCAATCCCCAATATGGTGAGTCATCTATTTCTCTATATTAGGCATAATCAAACTGAACACTTACCAGCATTGTGCGTGGTTGGTTGTGCAAAACAGTCCATCTGCTTCTGTGGCTCTTTCCTGAACAGCAGCTGCCCTTTTTCCTGTAAGATATTATGACAAGGTGTTAAAACCTAGCACATGCTTAATGGATTCCTGTTTGAGTTTCTTTTGCTATGATAACTGCATCACATTGTCCTGTCTCTAAGCAATGGCGCTTTGACAAAATTCTCTGTTTTACTTTGTGTTAAAGGTACATTTGAAAACAACTTTCTTGTGAAGCATTCATAAGAAGACACATGCCATTCCTCCATTGTTCATTTTGATACTCACTTAGCCTATATATTTAAAATGAGCTAGCCTGTCTGGTTAAAAAGTCAGGCAAATTCATTCACAGTTATAACCAACAGCAATACCTAAGCATTTTTTAATTGTTAGATCAAATGTGGCAAAGAACTGTGAATTTAACAACATGTACTGTCCAATTTGTAGCAAAATCAATCTTTAAAACAACTTGTTCAATCAATAATTTGCTCACTTAAAACAATTTTATTAAAAAAAGAAGCTCTGTGACTGAGATACTGTTTAAATTTGTCATAAGCAGGAAATTGGTTGTTAACTGAAGGTTTAACTCCAGTAATACTCAGTCGTCTTGGCCAGATAAATCCTATTACCGTCTCTTATCCATATGATAGCTGAGATAAGGCTTAGGCCTCACTGCATTCTGTAATCAGTGTAACAGGAGACCTTGGCTGATACTGCAGCTCATCACCAGCCACAGAACAAAGTACAAAGCTTTAATTCTTTTTGCATTCATTTAGTTGCTGTAGACCTAATTTGATTTTTGACTGTAAGGTATGAGACTCAGGCAGTCTCAGGTTTTATAGTCTCAGTTAATGAATTGTGGTTTGGGTTTTCACAAGGGCGTTGAAATTTGCATTTGTCTAGTTCAACCATAAGGCTCGGGACCTCTGTAGCAATGCCAATGTTCGCCGACATCAGATACAATAAGTCCAAAAGTAACGGCAAAGCTTTTCGTGTGGCACCGGATTTTGAGCAGCACGACTGGAGGAGACAACATTTAATGGCAATGGCCCTGTAAACTGACTGCTGGAAGTCATTATTAGCAATCTAGATAACAAGGCATGCACTTTCACTTTCTGCACAGCGGAGCAAAATACTGTGCATTGCAAGATCCATTATGGCATTTTCAATGGGTAAGCCTTCAGGAGAATACAGATGAAAGGAAACCACATAATAATAATGCAATTTCATAAAAATGGCTGAGAGTTATTTTCCACACTTAAAGTGTCTTCTGGAGTATCCTAATATATAAAAGGATGAAACAATGCCATTTCATAGTTGTACAAGTGCCGGTTCTCTTCTCACCCCGAAGCGAATGAAAACCGCCCCCAGTAATACTCCTACTGATTACAATTTGTTCTTTTTTTGATACCACAGTCCAAGATATGGCAAATGAAATGGTAAAATGTAACCAAATGCCTTTAAACTTTCTCGGCCTGCAATTTTCTGAAATGGAGTCACTGACAAGTTAAAGAAATCATTCTGCCAACAAGATTTTTGCTGAATACTTGCATTTACTGTGTTTACTGACCATCCCTATTTGCTCTTGAATAAATTGGCTCTCAAGGCCAGTAAAGAATCATTCCCGTTGTTGTGGGTAGGGAGTCACATGTTAGCCAGACCAGGTGAGGATGGCAGATTTCCTTCTCTAACAGGCATTAGTGAACCAGATGAACAAATCCAGTGAATTTCAGCAGGTCTGGCACCATCTATGGAGAGAGAAACAGAGTTAACATTTTGAATCTGGTAGGAATCAGACCGGATTCAAACTGCTGAGTTTCTTCCAGCCTTCTTTGTGTTTGTTTCAGATTTCCAGCATCTCTAATATGACGCATTTATTTGGGTTTTTATGACAATGTTTACACAATTGCCAGTTGATAGCTTTTAATTACAAACTTCATTGAATTCAAATTTCACCAATTACCAATGGAGGGATTCATATCCATAACCCCACAATATTATCCTGGGGCTTGGAATTACTGATCTACCTGCCTCAGTGAAAAAAATGTATCGGCAAATTCCTGAGCTCATTTTAACGTAGACTGGATTTTTAAAAATTGCACCAAACAGTGGAAATAATCAGCATCCGTGCAGCACAGCACTTCTTCATGTTTCGCTTTCTTTCAGAAGTTTGGAATTTGGATCCATTACATGATCAGTTTCTTCAAATTAAGTAAAGGTGTGGAGTTTCTACAGGGTGTTTGGTCAGGTAGTTGTGCTGAGAATGCCCTGATTAATTCAACAGTTTTGCCAAGATGAATTTACATTGATGTTTCCATGCATAATGGTTCACATATGCGTGAATGTAAAATCTCTCATGAATCAGTGTGATAAAGCAAAGTAATTCAAGTGCTCAGACAGCATCAGAGGAGCAGGAAAGTCAATGTTTCGGCCCGAAATGTTGACTTCCCTGCTCCTCTGATGCTTTCTGACCTGCTATGCTTTTCCAGCCTCACAGCTATAGACTCTGGCTTCCAGGATCTGCATTCCTTATTGTCTTCAAGGTATTTGACCAAAATGGATAGTGGCTGGAATGGGGCCAATGAAACCTCAAGGTGTTGGGTGGGATTGTATAAGAAAGGGACTGAAGATTTTAAGACTTGAACACTGGTCACTGTTATCTTAAGTTAACTAATTGATACAGCAAAGTGGAGTACAACAGGATGGCTTCAATTAGTCATCAGAAATGTCTTTGATTTTTAAAATGCATTCTTTCATGGGATATGCATGCCAGTGGCATGACCATTCTTTATTGCCACCTCTTATTGCCCTTACATAGAATGGCTTCCAAATATTTTCAGGGGACAGTTAAGATTCAACCACATTTCCATGTGGCTGGACTCACATGTATGTCAGGTCCGGTGAGGATGGCAAATTTCCTTCCCGCTTGGAAATTAGTGAACTAGATTGGTCCTTATGACAAAAAATAAATGTTTCACTTTGAAGTGATTATATGTACAATTCATATGCTTAATATTAGCAGCCTTTAGTGCTGTTTGAAATACCTTTTTTCAAACTGTTCTGATGCCATAATGATGCATTCAAACATACTAGAAAATATGTTATGTTTAATTGAGACCAATGCAAGGCACAAGTCAGAAGTGTGGTTGAATATTCTCATTTGCTCACATGATGCAACTACAACATTCCGCTCAAC
This sequence comes from Ginglymostoma cirratum, assembly GCA_024137785.1. Classification (NCBI taxonomy): domain Eukaryota; kingdom Metazoa; phylum Chordata; class Chondrichthyes; order Orectolobiformes; family Ginglymostomatidae; genus Ginglymostoma; species Ginglymostoma cirratum. The sequence goes on from JAHRHZ010000266.1 coordinate 14,740,890, forward strand.
AGCATTCAGGTAAAAGCAGATCACTTGAATGGCAGCCTACCGTTCACTTCTTCCATCACTGATACAGTGTCTGCTGTATGATAAGGCCTATAGGGATCAGTGGATGAGGGGGGAAAACAGGGTACTGAATTGAATGGTCAGTAATGATCATATTGAATGGTGGAGCAGGCTCAAAGGGCTTAATGACCTATTCCTGTTCCTATTTTCTATGCTTCTATCTGTTATCTGTAAAATGTGCTGTAATAGCCCATCAAGGCTGTTTAGGCAGTACCTTTCGAACTCATGACCTCTATCACCAAGAAGGACAAGGGCAACAAATGCATGGGAACACCAACCAAGTTTCCCTCCAAGACACACATCATCCTGACTTGGAATTATTTCATTGTTCCTTCTGTTTTACTGGGCCAATATCCAGCACTGTGGTGTAACTACACCACATGGTCTGCAACAGTTCAAGAAGGTAGCTCACCACCACCTTGTCAAAGGCAGTTGGGGATGGGCAATAAATACTGGCCTAGCGAGTGACTGTACGAATATGGGTAAAAAAAAAAGCTGAATGATGTGCCCCGATATGATTGTGGGTCTGGCTGCACCTAAAATTTCAGAGGCTAATTTACAGTCAACCATAACCGACATGAATTTTGAAAATTTGTTCCGTTGATTAGCATTGCTTCTTACCATACAAAGTCAATGACAGAGTGTTTCCTTTTGAACTGAATTGTCTGCTTAGATTTATCCAATTTGTGACTTTATTTGTTATCTCTACAACATTTGTAGCAAATCTGTAGCCGTTATTTGGTTCATAAGAATTGTATCACATTTGTATATGCTCTGTGACAAAGTAGATATAACTCTAGAATGTGTTCCTCAAGTGATATTGGGTGAACAACAGGCACTAGCCAGGCCTCACCTGATCTCATTCAACTAGTCTTTGGAGATTTTGTCTGTGCACCTGAGAGGAAAGGCAGGACCTGGAGCGACAGGGTTTAACACCCTAATCCAGTAGATTATACTCACCACAGCAAACACTCCCATGGCCATGCACTGAAGTGCCTGCCTTGATTATGTTCTGAAGTCTTTGGAGTGGGATTTTAATCCACCAACTACCTTACCCAGAAGTGAGAACACAATGACTGAGCAAAATATGACATCTAACATTAACAGAAATTACTGGAAAATCTCAGCAGGTCTGATAGCATCTGTGGAGAGAAATCAGACAATGTTTCGGGTTTGGAGGAAGGGTCAGTGAACCCAAAACATTAGCTTTGATTTTCTCCGTAGATGCTACCAGACCTGCTGAGCTTTTCCAGCAACTTCTGTTTTTGTTTCTGATTTACAGCATCCACAGTTCTTTTATTTTTTTTCTTATGATATTTAACATGTTGCATACTTTATACAAACAGCTCCTGATTGAAAATGTGAGTACAGAGGTGATTACATGCTCTACTGCAGAGCTTTGATTCTTGTCAAAATGCTGGCTCAAAGCATTTAAAAATATATTTGCACCATAACCAACATGGCAACACTGCTATGGTTATCTAATTTGCATTATCTGGGTAGCTGGCCCTGCCCGTACTACAGGGCTTCAATATAATTAATCTTGTCATTGCCACGTAACCCACCATCATTCCTATCCAGATTTTGTTCTAAAACTGTTTATTTACCAACCTCAAGTTTCTCCATTGTGTCCCTCACAAGCCGTTATGACGTGGCCTGCTGTTCCAATGTCTGTAGAGTGATTTTTCACAACCTTTGAATTATGAGACTGGTCATTTACCCAAAAATATATGGACTAATCATCTGATACCAATGTTGCATATTTTCATAATTGTACAATGTTTCATGTAGATCTTCTGAACTCTTCTTGCATCATGCTGTAATTAAAGAGATTTCACTTGTTTGACCAGGCTCTGCACTATGGGTAAATGCTGCTGCTTTTCAACTTTGCACTGATCGGAGAACTGGGTGTAGCTGTAATTGCATGTGGTTTGAGATACTCCCAATTTTCAACTAAGTATTATAACTACCAAAAACGACGGATGTATTGTAATTGGGGCAGGTAGGGCTCAATTCTTCCCTCTACGCTCTCTGAACTAATTGACTTGAGATTGGAAGCAAAGTGCAATACCTATAGGAACAGAAAGATCTCTCGATGGTGCTTTCAGATTGCTGGATTGATAGAAATAGCTCAGGATGAAATCAGATCAAAACATGAAGCTCCAGGAAACCATCACTGGAGGAAGAGGAAAGAAACAATAGAGATGTGAACTTAAATAGTTCTTCCCTTTTTGAGAGTTGAATTATTTAGTAGGCTGTGCATGGACAGCAACTTCTTCTGTTCAATGAAGAATCTAGTGAGCAGCCAAATCAGGGTGAAGACTAAACCCATGCTTCCTAGGATGTAACAAGCTCAGCAGCATTTTTTCTTTCTGCAATGTGAGAAAACACTTTTTCTCAAGGAATAAACTTCGAGCAGCCTGGCAACATGTACATTCAACATTTGTTCCGTTTATTGTTAGCTGATAGGTCTAGCATGGTGTTTTTTTTCTGACAGAAATGCTGGTGGGGATTTACAATATCTTTTGTTCAATTTTAAATAAAGCGTACTGAAAGATAGCTGGATGTGAACATTTTAGGAGGAAACATGTGACCTGAATCTTGGAACTGAGTTCTGAATAAATTTGTTTCTATATGTTTTTTTTCTTTTCATCAATATCTGTACCATCTGTTCACTTTCTCTATTGGCTGAGTACTCATAATTGTGTACACCAAAATGCATTTACAAGGTGGATCACGGGATTAGATACGTTTAAAACAAAACAGCTGTTTGAAAATAGTTATTGTGCTGTCATAGCCCTCATAAGCATGTAATGATGTGAAAAATTGCTTTGCTTCAACACTTGTGTTTCAACATAAATTTATACACATCTTTAGAAATTAATGCAAATATTTTCAAGACACAATCTCCACAACATGCAGACATATCTGTATTCTGCCAATTAGTTTCAGAGAAAGTTAAGAGGATAGGAAAAGAATAACATGACAAGGATTTCATTTTTTCTTATTCTGTAACAAATGTTGGAAAATTACAGTTTTTTTTAACCACTGGACTACCATAGCCTTATTATAATTCTTGGCACTTAAGTATTGTGAATGTTCAGTTATTTTCCGCCAAACAGCAAAGTAAATCTTAAGTTATTATGTAAAACTCATGACAGTACACCTGAGTGACGTCCTGGTGGAAGGCGACAAATTAAAGGAAGGAGACTTGTCATTGAAAAGATTAACACAAACATAGATTCACCAGGGTGCTGAAAGCAATAGGCAAGAGGACCAGACAAAATTGGTTATCAAGGCACTGCTAGCCTGTTAGGAATCTAAAAAAGAGAATGTTGGTCATGATGAAAATACAGATGACCTATGGAGGAACAGAACACCAGAGCAATTTGTGACACCAGTGGAGGGTGGAGAATGATGGGGATGATACGTGGTTCAGCCAGGAGAAGGACTCCAGCTTAACAGTATGTTTAGGTAAGTCCCTTCCATGAACTTTCAATTGACTGTGTTGTTATCTTTTTCGTTTGGCACAATTCCTGCAAAATCAGGGCAACTAGTGCAAAAGATTGTGAAGTTTCAAGTGCATATTGCATGTAGAGGAGCTTGAATTTCTGTTGCAATGGCTTTGAAATCATTCTGATAAAAGTCAGCCTACACATACAACTGGCAATGCTCTAGGAAGAATTAATCACTGTACTCTGTTGCCCTGAATTGTATTCATTTGCAGGCTTTTAAGGAAGCTTCACAAATGAAATTGAAATTTTTGGATGGACACAATTAGTAATAATTTGAAAAGCTTCAACTTACTGTTTTTATTTAAAAGCCTACTAAAAATTGCACAGTGCTTCATATAGACTAGAAAAAGAAAGAAAAATTGCGCATCTTATAAGGTTTATTTACAGGAATTTGCAATCTGTGGTGACACTGAGTTAGAAAGCTAATGTTTGGTTATGTGATGTAATTTTTTTGAAAGAAAAGTCCATTTGAAATTGCCTGATTATGCTAGTCCACAGCAGGTAGTTCATTTGCTGACTCTGCAAATAAGTTTGAACAAATGGACAAATATTTTTTGAAAAAGTGCTCAATTTACCTCATAATCACTAAAGTGGAAATTGTAGAATCATGGAGTTATACAGCAAGGAGACAAACCTTTCAGTTCAACTTGTCTGTACTGATCAGACATCTTAAACTGATCTAGTCCGATTTGCCAGCATTTAGCCCATGTTCCTCTTAAACCCTCATATATACCCATCCAGATGTCTTTTAAATGTCATAATTGTACGTGCCTCTACCATTTCCTCTGGCAGCTTGTTCCATACACTCCCCACCATTTATGTTAAAGAAATGCCCCTCAGGTCCATGTTAAATCTTTCCTGTCTCACCTTTAAACCTATGCCGTCTAGTTTTGGACACCCCTGCCCTGAGAACAAAGACCATAGCTATTCACCCTATCCATGCTCTTCATGAATTTAGAAACCTTTATAAGGTCACCCTTCAGCCTCCAATGCTCCAGAGAAAAAGCCCCAGCCTATTCAGCCTCTCACGATAGATCAAACTCTCCAATCCCGGCAACATCCGTGTAAATCTTCTCTGAACCCTGTCAAGTTAAACAACAACATTTCCTGAGCAGGGAGACCAGAATTGAACTTTTGTATAGTAACTTGTCTTCCTAGTGAAGATTTCGTTAGCAACATACCTGATCATCACAAGCTTTTAACACAAAGTTAGTTGAGCAAAATGTAATGAATAAACAAATTAATGTAAAATCAGTGTTGGCTTTTTTTTTCTTGCACACCATTACTTGTAATCTATTTATTGCCCTTGGAGTGGGTGCAGATAGATTCAGCAGAATTATATCTGGTATGAAGAGTTAAGAGAAAACATTGCTTAATTTCTGTTTGATTCCCTTGAGTTTCAGTGCTTGGAGGGGTATTTAATTGAGGTGATTAAGATTATAAAAAGGATTCACCTGAGTAGAAAGATACCAGTCATTTCCTCTAGAGAGGAACCAAGACAAGAGGAAAAATCTTAAAATTACGGTTTGGCTATTCAGAAATGAAATCTCCATAACTTCTTAATAGCTAGTGAAACTTTGGAACCCACTCCATTTAAGGATGTATTCAGCGGACCAATGAAAATTTCCATGACAAAGATTAGAATGAAGCACTCAGTGATGTAGATTAAAGGTCAGGAAATGGCATTGAAATATAGACGTGCCATGATCTGAATAAATGGTGAAATAGTCTCCAATAATGGAATGGCTCTGCTCTTGTTGCTGTGTACCTTCTCTCTCCTATTCTGCTGTACATCATCTGGTATCCTGTCAAGCATTTTGAGACATTTATTTCAAAGAGAATGCCTTATAGACATTACCTGTCATGCCATTGGAACAAGGGCTTCCTTTTGCCAATAAATTGTGCTGAAAGTATTTGTGTTCTAATTAACGGAATATCATTTACTTTGAAGGAGAGTTGATTGCCTCAATTAGCTGGACAGCTGGCTTGCAATGCAGAGTGACACAAACTGTTTTGTTCAATTCCTCTACTGGCTGAGAATGATTCTCCTCCTCAACTTCTCCCCTCACATGAGGCATTGTGACCCTCAAGTTAAACCATTAGCAGTCACCTCTGTAACGAAAGGGCAGCCCTCTGATCCTCTGGGACAATGGTGACTTTACATTTTACTGGCTACATTGTGCAACATTTCATATGTTTGCATTTCTATTTTCCACAGGATTTTGTAAAAACAATTTGAGAAACTATAGGTTGGTGCCATACATTTAATCCAGATATGTAATTTGATGTTCTGATGATCTTAAGATTAAACACTCTAGTTTCATTCTGAAATTCACAAAGCCTTCAACTGGTTTATCTCAAACTTAAAAAACACTATATCCTCAAAGTTGATAATTTTTGTCTGTTGTATGTAATCCCATGAGTTCAGTTACAATAGACAGTGTTAAATGATTAAATTCTGGTGACCTTTGACTCTAATTCTATTAAGTCGGGATACATACATCAAAGCAGACTTCCGAAAATATTTTTATGTACGTAAAGTGGAAGAACATTGACTGGTTATTGTTGGACCCTTGTGTGAAATTAACCTTCTCCAGAACCTGACAATTGATTTTAATTTATTTATTGTCACATGTATTTTTTTACAAAATAGAGTGAAGAGTCTTGTACAGGGTCACCACTCTCTGGTGCCATTTAAAAAAAAACAAGACATAGACTATAAAGGCAGAAGAATAAAGGAATTAAAGAAGTGTTCAACTTACAGAATCCTGCAATAATTAATGGGTGACCATCAATTCAAGAGCTGACCCTGCCTATACAGGTTAGTTACTGATTTGTGGGTTAAGCTTCTGGTTAGCACTTGGGTGAATTTTGTCCATCTTCCCTCTTCAACAATTGCTTTATGAATTCTGCTCATAAAGATTTTTTTTCTTTTTTGGCAGTGCTGGACGACTTCTGTCTGCATTCAAAATAGATTTATTGTAGTTATGAACAATTTACTAGTTTCACCTTTGTGGATAGGGACAGTAGAGAACAAAGAGAAGGAACAGAAGGGACTATACCAGCGTTTCCAGGCAGCGCTTCTTATGTCGTGTCATGTGGACTGTGCTGCATACATGCCAGTAATTAACTGGCATCAGTTTCTTCTTGCCACAGAAATAGGTGTAAATAGTACACACTACTATATATTCCTGTGCTAAGGCACAGATCTGGAACTTCAGCGAAGAAATTAAGTGACTTTTCTCGGTAACACACAAATAGTGCTTAAATAAAACAAGGAAGGGTCAACTCCAAGTAGAGAATGGGTATTGTATATTGGGATATGACTATTAAAATATTAAGAAGTTTGCCTGATGACCAGATAAAGCAGCTCTTATCTATGTATACCAGACAGTATTGTCTGTACAGGTACCAAAAAAGAATCAAGCGATCAATTTATATAAATGAAATTTTTGATGTTGTTAAACAGGAGCCTTATATTCAAAAAAATGTTCAGAACAACATAAATGCTATGTTACCTTAAATTCTTGCCATTTGTCTCCATTTTTCCCATGAAGTGGATTTGTGTATATATAGCAATTTGAAGCAATATATTTGTAATATTTACTTATCGTAACTCAAAGTAGGCTAAACATTTGGGAGTACAAGTAAATAAATCATTAAAAGTTAATTGACAGATGCAAAAATAATTCAAAAATGCTCATGGAATAGTGACCTTTACCTCAATAATAATCTGAAAGTTTAGCTATTTCAGGAATGTAATCAGGAAATATTTCTTCGTATGAAGTCAGTCTGATTCATCTTCCTCTAAAGGTCGGTGATTTCCTGGACAATTGAAGCTTTAAGGCTTTTAGATGCTGATATCAAAGAATATGGAGCAAAGGTGCATAACTGGATTTGTGTTGGCGATCAACCAAAAAAGAATTGAATGACAGAGCAGAATCGATGGGCTGATTGGCTTACACCTCTTTGTTTTTAATATTTCATAGAGCGTAGGAGTTGCTGACAAGGGCAGTACTTATTGTCTGCCTTAAATTGCAACTTAACTGAGTGGCTTGCATGGCTGTTTCAGTGTGTAGTTGAAAGTCAACCACATTGCTGTGGGTCTGGAGTCCAATGCCAGATAAGGACAGACAAATCCAGATAAGAATGGTGGATTTTCTTCCCTCAGGGCACGAGTGAACAGAAGGGTTTACATAACAATCAATAACAATTTCATGGTCAGCGTTTTGAGATGAACTTCCAATTCCTGATTTTATTAAATGAATTTGGATTCCATCAGTAGGATTTGAGTCCATGTCACAAAAAGGATAGACTGGACCATCCAGAATAATTGGTCAAATGACATTTCCACCACACCAACATTTCTTCACAGTATGGATCAAGAATGCCAATGCTGCATGACTATAATTGGTGTTGTGGAGATAGTGGCTATTCTCAAAATTACTATGAGGCCAAGCTTTTCATCGATTTTAGAATGGAATTTCCAGAGCTGAAGGTAAATAAAAGAAAATAAACATATTGCATAGAGCAACTGCTAATTTTAACAGTTTCTTTTGAAAACAGATTGCATATAATATTCGTAAAATCATTATCAACTCACACCAAGGTTCCACCAACATGTTCTTCATGCTGTCAGTAGCTCATTTCAAACGAATGTGTTATCAACATATTTAAAATACATTAATTTTAATAGCTTTTGATTTGTTACACTGCAGGCTTCCTAATTGTTGAGCAATCATGTCACCCAAAGGCAAACAAAAATATTGGAGCAAAAGTGCTTGTTCTTTGCAGGCGTTAACATTCAGTGTCACAAAGTCATAGAATGGTTTAGCACAAAAATAAATCATTTAGCTTGTCATCTCTGCACCAACTGAGTAATTCACCTCGTGCCAATCGCTCCTCTTTCCTTGAACAATTTTCCTTTTCCAAAGAAAATCCAGTTCCCTTTCAAATGTATCAATTCCCTTTCAAATGTATCAAATGACCCTGTCTTCAGTACGCTCTCAGAAAATGCATTTTAGAACTGAACCAGTCTTTGCATGATAATTTTCTCCCCATGTTGAGGAGAAACAAATATAGCAAGACCTGGACAATATCCAGGCTTGGACTGAAAAGTGGTGAGTAACATCCATGCCACACAAATGCCAGACAATGACCATCTCCAGTAACAACCTAACCACCACCCTTTAGCATTCAATGGGATTACTATCTCTGAATTTCTTGCACTCTAACACTCTTAAAATAATTCCAGTAGCCTTCCTGATAATCTGTTGCACCTGTGTGCTAGCTTTCTGTGTTTCATATGCAAGTACCATGAAGTCCCTTTATGTTGCAGCTTTCATGTAGTTTTTTCTCCCTTTAAAGAATCCTCCCTTCAAAATGAACAACTTCATATTTTGTCGCATTATATTCCACTTGCCAACTTTTTGCCCACTTACTTAACCTATCAATACCTAAATGTAGATTGTTTGTATCCCTTTCACAACCTGCCTTTCCACCTATTTTTGCGTCATCTTAAAATTTGGTGACAGTACATTTACTTCCTTCCTTCAAGACATTGATATACATTGTAAACTTTTTCAGTCCCTGCAGTGATCCCTGTGGAACGCCACTGGCCATAGGTTGCCAATCTGAAAAAGAATCATCATCCCTATTCACTGTTTTCTGCCCTTGAGCCAATTCTCTATCCATGCCAATATGCTATCTCTAACACCATGGGTTCTTATTTAATGACTTAACATTTTGTGAAGAAGCTTGTTGAACACCTTCAGGAAGTCCAAATACAACATGTCTACAGGTTCTCCTCTATCCTCTCTAATTGAGAATTCCTCGAAAAGCTTGACTAAATTATTCAGACACAATTTCCCATTCATGGAGCCATGCTGACCCTGCTTGATTATCATATGACTTTCCAAATGTGCTGCCATTACTTCCTTAATTATCGATTTCAATACTTTTTCAGCAATTATTTCGAAAATAAATTATTGCAAAATTGCAATTTTTTGTTATGTCTTTATTTATTTGCCCAAGCTCTGAAATTCCCTCCCAAACTCTTTGTCTCCTAATCATACTCTTTAAGGATTTCTGTAGAGCAGACTTCTTAACTATGCTGTTGGTTCACTGTACTAATACCTTCTTGTGCAGTGTACTGTCAAATTTTATGTGATATTCCATTCTAGAGCTTTGAGCTTTGATATGACTATGATAAAGGAGCTATCTGAATAGAAGTTGTTGTTGGAATGGTAGGCAGACATTCAAAGATCTTGGATATTCAAAGATCAAAGATTGTGCATATTTTATACCGGTATTTGCATGTGTCCCTTGCTCTATTTTGAACGCAGCATCTAGATTTTTTGAAATCTGACATGCAGAATGCATGCAAATTTAAGCAGACTACTGAACAGAAACCATGAATGTAAAACTGGAGGATGTGTGCAAATATTTAACAAACTTCAAACAATAAAGAGACTGAAAACTTCTCTGCATTCAACGTATAGTGAACGGAAAAGTTGAAATTAAAAGGAAAATGCCACAATAACCAGAAATTTCAACACAGCAGAAAATACAGGAATTACTCAGCAAGTCTTGTGGCATCTGTTGTAGACAAACCTGAGTTAACACTTCAAGTCATATCATTCTTCTTCAAAACCACTGGAAATTGAGTTTACTTAACATGAAAGGTGGAGACATTGGGTCTTTGAAAAGTGTAGATGTGCCTCTGAGGTACACTGTGACATAACAGTGACATCATAGTCATGTGGGAGAGACTCTGCTAGAAGGTTGGAACATAGAAATTATAGAATATAGAACATAAAACATTACAGCGCAGGACAGGCCCTTTGGCCCTCGATGTTCTGCCGACCTGTGAAACCAATCTGAAGCCCATCTAACCTACACTATTTCATTATCATCCGTATGTTTATCCAATGACCATTTAAATGCCCTTAAAGTTGGTGAGTCTACTACTGCTGCAGGCAAGGCATTCCACGCCCTTACTACTCTCTGAGTAAAGAATCTACCTCTGACGTCTGTCCTATATCTATCACCCCGCAATTTAAAGCTATGTCCCCTCATGCTAGCCATCACCATCCGAGGAAAAAGGCTCTCACTGCCCACCCTATCTAATCCTCTGATCATCTTGTATGTCTCTATCAAGTCACTTCTTAACCTTCTTCTCTCTAATGAAAACAGCCTCAAGTCCTTCAGCCTTTCCTCATAAGACCTTCCCTCCATACCAGGCAACATCCTGGTAAATCTTCTCTGTACCCTTTCCAATGCTTCCACATCCTTCCTATAATGCAGCGACCAGAACTGTACGCAATACTCCAAGTGCAGCCACACCAGGGTTTTGTACAGCTGCAACATGACCTCACAGCTCCGAAACTCAATCCCTCTACCAATAAAACCTAACACACCATACGCCTTCTTAACAACCCTATCAACCTGGGTGGCAACTTTCAGGGATCAATGCACATGGACACCGAGATCTCTCTGCTCGTCCACACTACCAAGAATCTTACCATTAGCCCAGTACTCTGTATTCCTGTTACTCCTTCCAAAGTGAATCACCTCACACTTTTCTGCATTAAACTCCATTTGCCACCTCTCAGCCCAGCTCTGCAGCTTATCTATGTCCCACTGTAACCTGCAACATTCTTCCACACTATCCACAACTCCACCGACTTTAGTGTCATCCACAAATTTACTATCCCATCCTTCTAAAACGTCATCCAGGTCATTTATGAAAATGACAAACAGCAGTGGCCCCAAAACAGATCCTTGCGGTACACCACTAGTAACTGTACTCCAGGATGAACATATCCCATCAACCACCAACCTCTGTCTTCTTCCAGCTAGTCAATTTCTGATCCAAACCGCTAAATCACCCTCAATCCCATGCCTCCAAATTTTCTGCAATAGCCTACTGTGGGGAACTTGATCAAATGCTTTACTGAAATCCATGTACACCACATCAACCGCTTTACCCTCATCTACCTGTTTAGTCACCTTCTCAAAGAACTCAATAAGGTTTGTGAGGCACGACCTACCTTTCACAAAACCATGTTGACTATCCCTAATCAAATTATTCCTTTCTAGATGATTATAAATGCTATCTCTTATAATCCTTTCCAACACTTGACCCACAACCGAAGTAAGGCTCACTGGTCTATAATTACCAGAGTTGTCTCTACTCCCCTTCTTGAACAAGGGGACAACATTTGCTATCTGGCACTATTCCTGTAGACAATGACGACATAAAGATCAAAGCCAAAGGCTCTGCAATCTCCTCCCTAGCTTCCCAGAGAATCCTAGGATAGATCCCATCCAGCCCAGGGGACTTATCTAATTTCCACACTTTCCAGAATTGCTAACACCTCCTCCTTATGAACCTCAATCCCGTCTAGTCTGATAGCTTGTAGCTCAGTATTCTCCTCGACACCATTGTCTTTTTCCTTTGTGAATACTGACGAAAAATATTCATTTAGCGCCTCTCCTATCTCTTCGGACTCCACGCACAACCTCCCACGACTGTCCTTGACTGGCCCTAATCTTACTCTAGTCATTCTTTTATTCCTGACATACCTATAGAAAGCTTTAGGGTTTTCCTTGATCCTACCTGCCAAAGACTTCTCATGTCCCCAGCTGGCTCTTCTTAGCTCTCTCTTTAGGTCCTTCCTGGCTAACTTATAACTCTCATGCGCCCTAACTGAGCCTTCACGCCTCATCTTTACATAAGCTTCCATCTTCCTCTTGACAAGAGATTCAACTTATTTAGTAAACCACTGTTCCCTCGATCAACCACTTCCTCCCTGCCTGACAGGTACATACTTATCAAGGACACGCAGTAGCTGTTCCTTGAACAAGCTCCACATTTCAATTGTGCCCAGCCCCTGCAGTTTCCTTCCCCATCCTATGCATCCTAAGTCTTGCCTAATTGCCTCATAATTACCTTTCCCCCAGCTATAACTCTTGCCCTGTGGTATATACCTATCCCTTTCCATCGCTAAAGTAAACATAACCGAATTGTGGTCACTATCACCGAAGTGCTCACCTACCTCCAAATCTAACACCTGGCCTGGTTCATTACCCAGTACCAAATCCAGTGTTGCCTCGCCTCTTGTTGGCCTATCTACATACTGTGTCAGGAAACCCTCCTGCACACATTGGACAAAAACTGACCCATCTAAAGTACTCAAACTATAGCGTTTCCAGTCAATATTTGGAAAGTTAAAGTCTCCCATAACAACTACCCTGTTACTTTCGCTCCTATCCAGAGTCATCTTTGCTATCCTTTCCTCTCCATCTCTGGAACTTTTCAGAGGCCTGTCGAAAACTCCCAACAGGGTGACCTCTCCTTTCCTGTTTCTAACCTCAGCCAATACTACCTCAGTCGACGAGTCCTCATCAAACATCCTTTCTACCACCATAATACTGTCCTTGACTAACAATGCCACACCTCCCCGTCTTTTACCACCTTCCCTGATCTTACTGAAACATTTAAACCCCGGAACCTGCAACAACCATTCCTGTCCCTGCTCTATCCATGTCTCTGAAATGGCCACAACATCAAAGTCCCAGGTACCAACCCATGCTGCAAGTTCACCCACCTTATTCCAGATGCTGCTAGCATTGAAGTAGATACACTTCAAACTCCTTCCTGCCCGCCGGTATGCTCCTGTGACCTTGGAACCTTATTCTTGACCTCACTACTCTCAACTTCCTGTACACTGGAGCTACAAGTCAGGTTACCATCCCCCTGCTGAATTAGTTTAAACCCTCCCAAAGAGCATTAGCAAATATCCCCCCGAGGATATTGGTACCCCTCTGGTTCAGGTTCAGACCATCCCATTTGTAGAGGTCCTACCTTCCCCAGAATGAGCCCCAATTATCCAGGTACCTGAATCCCTCCCTCCTGCACCATCCCTGTAGCCACGTGTTCAACTGGTCTCTCTCCCTATTCCTCGCCTCGCTAGCACATGGCACGGGTAACAAACCAGAGATAACAACTCAGTTTGTTCTAGCTCTAAGCTTCCACCCTAGCTCCTTGAATTTCTGCCTTACATCCCCATCCCTTTTCCTACCTATGTCATTGGTGCCTATGTGGACCACGACTTGGGGCTGCTCCCCCTTCCCCTTAAAGATCCCGAAAACACGATCCGAGACATCACGGACCCTGGCACCTGCGAAGCAACACACCAACCGTGAGTCTCTCTCGTTCCCACAGAATCTCCTATCTGTTCCCCTAACTATGGAGTCCCCAATGACTAATGCTGTCCTCCTCTCCCCCCTTCCCTTCTGAGCAACAGGGACAGACTCTGCACCAGAGACCTGTCCCCCATGGCTTACCCCTGGTAAGTCGTCCCCCCCAACAGTATCCAAAACGGTATATTTGTTATTTTGAGGGAAACAGCCACAGGGGATCCCTGCACTGTCTGGCTGGTCCATTTCCATCCTCTGACTGTCACCCACCTACCTTCTTCCTGTACCTGAGGTGTGACTACCTCCCTGTCACCCCCTCAGCCTCCCGAATGATCCGAAGTTCATCTAGCTCCAGCTTCAGTTCCCTAACGCAGTTTCCAAGGAGCTGGAGTTGGGTGCACTTCCCGCAGATGAAGTCAGCAGGGACACTAGTGGTGACCCTTACCTCCCACATTCTACAGAAGGAGCATGCAACTGCCCTAACATCCATTCCCATTGTTCTAAATTCCCAAAAACAGACTATTGGAAAAAAAAATCGAGTAACCTACCAAATCGGCGCTCAGAACCTTTTTTGGTTAGGGGAGGAGGATGGGTGGGAGACACTACCTAAGTAGTGTTTTGGGTAAAGCAACTGCCCAAATATATGACTTCACTTACTCAGCCGTCCCGTGTCTGCTCCTGCTCAGCACGCACTCCGCCTATTTGCAGTAGGCCATTCAGCCCTCAAGCCTGTTTCACTATTCAATTAATTCATGGCTGGATCTGTGGCCTAAATCCATTTATCTGCGTTTGGCTTATCTCCATTAATACCTTTGCTTAGCGAAAATTTATCTATCACAGATTTCAAATTAACAACTGATCAAACATCCATGCCATTTGTTGAAGAGAGTTCCAGACATCCACCATCATTGTGTGTAGAAGTGATTCCTAACATCTCTCCTGAATAGTCTGGCCCTAATTCTCATATAGTGCCCCCTGTTTTAGAATCCCTCACCTAAAACTAAGATAATCCCGAATAGTTTATCTTTACCTACACTATCTTTTCCTTTCAATGTTTTGAAAATTTTTATCAGATCACCCCTTAATCTTCTAAATTCTAGAGAAGGAGTTGAAGTCCAAATATCACTCCTGTAAACCTACATTGTACTCCCTCCAAGGCCAACATATCGCTCCTTAAGGTGCAGTGCCCAGAACTGTTCACAGTATCCCAAAGGGAGCGTAACCAGGATTTTATGTAACTGCAGCATAACTTCTGCATCATTGTACTCTCGTCCTCTCGATACAAAGCCAGCATTCCATTAGTTTCTTTATTATTTTCTACACTTGTTCATGACATTTTAAAGATCTATGCATGTGAACCCCAAAGTCTCTTTGAACATCCACTTTTTGAACTTCCTACCATCTAGAAATTACCCTGATCTATCCTTTTTTGGTTCAAAATGGATAACCTTACGCTTTCTAAAATTGAACTTCATCAGTCACAGTTTTGCCCATTCACTTCGCATAATTTTACAAAGGGACATTGAAAGACTATCATCTACACTGTTTGAAATGCCACCAGACATTGTGTTACCACTACATTTGGATATACGTTGTTCTACGTCATTATCCAAGTTGTTAATGAATTATGTAAACACTGGTCACATCCTGCCAATTTGAGAAACAAAAACAGAGATTGCTGGAAAAGCTCAGCAGGTCTGGCAGCATATGTGGAGAGAAATCAGAATTGTTGTTTCAAGTCGAATGATCTTTCCTCAGAACCAATTTGAGTACCTACTCATTGTCATTACTTTCTGTCAACGGTCACTCAACCGGATTCCCAGCTGTGTAAGTAACTTGCTCTCAGTTCCATGGATTTCTGTCTTAGCTAGTAGTCACTTATGTGGGACGTTATCAAATGCCTTCTGAAAGTCCATATAAGCAACATTCATAGACAGTCCTCTGTCCAATATCTTAATCACCTCTTCCAAACATTCAATGAGGTTTGTCAGGCAAGACCTACCTGATATATGATTCAATACTGGGTCTCCTTAATTAACTGAAAATTTTCAAGGTGTTCAGTTACCCCATCCTTGATTGTAGACTCCAACAATTTCCCCACCACAGTACTGTGAGATATGGCAGTGAGCTCTGCTGAGTTTTTCCAGCAATTTCTGTTTTTGTCCTGATCATAGCTGTTAGGCTAACTGGTTTGTAATTCCGCGACAACAAGCATGGGGCTAGATGAACACAGCAGGTCAAGCAGCATCATAGGAGCAGGAAAACTTGACGTTTCGGGCCTAAACTGCGACTTTTCTCTTTCAGTCTTGTTAAAAAGCAAAGTGAGATATGCAACTTTCCAATCCAGAGGGATGACTTCTGTATCTAGCGAACTCTGAAAGATTATCATTAGGGCATCTATAATGTTCTCCTCTACTTCTTTTCACACCCTCAGATGGAAACAGCCAAGTCCTGGAGATTTGTCACTCTTTTAATACCTTTAATTTTCTCATTACCAATGTTTAACTCACGTTAATTTTATTCAGTCCCTCTCCCTGATCATCTATTAATCTCCTCGGGACTTCCGTCAAGCTATCTTCCTTTTTTACTGTAAATTCTGAGACAATGTGATTAATCAACATGTCTGCTACTTCTCAGTAGTCATTGGCAATATCCCCACTTTCAGACTATAGTGGCTCAACCATGCTTCTGTCAACCCACTTCCCCATTATGGAGCCATAAAATTTCTTCTGATTTGATTTTGATGTTGCTTGAAAGTTTCTTTTCATAACTACTTTTAGTAGTTCATATAGTCGATACAGTGTAGAGCCGGAGGCACACAGCAGGTCAGGAAGCATCAGAGGAGCAGGGAAGTCGATGTTTTGGGTTGGGAACCTTCAGTGTTCTTCCAGCTCCACACTCTGACTTCCAGCATCTGCCGTTCTTGCTATCTCCGAGTAGCTCCTAGAAGTTGCTTAGTGGCTCCTTGTTGGTCTTTGTATCTTTCCCACTCATCAGGACCTGTGCTGCTTTTTTTGGTTTTTGGAAGCCCTTTCTTTTCGTTTAATGCTGTCCTGTCAATTTAATTGTCCATGGCTGTGAAGTTGAAATTTCTCTCTTGGGATGTAAACTTGTTTTGCATTGAGTTAAATGTTTCTTTAATTCTTTTACCCATTAACAGATTTCCCAGTTTACAATGGACAGTCCTGTCTCATTTCCATAAAGTTGGCCTTACCTAAATCTATAACGTTACTAGTTGGTTCGTTTCTTTTGCTTTCATACATTACATTGAACTCAAATATGTTACAATCACTATTTGATAAATGCTCAAGTATAATTAGGTTTCTTATTAAATCTAGCTTATTATTCATTGCTGAGTCCAATATTACTTGCCCCCTTTTTGCACCCAGGACAGATGGCTGTGGGAAACTATCCAGGACATACTCCAGAAATTCACTATCTTTCTGACAAGTCTGCCTCTCCCAATCTATATTTAAGTTAAAATCCCCCAGTTATGACATATTAAGCAATGCGCTTTCATGAGAGAGTATAGTGGTCTTTGTTGCTGATGACAAACACTTCTGATATTTTGCAGTTCAAAGATTACTTGACATTAGATCAGGTGGTCTGCCACTTTAAACAGACTGAATGAAGAGTGTGAAACTGGTATGTGATTTAGGGCAACTCCAAGGCTCAATCTGAGCCCATTAGGTGACTAGGCTCAAAGGTGTGCACCTTTCCCACCAAAAAATCTCACCAGAGTTAGGGAAAGGGAATAAGAGCATTTTAAAATGCTTGTAATGCCTGGAGAAACTCAGCAGCATCTGGTGAGGGAGAAACAGAGCTAATGTTCCAAGACTGGTATGATTCTTCTTCGGAACTGGAGTATACAATGATTTCACTATGGCAGAATCCATCATTTCCAGCAATTCAATCATTTAAATTCTTTCTGTAAAGACAAATCAAATGGATTATCCCTCGAACAATGACAAACACAACAAATTAAACAATAGGAAGAGGGAAACACGGATATCGCATAATTTCTAATTCAAGTGGAAACCTTTGACTCCCTGACTGAAGTCAAAAATCTGGATCAGAATTGTTGATCAGTCACATTAGAAGTAAATTTTAATAGCATACTTGGTTTTAACTCAGGAGCAGCCATTGCTGTACTGACCAACACCTTAGAATGGCTTGACGTTTTACAGCCTCAAACATCAGACATCAGCCTCCAAGATTCTTGAGGCGGCACTCTTCCACTTAAAGGTTGATTTGTAACAGTAAATCTACAGAAATAGAATAAAGAGTAAAGAACAGCACAGCATAGGAACAGGCCCTTTGGTATTCCAAGACTGCGCTGACACCTGTTGCCTTTCTAAAGTTAAAAACCTTTCTCCTCTATGTGGTCTGCATCCCTCTATTCCCTGCCTATCAATTTATCTGTCAAGCTGCTTCGTAAACATCAAAATTGTGTGGCTTCTACCACCCCCTCAGGCAGTGCATTCCAGGCACTTACCACCTTCTATGCATAAAAAAACTTGCCTCTCACATCTCCTTTAAGCTTGCCCGCTTTTACCTTAAACCTATGTCCCCTAGTAATTGAGATTTTCACACTGAGAAAAATGATTCTGACAGTCCATTCGATCCAAAACTCTCATAATTTTGTAAACTTCTATCAGGTCACTCCTCATTCTTTGACATTCAAGTGAAAACAAATCAAGTGTGTCCAAATCAGATGCTGCCTGGCCTGTTGTGTTCCTCCAACTCCACACTGTGTTATCTCAGACTCCAGGATCGGCAGTTCTTACTATCCTGGTAGTCTCCCCTGCATCCTCTCAAGTGCTAATGTGGATTACAGAACTGCACATAACTTTTTTTATTCATTTATGAGATGTGGGCATCAATGGCTCAACCAGCATTCATAGCCCATCCCTAATTGCCAGAGGGTAGTCAATAGCCAACCACATTGCTGTGGATCTGAGTCATATGTCGGCCAGACCAGGTAAGGATGGCAGTTTCCTCCTAGATGCTTAATTTCAGATTATTATTGAATTCAAATTCCACCATCTGTCATGGCAGGATATGAACCCAGGTCCCCGGCACATTCTCTGGGTCTCTTCATTAACTGTCCAGTGATAATACCATTAGGCCAATACATTAATGACAACCTAAACAACATTTGAAACAGGCTAAGAATAACCTTTTTTGCTCTTAAAATCACTGTCTTTGCAGAGATGACATAAATGCCCAGGAAGTAATTATCTATTGATCTGTTCTCCAACTGGAGGAGTTTTGTTGAACAGCTGACACTATCCGATGAGCTACACTGAACCAGCGCACAAGTTGTTGTCTTAGCGTTTGGGTATGTGCTGATGGAATGAATGTATGCTATCTAATCTCATGAGCATGTCCCTCCTTTTCTGAATTTATTTCAAGTATTTGACTTTAATGGGATAGCTGATTGAGTAGGCCTTAAATAAGGTGTTAAACCTGCAAAATACCGCTGAGCATGCAACAGTCATAAACCAATTCCAAGCAAGTATTAATCCATAGCAGAAAACCACCAGAACTCTGAAATGGATTGGCAATCTCATTTAGAGTGGAAGCAAGGATACTTGGTCTAAAATATAGAATTATCACCTTGGTCCACTGACTGGACGAGGTGAATGTTAAAGGTGGAACAGCAGAAGCTTTGCTCAAAACAGGAGAGTTTGGCACTGAGTTGTAAAGAATGCTTCATTTCATTGTGCTGTCTCAATCAGATAAAGCATTTTGTTTCTTCTTGGAAAAGCTCTTATGAAAATATGGTCTACTTCCATTGAAATAAAATGAAGTCATACCCTTAGTACATAGCAATTAAATTAATCAGCTGAAGGCAATAGGTTAAGACAGTTTGCCCACTTTCTTACATGGGACTTGAATGACCATTTTGAACGTGAACAGAATGTGTAAGAAACAGTTCCCAGAATCTATTTAAAATCTAGCTGCTCAAACTGTAGAGATTCTCTGCTTCATCAGGAAAAAAAGAACATTTTGTTTTATTCACAAGAATTCCCTTTACTTCTTTCTGATATAAGATAATGATCTGGACAATTGCTAGACAAAGACCTGATCAGGTTTCAGGATAAATATTGCGTTATGTGTCAATTTATTGAATGTGGAAGATGGCATAGCAGTGGCAGAAATTAATCGTGTAATAAAGGAGACTCTACAATGTAATTGCTTTGTTAGCAAAAAGTAAATTGACATTACCCCTCAGCATGTCCTCTTCAATTTTGCATTAACACTTGCTTTTTTTTTGTGTAGCCCATTGGAAATATGTGAAGAGAAGCTCAGACTTTATGTTTCTGGCCAGCTGTGACTGATAGCTCAGCATGCACAATTATGTTCTCTCATTTAGTTTTCAAACAGGTAATGGGCCTAATGGGCCTTCGGCAGCATCTGCTTCTTATAAGTATACAGACTCGTCTTATTCAGTCAATTTCAGCACCTGTGTACTGAAGCTAAACAATGATTTTAACAATGAGCAGAATGGGCGATTGAAAATGGGGCAGCTGTTTGTAGATCATCTTTTTGACTGGATAGCGAATACTTGTATCTCAGGCTCTCTTGGATGATCCAGTAACTCAGAATTCACCTTTCCAAATTGGTGAATTGCTGTAACTTGTGATGCCTGCTGAGATAGATCAACCAAAACTAAGGAGGATACCAAATCTGGATAAACAGTTGGAGGTGGGCCCATTGCCAACAACTCTTGAGATCAGCCTGTGACTATCAAAGTAAGTAAACCAGGCAAAAAAATGCAAACTCATAGCTAGATCAGGTCCAATCTAAGATCAGTACTTGCTATTGGATAGAGCCTGGTAGTTACATGAATGCCAGTTTTGACTTGGGCTTCCCACAGTGACTGTTGTAACATGTCCAACAGTCAACTAGAACATTGAATCATTGACTCATAGAATAATTATAGCACAGAAGGATGCCATTTGGTCAGTCTTGTACTGGCTTTCAGCGAGAGCAACTCACTTTGTCCCACACCTTCATTTTTCTTGTCCCACACCCTCATTTTCCCAGAAAACAACAACTTCCTTCTCTTTGGATATTTGGATAGAATCTGCCTCCGCTGAATTCTCAGAGAGTTCATTCTAGATCCTTACCACTCTCCATGTAAAATAACTTCTCCTGTTGAAAATGTGAACCAGGATCAGGAGTAGAGATAAAAGGTACTGCAGATGCTGGAGAATCCGAG
>JAHRHZ010000266.1:14781892-14874737 GCA_024137785.1 Ginglymostoma cirratum
CGGGCCTAAACCCTTGATTTTCTGATGAAGGGTTTAGGCCCGAAACATCAAGTTTTCCTGCTCTTATGATGCTGCTTGACCTGCTGTGTTCATCCAGCCCCATGCTTGTTATCTCTGTCTCAGGCTTGTTGCATTATTCCAGCAAAGCTTAATGCAAGCTGGAAGAACAATACCACATTTTCTGCTTGGGGACCTGCAGCCCTCCAAACTCAATATCGAGTTCAATGTTTTAGGGCCTGAACTCTCCCATGTCCTAGCCCCCTACACCACACACCAGGCCTTGTTATCACACAGCCTGCCATTACACACTACCTATTGTTAATCACTAACAGTCCCCATTAACAGCTACTCACATTCCTAGCCAGATCGTTATCACCTCCTTTGTCTATCCATCTGCTCTTCTCTCTTTTAGGGCTCTATCTTTTATCCTAACGTTTACTCCCGACCCCATCCCCTCCCTATTTTCTGCATATGAACTGACGTTTTCCCAGCTACCATCGGCTCAGAGGAAGGGTCACCGGACTCGAAACGTTAACTCTGATATTTTTTAAACAAATGCTGCCAGACCTGCTCAGCTTTTCCAGCAATTTCTGTTTCTGTTCTTGATCTACTGCATCTGCAGTTCTTTTGGTTTTTATTCTGCTTAGTGGATCAAACAGTTTGCACACACAGTTTTTATCTTTGGTATTTACACAAATTATACATTATAAATAATGAAAACTTTTACAGCACAGAAACAAGCAATCTGACCCAAAATATCTATTCAATGTTTACACTACACATGAGTATCCACTCACTCTTCTTTGTTTAATTTCTGAACAGTTGCTTCAACTGCTCCTTGTGGTCACAATTTCCACTTTCTGTCCATTTCCTTAACATTCTGGACACTTGTTTAAATGACTTGTGTTTCTGTAGAATTAATTTTGGATTGATTCGTGACTATCTGCTATTTAAGGCCCTCACTTGGATGAAAATCTCATCCCTGCATATAATCTATCAATTTCATAATCCTAAAGACCTCTATCACTTCTCATCTTCTCTTTCTTGTTTGTTCATGAATTTGATTGAAGAGGGAACCCTTGATAGCAATGCAGCTTATTACCGATGAGACATTTTGTCAGAAGTAGATCCCTTCAATC
Source organism: Ginglymostoma cirratum (assembly GCA_024137785.1). Lineage (NCBI taxonomy): Eukaryota > Metazoa > Chordata > Chondrichthyes > Orectolobiformes > Ginglymostomatidae > Ginglymostoma > Ginglymostoma cirratum. The sequence goes on from JAHRHZ010000266.1 coordinate 14,783,032, forward strand.
TTGTCAACCATTCAGGCCAAGCATCAATCCACTTGCTTTCCTTGAGTCTTTTGAAAATGTAATATAGGTTGTCGAGTTTAAATAACGTTAATTTTACAGCCACCTCTCTTGAGTATTTAAGAATGAGGTTTGAAATTATGATCAAGGGTTCAATAATATCAACCTATTGAAATTCTACTATCATTAAATAATTAAAGCAATTCTGGAAAGGGGCAAAATAATTATGGTGAAAATCTCTTGTTTGAACCTGCGCCCAATTTTGAGAATGATAATACTTAATAATTGAGCATTTCTTTAAAGCAACTTTGGAGCATACATGGTTTATGACAGCTGAGCTGGCCTCTATCAGTGCTTTGTTTCTGCTCGCTCATTGCATCGCCTATCTCAGCATTAACACAAAAGTAAACATGAATATCTCTTAAGAAGCTTTCAACGTGCATCTAACACTTTAAGGACTAATGCAAGACCACCTTTTGCAATCCAAGCAGAAGGGCACTGTATGATCTGAATAAATATGGATAAATGGAAGGTTAAGTAAAAGCCTTCAGAACGTTTTTTTATAGGAATGTTATCTTATGAGTTTGACATGATATTTTGGATTTATTATATGTCCTCGTAAATCAAACTTTATTTCAAATGATTTTTCGTTTTGCATAAATAATTAACAATTAATATAATCAATTTAAGATTAATACTTTCTGGTTGCCATATCTGCTGCTTATGGCGAGTGGATGAAGCATTTTTAAACCAAAAATATGCATGAGGATAAGCAATTAAATTTGTCACTTTCCAGCATCACTGTGCCAAGAAACATCAAGAATTAATTTTACAACAGAGATTAATGAACACAATAAACAGTAAACTATCAGTTCACAACTTTGTTGAATCTCAAGATTTATTTCTCATTTATAATGCTTTTATTGGGGCCCTAAAGATAAACAGTGAAGCAAATGACATTATACGTGCATTCTGCTAATAAGAAATAACCTGTACAATGCTATTGGAAATGTCTAAGCAGATGTACATGCTAAAGAAGGAAAAGCAGCCTTGAAGTTAACCTGAAGGCAGTGGCCAGATGCTTACCAAGCTTGATGGTGTCACATTAAAAGAGCTCCCAGCGGCATGAGGAATCACCTTACTTTACACTTTAGGTTTTCCCAGATGTTCAAGTAGTTTTTTTCTCTAGAAACCTGCAGACAATGAATAATGCATCAAGCATATGGTAGTTGCAGTTCTGATTCTCGAGGGAGCAATTAAGACTTTTTTTTAAAAAAGTGGAAAATAATTTGATTCCTTCTTAGAATAGCATTATATTCTGTACGTGATTAAATTTTGGTAACAGAATGTTATTCTAACCTGACAAAGTTCCTCACCCATCTATTATTTGGACAGAAACAATAGTTTATATACAAGCTGTGTGTTATGTGCAAATCATAAAACCGGGCAGGTATGAAATTTCAAAGTTATTGGTAATGATTAGAATCCAAGGCCCTTCTGTAAAAACTGAGGTGCAACTGCAACCCTGGGCTGAGAAAAGAGTAATATTTAACAATCCTGGAAGGAAGACTCAGAAGTATTCAGGCTCCAGCTATATCATTCTCTGAGATGATGAAGAATTATTACTCAATATGTTCGGATCTATTTCCATAATCAGAGCCAGGAGCAATTTCAAAGTTATAAAGAGATGCGATTAAAGCTTGATTTTAATTCAGATACCCATTGCAGTTCCTGCTAACAACAAAAAAGTTAGATATTTGATAACATATAATCTTTCAACATTGCATGACATTTCCTTCACAGAAAAGAAAAACTGTTCAGAGAACAATACTTGTTGGTAACAATACTTAATAGGTGGTTCAAAAAATGTCTGTATGTTTTATTGTGCTACTTAAAAAATGGATGTCACACCAGAAATTATTCTGGCTGCTACTTACAGCAAGAATGCACATTAAATCAAAGTATTATAAATGTCAGAGGAATGAGAGGACAATCTCAGAATACTGCATTCAATTCTGGTCCCCTTGATTAGGAAAGGTGTTGCTAAACTTGAAAGTGTTCAGAAAAGATTTACAAGGATACTGCCAGGGTTGGAGGATTTGAGCTATAGGAAGAGGTGAATAGGCTAGGGCTTTCTTCCCTGGAGCATTGGAGGCTGTGGGGTGACCATATACAGGTTTATAAAATCATGGGGGCACATGGATAGGCCAAGGTCTTTTTTTGCCAGGATATGCGGAGTCCAATACTAGAGGGCATAGGTTTAAGGTGAGAGATTTGAAAGGGACCTGAGGGACAACCTTTTCACTCAGATGGTGGTGCAAGTATGGAACGAACTGCCAGAGGAGGTGGTGGAGGCTGGTAAAATTACAACATTTAAAAGGAATCTGGATGGGTACATGAATAGAAAGGGGTTAGAGGGATATGGGCCAAATGTTGGCAAATGGGAATAGATCGAAGGGTCTGTTTCGATGTTGTATAACTCTATAACTTGAAATAAAAACAAAGTGCTGAAGAAACTCAGCATCTCCGGCAAGGATAGTCGAAGAAGAGTCATATTGGACTTGAAACATGAACAGAGTGGATATGGAGAAGAAGTTTCCACAAGTAGGAGAAACTAGGACCCAGCGACACAGCCTCAGAGTGAAGGGATGGGCCCTTGAGAACTGACATGAGGAGGAATTTCTTTGGTTAGCGGTGATTAAACTGTGGAACTCATTGCCGCAAAGGCTGCGGAGGCCAAGTCAATGAGTGGATTTAAGACAATGAAAGAAAGGTTCTTGATTAGTAACAGAATCAAGGTTTATGGAGAGAAGACAGAGGGAAGGGGTTGAGAAACATGTCAGCCATGATTGAATGATGCAGCAAACTTGATGGGTTAATTTTGCTCCTGTATGTTATGTTCTTATAAAATGATTAATCAGAATCCTTTCACCCAGTTAATTGGTTGTTATATAATTACTATTCCTGCTTAGCAAACATCGATCAGTCTTTGCATTTCTCAGGCTGTCACAATATCCTAAGAGTTTATGATGATGTAATTGATATATGTTTGTAATTTGTAATTGATATGTAATTAACAAGACATAATTGATCAAAGGTCAATTTTGCAGTGATGTTGAAATCTTGTAAGTTTTCTCTTGAACTACTAATTCAGGCTTTTTTGAATTAAAAAAATTCTTCCTCACTTTGTCAAAATCTACAAGATTAATTCAAATTTTAGGAACGTTTCCAATTACTGTTGCAAATGCATTTTGACTTTCCATTGTACCAAATCCTAAAATTGTTGTAAAATAATAAAAGCGGTGAAAATGGTTTTGGCTCTAAGTATGACATTGAGATGCAAAGTTAAAAACTTTTGAATCATTTTTAAAGAATTAATAGAATTATAGATTCTTCCACGAATAATAATTGATAAAGCTGAGCAATTTTCCCTGTTTCTGCAACAAATTTTCTTTTCACCTGAGAAATGTTTAAATGTTGGAGAAAACTGATTCATGTGGCTTTTGGTTTCTGTCTATTCAAAGAGTATAGATTCCTTCATATAATAAAATTCCATGAATGGAAATTTGAAAAAGGAAGATCAAAAATGGTATCTGTAAAACTATTATACATGACAGCCGAATCCTGTTGAGTTGAATTTCAAGGTTTCTTCCCACAATTTCATTTGAAGTAAAGCTTCAAAGCTAATTGAGGAAACCCCTATGTAATCCAATTTGCCTACAATATGGCTCTATGACAGAAAAATGCCAAATGAAAACACCGTAAATGTTTGAATGTATCTTTGTTGAATTTGTTCTCACCTCATAATGCCCGGACCTTGGAAAAGGCAATGAATAATGTTGCATGTTAACTCTGGAAAAACTTAGTAATCTTTTTCCGTTTAGTCTGCTGTCTTCACATACTGTCTCCCATGATATCAATGCAGTAAAACATGTTTTTTGGAGTATTTGTGCTTCAGTGTAAAATCCTTGGGTATCTCTATGGTTTTTGTCACAATGGTTGCACCCTCACTGCTTACCACAGATGGATGCTGTGCCTTGTCTTGAATCAGTCTGACCAGATTTTAATGCAGGTGAGTTTCTTGCACCCTGGACTCTTTTGCAGAGTGACTCTCCTTTCCTGACATGCTGGACTAGGCTGTCTTGAACCATTGTTAGCAGTGTTTCTTCAGTATTAGGATATCATCCTCTCTTTGGCTGGACAGGATGTCTGAATGTCAAACTGTTCCAAGGTTTTTGCCTTGATGGTTCAGAATGGTTGACAAATTGATGGTGTAGTCACCTGCTCCTTCACGATGTCTGCTTTCTGCTTCACACCATGGTTTTTCACTTGTATCAATCTCACCTTTTCTCCAATCAACATCAGTTTTTACTTCCAATTTATTCACAGGGTTAGCCATACCACCAGGTTTTGTGCTTTCTTACACAGAGAGAACTCTAATCAAATGATGGCTTGCTGACTACTCCATGATTTTGAATTCTGATTGGTCAGCACAGTTATATGCTAAGCTTACATAAATGCAGCAAATTGGGAGTTACCAGTTTAGATTTTCAGTTGATCAGGGGCATCATTCTATTGGATTTGTTGTTCTGTTGGCATGAATGGCTGACAAGTTGGACACATCTGGAGCTTCAGGTCAACTGAATTTGATTCATTGCAATTTTATGGTATTTCCTATTTTCGAAAGTTTACCAAAGGTTTCAAACATTTAAAAGGCAAATCGACTTAACTTTAGATGTTTCATCAAACTCCTTCATTTGTAGTTAGTCCCGTATTGAATAGTCACTGTCTAAATATTTCAACTGCAACCTTATGAATTCCATCAGTGCTGTAATTTACTTGTCCTCTTTGTTCAACCAGAGTCTACTAGTTAAGATTAAAATACGAGCAAAGGTTTTCAGTTAACTGCCAATAAGGATTAATACATGCATTCTTCATGGCCTTACCTCGATTGTTTTGAATCAATTTGAATCATTTCCAATCAATCAGTCCTCTTCTCTCATGTGGATGTTTTTTCCCTTGAATTGCTGTTCTTGTGAAACGTCCTGATGAGCGCAAGATGACAGGCTTATGAGGTGTCTGACGTCAGCAGTACTCATATGTTTAAAATCTTAAAATACTATTGTAGGTTGCATCATAACTGCCAGTTTCTTTTATACACACACACACATATATATACACACACATATAAAGCATGATGTGGTTCAAACAGATTAGTGAAATTGCTTTTCTCATTGCTTTGATGCATAGTCAAATGTTGTTTGGGTTCTGAGGTTGCATCAGTCATAGATATGATTTTAAGTTAGTGTACCATATATATCAGTAAGCTAAATGGATTTTACAGCACTGATGTGGTTTAAATTCAAAGTTTCTGGCAGATGGGTATGTAAGCATAGACAGGGATAATTTTTATGTAATTAAGGCAGTTTAAAGAGCTAGAATTATATGTAAATTGTGACATGGTTTAACGTTTTCACATTTTTATTTGATCACTTCATTTGATATTCCCACCATTTCCTGACCAGCATGTAAAGCAGCTAGCAAGTCTTAAGCATCTTCAGTATTTTCTTCTAAGAATGATTCACTTGTTTGTTGCCTTAATTATGTTCACCACCAGAGTACTGACAAAAGCGGTTGAAATTTAACTAACTTACACCAGCAGTGCTGAATGTGTGGAACAGACTGCCTATAGAGGATATGAAAATGGATATGTATTTAGCAGAGAATTGGATTGTACATTATAAAGTATGGGTCTTCAAGTAGCATATGGGATTTTGGAACCGTACAGGTGAAGGAATTTCAATAATACCTCGGGATGGCCAAAAGCCCTTCAAAGAAGTTTCACACTTTAGAAATGCAATTATTCTGTACAAATGCAGTTGCTGGCTTCTCTTCTTTGTCTCCTTTCTTTAACCCCTCCTTCTTTCATATATATCATCAAAATTGTCCTGTGTATGATTGACAATGTTGAGTCTGATATACTCATGATACCTGTTTTTGATGATCTGCCTTGGCTTCTGGGCTACCGTCTTATTCTTTAAAATTCTACTCTTCCCTACTTTTCTTTTTTAAGACTGTCTCTTTAATTAGCCCTCTTTGACTTATGTGTACATTTTTGGTTTGATTACACTTCAAAGGAGCATCTTAGGATGATATTTTATTTTATAACATAGGTGCTACAGAAATGCAACGTTGTTGTATTCTCTGGTTAAATTCCAAAAGGATGCATGAGCATACTCCAAGTGTTTTGTCTACACTAACTACACACCTCGATTCTCAGAATATTAACAAATGGCTGTGTTTCTACTGGGAAGGAATGCACTCTGTATCAGGCAAGAGGAAATTTGGACATGTTTCTCGGCTGAAGTGTGCTGTTTATTTTGAAGTCCCAACACTGGTGCCAAAAGCAGGAGGTGATCCTGTGTCAGTGGGTTTCAGGACCCAAGGAGCCTGACTGGCCAAAAGACGGCAATCCATTCCAAGAACTGCTAGCCCAATCAGAGGGAACTGAGAACAAACATACATAGATGGGATGAGTCCTTCCAACACATGCTAACTGCCTACAGAGGTGATATATAATCCTTACTGGGCCTCTTTAAATGACAGGATTGGCCAATTGGTGGTTGGCTGAGCTGTCAACTTTCCCAACAACATACCAGGTTGCAGGCAACAGTTAAGATGGATGATCCATCTCACCATCCTCCAGCGGTCCCTAAATTGAGGAATGCCAGTTTTCAGCCAATTTGATTCACTTCATGTTATCTGCAAGCAGTTGGAGATATTGAATATTGCAAAGGTGTTCTGAGGAAGGGTCACCAGACCCGAAATGTTAATTCTGTTTTTTCCTTTACAGATGCTGCCAGACTTTCTGAGCTTTCCCAATAATTTCTGTTTTGTTTGCTGATTGTAAAGGTTAGAAGTCCTTACAACATTCTTGCGGTAGTATTGAAAATTTGTGCTCCACAATGTGCTGTGCCCCAGCCAAGCTATTACAGGACAGCTGCAACCCTAGCATCTAACTGACAAGTGGAAGATTGCCCAGGCACGTACTGTGCACCAGAAGCAGGACAAATCCAACCCAGCCAATTACTACCCCATCAGTCTACTCTTGATCCTTAACAAAGTGATGGAAGATACCTTCAACAATGCCAGCAAGCAGCTCTTCATTAGCAATTACCTAGTCACTGATGGCCAGTTTTGGCTCTGGCAGGGCCACTTAGCTTGCAGCTGGACTATCTGGAATAGCTGATAGCAAACTGAACACGACATCCAGATTCCTGATGGAAATGGTAACACCAAGCTGCAAATGCCTTCAGGACTCTGTCGAAAACTTGGTCATGACCAGATGTGTCTATCTGCTCAAGAATAGATATTCTGTTCTCTGTCACAACCACTGACATCAAGCTGGTGTTCTTCTCTGACCGCTGCCTCCTACTGACTGACTGTCACCTACAAGGCAACTAGCAGGCCAGTAAGGGAATGTGGAAACTGAATGTGAAACTGTTGACCCAGAATGCATTGAGGAACTGAAAAGGTATTGGAGTATCATATTTGGAGAACCATGAAGCCCCTTTTTGAGTCTCCAGGGAACTGGTGGGGAAGAAAACAAAGGGAGCATCAGGAGGTTTTTCATCCTCAAAAGTGATCATTAGGAGAAAGAGAGATGGGTAAAGTTGTCCAAACTCCAGAAAAGCGGCAGAACCTGCTCCTGCTGCAGGCGATGGGGTTTGCTGTCAAGGAGGATCTCCGGGAGATGAAGAGCCAGCAAACCTCACTGTTTGCCTCAGGGCCCTCCAAGGTCCAGGGTCCATTCTGTGGAGCTGGGTGAGATGTACTTGTGTTTCCTCTTTAAGAAGGTACTGGAGGGAGAGCTCTGTGATCAGCATCCTGAAGGAAGAATGTGGATTGGTAACGATATTTCAGTCTCACATCGTGAGGATCAGCAAATCCTTTTATCCCAGACTGTTTGACACATAACCCACAGACAGCATGGCCTCCCAGTCTTTCCTATCCTCTATCACAGATGTCTTAGCTGACAGCGTGTAGAAGAGGATGGAGCAGCCGTTATCTCTGGATGAGCTGACCAAGATCATTGAGTCCTTGAGAAGAGCAAAACTCCCAAAAAATGACGCCTTACTGGCCGAGTAGTATTTCACTCTGTGGTACTTGATTGACTAGGACTTGCTAGAGGTGAACGACAGTATGCTTCTGGCAGGTGACATGCATGAATCCATGCAGAAAGATGTTATCACCCTCATTTACAAGCAGAAGGGGGAGAGGGAGGACATTAGATATTGGACACCAATTTCACTGTTGAATATAGATGAAAAAGTCCTGCCAAGGTCATCACCAACCGGGTCACCGCTTCGCCAGCTGGACCTGAGAGAGTTGACTATTCCAGGCAGCGGAAGTCTGCAGGTCAAGGCCTCCCTGTACATGGGTGATGTTGACGTTTTCTGCTGTCAGTGCGCATACTCATGAGAATCTACAGCCTCATGGACTGGCCTCAGGAGCCAAGGTAAATCAAGTTAAGAGTGAGGCCGTGTTCTTTGGGAACTGAGCCAGTCCTTTATCCCCTTCACCACCAGGATGGATTACCTGAATGTGTTTGGTATATGGTATTTGGCGGTGCCAAAACTTGGGAGGAGCTTATCACTAAGGCGGAGCACAAACTGGGTAGATACGATCACTGCTCCCCATTGCAAGTAAAAACCTGGTCATCAGTTATGAGGTGCTCTTTGTGTGTTGAATGCAGCGCAGGCCTGGCTGATTCCCCAGTTCCGTGCCACAGTAGTCACCTGAGTCACCTTCCACTTCATCTGGTGGTCAATGATGGACCATGCCCACGGGGACACTATGTGCAAAACTCTGAATAAAGAGGGGGCGTGCAAATCTACCTAACACCATCCTCATCTTGATGGCCACCTTTGTGTGTGGTTGTATCAAGCTTTGCATAGCTGCTTGGTACCAAACACCAAGTTGCACTACATACTGAGGTTCTATCTGACCCCAGTGTTACAAAGGATGGGCCTGGCCTTGTTGCTGTGAAACCTCAAAGTACTTCAACCTTTCTATATCACCTGTCCCTTGTGGGAAATTTACAAAGGAGAACACATTTGACCACAAGTCCATCTGACAGTAATCATCATGTAACATCGTTCTGACCCTGCAGAAAAATGAGATAGTTAATCCTGTCATGTGGATCCTTTAACAGACTTTCAAAGTCATTTGGAAAAATGCTTCATCACCAGAACCTTCCAACAAGCACAAAGATGTCACTTGGCCAGTGGTGAGAAGACCAGTCAAATCATTCATGTACGCACGGTCTCTGTGCCCCATCATACACTGCCCTTGAACTGGCTGTGATGGTGAAGGGACTGTCATGCATATCCTTCTGGAATTTGCTTTTGAAAGAAGGTCTGGGGAGAGATGTAATGGTTTTTGCCGAGGTTTATCTTGAGCAGATCCATGATGCAGGCTCTGTGTTCTACAATTTGTTCCTTAGGATGCACATCAAGACAAACATTGACTATGCCTGGAAGACCATCGGCTCAATGAAAGATGCCCTTTGGTCTGACTGAAACTTGTTGGTCTTCTAGTGCAGAGAGTTCACCTTAAATGAATGTTGCAGTCTGGCACATTCCAAGGTCCAGGTCACAAAAGCTTAGTGCAGCTGCCACTGTGGTGCAGTGGGGAAAGACTAAGATCTTTTTGCCAAAGTTCAAGGAGGGTGTGTCAAGATCTGAGATCACCTCTGCCATCAAAGGAATGTAAATAGTGTTTCTTGTATGAGTAGAGAATGCCTTTGTTTTGCAACCGCAGGGAAGCTCTGAGCAATGTCAAATTCCAATGTGAGTGTTTTCTTTTCTCTGCAAAGTCTATTTTAGGACCTTTTGTGTCTACATATAGGTAATTTCATGAATAGAATATATTTTTGCAATTAAAAAATTGTAATGTTAGTACAAACATAGACAAAAGCAATGTGGTTGACTCTGAACTGCCCTCTGGGCAATTAGGGATGGGCAATGAATGCTGCCTAGCCAGCGACGCCCTCATCCCGTGAATTAATAAAAAAAGGAAAATAAAAGAGTTGAATTCCAAAGTGAGAGTGACTGCTGTTGACTTTAAGGCCAAATTTGACTGAATGTGGCATATCGGAGTCCATGGGAATCAGAGGGAAAATTCTCCACTGGCTGGAACCATAATTGGTATAAGGAAAGATGGTTGTGGTTATTGGAGGTCAGTCACCTCAGCTCCAGAACGTCTGCATGAATTCCTCAGGGTAGTATCTTTGGACCAACTATCAATCACCTCCCCTCCATCAACCGGACAGAAATGGGGACATTCGCTAATGACTGCAGTTTTGTTCAGCACTACTCACAACTCCTCAGGTACTGAAGCAGCCCACATCCAAGTGCAACAAGAAGTGGACAATACTTCTAGCTGACAAAGTAAGTAACATTTGTGTCAAACAAGTACTAGGCACTGAGCATCTCCAATAAAAATAGATCCAACTCAGCACTCTTTTACATTCTTTGACATTACCTTCACTGAATCCCTCACTATCAACATCCTGTAGAAACTTAACTGGACTAGCCATATACATACTGTGGCTACAAGTGTAGGCCCGAGGTTATGAATTCTGCTGCAACACACCTCCTGACTCTCCAAAGTCTGTCTACCATCAACAAGGCACAAGTCAGTAGTGTGATAGAACGCTTGGAATTTGTTTGTTTGAGCACAGCCCCATCAGAACCCTAGAAGCTTGCTACTATCCAGGACAAAGCAGCCTTCTTGACTGACACCACTCCCCCCCAAATATTCACTCCATCCACCATCATGCTCAGTAGCAGGAGCATGTATCATTTTTAAGATACAGTGCAGAAATTCTTCAAGGCTCCTTAGACAGCACCTTTCAAACCCAAAAACATCTTGAAGGGTAAGGGGAGTAGATACATAGGAATACCACTACCTCAATGTTCTTCTCCAAATTGCACAATTGTCCTGACTTTGGAAGTGTATTCCTGTTCCCTCAGTGTCGCTGGGTCAAAATCCTCAAACCAACCCTCCTGCCACTGTGGGACTAACTGCAGCAACTTAGGAAGGCAATTCACCACTACCTCCGAAATTATAAATGGGCTGTAAATGCTATCCCAGCCAGTGATGTCCACATCCCATTCATAAATTTTGTTGATCTGCCCTCCAGACATTCCCCCTGCCATTGTGCCAGCCCTTCCACAGTTTATCCAATCACCAACAGATCCAGCAAATTCAACTAAATGCTTCACAGTTTAGAGTCTTAATTTTACGCCATTGTTTTCTATATATATCAGACATGTAACTGACATATTAAACTATTAGCTTCTGAATTTTGAATTCTTCATTCTAAAAAAAAATGAGGAATTGGGCAGACACAGCAAGAACTGCAGATGCTGGAGTCAGAGATAACAAAGTGCGGAGCTGGAGGAACACAGCCGGTCAGGCAGCAACAGAGGATTCATTGGAATTTGGAAGTATGAGGGGGCTCTTATGGTAACATATAAAATTATAAATGGAATAGATAAGTTAGAAGTAGGGAGGTTGTTTCCACGATAACAAGGTGTGGAGCTGGATGAACACAGCAGGCCAAGCAGCACCATCGGAGCAGGAAAGCTTGACGTTTCGGGCCTAGACCCTTCATCAGAAATGGGGGAGGGGAAGAGGGTTCTGAAATAAATAGGGAGAGAGGTGGAGGCGGATAGAAGATGGATAGAGGAGAGAATAGGTGGTGGGTGAAACTCGAACAAGAGGGCATAGCCTCAAAATTACGGGGAGCAGACTCAGTACTGAATTGAGGAGTAACGTCTTCATCCAAAGGGTTGTGATTCTGTGGAATTCTCTGCCGAGTGAAGCTATTGAGACTACCTCATTGAATGTTTATAAAGCAAAGATAGATTTTTGTGCAGTAAAGGAATTAAGGGTTATGGTGAGCGGGCGGGTAAGTGGAGCTGAGTCCACAAAAAGATCAGCCATGATCCTATTGAATGGCGGAACAGGTTCAAGGGGCCAGATGGCTACTCCTGCTCTTATTTCTTATGGTCTTATTGATTTAAAAAAAAATTCCCGGCAGTTGCAACCAGTGCATGTGCTGCAGTTTTGGCTGGTCATTAAGGTCTTTGCAGGCAAATGGCAATGTACACTTCTTCCGAGTTGATCCTGACGTCTTACAATAGGCTGTCAAACGACTGATATACAGTGTGACTGCCTTTTAGTTACCGTGGAATAAGTGTATTCTGTTTATCCAAAGTGAGCCTACCTTCTGCTAAAGACTTTGCATAGGCATCCTTTCCCCATTTGGTATCAGTAATTTGGTCCAATGCCAATAAAAAGGATTTGTGGGATGTTTCTGGTGAATGCAATCATGACATGTACCAAGACCACAGTGATGCGGAGTTTGTCATTATTACCACTGTCAAGGATAGGTCTCAAAATATTAACCTCACACCATTGGATGAAAGTGATAGATGGTGGCCCCAATTTATTAATTCTGACTTATGAACGTGATCCCATCCAGGGGTGCAATTTTCAAGATCCGACATACGGACATTTCCCCTACTTACAAACAGCTATTTTAAATTGTCATGAACTGTGTCCTGACCTGTGTACAAATCAACTTGTGTATGGACTCAAGAACGGAACCCATTCACATACTGGGGACTGCTGGAAATTCCAAGCTGAGATAATGTGTGACTAAGTGATGAACGTCAAAGTGCTGGTGTTCCCATAGACTATTTTTCCCTTGTCTTTCTAATTAACAGAGGTAACGAGAAAAGCTGTTCAAGAATCTTTTGGCAAGTTCCCACGGGGTATTCTGTAGGAGATAAACTGAAGCCAAAGTGTCTCAATATTGAGATAGTGGAAGATCTGTAGATTGTGTTCTTTTCAAAGCTGGTGAGCTCCCAGCGCACTGTTGCAATTGCATCAATCCAGGTAACTGGATCTTACTTCCTCACATCCCTGACTTGTACATTGTAGATGGAGGAGAACACTTTGGGAGTCAGAAGGTGAGCCAGTCAATGCAGAAAGTATTGGCTTTGGGTCTTCATGTTTTGCATGTATCTTTATCCAGCTGCACAGTGTATGGTGCCAAGGTAAAATTTATGTGGTTATTCTCTTCCTTAGAAGATATTTTTTGCTTCATTGTTTGTCAAGCTAACAAATGGACTTAATTGTGGCGAAAAAATCATTTAATTGTTACACTTACTTGCATTCATCATTTTTTATTTGTTTACTGATAAAGAACAAATGTGGCATAAAATCATTCAACTTAAATGAATACTCTGCCCCAATCTAATGAAGAAAATACGAAAACAAAAATTGTGCCAGAGATGTATACTGTTCCTGATGGGGCTATTAATTTTTGGTTATGGATGCAGTATATCTGTTTGACCAAGTTATTCAAATCCAATTTGTCAGCAAGCATGGTTTATCTCTTTTAAGTACTTGTTTTGATTGTCAACATATAACTTGTCATAAAACAAGCTTCATATATTGCAAAAAGGTGCTTTACAAACATTTTTATTGCAGCATAAAACACCACAAACAATATTTTCATAAGCTAGCCTCTCACTGAGGCTCCAGGGTGGATGCCTCTTAATGGCATTAACCAACATTGATGCTCAAAGAATTACCACATGTCCTCTCCTGTTAGTAGTTGGAAGATTAAGATCTAATTACGTCTCATGTTCTACTCTCGTGGGCACAGTGGCACAATGGTTAGTACTGCTACCTCACAGCCTTAGGGACCTGGGTTTAATTCCAGCCTTGGGTGACTATCTGTGTAGAGTTTGCACATTCTCCCTGTGTCTGTGTGGGTTTCCACTGGTTGCTCCGGTTACCTCCCACAATCCAAAGATGAGAAGGTTAGGTGGATTGGCCATGGGACAAGCAGGGTTACGTTGATGTGGTACACCTGGGTGCTGTTCGGGGTTTGACACAGATTCAACGGACCGAAAGGCCTATTTCCACATTTCAGAGATCTGTGAGGGGTTGTAAACCCAGAAAATTGTTCTTTTTCTTCATGAAGCACTAGGACCAGAGATATTTAAACAGCTTAAGCAAAGCTAAGCGGCTAACTGTCAGTCGAGCTGATGTATTCTTCATGGCAATAGCTCGGCCAATTTGAGACCATTTGCCAACCATTTACCACATTTCTCTCATACAGTATAAGGCATTGTTTTCACCTCTCCATTCCAAGAAGGAAAAACAAAATAGAGTCACACTGCAAAATGATCTTCCTGACCATACTGGGTCTACATTTTGAAGTGTACAAGATGAATCAGACCAGCATGTGTTAGTCACCAGTTTTACTGATGCTTCTGTCTGGGTTGGTATTCTTGCAAAATGTCCTGATGAGTTTGAGGTGAAAAGCTTTGAAATAATGTGTCTTTTTTTCAGTAATTCTTGAGTCCTGTCTGTGGATGCTGGGGAGAAGGTAGGAGTGGGCTGTATGGGGTTGGGTGCCTATGAGCTTGGAGGCAGTGGAAAGGAGATTCCTAGATGAGATCTAGGGATCCCTAGATGGTGCTCAGCCTCCGCAATATAAAGGTCGGTATGTGAGACAACATCAGTGCCACCATTAATGGAAAACTTGATGACAAAGTCAGGACTGGATCTGAGAACACAGAACGCACTCAGTTCCGAGGGAGATCAGTTTGAAAGTGTTGCGGGGGTTGGGTGGGGGGGGGGGGGAGAGGTGCGGTTTGCACAGAATTTAAGGCAACTAATTCTCAATGAACAGGTTGAGTGCAGGGAAAAGGCCAGAGGGATGGGCCCAGGTGGAGAAAGAGCGTTGGAGGCAGTTGAAGCAGTCAGTAGGATGGTGATAGGAATTTTGTCCAAAGAAATTGGCATGGAGCTCGAAGCGATAGAAAATGAGTTCATCGTCATGTTGTGCTTGAAATTCATTGATGTTGGGCACAAGAGGGATAAAACTAAGACCTTCACTGTCTCCAGAACATTCATAAATAGAGAGTGGAAGGAATAGCAAATGAATGCAAACAGTGGGAGGAGGATGAAGAATTTTTTTTTATTCATTTGTGGGATGTGGACGTCGCTGGCTGGCCAACATTTCTTGCCTGTCCCTAGTTGCCCTTGAGAAGGTCATGATGAGCTGCTTTCTTGAATCGCTGTGTGTGAACCCACAATGCCATTCGGGAGGGAATTCAAGGATTTTGATTCAGCAACAGTGGAGGAATGGTGACGTATTTCCAAGTCAGGATGGTGAGTGGCTTGGAGGGGAAGTTGAAGGTGATGGTGTTCCCATGCATCTGCCACCCTTGTCCTTCTAGACAGAAGTGGTCTGAGTTTGGAAGGTGCTGTCTAAGGGTCTTTGAAGTATACACTGCTACTACTGAGTGCTGGTGGTGGAAGGAGTGTGTGTTTATGGATGTGGTGCCAATCAAGTGGGCTGTTTTGTCCTGGATGGTGTCAAGCTTCTTGAATGTTCTTGAAGCAGCACCCATCCAGGCAAGTGGGGAGTACTCCATCACACTCCTGACTTGTGCCTTGTAGGTGATGGCTAGGCTTTGTGGAGTCAGGAAGTGAGATCTTTGCCACAGTATTCCCAGCCTCTGACCTGCTATTGTAGCCACAGTGTTTATGTGGCAAGTCCAGCTGAGTTTCTGGTCAATAATAACTGCAGGATGTTCATAGTGGTGATAACACCATTGCATAACACCATGAAGGGGCAATGGTTAGATCATCTCTTACATGATGGTCATTGCCCGGCATTTGTCTGGTGCAAATGTTACTTGCCACTTGTCAGCCTAAGCCTGGATATTGTCCATACCTTGTTACGTTTGAACATGGACTGCTTCAGTGTCTGAGAAGATGCAAATATTGCTGAACATTGTGTAATCATCGGTGAATGTCCCCACTTCTGACCTTACGATGGAGGGAAGGACATTGATGAAGCAGCTGAAGATAGTTGGGCCTAGGACACTACCCTGAGGAACTCCTGCAGAGATGTCCTGGAGCTGAGATGACTGACCTCCAACAACCACAACCACCTTCCAGCTGTCAGGTAGGACTCCAACCAGCAGAGAGTTTGCCCCCGATACCTATTGATTCCAATTCTGCTCGGGCTCCTTGATACCAAACTCAGTTGAATGCATCCTTGATGTCAAGGGCTGTCACTCTCACCTCACCTGTGAACTCTGAGATTAAGAACAATTGTGACAGATTGCTGATAGATTATTCCAAAGAACATCAACATTGTCCTCACATTGAACATATTTTCTTCCTTCACATTTACTAAAAGACACAATTTTATCAAATATGCATCTGTTGGACTATATGACTGCATGTGGTGGTGATGGGCACAGCGACAACATTTAAAAGGCACCTGGATTGGCATCTGAATAGGAAGGGGGCTATACAGTCCAAATGCTGGCAAATGGGACGAGATTAATTTATCTGTTCAGCATCAACGATTTGGACTGAAGCATCTGTTTCCATGCTATACAACTTTATGACTCAATGACTCTTTTGTCCTGTCAGTCGGGTATATGCCGTGGATAGTTGAGTGTGAAGATGTGATATGGTCTAAGGGTAGAAGCAGTTCATGATCGACAAAAGGGAAACTGAGGGCTTGCTAAAGATGGCAGCAGGAGCACTCCTGCCTCTCTTGGCTCATGAGGTATGTTATAAAATGCACTTACTTTCTTGAGCCAACAGCTCCCACTCCCATATCATTGCCAAGTTTCCTGAGTTCTGAAAAACCTAACCCATTTGAAAATTAAGATTAGCTTCCCAATTGTATTGTGGCAACCTGATTTAAACATATTCCTGAAGGGCCCCTTCAAAGACTTGCACATGGCACATGATCCAGTGATTTTTTTTACAAAATGCTACAGGTATACAGGTTCAAATTGAGATGGCTTCTTTTCAAAGATTTGAAGCCCCTAAAACTTTTGCTGCCCCTTGCGCAGGTAGGAAGAGGATGGAGGGAATGTGTTAAAATTAAAACCAAAATATTTCAGACAGCATTTCACCTTGTGTCCCTGAAAATATCAATCTTTACTTCCCACTTTCCAGCAAAGCAATTTTTCTTACTTAGGTCTCCAGTAATCTCCCCTCTCGGTCTTCTGGTTTGTATTCATGAAGGATTTTTGTGATATTGCTCTTACAATTGAAATTCCTTGTTCCTCTAAAAGATAAAGAAAGGATTTTTATGGCACTTTTCAAACCTTGCAATGTCCCAAAGTGCTTTACAAATGACAAAGCCCCTTTGATTCATAGTCACAGATGTAAAGAAGAAAACATTAGTGTCAATTTATGCTCAGGTAAATCTTTTGAATAAGCTATGTGGTAACAACTACATCATTTGTTTTGGTGCGAGAGAGAGAGTGTGTGTGTGTGTGTTTAACTATTGACCAGGATACTGGGGAAAACTACCCTGCTCTTTCACAAACAGTACCACAGGATCGTTTATGGGAGGATATTTGGGATTAAGGAAGTATACAAGGTTGTGAGGGGCATAGAGAGGAAAGATTGGGAGAAACTTATCACCTTAGTAGAGGGATCAATAACTAGGGGGAACAGTTTTAAGATAGTGGGTGGGTGGTTGAGTAAAAACTTTTTTTTTAACATAGAGTGTTGTAGGTATCTGGTAGTGGTCTAAAATATCGGTTTAGGAGGGAACCATCAAGACATTTAAAAGCTATTTTGGTGAATACTTGAAATGGCATCGCACAGGAAGATCCAGTTAAATTCTGGAAAATGGGATTAGAATCAATGTATTTTTGATGCCCAGCACAGGCACAATGGACCAAAGGACCCCTTCCCTTTCTGTAAAGACTCTATGAATCTAATTTTTTATAATATCTTATCCAACAGACAGTACCCCTGCTTGAACACACCATTTTCTGATTCAGACACAGAGTTGTTACAAGTAGAATCATAGCTGGTACCCTTGATGAAAATAGAATGGATGCAGATGGGTTAAAAAACCAGAATCATTGAACAAGAAAGTTCCACGCATTATTCCAACTCTTCTAATATCTGATATTTCTGATCATGCTATAAGGAATAGCAAGATGATGTCAGGTACAAAGGAGTTAGTGAATAACTTTGGAAGGCTGACTGGTCTTTACTCAGCTGAACCTCTGCTAATGTATGGTTTGTCTAATTTGCACAATCTTTACTAAATAACAAAAAATGTTGGAACACTCGCTAGATCAGGCAGCCTCTGAATAGAAAACAGGAGTTAACAGACTGCTGTCTCATGGATTCATAACATAATCAATTATGTAATGTCGAGAGCATTGCCTGCCCAACTTCTATCTAGATCTGTAATGGGAGGAATAATTCCATTGACTTTAAAAGAAATCATAACCACAAGAGATGAGAAATGAGATGCTGATCCATCATTGTCATTTTATGCTCAAAGTGAAAATTGCCCCTAAAATAAAGATTTTGAAGGCCTGTGACAGAAATAGAAATTGTTGGAGAAACTCAGCAGATCTGGCAGAACCTGTGCAGAGAACATAGGATTAATGTTTCAAATGCAGTGATCCTTTTTCTTTAGAAGACCTTTCTAAACATTAACTCTGCTTTCCTTCCACAGATTCTGCCAGACATGCTGAGTTTCTCCAGCAATTTCTGTTTATTTATTTCAAAACAAACCCTACTGGTTAGAAAAAAATCACATTTGCCATAAACATGCCTGTAACATTCTGCTCACAGTAAGCAACACTTTGATTCATTATCTCCTGACATTCCCAGCTTATTTACTAATCTTTATATTCCCTGTAATTTCAATCTTCATTATCTGTCTTCTCAAATATCATCACCATTAGCATGATTGTTATCGTCATCTATTCTTCCGATTTATTTTTAATATCAGTCAGTGACATTGGTTGTTTGAAATGAGGTTGTGGAATGCTGGAAGCATTTTGTTGACCTGACCTGTGAGAATACAATGGTTGGGATTTGTAGGCCTTTTTGAGGATAATAATAATTAACAAGTCTTGATGAAGCAAATTGCCAAAGCCACAATATTAATGCACAGACTGCTTCACTTTGTCAGCAAACATATAATCAGGATTTAATTGGCATGATGTAAGTTAAGGTCATTGAGAACTCCTGAATTAACAGGATTACATAATAGAGATAGGGACATGAATGCTGGAAATCTGTAATAAAATCAGGCAATGCTGAAACCGTAAAGAGGTCAATGAGTCACTGAAAATATAATGGTAATCCACTTTACTTCTATTTTCAGATGATTAAGGGCTTGTACAGTGTTTTCAGCAATTTTTGTTTTTAAACTGGAGTAAATTAATGATGTTAAAAATTGTGCATTATTGCACAGTCCTATGTCACATTTAAAAGTATCTTTTGCAAATCAATGAATTAGACGGAGAAGATGATCTCAAGGACTGTTTTGATTAACATGCTGATGGAAGAGGAATTTTTCAATTTTTTTCCCTCTTTTTGTTCTTGTTTTTGCATGAGTTTTCCTCCCAGAGATTACATGACTATGGGGCAAGAGGGAGGAGAAAATGGGATGCACTTAGTCATGGTACTCCTGACCTCATGAGCTTAAGGTTTGATGAACTAACATCTTTGAACCAACTCGATTTTGTAAGCTGAAGCACCAATGCACTTAGTTACTTCCCATTAAAATTGAGGGGAAAGCCAGCATTTCTGAGTGGGCAATTACTAAATATATCAACGAGAGGGATTTTAAGTCCGTTCATCTTTCTAATTTTCTTTGTCTCCACATAAAGGACTGCTCCAGTGTAGCACGTTTTGAAAATTATGCCTTAACATTGCTAATGGGACTGATTATTCTAATTTAGTATTTAGTAAAGTGCTACTGGTGAGCAGGTGGATTATTAGAGCTACACGCTTCTCATTATCTCTGCCAACTTGCTTTTCTATAAGAAGTGCAGCCAAAACTGAACAGAATTGGAATCATTATTACATTATACAGATTTACTAAATTAGAATGTTGCACACAGATCATTCATATAAACCTACTCAAACTCAAATAAATATTCTTGCAGTTAACAGTGAGATTGTAAGAATATATCAACTGGAAAAGAGTTTTTGAAGGGCTTTTTTATCTTTGCTTTTCCTTCTTCTTGCATTTTTCTCTGGATGGTAATGATTCTTGAGGGGTTGGTTCTATAATTGCTAGATTGCATCCAGTAACTTTCTTCATCCCCCGTATTCATGTGTTGGATTTAACACTGAATGTTAGTAGACTGTTTGGTTATATGGGAGCATTGTAGTAAGCCCAAACTGTGTTTGCTCCTTTTACTTTCTTTCGCAATTCTCCTTTGAACCTTTTATAGCCAACCTAATTCTCAGTTAAATTATTCACCTAGCATTTGTTGTAAGCACACTTTTTCTGCTTCATCTGAATCTCTACCTCTTCTATCATACTGGAAGTGCTGGATTTGTTTGCCTTATTTTTCTCCTCGGTGGGAAGACGCCTTGACAATACCATCTCTTCACTAAAGGCAGCTCATTGCTCAGTTACAGTTTTGCTTTCTAATCTTTGATTCCAATTAATCTGACCTCGATCCTTTCTCACCACATTGAGGTTGGCTTTGCCCCAGTTAATTATTCTTATACTGGGTTGCTTTTTGCCCTTTTTGCTACTCCCTTTACACTGGGCCCATTAATACCTTTCTATTTCCTATTCTAGTGCTGAAGAGTTGGTCTATTGCAATGTTCGCTTTGGTATCCATCTCCAGTTTTAACTTCTTGTTCCCACACCCCTGCCAAGTTGTTAACCCCACCTAATAACAGTAGCAAATTGACCTGCAATTTCAGCTCTGTTCGTGCGCCCTCTGTCCAGTCTGTATATGTCCCAAAAACATTGAGCATGGCTGGTAAGTTTGCAGATGATACTAAAGTTGGTGGTATAGTCGACAGTGAAGAAGTTTATCTAAGATTACAAAAGAGATATTGATCAATTGGAGTCAATGGGCTGAGCATTGGCAGATGGAGTTCAATTTGGATAAATGTGAGGTATTGCATTTTGGTAAAACAAGCAAAGATAGTCTTATACAATTAATGGTAGGGCCCTGGGTAGTGTTGTAGAACAGCGACCTAGGGGTTCAGGTACTTAATTCTTTGAAATTTGCATCATAGGTAGACAGGGTGACAGGAAGGTGTTTAGCATGCTGGCCTTTACTGCTCAGACCTTTGAGTATCAGATTTGGGCATCATGTTGAGGTTGTACAGGATGTTGGCGAGGCCTCTCCTGGTGTGTTGTGTGCAATTCAGGTTGCCCTGTTATAGGAACAGTATTGCTAAATTGGAGAGAATTCAGAAAAGATTTACCAGAATGTTGCCAAGAATGGAGGGTTTGAGTTATAAAAATAGGTTGGGAGTTTTTTCACTGGAGAATAGGAGTTTGAGGGTGACCTTACAGAGGTTTATAAAATCATGAGGGACAGAGATAAGGTGAATAGCAAAGGTCTTTTTCTTAAGATGGGGAAATTCAAAACCAGGGAGGATATTTTTAGGTGCAAGGAGAAAGATTTAAAAATGACATGAGGAGCATTTTTTACACAGAGAGTGGTTCGTGCGTGGAAAGAACTGGCAGAGGAGGTCATGGATGCAGTTGCAGTTACAACATTTAAAAGACATTTGGACAAGCACGTGAATAGGAAAGGTTTGTGCCAAATGCAGGCAGGTGGGACTAGTTTAGTTCCGGAACATAGTCCATGTGGACTATTTGGATATAAGGTCTGTTTCAATGCTGGATGACTCTATGACTTTCATCAGGACTAGGTCTGGAGATAATAAAGAATCAAAATCCCTTCTGTTTTGCAACCACACATTCATCTGCTCTATCATATATCTTTGTTCTATTACACAGGGATTACGTTGAAACATAGAACATAGTAGTTAGCTATAGCAGTAAGCTATTCAGCCCTTTGAGCATGCTCCACAATTCAATATGGTCTTGGCTTACCATAATATGGTTTTAAGTCTAGTTCCTCATAACTCTTCATTTACTTGTAGGTGAAAAGATTAACTCTGCCTTGAATATATTTAATAGCACAAGCACCACTACACTTTGCGGAAAGAATTTGAAAGGCTAACAGCCCTCTGAGAGAAGAAATCACTCCTTCTCTCCACCTTAAATAGGTGTTTAGTTTCAAACAATTTTCTCTTTCTAGGTTCTCCATGAGGGGAAACATTCTCTCAGCATCTATCCTGTTAAGACACTTGGAACCTTATAAGTTTCAACAGGATAACTTCTTATTCTTCTAAGTTGGTGCAACTTGCTCATCCTTTCCTCACGGGACAACGATTTCATCAGGAATCAGCCTAATAAACTTTCTCTGAACCACATCCAGTCGGAATATATAATCCCTCTTGAATAAGTCAGCCAAAACCGAACAGAGCACTGTGTGTTCTCACCAATGCCTTATACCGTAGTAGTAAGACTTCTCAACTTTTATTCTCCATCCCATTTAAATTCCATTTGTGTTCCTAATTATTTATTGCATGTGCATATTAATTCAGTGGAAGCATGCTCAGATCCCTGTGTACCAAAGTATTCTTCAG
The DNA here is from genome assembly GCA_024137785.1 of Ginglymostoma cirratum. Taxonomy (NCBI): domain Eukaryota; kingdom Metazoa; phylum Chordata; class Chondrichthyes; order Orectolobiformes; family Ginglymostomatidae; genus Ginglymostoma; species Ginglymostoma cirratum. The sequence goes on from JAHRHZ010000266.1 coordinate 14,805,604, forward strand.
TTTCTCTCCCTTTAAATAATGTTCTGTTTTTCTATTTTCCTACCAAAGATCAAAGCCTCACATTTTCTCACATTATACTCATGTTCCCAAACTTTTATCCACTCATTTAACCTATCTGTATCCTTCACATTTTATTTCTGCCCACCTTACAACTTGCTTCCCAGGCTATCTTGGTGTTATCAGCAAATTTAGCTACAATAAACTTCATACTCTTAAGACTTCTGTTTATTTCAGCACCTTTCAGAATTATCAGATGTTTCAAAGCAATTTGCAGCCAAGGAAGTACTTCTGAAGCATTGGCGTTATTGTTCTGTAGTAAATGCAGCGTCAATTTGCATACAGCAAACTCTCACAATAAAGACTGAAAATATCTGATTGTGTAATATTGATTGATGCATAAATATTGGCCAGAATTGTGGGTAACTTCTCTGTGCTTCAAGATGATATCATGGGACCTTTTCATTCGCCTGAGCAGGCACTTGGGCCCTTAGTTTAATGTCATATCTGAAAGACTTCACCTTTGACAGGGTAGTATTTCCCAAAGCAGTGGCATCAAAGCTGATATTTTTGAGCAGAATTTCTAGATTTAACCTACAACTATTTGTCCAACAAACTGAAAGTGTGAGGTGCTTTCTTAATACTTTTAAAAATTTTGTGAGCTTTGCCCGTGCACTTTAATTGCTAGCATTTCTTTGGACGCTGCTGACAGCAAAATGTCACTTCCATGGCTCTTGTGTTCCCCACGAGCTCCAGGTTAATAGGCGGTGGTCCTCAGTCAGAGTATTCACTCCTGATTGTCGTCAATTGACCCCTTACGGCTTGTGAAAAAAAGCAGAATCTGGCTCTGTTTGAATAGCTTGCCGGCACTGAATCTCTAGGCTTACATATCGCTCACCGTGAAGTGATAAGGAATTAGAACACCTGCTATTTGTGTACAAAATCTGGTATTTATCCTACACATGAGGGCGATTTACACAAGCAGTGTAAGGAAGATAAACAGCTTGTGGTAATCAGTTAATGACAAAAAAAAATCTGCTGTAATGACAGATTGTCACAGAATAACTGAATTGTTACGGAAGGAGGCCATTCGGCCCATCATCTGCTCCAGCTCTTCCAGTGTGCATCTGCAGGGCTACTTGGAAAGGGTTTTAGAATTGCACTTCTATTTAAACAAGGTTTCTTGGTTGCCTCAGTACGACCTGCCTCTTCCAGAATTCCAGGCAATGCTTCCCATTGTCACTGTGTTCTGGGAAGTTGGTTAGCTCGCAATAGTCTGTATTCAACACGCACAAATAAAATGGGCAGATTATCCTTCGCGCTAAACGTTTAGCGTAACTCCGTGGATTTAAACGCCCGGCTATAGAACAAAAAAAGAGGTTTTGTGAATGCAAGGCGAGAAGCGAAAGTAAGGGGAGAAGTAGCATCTATCAGCAGCGCTGAAGTTCGAGAGGACATTAACTGCCTCACACACAACGCCCAAGTGGAGATGGGAACATGCCTTTTCTGCAGTTGGGTCAAAGTAGATTCAATGCAGTTGCTTCTGTCAATGTTTTATATCCATACCTCCTTTCCCTTACCGCGCATTTACAAAGTTGAATAGAGTTGAGTCTGCCAGTTCTTTTTAGACTTGCTGTGAGTGTAGCAAAGATAACTCCCGGTGTAGCAGGAGTGAGGGGGTGGGAGCGAGAGATCTGGACGAACTGCAGGCCAAGTCTTCACCAGCTCCTTTGAACTGGGCAAACCACACGGTGGAAAAAATAAGTGGCATAGGAGCAGTGTTCTCTCCATAGGCTTCCGCGTCCTCTTCTGGGCAGAAAAATACATTGCAACAAGCTTCAGAGATAACCATTGAGCAAGAAAAAAGATAAAGCTTCTCCTCATCCCTCCACCTCAACCGCAACACACCACCTCCGCCCCCCCCCCATGTCCAATCTCCCTAGCTGAGCAAACGCCTTGACTAAATAATGAACTCCTTCTTTCTACCTGCCCTTCTGCAGAGCACAATACAGAGAGAGTTGCAGTGGATCTATTATAAAATATACAGAATGCCTGCTTCGTGGAGCTCGGGAGGCTTTTATTTTGACAGATGCCAGTGAGTGCCTGGATTTGAATCCCACCACAGCAGGAACGGCAAGTCAGGCTCGGGGCTAGGAAAGCATGAGAAGATGTTTATTCCCCGTCCAGCTGTTGACAGCAACATCTGCCTGTGTGTGTGTGTTTTTATTTTAAGGTGTGTGTGTGAGGGGGTGCGGTGTCTTAATTAACTCTTGCCACCTTGCAGCAGCTCCAGCCACTTTGGTTAGTGTTATTTGGTGACAAGGCGAGGTTCACTTTTTCAGCTTTGCCCCCTGCCTGGCTATCGGCGTGCGTGTGTCTCTCCGGCAGCTTTGCCCTCTGTGAGCTGCTCACAACGGCTGGAGATCCTCCTGCAGGTTGACCCCATTCGCGCAGCGTGGATTGAGTGGAAATTTTAACAGAAGGAGGCTCAGAGCTCGTTGTTGTTCCTCTGGGGGTAAGTCACACGTTTGTTTTGTGTCGTCTCTCCATACAACCTCGTCAAGAGGTCCCACCATAGAATTGATCACAGCGAACTTTCCACCTCCAGAATGGACTGAATATCGGTTCTTCCCTTTCTGTTTTGTTTTGAACGCACTTGAATTCCAGTCAGCTTTCTAAGTACATTTCACTGTATACTCCTGAAATTAAAAGAAAGGGGTTCGCTCCATCTCCCCACCACAATCCCCCACTAGATCCTTCCTCCAACTAATCTCCATTCAAGGAACAATTTATTAGCGTACTAATCTTTAAAGCAGTTTCTTCAAAGTGACACTATCTTATTACAAGTACACATTAGGAAAGCAACAATCAACTTCTCTCAGTGGCAGCAGATTTACTGAGGGATAAGTCTAATGTCAAAGATTGTGACCTGCTTGGAACAGAATTTTTAAAAGAAATAATTCCACATGGAGGTTAACAACTATTTAAAGCCTCAGGTAAAATAGTACTGGGTTTTCTATAATCCATTTGAAACATGGCTATTAAAAGAGGTTAACAGCTCATTTTCACTACTCAGGCTTTGTATGTTAAAGACAAAAAAAAAACAAATTGCTAGAAAAGCTCAGCAAGTCTGACAGCATCTATAGAGAGAGAGAGTTAATGTTACAGGTCCAGTGAATGATTGTAGCAAGGAAAACATTAGTATATGCACTGAAGATGGGTCGGTTTCCCCTGCTCTCTTTCCAGCAATTTCTGTTTTAGTTTCAGATTTCCAGCATCCACAATTCTTCAGGTTTTTTTTGCATTTTAAAGAACACTTATTAAACTGACATTTACTTCAGTATTGGTATAAAAGTTGTCATGTTTGTGTTGTAATGCAATATTCTGAAGACTGCCTGTGATTGACTTGGCATGCATCAGAAAGAGGCCTTTACTCTCTTTTACTTGTCATATTGGAACATCTTCCAATTAACTGCGCAGGTAGAAAAAGTTTGGCTGGGATTTGTCATCTTCTGGGAATATGTTCCTTGTAGTGCCGTCATTTGACAGGATGAACATTATTGAACTGTGGGGATGAAATGTATAAAATTGACCATTCAATCCCTTCAATAGGCTAAAGTTTGCATATGACAAGTAGCCTAGATTTAGGGCAGGCCATTGCATGAATGCAAGATTTGTTTTCCCCTGAGTGCTTTATAGACTGGAACAGTAAAAGAGTGAAGTTCCTTGTGATTAACAGAAGTTAAATTGGAATGTACAAGTGAAGTTTGTTTCTGTTATGCTAAGTGGCTCAGCTGCATTGCTGGAGTGACATTTTGTCTCATTATAAGAAGCATTGGCAGAATGTATGAGTGAAGTTTCTTGTGATTAGATACAAAAATTGACTACACTCTGAGTTCTTTTTGTTGTGACCATACAACGTAGTGAAAGGGAAGGATTAAATATTAAAGTATTTTTTTAAAAATTGTGTTGACAAATCAAACTGTTTCACCAAAGGTTGTAGGACTTTGAGCATAAGGCTGTCAGCAGCTCTCAACTGTATCTCTCCAAAAGGAAACTGAAAAATGATGTTGCTTAGATGTATTGTGGGAGATTGATAAACCAGCATGCTGGTGATTCTTAGTTGTTAGGAAAAATATGGGCAACATTTTAAAAGCTTTTATATTTGGGCCAAAAAATGTCTTGGGCATATAGATGGAATCAGCAGGAGTGAACTCAAACAGTTTGTCAATGTCATTTTCATTCTATATGTGTTTTGTTTATTTTGAGCTTTTTTTGAATAACACAGAAAAATGTTAGAGATCACACACTTTGCAGCTCCTTTACGCTCATTGATAAATCAAGAGAAAATATGGACTTGAACAGTTTCCATCTTCATCTGAGTATTTCATAACTTTGACAAATTTATTTACTTGGGTGATTAAGGAGAATGTTGCAGTATAAATGAAGACAAAATATAACTTATGTTTGTATTCTGTTATCTCATTTATACATAATACACAGAAGATAGGATTACATGAGGAGACTAAGGGATGAACTCCCATGATCCCAGAGCCAACCAACGTCTTCCCCTGTCTATTGCTATTTACTCAGTGTTCGTCAATGCAGGTTGGAGCCCTCCTTATGTTTTATCTGACTTTGATATTCCTTGCTGTTCTCATCCATGTTGTCCCTTGGAATGGTGTAATGTGACCTTTGCATCCTTTTCTCTGTCTTCCCCTTCTCTGTTCTGTTCTTAGCTATGGTGCCATTTAATTTCTCTCACTGCAGTACTTAAAAGATAACTAAGCTATGCCATGTGGCAGCTAGTGATTGAAGTGAACTGGGCCACCTTAGAATGTTGTTTCTGTTCTGAAACAATCTCTGTTCCCCAGGTGAGTGCTATTAGCTTCAAGTCTTCTGCATATGTTGCAATTAGTGAATGACAGCAGAGTTCACTCGTGCTGTTCTTTTGGCCTGTTCCACAATATGAGTAAAGTCCACATCCATTATCATGTTAAAGAATGTCACAACACAGAGGGAGACCATCAAGCCTGGGCCAGCTTTATGAAGGAATAATACAACTAATGTATCCCAGCTGATGTTGTTGCTGGAGAATTCAGATCGCAGACAGCACCCTGGCTTGATCGATCATATTTTGCTTTGTAATGGTTTTAACAAAGTGATCTCTCACTAAGATATAGCATACAATACTGCAAATTTTACTTCAACTTTCAAACAGAAAGATACTAACAAAATAAATAAAAATAAAATAGAATAAATCAAACCATTTGTTTAGAATACAAATTTAAAGATACTTAAACACACCATAAAAATGTAATCCCATTAATCCCCAAACTCTCCCTTATAAATTGAAAAGAAACAAAATTTTTGTATAGTACCCAAAAACAGACCACTGTTACAGTACCCAAAGCACCAGTCATATAATACAAATACCAGAGTCCCCCGTATCTCTCACCTGGTCATTTAAAGTCATCTGTGACCTCAATCTTCAGTCTCAAACTGCTGATAGCTTCTTCCTGAAGCAATTTTAGATCTGAGCTTCAATGTATTCAGCTTCATGTAACCTCTTCAATGTTCATCCCTTCATTTCTGTCTAGCACTAACTCCTCACTTTAAGAGAACCTAGTTCACCATATATCCTTCTCTTCTCAGGTGCATGTGTTTTTGCAGCCATCCTAGTCCAAGGACTTCACAGGATTGCCCCACTAAAAGTCAAAATTAAAACCTAAAAGCCTCCGTCTCTAAGCTGCAGGTATTTTTTCCCCCTTGAGATAAAAAAGAACAAGTGCTAGAGATTTCTAACAAACCTTGAGGTTCCATTATTTACCTTATTGGTTTGCAAAAATATTTTAAAACAAACAAAGAAAGAAAAAAGTGATACACAAAATCCATTCTCTTTAAAACCAGATCTCAAAAACTGTTTAAAAAGAATCACTATGCTAAACAGATGTCTACAAGTTAATTATTAATTTCAGGCATCCAGAAAACACAATTGTTACCATCACAAAAACCAGAAACCCAAACAGACAAGAAATGATATTAAAGTACATTGATCCCACAGTTTACATCATTCAATTCATTCCATTTTTTGCCAATGTGAAATTTCAAATTTTTTTTTTCAAGTAAATATCTAATTCTGCTTCTGAAAGTCATCATTGAATATAATTCCACCACTGTTTCGGATAATACATTCATGATAATAAGAACCCTCATAATAATTCTCTGATAATTTTGCTGATTACCTCAAGTCTGTGTTCCCCGGCTACTGTGCCTAAACCCTTTATGCTATTGAATAACAATATCATAAGGGTCTAGGCCCGAAACATCAAGCTTTCCTGCTCCTATGATGCTGCTTGGCCTGCTGTGTTCATCCAGCTCCACACCTTGTTATCTCGGATTCTCCAGCATCTGCAGTTCCTATTATCTATGATATTGAATACCTCAGTTAAATCACTTGTTAAACTTTTTGTAAAGAAATGACTGCTATTTCTCTAGTATCTGCATAACTGAAATTCCCAATCTGTATTGGTCAGAAATTAGTGCTATGATGCCCTTTTCAAGATGTATTAGGTTAGGTATTGTAACTTGTGCAGTGATTCTTTGTTCCATTGGCCATCTTGCTTGATTATGTCCCCCCCTCAACAAGGGAATGTTGCCTTCGAGTGGTGAGTGTGAATAAAGTGGCTAGTTGTCTGGACTTTGCAACGGGGAAGGTGAACAGAATGAAGGGATGTATTTCTCCAACAGATGCTTCAGATGTTAAGACTGACATTTCTTTATGTAATGTGATTAAATGTTCAGGGCTATCATAAAATGTAGTTTGTCTTTCCACGTCTTTGCCTGAACAGACTGCCTGGTAATGGATGCAATCTGTATATCCACTTGGGTATCCTGCAGTGGGTGGCCCGTGACTCATTTGGTGCCCCTGGAACCTTGATGTCCAACTGGAACAGCTCTGACATTCTCTGGGCCAATTTGTAAAAATGCTATAACCATACTCAGAGGCACCAAGCATTTGGTAACTGTTCTTTCACTCAATCCCTTCGATAGGTTAGAAACTGGGAGGCTGAAGGCTCTCATTTCTATGAAGTGGTAACCCACTGAGCTATACCTTTGGAATTCAGTCAGCTGAATATTTTTCCTCCTCTTGTTGGTCAGCAAGCTGTAGATTATTTTTCTCAACTCCAACTTCTTCTTAACTGGTCACAGTGTTTATGAGGATGTAGCAATAGCATCGAGGAGTCTTATTTATCAGCTCTCAAATAATGCAGACCATTTTTTCAGCATTACTTATCCTGTGTTATCCCCATACCATTGCAGAATAGCTGAAACTCATGAGAGCGTGTAGCAGATGTTTCCCCTTGTGGGGTATTCTAGATTGAGAGGCCATAGCTGTAAGCAAACAGGTGGCAGCTTTAAAACAGAGATGAGAAGTAATTACTTCTTTCAAAGGGTTGTGAAACTGTTGAATTCACTCTCCCAGAGTGCATTGGATGCTGGGACGCAGAATAAATGTATGGAGGTGATAGGATTTTAATGAGTAATTGGTTTAAAGGTTATGGGGAGCGGGCACAAAAGTGGAGATGGGATTAGCCATGATCATCTGAAAGAGTGGAGTAGACTCAAGGGGCTGAATTGCTTAGTCCTGCTCCCAGCTCTTACAGTCTCATAAGAGAATAATCAGCACTGATGTGGTTATTTTTGATTGATGTAACAAGAATCTTTGGAATTTAATCCCCTTTTTATATCAGGTTATAATTATAGATCATGTATACCATGAGACATCCGTCGACAGGGTAGTAAAGCATTGCAGGGAGGAGATTCAAACCTGTTTCAACCAGATCTTTAGTTCAGAATTAGTGGACTATGTGACAGAAAGTTGAGAAATGTATTTGTTTTCTTCAATGAGAGTGTCTGATTGAAGTAGAGACTCTTCATTTCCCAATTATCATCATTCATCAGTTCTCAATCTTAACAACCAGCATTTTTCCATTGAAAATTTATTTGTGCAGTATATTCTACTAAGGGCCTGAAAGTTGAACGTTTTTTGCTCCCCTTTGCAAATGTTCCCAACTTGTTGAGTGTTTCCATCATTATGGGTTTTGATTTTCTTTGTTTTAGATTTCCGTTGCTCATATTCTTTTGTGTCGCTAAGATTTGATGCAGTTGTTTTTTCATCCTCCATTCATAAAGATTTAAAAGTCATTGTGCTGCTCTTGAAGCCCCTAGTTCACTTTTCAGAAGACACCTTGAATGTGTGAAGAGCTGCCTGAGACATGTGTTCTCAATCAGAGAATGTTCTGTTGCCATGACATCTTTTCTTAACATTCTCTGGGCCAATTTGTAAAAATGTTACAACCATACTCAGAGGCACTTAGCATTTGGTAAGTGTACTTTCACTCGATCCCTTCTATAGGTCAGAAACCGAGAGACTGAAGGCTCTCATTTCTATGAAGTGGCAACCCACTGAGCTGTACCTTTGAAAGCTGTCGCTACATTCTAAGCAATGCAGCAAGCAAAAATGAACATTTTGGTTTTATCTGATATTTTCAAGTTCAGGGAAGATTAGTAATTTCTCCAAATTCTTTAGCTCTATCATGCAACTAGCAAATGGAGATACATGCTGAGGTGCCTTGATTTTAAGCAGTAGAAAGATATTACTTCCCAGTAGAAGAGGTTATTTCTAGTTCAGAATTTTCCTCCTTTCACTCAGTTTCAGCCACAGACTGAAAGCTGAAACATGGGTTAATTTATTACATGGATTTCCAGAGAATCGTGAAGTTTTTCTAGCACAACAGGAGGCATTCTGCCCATTGTGTCGATGCTGGTTCTTTGAAGGGTGACAGAATTAGTCCCACTCAATACTTCTCTCCCCATTTACAAGGAAGATGGTGCATTGTGTCCAGGGTCGCCATAGTCTCAGCCTGAGACTGCTTTCTGCCAAGTGAAGAACGCAATCTCCTCCAGTTCAATCTTGTTCCAACAAGTCAGCTTGGCCTCATGTTGCTAGAATCCATGCAATGAAGATACTACATGATAAATATCTGAAAATCCATGTTGTTTGTTTTTAGATTCTATTTGCTGCTACTCAAGCAGCGTGTTTACAGTTAAAATTGTTAAGAATGAAATAGTTCATTGCGCTTCTGGCAAAGAGCGATATTTTGTGATCCAAAAGAAAACTTATTCAGAGTTCTGAAGGAGGGCCATGCTGGACTCAATGTTCACTTGATTTCACTCCCCACAGATGTTGCCAGACCTGCTGAGCTTCTCCAGTATTTTCCTTGTTTATAGCCAACTGATTCAGTTAACTACAATCTTTTCTCACAACACAGAAGGCCCTTCCTTTCCAAACGTATATATCGGATTGCCTTTTGAGCATTAACATTGAATATGTTTTCACCAATCCTTAGAGTAACGCATTCCACATCACAACAGTTTGTTGGGTTTTTATTCAAATTATCCTCGGACATAATTTTGGGGACCCTAGCCAATGGCAACACAGGTGAAGGGCCCCATCCCATTTTTCTTCTTCCTGTTGACAGCTATTTCCCAGCAGGTGGGTAAGGCTTTGGGTAGTCTGCCTGATCTAGTTCTGGTTGAGGCCCATAAGTGGCCATTTAAAGACTGCTTTGTGTCCACTCACAATATTTAGTCTAGTGGGAGGTCATGGACAATGGATAAATTCTGGCAGGTTTCTCTGCTCAGCTTTCAGGTGGGGAGAAGGCATTTCCTACATGAGTCCCATTTCCCAAACAGGCCGAAGTCTGATCTTCCAGGGTTTTCTTCCTTCCCCTCACTCACCCCCAGATGAAGCTGCACCCTCGAGAATCTAATGATGACAATGAATCCACTGTCGATTGTCAGAAAACCCCATCCGGTTCACTAATGTCCTTTAGGGAAGGAAACTGCCATCCTTACCTGGTCTGGCCTACATGTAACTCCAGACCCACAGCAATGTGGTTGGCTCTTAACTGCCCTTTGGACAATCAGGGATGGGCAATAAATGCTGCCTAGCCAGCGACGCCCTCATCTCGTGAATGAATAATAAAAAGAAAATCCATTCCCCATCACCCTTGTTGCAACCAGACCCCGAACATTGTTCCCTACCTCATTATGGTTCCAGATGGGAAATAACAAAGTGTTAAGCTCCACAAGGGAGGAGAGACTGCGACCCCTTCATACTCCACTCATCCCCTCAGCTGGTTGCAGCAAGGTTAATTCAACAAGGAATGCTTCCCTGTGGATATATTTCCATTGACTCAAATTGACTTATGTTGTAAAAAGAGCCAATTTAACCAAACCTCCTTGAATTTGCAAAGAAGAATGAATATATTATTACACATGAAAAAATATTAACTCAGCATGCAAACACACATATTTAGTGGCCTATGTAGAGCTGCAAAGAAGCTCAGGGAAGTTCATCTGCTGTGCATAAAGATACTGTCTCAAATTAATGATTTTGCTAGCTGGTTGCACATTTTGGCTGTGTTCTAAATCTTCACCTGCAAGTTAGGCATATTAACAAAACAGGAAAAGAGTTAGCTCTCCAAATCCAGCATCATGTGCTGATTTTACAGGCAAATGTTAACCGTGCAATGCAGGCTTCCTAAGGATACACCACTCCCAGCATGTTTTGTTGATAGAACATTATTCTGCCCATCTACCCTAACTCCTTTGTGGGAAAAAAAACAAATTTATCACAACTGGCAACAGCTTACACTGAACAGCCTGGTCCTGGAAATCAAATGGTAATCCGTATTGTCCTCAGTTTGAGACTTTGCATTCTGTACATGCGCCTGCCCTTCCAGTCAACTCTGTCTCACTTTCCACCGAGTCCATATTTTGACATATAAATACAATGACTATAACAGCAGGTCAGGGGTCAATTTGAGATGGCCAAAAAGTGTGAGCCTTGTCAGCAGCACTTACATTCCAAGACTGGGTATACGAGATCCAGAATGGTCTCGACAAGGTGAACATTGAACGAGTGTTCCTCTTCTGGGTGAATCCAGTTCCAGGGGGGTGTTATTTTACAATTACAGGTCATCCTTCAGAGCAGAGATGATTGGAAACCGTATTTTTCTCCGAAAGGGTTGTGTGCTTTTCGAACTCTCTGCCTCAGAAGACAATAGAGGCGGGGGCATTGATTATTTTTAAGGCTGAGATAGATTCTTGTCAAACAGGAGAATCAAAGGTTATTGGGGTAAACGGGAAGGTGGATTTCAAAACTCAAACAAATCAGCCGTGGTCTTATTGGTTCAAAGAAGAGGCCTGAGGAGTCATTTAGTGTGCTACTGCTCCTAGTTCATATGTTTGTCTGTGGTCTTCTTGTATAACTGAACTGAATAAGTGGTGAATCATATTTAGGTGTTTGAAGGGGATCTGAGAATGAAATATGAGTGTTCACTTGTGTCCTAATTACATTTGAATAAATGAATTGAATCTCACAGCTATTTTTGTAAGCTTTCTTTGCAGAATGCTTTTTTTACAGTTTCAATTGTGATGGATTTCCAATGTTAAGTGACAGAAAAGAAGGGCCAGAATTTGAATCTGGTTCAGAAACTTGATTCAGAAACTCTATTTCCAATCCTAATCGAATATAAATGGTTTAGATGACTTCTATGCTGGAGATTCCTGTTCAGAGGCCTCGTGTTATGAACCTGTCCAGGAATCCTCGAATCCAGAAACATAGAAAACCATTGTAGAAGGGGCTGTGGGTTCTATAACACTGAGTGCCACATTCTTCCATTCAAATATTGAGCAAACACTGAGGCAACTATTATGAAAAGGTAACAATGTAAGGGGGTGGGGGGGTAATGTGAGAGGAGAAGGGTTTGAAAGTGTTGGGTGTGTCAGTGACACTGGGGACATGTGTGTGAGCCAGTAGAGTGCCACGTGATTGAGGGACATATCGTGCCAAATGGATGAGAGAGATATGTTGACAAATGGATAAAGTGGGTACGGTACCAGGTAAGTGAATGAGTGCTTAGGGGTAGATTGGGATGATCGGGTCTGAAATGGGGTGTTGGTGAAGGGAGTGCTGTAAAGTTTCTGGCTGAGGAACGTGGTGTTGAGTAGGTTGGGATAGGTGTCAGGTTTGACATGGGGTTGTGGTCAAGTATTCTTTGGGTAGGGCTGGGGTTGGGCCCTGGCTCAAATATACGTACTGAGTTGGCTTTGGGTGGTATTAAGTGGGGTTCGTGGGAAGTGTTGTTGGATCTGGTGGGGGGAGGGGGCACCTTGTTGGGTCAAATCAGGAAGGCTGTTGGGTCAGAGGAGCTACCATGACTGACGGGGCCACATTGGCTTTGGGAGTGTGGTGTTTCAGTTCAGGGGCAAGGATAGGTGCCAGGTCAGGTCAATAAGAGGGCATTTTCAATTCAGATCAGGTTGAGAGTGGTATTGTCTCAGTTGGGTTGTGTTTTCTGACCAGCAGTGTTGTGTTGAATAGGGGATTATGGTGTGTCAGGTTGGGAGCGTTGGACTGAGACATAGAAGACCGTCTCGTCAGGTCGGAGTAGAGTTGGGTCATGGGATTGTCAAGTCCAGAAGGTATAAAGGGTTTTAGTGGTGTAGTTGAGTGCTGGGTTCAGTGGTGAGCTGGGGCTTCAATCTAATTGTTACCCAGGTTTATATTCCTGCAACAAGTAACTATGAAGCTTCGGTGAGTTGGAACCCAGCAAATTCTCTGATTTTACATGGCTTATTTCTTTTTTGGAGCAATCAAGGCACAGGGAAGTTTCCAATTAGAAGTTCAATTTCTTGAGTAATTTCCTCAGCCAGCTGCATTTGGAAATGCACATAATCCCAATGTACATCTCCAGGCTACACTGCTCCAACGACTATCCAGCTATTGGAATTGGGTTTCTGAATGGTTAAAACTGTAGAAAAAGACAAAATGTGGGAGGAAACTCGTCGAACAGGAACTCGACCAAGAACCCAACCGAGAGCAGAGGTTCTGATGAAGATATGGACTGTGCAGGAAAGCTGAATTCTTGGACCAAAATTCCCAAGAAGCTGCACACTCCTGGGAAATTGGTATTGCAACAACAAATAACCCAGTCTCATTGATTATGATGTAAATGCGCAATGGGAAGTTTACATTTTTATCCATTGTAGTTAAATTGGTGTAAATTTTGTAAATACAAATCATCAATGATAATATTGCTTTCTGGTGTGAGTCTTCAGTAATAAAAGGAAAAATTTGTTTCTGTATTTTTCGTGACCTGTCATGACCATATTAGATCCCGATGAAAATGACATACTTATGAAGTGTGTGTAGGGAACAAGGTGGTCGATTTATGCATGGCAAGGTCAAACAAACAAAATTGTGAAAATCATCAGCGAACCTGTTGTGATCATAGTCAAAGGGTAAAGACTTACCAGGTCAACAGGGAAAACTTCGCTTTGTTATATGAAATAGTGAGATCTTTTATGCTAACTTGAGAGGACAAATAGAGTTTTGGATTAATGGCTCATCCAAAAGAGCTAGATTGAATCTTCCAATTTTGTTAGGTATCAGCATTGCCTGAAGTGTGCTGACACATCTGGGTCCACTCTTCTGAGGAAGGCCCATTGGACCTTCCTGCTCAAAATTTGTTGATTAGGAATGCATTAGGTATTAGTCTCAATGACAACCTGGCTCATTTCCAAAGTTTCCATCCTCCTTCCTCTCCTCATACAAGCCTGGAAGATTCCACTCAGGATTTCTCATGATGCAGCTGACCCTTCATTGAATCATACAGTGCAAAAGTGGAGTTTTGGCCCATCATGTCTATACTGCCCAAAAATACACTACGACTGACACGAGTCCCACTTTCCCACATGAGCCCAATAGTCTTGTATGTTATCACACTTCACATGCTCGAGCATGTACTTTTTAACAGTTGTGAGGTTTCCCACCTCAACTACCCTCCCTGGCAGGGCATTCTAGACTGCCACCATCACCCAGGTGAAAATAAATTCTTCAAATCCCCTCTAAATCTTTCGTTTTTCATTTTAAGTGTGCTGTCCAGTTGTGTATTTTCTGATCAACCTGTTCAGCAATTTTATTACACACGTCTTGGCGCAGGTAGGATCCGAAAGCAGGCCTCCAGGCTGAGAGGTAGGGAGACTACCACTGCACCAAAAAAAACCTCTGCCCCCTTGTTATCAACTTCAACTAAGGGGAGCAGCTGCTTTCCGTTAACACTGTCCATGTCCCTCATAATTTATTTACACCTCAATTCGGTGCCCCCCCCCATCAATCTCCTGTGCTTCAAAGAAAACAACCTGAGCTTATCCAGCCTCTTTTCATAGCTAAAGTGTTTGAAGGAATCTTGCCATGAAGGTTCAAAAGGCAAAAGAAAACTTGATCTCTAATGAGGACTTAAACAATTAAAAGTTTGTCTTTTTAGCATTGCATTCTACTTAGCAAAGAGGCCTCTAAGTAACCACACATCTCATCTTCTCAAGAGTACTGGATAGTGGTGGTAACTCTCCAAACCATGGAATAACACTGAAGAGTAGCTGCTGAAAATACCTACATATAAGCATATAAATCGGGAAGAGGAATGGGCCAGAAGATGGCTCTCTGATGCCCTAACCGAAACTGTAGTCAAAGCCAATGGCTTTCAAATATACTGCATACTTACAAATTAAAGGAAGGATCTTCATTGGAAAATACACTGGCACCAAGTTTACTTAGAATTGGAGACAACAGCCAAACTTGAAAATAAGCAAGAAAAGCAGTAGAAATATTGAACGTTTGCATTGAGTTTTTAGATCCGCTGAATTTGTTTCAGGATCTCTCAGTAAATGTCTGATATTAGAAAGATGTTTCTCCTGAAATGGATCAAATGCATTTTATGAATGTTACAGCCTACGACTGACTTGAATTTAGGGTAAATTTTACTTTCATAATTGGAGATTCCACTTAGCTATTTTACCGTAACAATGTTTGGATTCTTTACTAGAATTAAAGTCATGTTATTTAACCTTTCCTGAGATGAGTTAATACAGCTATGGACTACCATGCTAAGTAAACTTCCATATAATTTAGAATTTATCTTGGAATTATCTTGGTCTCATATTCTTCTGTATCGATAACTTTAAGTCCCAAGTTTGTAAATTTTTTTAAGAGATGCATAACAGAAGAGAGATGTCCAGACTCTTGTGACATCTAGGATATTATAATCTGGCTGGAGTTTGCTAAAAGATTTTCTGAAGGGTGGTAGTAATCATGATTTGCCCACTTCCCTTTTTGGGAGAGTGAGACCAGACTTCAGACCCTTTTATAATCTTCAGGATTTGACTTCCTTAACGTGAAGTTAAAAGTGAACTTCTGAGAAGCATGCTTGATCTGGGTTAATCCCAAAGGAGCTGGTATTATAATTTGCCACATCCTCAGTAATGCACTGGAGGGTCAAATATGATGTTGCCATTCAAGTCCTGGAGTGGAACTTCAACCCATTGTTTTCTAACCAGGTTTGAGTTACAAGAAGAGGCTGGATAGGTTGAGACTTTTCTCCTTGGAGTGTAGGAGGTTGAGGGGTGACCTTATAGAGGTTTAGTAAATCATGAGGGGCATAGATAAGGTGAATAGCCAAGGTCTTTTTCCAAGGGTAGGGGAGTCCAAAACTAGACAGCATAGGCTTACGTTGAGAGGGGAAAGATTTAAACGGGACCTGAGGGGCAAAATTTTCACGCAGAGATTAGTGCATGTATAGAATGACCTGCCAGAGGGAGTGGTAGAGGTGGGTACATTTACAACATTTCAAGGACCTTGGACAGGTGCATGAAGAGGAACGGTTGAGAGGAATATGGATCAAACATAGGCAAATGGGACTCGTTAAGTTTGGGATACCGGAATGACTGGTCGACAGATGTATGACTCTATGACAGTGCCTGTCTAACCCACAGCCGACACCCAGAAGGTATTAGATCGATGAATCAACCAGTGGGAGGTTGGAGAATTTCTGCTGCAAGAGTTGATCTGGTCTGCAGTGTGCTGTGTAAAAGAATGATTAAAAAAAATTTTTTGAAACTTTCACATGCAATTGAATATATGAAATTGTAAAGTTTGCAGGGCTATTGCAAAAGAGCAATGCAGTGGCACTAATTGGATTGCTTTTTCAAAGAGCCAGAACTAATGTGATGGGCCAAATGACCTCCTTCCCTTCTGTAAGCTTTTGCGTAAAAAGATTACTGGATATGTTTCCCAAACATCACGTAATGATTTTTACCAGTGTTAGGCACACTGTCAGGTAGAGCAGATTCAGCCAACAAATTATTCAGCAGTGTAAGTGCCAACTGGTTTATTAACTATTGCCATCATTAGATTCGTTATTGTTCACAACTTTCAGACTTGGATCTAATTCTGGAATTTTGTGACATTCAGAATTGTACAAGATGTCAGAAATTCTAGTGTCTAATTAAGGCTTACACTCAATGGCAATTACGTGCTAGCCCAAAGCCCTAGGCAGTTTCATCAATACCTAGCTTTTCCACATCTCTAACAAATCTGCAACAATTCCCCAGCACCTTTTTATAGAACAGACTGATTCTGATTGATTGGCGTGAAGAAATTCCAAATACAAGATCATGATGAGGGCATTCAGACCACTGAGTAGCCTTTGTTTGTCCTTGTATTTTAATGAGATTGTGAGGGTGTGTCTGTGACAAATTTTGACAGCCCAAGTAATCTTTTATTGTCTTGATTTTTCTTATTTTCACCAGCCTAGAATTTGTTCTACTTCCCTTATCAAGGACTATTGCCAGATATTTGAAAACATAAAGGAGATGAATAACTCCATGTCAAATATGCAAGAACAGAAATCTCCGCAAAAGATTTATTTCTAAATTGGTCCATAGGAGTATGTTAATACTGTTGTATGAAATGATATGCTCTGCAATTTCAATACCGGAGTCATGCATATTTAAAATAAACGATCAGTTACATATTTATTAAACTAGTGGGCAATGGAATATCACATGAATGTATGCACGTCTTTATTGCAAAGAACGCAACACAATTATTCTTACTTTATAAATCATATCATTTTACACCACCCGCTTCATTCCTTTGATATTTTCTACCAGGCTGAGACTGTGGAAATACTCAGCTGGAAAATACTTGCCATTTTTGGCAGGTGGAAATTCAAGTCATGTCGCAGTTTTTGATCTGTCTTTTGAACCAAGGTGTTACAACCATTTTAAACAAGCGGGTTTACGCTTTTGTTACATGAATGGGCAGGGAATATCAAGCATTGATACAATAATGTAAGCAGCAGTATTTTCTATCCTGTGTTCCATGGAATATTTACTTACTTCAGATATCTTGTTGAACCTGACACTGATAGCTTGTAGTGTGATTGCTGTTTTCTTCCACCATATTGTGAATAACATGTATGCAATGGTGCTGCTACCACACCTGAAGTGGGCAGGGCGAGCACATCATCATGTGAAGGAGTGGCTTCATTTTCAAACAATGTGAGGCCCTTTAAAGAGCAGCACCATGACACTAACACCCAAACAGTTAAGCTGAAATGCACTTGTCAGCTCCACATGCTCGGTGAAACCTCGGTATGAACTTGCGGTGTGCATTCCGAAATCCCGGCCCCTCGCACGCTTGACCACTTTGTGCAACGTTACTAATCAATTGACTAATGGCTGTGATGTGGAAGCAATGTTTTGAGGCCTGGAAACATAACCTTAGTTTCAATTACCGGCCAAGTTCCCATCGCCTGCAATATAGTACAGGAACTGCCCACTTCACCTTTTATGGTGCTAGCGATGACTAGGCTGTGCACCTTCAGGTTGTAATTGAGGCTGGACAAAGATCTGCAGTTGAAGAAAGATAGCGAACATTGATTTACAAATATGATTATGTCTTTACTGTGCTTTCAAGACACACCCTTCTTCCTAGTAATCTTTGTGCAGTCCCAGGTTTTGCAGCGAGAGTGGAGGCACCCTGCCCTGCAGTGGATCCTGTTGGCCTTGGAGAGGAACCAGATATGCTGAGTGTACCCTATCCAGAGGCGGATATGACCTCCTTCACATCCCACAGGGCTGAGGAAGGCATGCAGGCTGGGGGAAGAAGGCCTGAACACCTCTGGAGTGTCCTGAGAGGAGATGTTTGGATGGGGGTGTACCTGGTTCCTCTTCTGGCTGACTGTCTAGTGGAACTACTGTATCTCCTCCTGAGGAAGAGGCTTCTAGAGTGAAGTCAAGATCCCTCGAGTCTGCCTGCCACCTTCCTCTTGGTGTTGAGCATCACTGGCTTCAGCAATGGATTGAGGGTCTACTTGATTATCCGGCAGAGCTGGCTGTCTATGGCAGCTGCCAACCTGTGTATGGAAGCAACCAGGCACTCACATGCCTGAGGCAGCCAGGTCTAAACAGCACTCCTGCAGCATTTGTGCCAGGCAGCTTTCTGCCCCGGCCAATCTGCCTGCAGACCAGCTGCCTGCTTTGTCATGTCAATGAAATCATGCATTGCTGGTGCCATAGACCTGTCCTGCCTTGGACTGAGCAGGTACCTGGACTCTGACAGTTCTCAGATTGCCAGCGACCTGGGGCTTTTCTTTGACGGGCTACGAAGAAGTGGTAGAGATGTGCTCACTGGCAAGTGCTCCCCACTGTACCAAAATGCAGACCAAAGCTTCAGCACCCGAGCTGGTGGGGATGGGGTGTGGGAAGCAGCCTTACTGGTTCATCTTCTGAGGCATCTGTGCTGTCATCTTCAAAGGTAGAGGAGGGAAAGTCCTCTGGCACCAGTCTCTCTCACAAAGAGACCATTTAACTCTTCAAGAGGCACAATAGAGAAAGCATCACAGACAAGAGGTTGAGGTTCTGACTTGTCAAAAATGTGTTTGCGGTAGGGTTAATGGGGAATAGCACAGAAATGGAAAATAGTGCCTCCTAGGTTGCTGAGAGATGGACATTTCTGCGTCTTCACAGGATCAGGCCCAGTCCTTGCTGGTGAAGGCACCCCATTACACATCCTTTTTCAGCCCTCTTAAGAATGAGAGAAAGGGAGTAATTAAGTGAGATTAAAATGGATGGTGCAGCCTTCAGTCCTGATGTTGATGGAAGAAAAGTGGTGAGGTACTCCATGTAAATAAGTAGGTTGCACAGAGGCCATGCAGAGTGAGTGGAGTGGGCCCATTAAACGGGTGAGAGCGAGTGAGAGGACATGTAACATGTAATAGTGACAATGGGGGAGCAAGAGCCTTGGTGGGAGATGGGTGCGGCAGCAGAGGTAGCAGAGAGAAGATGGTGGCACTTACCCAAGCAAGCAGAGAATGCCATTGTTCTCCTTCCTACATTATATGGATGGTTGAGACCACACTGGCTCAGGCGGCCACTTCACACAGGATTGGTAGGGTCTGGTGTTGTGGTCTTCTCTGCTGAAAATCTCGGGATTCACATTAACAACATAATGTTTATTCCATTGGTCCTGCAAATGCTACACAGGTTACATCTTTGCTTCTACATCTTTCTCTCTCTCTCTCCCCTGCTCACACACACTCTGACCATACATGTTGCATCATCACCAGTGATTGGCCTTAATCACACTCTTCCAAATAAAACCCCTTTCAGACCCATATATAAAATCTCCACGTAACTCTCTGTCTCAATTATTGTTATTGTGTACAGCCATCCTTTTTGTATTTAAGTTTATATACTGGCCCATCACACCACAAGTGAGATTCTGTTCGTTTTGGAATTTTCACAACTCTCTCGAAATGTGTTGTTTTTTCTGACTTTCTTGTACCGTTCAGTTCTTGACTTGAATGGTCTTCCTGTGGATCAGATCTTTCCTGTTCCTCTTGGATTTCGGCTTCAACATTTGTTTCATCCCGCTGTGTCTCTAGAGAGATGCCTCTGATGTACTGAAACAAGGTTCCTTCCATTATGTCTTTTTGTACCTTATCCTCTGCTGCATATGCAAGATCTTTGTTGATTTTCATCACTCTAAGTGACATTACATTCTCTGTTTTGGTCATGTATCCATTAACTTTGATCTTCCCAACTGGCAAGTTCTTAGTGTTATATCTCTCATTATAACTTTTGCCATGTTGCTTCCTGTAAGACTTTGCTTTTCCTTGAACTCTCTGATAATCTTTAGACTATAATCTTGGAAATAATTGCTTATGTAGAATAATAAGTTGTGATTTGAGAGTTTTTTCATCAATAATTCAGCTGGTGTCAGCCTACATTATAATGGAGCGGATGTGTATTTCACTGGTGCTGTTTGAAAATTTTTCCTTCATTTTCAAAGTTTCACCCTCTTGTTCAGCTTCACCCATGGACTTGGTAAACTTGAAATATTATCAAATTCATTACTTTCTGAAGAATGTTTGAAGTATTCACTTGCAGAGTGCATCGGTTGTAAGAAGCAACTTCATTTGGAGTACTATGAGTTGCAAAGATTGCTTTCAATTCTCTGAAGGCTATTTCTGTCATTGTTATATACAAATTCTTAATTTCAGTCTATCGTGAACAATTTTGTGACTTTCTGCTGTCAGGACAAATTATTACAATTACTGTCCTTTTCTATTACCCAGCTTGGAATTCAGTTGATATCAATGGTTTGTTTTGTACTGGCTGGTGTACAGTACATATTGGAAATTAAAACCATTTCTTCAGTACCCTTTGAAATTCTGGATGATTTTACTGATGGCTGTAACGTCCAAGAGATCTTGAAGGAACTTCTCTAAGGTGTCTTCTTCGAGTGAAGTTGGAATCTCGTGTCATATACTATTGTCTCGTTTGAGAGTGGTGGTACTCTGTGTTCAAAGTTTTCATGGCAAAACCACTATGTCATTAATTTGGCCAATGCTCTGTACAAGAAGGGTGGATTTTGTTTTGCATTTCTCATCCTATATTTGCGCCAGATGAATTTGTTTATGTCTGTGCTGACTTACTGACCTTTGTGCTGCAGTGGACTGAGTGTACGGCTTGATTTCTTCAATACAATGAGCATCTCATCATGCAAGACTGTTGTCACTTATCTCGAGAGTACAACTGTTGTTGTCTACAATGTGAAATCTATGCACATTTTGGATAATAGTGAAAAAAAAATTCCAGCTAAATGACAGTTGTCACTGTTTTCCATCTAATTTACTATACATGACATTCTCATTCCAACGTAACTAACCTCAGGAGATGATACTTTTTATTGCGATTCTGTCATGATCTTACATGACCCACAAAAATGTTCTGTTAATTTGCACTTCAGTCTGGTTGTGTCCTATTGATTGACTTCTTTGAAATGAGATCTTTAAAATGTTAAAGTGATTTGACACGGTGGACAGAGAGATGCTATTTTTTCTTAGAATGAGAGGACCTAATTTTAAATTTCGGCCTCTTGGGCCTAATTTTATGTCATTTTGGAGGGAAATAGGATGCACTTCCTCGCATTGTATTGATTGTAATGAGGCCAGTTGGCTGGACCTCATTGACTATGAGTTCCTGATTGGGGCTGTTGATCTGGTCCAATCAGAGAGTCCTGGCTAACAGGTAAAAAGAGGAGTGTCATTTTGGCACTCAGAACTGACTGTAAAATAGCAGTACTAAAGTGAAAGACTGTTCATTTGTAAATAACGGGTGACTTGGTGATGGGATACCAGCCTGTATGGAATTATCTCAGCACAGTGTTTAACAGGAATCTGGAATTCTTGTCAAAAAGGCTATGGTTGAGTGGAGAATTGAAGCATTCAAAACTGAGATTGCTCAATTTTTGTTGACTATTAGAAATATCGATCAGAGCTGGATAAATGAATATTTCAGATTTCAACATCCAGAGTATTTCGCATTAGTGGATAAATAGAGTTGAGTTTACATCAAAATGATCTGATTGATTGGCCAAACCTAACCCAATCATGAGCACAAAATACAGAAGGCCTTATCAGTCATGCTTTTACTTTTAAGTTGCTGTACCCAAATTTGTACCAGTATTTGCCTCGTTTGGAAGCGTTTGCCTGGATATAATGAGTGTTCCCATTACCAGATCTGTCACCTTTAAAGCAGCAATTCTGAAAGATAAATCAATATAACTTCTAATTCGCCATGATTAAAATCAGGGGAGATGTGCCAGTGAAAGATAAAAACAAATGCAAATTTTTATAGTGGTTTACCAGTGCAGTTTCTCAATGCAGCCTCAATATTGGCAGCATGCCTGTTGTATCTATTTACAATAGGATTTGGTGCCTTGTCAATCATCTATGTTGCTACTGTCTGGGGCTTGCAGGAAAACCAGTCCCATCATCGCTAAGACATTATGGATCCTCCAATAAATCTGTCCTCAGAAGAACTGAAAATAGAAAAATAAATTGCTTTGGTCACACTGTTATGAGTTGCTTGATCACATTTGGTGTTTTCAAGTGTGAGCCGCATGATCTGCAGTTTGATTGGCCATCAGCCTGTGTGGTTTTGTCAGCTGTGTATATTACAGCTTCTCTTGCCTTAGATGTTCCTCTTCTTTATTTTTCACTTTCTGATAAACTCATACAACCGCATTTGGTTGCAAACTTGCAGGCCTGCAACACCTAATTACCTTCTGTGTTGTTTTAAATAACCCAAATGTTAGGGTTTAAACCCTCAAGCTTTTTTGACCTGTGCTGTCTGAGGGCCACTTCCCACCAGAAGCAGCTAACTTCTTGGCCATAAGCAAATACAGTGACTCGGGTTCTGCCATGGTTTGCTACATCATATCGAAATATTGGCTGTAGTCTGGAATTTATTGTTGAAGTTTTGATTTCTGTGTCAAATTATTAGAGATCAGAATTTGTAAATAGATGACAATAGATTAGCAAAGGAAATTTAAGGCGTGTATTTGGTTCTTGTACGATTCTCGAATCAGATTCCAAAAATGATATTTATATTTGCATAATATATTTCACATCAACATTTTCAAAGCACTTTAGACAATATATTAGTTTTCAACCAGATAGTGTCAAAAGCGGCTTTGTAAGTAATCGCACCGACATATTTTAACTTTCCGTTGTAGTCTGCTGTGACAATTGCTTACTATTTGTGTTGTAGACTTGAATGTAGGGGGATTGATCAGTAAGTTTGTGGATAATATGAAGATTGGTGGTATGGTAAATAGTGCAGGGATAGCCTTGGATTACAAGAGGATGTAGACAGGCTAGTCAAATGGGCTGATCAGTGGCAAATGGAATTCAATGAATGTGAGGTGATGCACTTGGGCTGGGCAAACAAGAGAATACATGAAAAACAGTGTGACCATGTGAGCACTGGGGATCAGTGGGGCCTTGGTGTGAATGTCCATGGGTCCCTTAAGGTAGGGGAACATGTTTATAAAGTGGTTAAAGAGGCATATGGAACAATTTATTAGCCTAGGCTTGGAGTTTAAGAGCAGGGAGGTTAGGCTGAAACTGTGTAAACTTCTTCATGTGCACTCAATTAAGCCCCTTCAGAATTCTGTTTCAGTGCATTTATTCTTCCAAACCCCTGAAGGTTTGGGCCCAATTTATTCAGCTTCTCATTATTGGACAGCCCTCTCATCTCACAAACAAATTTAGGCAACCCATCAGGATGCCCTTCCTAAACTTTGGAGACCTGTACTGCACACAGTTCAAGTGTGGACTAACAAAGGTGTAAATGTAGTATGGTTTCATGATTCTTATACTTAAATCAGTGTTTAAGAAAGACCCCAGGTTTCTCTGGGTCCAATGCAGGACAGTGGGCAGCAAGACTCTATCACTGTCCTCAGCCCATCATAGTTTCTTCGGCTTCAGCTCAAGTTCTCCCACTTAAGAAGGTCCTCCTTGAATGCACATTTTCTAGCCCTGACATTTTGTTCCAGCTTGGTGTCCATTCTTTGAAGAGGGTGGGGGTGAATGAAAGGTTTAAATTAGAGCAGGAAATAAATCCTGCAGGAAATAAAATGAGTGCAGAAGAGTAAGTTTGTGCAATGAGGTATTTCAAAATGTTTGAACAGAATGGGAATATGGATTACAACTAATGAGGCATCAGGAAGAGTTAATATTCCAGGTCAACATGATCTTTCAACAGTTCTGTGACAATGCTGTCACTTTTAAGAGGTTATGTTTTTCTCTTGTTTTGAAGAGAGGTTGTAAGGTAGAGGCGAAGAGTAGTTTCTAAGAAAGTAAACAATTTGTGAGGCCTTAGGTTTTTTTTTAAGAAAGATGGAACAATGGGGGGAAGCAGCCTGTATGGAGCCAACTCTCTCAGTCCAGGTTTTCTAGTTGTTTTTATTTTTTAGTTTTAGTTTTAAGCAGAAGGCTTTAAGGTCTCAAAAGAGTTGGAAGCTTCAGCAAATGTCTCCTAGCTACCACTTTCTCTGAATTTTCTCTTGATGTTTTTTCCTCCTGAATTGGAGAACTGCATGTGAGAATCTGTGTCTGAATTTGCCTTTCTGCCAAGGGGCGTGTTTATGGGATGTTACTATATTAGAACAGTTAAGTAGTAATAGGTACTGTATCTATTTTTTTGGTTATGTTTTCAAGTAATTAAGTTATTCTAAATTCCTTTTTCTTTTGTTTGTATTTGAACTATAGTGTTTAAATAAATTGTTTTGCTTAACATCCAGTAATTTGACCAGTCACATTGCATGTGGAACATGGCACTTCACATCTACCTTTAAAATACGAAAAAGTTAGGGTATAAGCTACCTTCTTAAAATATTTTAAAGGGGTCTAGCCAGGTCTGTAACTGTTCTAATGAATTGTCATTTTAATCAGAAACATTAAATTATTTTGTACTCTGCACAGAGGCTGCCTGACTTTCCGAATATTTCCAGCATTTTTTATTATTTTGGATTTCCAGAATGTTACATTTTGTACGAGACATCAGTGAGGGAAACAAAACGTTTAGCACTGACCAACATTGTACCAGAATTTCAACTGATCTCAAAATCTAACATGAATCTATCAATAAGTTCCAATGATGAAATTGTTCCAGTGCAACATAACTAAATTACTTTTACAGCTGTAGAACAGAAGAATTGTAGACCAAACTTATCACTGCCAAAATTCTACCCCCGAGGCTATATTTCCTGAAGTGCTTGATTGGCTATAAATCATTTTGTGATGTTATAGAGCCATGCAGAGCTTGATATAAGTACAAGGTGCTGCTGGTTTTCACTCTTCTGTTGTCTGTGTATTTGCATTATAGATAGAAGTTATATTTATTTGGGAGCCTTGATTAAGTTGTATTATTTTAACAGAACGTATCCCTGCCATTTCATGTCACATATTCAGCAAATGTCCACAGAGCCCTAATTTTGTGTGGTGCCCTTATTACTTTTTGCTTGCATATTTTATTGCAAGCATCAAAACACGCAAATGGAGTCAGGGGTTCCACAATGCCAATACCCTGTTCGGCTATTTCCCAATATGACCCCAGAATGTACTCGAGGTGGAGTAGCTGAGGCTAGCTCCAGAGCAGCCATATAATGAATAATGACTCCAATTTCCAGAGTGTTTAATTCTTATAACTGCTTTTTGAATGGAGTTGAATCTGCTAAGTTATCAGCTCTGAAACTACAGAGAGACAGTGAAGCTTTTATATCTACTTAGGGAATATCATGTGACAGCTATTTTAAATCAATCCAGGAGAATTGGGAACAAAGAGGCAGAAAGAAAGATGCCAATCCTTGAGTACAATTAGAAAATCCATTTGAAAGTGAAAGGGTTAATGTTTTATGGCAGACTCTTCCTTCAAAGTTTGGAATAAATTTACCTTAAATCAGTTTCTAAAACTCATAAATAAGATTTCAATCCATTTAGACAAGACCAAAATTATAGTAACAGCAAACTGTTTTGAAGCTTCACTTTTTTTTTCATTTTATGGAAATGCATGCAACCTTTCAGCATGTTGAAAAGGATGAGGAGTGTGAGACCATTAAAATAAAACTAGTTGCAAGTGGCATAAGTGTTAGAAAAATGTTGGAGTTACAAAATGACTGGGAGTTTCAGAGTTGGGCATACTTCAGACCCATAACATGTTGGCCAGGTAGGACTTACTTCTGCTCCAGTCGAAATGGAGCCATAGTCTTAATTGAATGGCATAATCAACTGGGGAGGTTTATGTGGCTGACTCCTAATCTTACATTCCAAAATCATTCTGTCAGAATCAATTATCCAGTTGTTCAGAACTTTGAACCTACTGCTTCTCCAGGGCCAAGTTAAGTTGTTACATGTTATTAAACCAATAACTTGATGTGTAATTCAATACATCAGGGAGAAAAGGGTTAAAATTGTCAGTCAATGTAGCCAGCCTAGCAACTCGGCATATTCACTGAAGCTCTTTCTCTCTAATCCCCTTTGCCTAAGATTGCAGATATATAATATTCTGCACTTTTGATTCTGTGAGCAAAATTGATCTGTAGTGCATCACTTTCCTGCTATGAAAAAGGCTGTGTTAGATTTTACCAGGCAAATTTCCATTGGATGAGAAGGTGCTGCTTGCTCGGTGCAGACAGTCAGAGAACAAACCCACCTTGATGGACAGTCCATATTGGCATTCTGTTAGCAAACTGCTCATGTATTTGAAGTCATTTGCTAACTGGTTGTACATGATAATAAAGGATATTCAACGGTTGAGTTGGGATGTCCTGAAATTTGACCATAAGAGTCCGTTGGCAGGTGGTGATGGTGCTAAAAAGATCCCGCATCAGGAGGTGCATTTGGTTTGGAGAGTTTTGCTCCAAATCCAACAAGACTTACTTGTAAATGTTGGTTCACCACATTTTTTGAGCAGCCTGTAGCACGCTCTTTCAGAAATGGTGGTTAAACCCTTTCATGCATTTTTTTTCCCTTTTTTCATTCACACGATGAGGGCTTGTCCATCCCTAATTGCCCAGAGGGCAGTTCAGAGTCAACCACATTGCTGTGGGTCTGGAGTCACATGTAGGCCAGACCAGGTAAGGATGGCAGTTTCCTTCCCTAAAAGACATTAGTGAATCTAGATGGGTTTTTCCAACAATTGACAATGGATTCATAGTCGTCATTTGAACCTTAATTCCAGATATTTTATTGAATTCAAATTCCACCATCTGCCGTGGCGGCATTCAAAACTGGGTCCCCAGAATGTTGACTGGGTCTCTGGGTTAATAGTCCAGTGATAATACCACTAGGCCATCGCCTCCCCGTGCATATTTATGGATGCAGGCATACTGCTCTTAACCAATTAAGAATTGCTGGGGCTGAATTGTTGCCAGAGGATTCCAATTTACTTAGGCCAGTGAAGATTTTGCTTGTTTCCACAGGAAATTTAGCTTTCCATTTTAATCCCTTCATAGCCGTGATCAAGACCTGTTCAGAGGAATCGTGCTATAAATGCAGTGATGAATTGAACTACTAAGCCTTTCCCAGGCATTGAGAATTGACCATGCTATGTGTTGTAAACTGTCATGGGCAAAATTGCCATCGAAAAGTTTTGTCTGTGAGAGACTTCGAAGGTCATTCAATAACTTAACTCTGAGCAGGTAATGAAGAATGAGTTTTGAAATATGACATTTAATTGAATACCTGAAGGAATTGATGTACAAGGAAACAGACTAAGTGATATTCAAGTATAATTACAAGTGGTAAACTAATTGAAAAGTTCAGCTAACTCTGAGAGCTGTGAGATTGAATCACGAGTAGTTAATCCCCTGATTATATAGTTCACAAACATAGAACAATAAATTTAAAATTACAATGAAAACTCTTGCCATGGTTTGTGATGGGAAAACTTAACAGGTTTTTACTTTTACCTGGAGCACATATTCTGGCTGTAGGTGGGTACAACAAAAGGAAACGTTATCATAATGATGGGAACAAAATTACATCATCTGTTCCTTGAAACCTCCTCTGCCAATTGGTCAATCTGTACCCGTGCTGACTTTATCCATTTTGATCATTTATTCC
Source organism: Ginglymostoma cirratum (assembly GCA_024137785.1). Classification (NCBI taxonomy): domain Eukaryota; kingdom Metazoa; phylum Chordata; class Chondrichthyes; order Orectolobiformes; family Ginglymostomatidae; genus Ginglymostoma; species Ginglymostoma cirratum. Next base: position 14,833,488 of record JAHRHZ010000266.1, read on the forward strand.
TTCATAACTTGGAAACAGAAGGAGTGTTTCCGGGTTTCAATCCTCACTCGCTTGGTTTTAAGTTTCAATGCTGTGGATTCTCACAATAAATGAGAAACGATTTGTTTATTTCAAATTTGTTGAACCTCTTGACCATTTAATTGCCTCAACTGGATGGCATTTTGGCTAAAACTGAAGGAATGCAAGCCAACTTTTCGAAACTTGTAATTTAATCCTTTAAACTCTCGAATAATTCTGGTACATCTGAGCTGTTCCTCTCCTGAGGCCAATGTATCTTGCTTGTCAGAGATACTAGGACCTGCAGATGCTGGAGAATCTGAGATAACAAGGTGTAGAGCTGGATGAACACAGCAGGCCAAGCAGCATCAGAGGAGCAGGAAAGCTGACGTTTCAGGCCGAGACCCTTCTTCAGAAATGGGGGAGGGGTAGGGGGTTCTGAAATAAATAGGGAGAGAGGGGGAGGCAGATAGAAAATGGATAAAGGAGAAGATAGGTGGACAGGGGACAGACAGGTCAAAGAGGCGGGGATGGAGCCAGTAAAGGTGAGTGTAGGTGGGGAATTAGGGAGGAGATAAGCCAGTCCAGGGAGGACAGACAGATCATGAGGGCAGGATGAGGCTAGTAGGTAGGAGCTGGGGGTAGGGCTTGAGGTGGGAGGAGGGGATAAGTGGGAGGAAGGATGATTAGGCAGGCGGGGACAAGCAGGGCTGGTTTTAGGATGCAGTTGGGGGAGGGGAGATTTTGAAGCTTGTGAAATCCACATTGATACCATTGGGCTGCAGGGTTCCCAAGCGAAATGTGAGGTGCTGTTCCTGCAACCTTCGGGTGGCATCGTTGTGGCACTGCAGGACGCCCAGGATGGACATGTTGTCTGAGGAATGGGAGGGGGAGTTGAAATGGTTTGCGACTGGGAGGTGCAGTTGTTTAGTGCGAATCGAGCGTAGGTGTTCCGCAAAGCGGGCCCCAAGCCTCCGCTTGGTTTCCCCGATGTAGAGGAGGCCACAACGGGAACAGCGGATACAGTATACCACATTGGCAGATGTGCAGGTGAACATTTGCTTAATGTGGAAAGTCTTCTTGGGGCCTGGGATGGGGGTGAGGAGGGAGGTGCAGGGGCAGGTGTAGCACTTCCAGTGGTTGCAGGGAAAAGTGCTGGGTGTGGTGGGTCTGGAGGGGAGTGTGGAGTGGACAAGGGAGTCACGGAGAGAGTGGTCCCTTTGGAAAGCAGATAAGGGTGGGGAGAGAAAAATGTCTTTGGTGGTGGGATTGGATTGCAGATGGTGGAAGTGTCAGAGGATGATGCTTTGGATCCGGAGGTTGGTGGGGTGGTACGTGAGGACGAGGGGGATTCTGTTTTGGTTGTTATTGTGGGGAGGGGGTGTGAGGGATGAGTTGCAGGAAATGCGGGAGACACAGTCGAGGGTGTTGTCGACCACTGAGGGCATGAAGTTGCGGTCCTTGAAAAACAAGGACATCTGAGATGTTTGGGAGTGGAATGCCTCATCTTGGGACCAGATGCGGCGGAGGCAAAGGAATTGGGAATAGGGGATGGCATTTTTACAGGAAGGTGGGTGGGAGGAGGTGTATTCTAGGTAGCTGTGGGAGTCGGTGGGCTTGAAATGGATATCGGTTTCCAGGTGGTTGCCAGAGCTGGAAACAGAGAGGTCCAAGAAGGAGAGAGAGGTATCAGAGATGGTCCAGGTGAACTTAAGGTTGGGGTGGAAGGTGTTGGTGAAGTGGATGAACTGTTCGAGCTGCTCGTGAGAGCACGAGGCGGTGCCGATACAGTCATCAATGTAACAGAGGAAGAGGTGGGGTTTAGGGCCAGTGTAGCTACGGAAGAGGGATTATTCCATGTCACCTACAAAGAGGCAGGCATAGTTTTTTTTTCTTAATTTGGGGGTTATTTAGTCAGAGGGTTTATTTTGGGTTTTGTTTCTCTCATGGGAGCTGTAACAAAAAAATTTGTGTCCAGAAACTCAGACTGTGAAATTAACAAAATTCCTAAGAACTACTTCAGCCTTATCTTTTGCAATGATGTGCTGGATTATCTCATCATTGAAGATGGGGATATTTGCAAAACATCCTCCTGTTACTTGTTGAATTGTCCACCACCATTCACAATTTGATGTGGAAATTAGAAATTAGATCCAGTCTGTTGGCTTTTAAATCACCTAGCTCAGTTTATCACTTGTTGCTTGTGCTATTTGCCATGGAAACACACTCAAGCAGTCCTAAGTTTTAGCTTCACCCAGGTGGAACCTCATTTTTAGTACGCCTGCTGCTGCTCCTCCTGTCATGCCATCCTGCACTCTTTATTGTGCCAGCATTGATCCCCTGGCTTGTTGGTAATGGTAGAATGGGTAACATGTAGGTCAAAAAGTGCCTTATGGATGCCCAGTCTTGAGTTGCTGGATCTGTTCAAAATCGATCCTATTTTCCATGATTGTAGAACAACAAAACGTGATGGAGAGTGTCCTCATTGTGAAGATGGAACTTCATCTGTACAAGGATTGGTCACTCCTACCAATACAGTCATGGACAGTTGCAACAGGCAGATTGATGAGAATGAGTTTAAGTCTGTTGTTTTCCTCTTGTTGGTTCCCTCACCACCTGCTGCAGAGCCAATCTAGTTTCACTTGGGCACCACCTCTTCCAAGTTGTCTTCCAGGCCACACAGTATCCAGACTTGGAACTTTCTCAATGATACTCAATGACTAGACAATAAGCATTGATCAGTAATGCTCACCTCCTAAGGAAGAATAAGAAATGAAATTGTACCGCATGTTTCATTCTATTGGATGCTATCAATTAATCATAATGCCCAATACACACAGCTTTTTACTGCTTAACACCTCAAAGGACTGCACCAAATACAGGCTAAGACTGCTTTAGCATTAATCTTTTTGGAGGACAGGTCTGATGGCATCATGCCTGGCATACTTTACAGTTAGTTAGGGATTTGAGCTCACAAAGAGCTCCTTGAAAATTTTTTTTTTTAAGAGAATAATTTGCTTCACTGGAAATATTTGTCATATCATTTGAAAAGCAGCAATAATTGAAGGGCCAGAATGAAATGTCATAAATACATCTGATTTCTTTTAACTTCACAGAGTCTTAGTCTGTAAACAGGTCTGGCCTACTTAGAAATTGGCAGCAAAGATGCAACAATTTTTTTTTAGCTGGTAAGTCACCAAAAAGAAACACAATACTTTGGCTAGAATTCATCAAATCATTGAACGGATGCTGTCAGAAAAAGGTTATTTGGCCCATCATGTCCGTGTTGCTTTCTGCAAGGACAACTCACCCAATGCTTCCCTGCAACCGCAGGAAGTGCTACACCTGCCCCCACACCTCCTCCCTCACCCCAATCCCAGGCCCCAAGAAGACTTTCCACATCAGGCAGATGTTCACCTGCACATCTGCCAATGTGGTATACTACATCTGCTGTACCCGTTGTGGCGTCCTCTACATCGGGGAAACCAAGCGGAGGCTTGGGGACCGCTTTGCAGAACACCTGCGCTCAGTTCGCAACAAACAACTGCACCTCCCAGTCGCGAACCATTTCAACACCCCCTCCCATTCCTCAGATGACATGTCCATCCTGGGCCTCCTGCAATGCCACAGTGATGCCACCCGAAGGCTGCAGGAACAGCAAATCATATTCAGCCTGGGAACCCTGCAGCCCAATGGCATCAATGTGGATTTCACAAGCTTCAAAATCTCCCCTCCCCCAACCGCATCCCAAAACCAGCCCAGCTCATCTCCACCTCCCTAACCAGTTTTTCCTCTCACCCCAAGCCACACCCCCATCTCCTATCTACTAACCTCATCCCGTCCCCTTGACCTGTCCGTCCTCCCTGGACTGACCTATCTCCTCCCTATCCCCCTACCTACTCTCACCTTTACTGGCTCCATCCCCGCCTCTTCGACTTATCTGCCTCCTCTCCACCTATCCTCTCCTCTATCCATCCTCTATCTGCCTCCCCCTCTCTCCCTATTTATTTCAGAACCCTCTTCCCCTCCCCCATTTCTGATGAAGGGTCTAGGCCCGAAACGTCAAGCTTTCCTGCTCCTATGATGCTGCTTGGCCTGCTGTGTTCATCCAGCCCCACGCCTTGTTATCTCGGATTCTCCAGCATCTGCAGTACCTTTTATCTCCAATGCTACTTCCCTACTGTTTCCTGTAGCCTTGTTTTTGTTTTGTCTTCAGATAATGATTTTTTTTTTGAAGACCTCAGTTGAATCTGCCTCTACCACATTCTCAAACAATACATTCGAGAACCTAACCACTCGGTGTGAAAAGAAAACCTTTCCGCATGTCACCGTTGCTTCTTTTGCCACTAATCAGCGGTCTGTGTCCTCTACTTTTCAGTCCTACCAATGGGAAAGGTTTCTCCCCATCTAGTCTGTCTGAGCCTTTCAAGATTTTGAATACCTTCATCAAATCCCCTCCGCATTTTCTCTTTGAGGAGAGTAAGCACAGCTTCTACAAAAAAAACCTGTGGAACTGGTTCTGGGGATGAGCTACTTAATTCTTGTGGACTTTTTCTGCACCCCCTTTAATACCACATCCTTCATAAATTGTGGCACCCAGAAGTGAACACAATACTCCTTTTGAGACAAAACAAGTATTTTGTACAGGTTTACTGTACCTTGTTCTATACTCTCATCCCCAGTTTATAAAGCCCAGGATAATGTATGCTTGCTTCACAGTTTTCAAAATCTTCCCTGTAACATTCAATAATTTACACATGCACTCCTTCAGGTAGGTTCTTTTACTCCTGCAGCCCTTGTATCCTTTAATTTTATATTACCTATCCTTATTGTTCCTACCAAAATAAATAATTTCACACTTCTTTCATAGAATCCCTACAGTGTGGAAACAGGCCCTTTGACCCAACAAGTGTACACCAACCCTCAGAGCATCCCACCCAGACCCATCCCCCTGTAACCCATCTAACCTACACATCTCTGAACACTGCTGGCAATTAAGCATGGCCAATCCACCCAACCTGCACATCTTTGGATTGTGGGAGGAAACTAGAGCACACAGAGGAAACCCACGTCGACATGGGGAGAATGTGCAAACTCCACAGAGACAGTTGCCCAAGGGTGGAATTGAAGCTGGGTCCCTGGTGCTATGAGGCAGCAGTGCTAACCACTGAGCCACCGTGCCACCCCAAAAAAACTTCTCAGTATTAAATTTCATGTGCCACTTGTCTGCCAAGTTCACCAGCCTGTCTATGTCTTTTTGTACATGTTCATGGTTCAAAACACCTTGGAGTCTTGTTTCATCCTCACAGTTTTCACTTGTGACCTGTACATTCAAGCCTAGGTCATTGGTAGGTATCAAGAAAAGCTGTGATCCTACCCCCTGGAGAACCCCACAGGATTCAGTTCTTCAGTCTCAAACAACTATTCACAACTACCGTCTGTTTCTTGTTACACAGACAATTTTGTGTCCATGTTCCTGTGGTTGATTTTATTCAATGAGCTCTATCTTTTGTGATGACATTATGGGTTTAAGAAGTATGTTTTGTCCTTTCTTTTGAGGAGAGGTTTTGAGACAAAGTGAAGAGATGTCTACTGAAACCCATAGAGTAAACAGCTTGTGAGGCCTTGGTTTTTTTTTTTAAAAGTTGGAAGTATAGAAGCAGCCTGAATGGGTGAGGCAAGCTCCCACAGAACTAAGATTTTTCGTTTAAGATTTTCAGTAGCAGTTGCTGGGGTTTTGAAGTTGGAAATGGAAGCTGCTTCTCCTCTCTCGGACATAGTTAAAAGCTGGGGATTCTCTTCCTGCTGCTAGAATTGCATTTGAGACAATCTGTTTTACTGAATTTGCCTTTTGCCAAGGGTGTGTTGATGGGTTGTTAAAATAGGGGAACAGTTACTGTTTAGCAGTAATATAACCGATTATTCTATTAAGCTTTACTACGGAGTTAAAATTAGACCAATTTCTTCTTTCTTTTGTCGTATTTTAACTATGGTGTATGAATAAAGTGTGTTTTCCCAATGTTAAGTAGTTTGATCAATTGAGTTGTATCCGGAATGCAACACTTTACTTTTAGCCTTAATATAAGAAAAAGTTAGGGTCTAGACTATCTTCTGAGTATATTTAGAAGGTGTTTGGTCTAGTCCATAACAGTTTTTTCTATTCATTCATAACAGAGGATACTGCTGGCTGGGGCAACATTTATTGCCCATTCCTAGTTGCCCTTGAGAAAGTGGTGAATTTCCTTTTCAACCAACGCAGTTCATTTTTGTGTAAGTAGACCCACAATGCTGTTGGAGAGTGAGCATTTTGACCCAGCAACTGTGAGGGAACAGTGATATATTTCAAAGTCAGGCTTGGAGGGGAATTTGCAGATAGTGGTGTCCCAATATTTCTGCTGCCTTTGTCCTTCTAGATGGTGGTGGATATAGGTTTGGACAGTGTTGTCTTTTGAGCTTCCATGGGTTTTTTTCACAAGTCTAGTACAGTAAGCTATTCACATTTAACGGGGTGGTGGTGGTAATGTGGTATTATCACTGAAGTAGTAATCCAGACAACTTGGATAATACTGCAGGTTCATGGGTTTGAACCCTTGATCATACACAATGCTCAAATTTCAATTCAAGAAAAACCTGGAATTAAAAGCTTGTCTGATAGTAACTGTGTTATTATTGTAGATTGTTGTAAAAATCTAACTGGTTCACTAATGTCCTTTTGGGAAGCAAATCTGCTGTCCTTATTTGGTCTCACCCATCATGTGACTCCAGGGCCACAGCATTGTGTCAACGTCACTCAGGATAAAAACAGCCCACCATGCCTATGCTGACCAACAAAAACCAAATCACACTAATCCCATTTACCTGCCCTTGGTCCATAGCTTCCTATGACCTGCATTTTGAATGCTCATCCAGATATTTCTTAAATGTGAAAATACCTGCCTCCACTACCCTGTCAGGCCATGCATTCCATATATCAACCACTCCCTGGCAATATAACGTATGGACCAGACCAAACCCCCTTCAAATGTATGAAGGAAATAGTCTAACTTTTTTGTTATTTAAAGACAAGTGTAAGGTGCTGTGTTCCAGATATAATTCAATTGATTACACTACTTAGCTTTATTCTTACCCTGCAGTTAAAATACAAACAAAAGAAAGGACAATTGGTCTAACTTTATTGGAAAATGTAACAGATCAATTGATTATTTAACCACTGAACAGCAACTGTTCAAATATAGTAATATCCCATGAATACACCCTTGGCAAAAGGCAAATTCAGTAAAATAGATTGTCTCAAATGCAATTCTAGCAGCAGGAAGAAAACCCAAGCTTTTAGCTGTCACAGAGAGGGAGATGTGGCAACTTTCACAACAGCATCGAAACCCCAGAAACTACTGAAGGATAAACTAAATCCCTGGTTCTGTGAGAGCCTGACTCCACCCCTTCTTGCTGCTTCTGTTGTTCCAAGTTTTAATTTAAAAAAAAACCAAGGCCTCACAAGCTGTTCACTTTCTTGGCTTTGAATAGACACTTTTCAACCTCTGGCTCAAAACATCACATCAAAAAAAAAGGACCAAGTACACCTCTTAACATCGTAGTAATGTCACAATAATCATATCAGCCTAACCAGAGAATTCCGTTGATACATTTGAGCAGATCATTGAGCGGTTGAAGTGAGATTCTATGCCTCTGTGTAGGTGGGGTTACGAAACACACACAATGGATAATTAAAGAATTACTTTGGATACACTAAATGAACCATTTGTCATGTGCTGTAATGCAAATGAAAGCCTGAGTTGGCTGTTGCTGCCATTCCCATGATGGATTCGAAGGTGGTACAGATAGAGTCATACAGCATGGAAATAAACTCATTGGTCCAACTGACAGAATCATACAATTCTGAGACAGTGTAGGCAGGCCACACCGACCCTCTGAGGAGCAACCCACCTCAACCCACCACCCTACCTCCGTAACCCTGCATTTCCCATGGCCAATCTACCTAACCTGCACATCTTTGGACTTTGGGAGGAAACTGGAGTGCCTGGAGAAAACCCACATAGACACGGAGAGAACATGCAAATTCCACACAGAAGGTTGCCGGAGAAGGGAATGGGACCCGGGTCCAAGGTACTATGAGGCAGCAGTGTTAACCACTGAGCCACCATGTCATTCCCAAAACAAGCCCTACTTGCCTGCATTTGGCCCATGTTCCTCTAAACCTTTACTATTCATGTACCCACCCAAATGTCTTTTAAATGTTGTGCCTGTACCTGAATCTACCACATCATCTGGCAGTTCATTCCACATATGATTCACCCACTCTGTTAAAAAGTAAGATACCCATCAGGTCCCTTTTAGATCTTTCTCCCCTCACCTAAAAAATATGCCACCTAGTTTTGAAATCACCCACCTTGGGAAAAGACCATTGGTCTTCACCTTATCTTTGCCCCTTGAGATTTTACAAACCTCTATTAGGTCACTCTTCAACCTTCTATGCTCCAGTGAAAAAAAAAGGTGAAAATGGAGAAGCTATTGACTCATATCAACATGATTAAGCCTTTACCCCAAGTGAACAGAGCTGGCTGAGTCAATGATAGCAATGTGTGTGGTCCTTTTAATTTCGTCACGAACTTGAAGTCCCTAGACTAAATGAGGAAATTGGGGCAAACTATATTTTTAATCAAGCGACTGAAATCTAGTGATAAAAATTGGCGCATTTGAACAAACTAAAGTTCACTTGCAATTGGAATGAGTGAGTGAGAGAAAGCAGAGAAAGTGGGCTGTGTGGACTCGGAAGGCTCACGGAGTTTCAGGGATTGAGTCGCATCACTTGCGCAGGAGTAATACTGTCCTGGCATCGGCTCATCAACGTGAACAAGCTTCAGTATACACATGTACACAAGCCTGTAATATGCATGGGGAGCTGTTCCTGGCCACATGGATATGTGTGAGGAGTTACAGGGAAAATGAAAATTAATTCTGTGTCTTTTCCATCAGGAAATGTTGTCACTTTGGTCTTTCCTTCACACAATTATTATTCTTTGGAACTAGCACATGTTTTATCACAAAGTCTCAGGCATATTTGTACAATGCAACTGAAGCAATTTGTCTCAGTGACAGAAACTATACAACAACGAAGTCCTGCCAAGAGTAGTCACACAGCTGCTAAAACTCTGGACTTGCTCAGAAGGCACTAATTCACAATTAAAAGAGGTGGCAATACAGTGTCCACTCTCTGTATGAACACAATCATGGTTTGACCAGAAGCAAACGATTGCAGAGTTTTAAGCCCATGAGTTATGCTGAAAACCACCCAAGTTCATGTTTTCCACAGTCTTTCCCACTGGTTCAAGAATCAATCTGCTTGGGTCAGATCAACTTGTGAAACTGGCCACGTCCCAGGTCAGAGGTGTGAGACTTTTTCAACTGATATGCTGATTCAGGGAATCTATTCAAATAGAGCTCATCTTCATAAACACATTGTAGGGATATTTTAAAAGTATTTTGACTGCAATACACATACAAATCATTGAGAAATGTGTGTACACCAGTGAAATAATTAGATGGTTTAGTAGAGGGTGACTCTTAACGGTCTGCTCAACAATTAAGCATGGGCCATAAATGCTGATACATTGTAGCAATGGCCGATGCCATAGATGAATTAAAGAAGAGAGAGAAATCTGACACTTGACCTATTGTGGTCTTTACAGTTAGAAAGCTTTGAACAGAGTACGTTTTTACATGTGGTGTAGAATACACCTGAGACTATCGATACAAAATAGTGCTGTTTCAGTGTTGCTGGGTGAAATTCCTGAACACTCTCCCTAACAGCATTGTGGGTCTACCTACACCAAATTGAGTGCAGTGGTTCGAGAAAGGCAGCTCACCACCACCTGAAATGCAACTGGGGATGAGCAATAAATGTTGTCACACCAACTGAAACCCACCACAAAAAAACAGACAAAATTCAAATGGAGAAAGAAGTTTTTCTAAAATCCCTAAGTGGGCTTTAAGAATGTGGAATTTATTCCTGCACAAAAGTAGATATGGCAAATGGTGCAGTCTATTTAAGGCATACTCAAGTAGGCAGATGAAAAGTAAGGATAGAGTTAGTCAAAGAGTTGCACAAGGTTTCTCAAGTACAATGTAATCATCAGCAAAGATTGACTACCCTGTTTCTGTGCTACATGTATTTGCTAATCAACCTGTACAGAGATTTTATTACACACCTCTGGAGCAGGCAGAAATTGAACACAGACCTCCTAGTTCAGACATAGGGATAATTCTAACACATCGTAAGAACGTTTTGTTTCTGTGCTGTATACTCCGTGCAATTTCATGTAAGATATGAAGTAGATTATTGACTTGTTATCACCTGCCATTGCAAGTTCAAAGTGACTACCCCCATCCCCTGCACAAGTGTGTGCAATACCTCCAGAAAATGACTTAAGATAATACGCACAACATTAACTGTCCAGAACATCCATCAGCCTGGATGAAATGATCTACTTCAGAATGTCATGAAATATACATGTATCTCTTGGCCTGTTCTCAGTCAGTGGGTCGCTCAAAGCTTATCAAATGCCTAGTAATGTGGAAATTTCCAATTGTTCAGCAGAAAAACTGCAATGAGAGTATTCACAAGGCTATTACCATTGTTCACTGAATATAATTTCAGATATATTGCTGGCACTGATTATTCTTGAAGAGTCATGCATTTGTCAAAAACAAGTCAAAAATGTGCACATTGCAGCAACTTAGATGAGTGATTTCCTTTGTTGGTTTGAAATGTTTCACTTACAGAGTGAATACAGTTGTCAAAATGACATAGGTCATGGAATTTTAAGATGGAATATGAGCCCTCCTGTCAGACCCAAAGCAAAGCCAATGAAAAGAGCACAGTTCTAATTATCTATGTTGATTCTTGCATGCAGTATTTGCTTTCAACACAACTGAAATGGAGCTGCACTTCTAGCAGTGAGCTGCAAGAATGGGGAGTGTTTTGAGTACACTGGAATCATACCAGTATCAAAAATAATATTCGCAAGACACTAGGTAAATATGAGATTTATTTTTTAAAACTACACTAGTTACTTGGCGATGCAGTTAGTCCATTAAGCTTTTGATCTTTTGAAGCTAATTTCTGTGCTCTCTTTAGGTGAGGAGTGTCCCTTCCTTGTCGGCTCTAAGTCCTGAGCGCAGACTCAGGACTCAATGGAATGAGCACCTGTGCAGGAAAAGTGATGCAATCCCTTCAGTTGTCTGTTCATTTGTAACTCCCGGCAAGTTTCCAGCTGACTTCCAGGTGTGAACCTGGATTTACAGTGAAGTGAGATGGATTTGTAATTCCCATCTGAAGTTTTGTGTGACCGGGCCATTTCAACACCTAGCTCGATCCCCTTTGAAATAATTCAGGGCATTTTCCTGCCTGAAACCAGTGGGAAAGACATAAGGACTGGTGGGCAAGTGCAAAGATCAGGCCATCTGGGTGCCTGATGATGTTAGGATCCCAAAAGAATGGGAAGATATAGCAGTGGGCAATATCTTAGGTAGCTGATACAACACTGGGTGTGTTGTGTGTCCTTCCTGCTTCCTTATTTCCCAAATCTTTTGTGTTGTCACACCTCAGCCTCACCAGATTTGGAGCTTTCATCCAACTTGCCATGCTGACTGGATAGGAGACAAGTTAGACTAGTGTTGTGTTCCATATTTCCTCGAATCAATCTGTTCAAACATGTTATTATATGCCTTTGGAGCACAGATGGCTTGAACCAAGTCCTGCTGGGCCAGGGGGAGGGACACTGCAAATGTGCTATCAGAGCCCTTAATTGTATGTTGCACATACCTGATTCTCCAGTGCAGCCCGACAGAACACCTACATATACAACTGGTTCCTAGCTAGTTAGTTCCTAGCTCTTTATAGACTGTACAATATGTAACATGCATAAACAGAAATTGCTGGAGAAACATTGTACAGAGAAAGCAGAGTTAACGTTTTGAGTCTGTGCCTCTTCTTCGGAACATATAATATCCTTCTCTCTTTAAGACATAGTGCTCCTACCATTATTACCGTTCCTGTTCTTATATTTTCTAAAGATTCACTGTCTTTAAAAGAAAATGCCCAGACCCTTTCATACCATGTATTTTTCTGTCAGAATAGTATCCAAGGTATTGCTTAAATGGAAACACATTATTGCACCATTTCGTAGATTGGCACTTATGCTCAGTGGCGAGCTGGCACACTGCATGGGTGATATTGTGCATGTTGCAGTACAGCAGTGATGCTTCCAATTGCAAATCTTGTTGCACTATAATGTTTCTGTTGTCGTTGTTGTTAATCTTTTCTCCAGCTTAAATGTCGGTCAAATTTTTTTTGTAGGATCGTAAAATCCCAAAAATGCAGAAAATTGCTGTTTGGCTCATTGAGACTGCACTGACGCTTCAAACAGCCTCCCATCCAGATGCAGAACTCCACTTTATTCCTGTAATCCTGCAATTACCATGGCCAATCCACCTGACCTGCACATACTTAGACTGTGGGAGGAAATTGGAGCAAACATACACAGACATGGGGAGAACATGCAAACTCCATACAGATAGTTAGCCAAGGCTAGAGTCGAACCTTGGTCTCAGGTGCTGTGAGGCAGCACTGCTAACCACTGAACCACCGTACCACTTGTTTTCTTAATTGCTGGCCAGTTTTGGTATTAACATGTGTAACCTTGAGGTCTTGGCTTCAGCAACAGCTTTTGCTGGGCTCCAGTTTTTCATGGTTCGATCCTATATTAACATGGCTTGCTGTTTCAACAGCTCAGGCTTGGAGTTTATATATGTACTGGCTTCCTCTTGCCTGTGCTTCATGATGTTGTTTCCTCACATGTCCCCAGTCACTTGAATGTATTTTGTTTGGAAGAGTGGTCTTATGTTTTCTTCCACTCAACAGCTATGTAGGTGATTTCATGTCAGCCTTTAGAGGTATGGATAGGAGTAACAATAGGCAAGATTTGGGTCTTTGTTTGTCTCTTGGCATATTTCAAGATTTGTTTTGATTGTCTGGCTGTGTCTTTCAATAAATAAATATCTCTAAAGGTAATGCAGTGATCAGGGGATGATGTTGAACCTGCACTGTTCAGCAAATTCCTTATACTTTTCGAATGTGAACCTTGTGCCACTGCTTCATGTGAATCTTTTAGGAATATCTTCATCAGCAAACAGAAGCCCTACAGCTGAGATGATTGTTGTGGATGTCAAGTCTTCCAGTTTCCTGATGATACCTGCATTTATGAGATGCTATTCTTGATTGTGTGTGACTAAATTGACATCTGCAATATGACACGGTCTAGGTTGCATTTCTGTATTTCTGCTGAATGTTTCAGTACTTCTGGCATACATGCAACACATGTATATGTGTGCTCTGTAATATACATATTATATATATATAACATATATCATTATTTCAATATTTTTATGGATACCTTTTCAATACACAGCTGCCAATGCAATGTGCAGCTGATCTAACTGTGAGTTTACAACTCCCTTTTCCTATGTTGTTTCAGCTATCACCATTCTAGACTGAGCTGTTAGAACACCATCTTGTAGTGAGCTGTCACCTCTAATAGACCAGTGGTACCATGTTCCTCATGGTGTCTTTTGTATCCTATTAGGCCACCTCTGGATCCCTCTCTGACGCAGCCTCTCGATTTGGCTGGTCTCATCTTAAATTTGACTTAATTTCACTGGTGCTACATTGACAAAATATGAATTTTGATACCTACATCTTCTGACTTGTGGCAATGACCAAGATAAAGTATCTAGGACCATTTTTGTTACTGGCTTGTAGTTCAGGACAAACTTGTAATTTTGAATCTTTAAGGGTAACCTCTCTGGTCGTGTTGGTTTTTTACGCACATTCTTCTTATTGATTTGCTCCAGTGGACAGTAACCACTCTCCACTGTAACCTTTTTAAAGGAGCCCTTGGAGATCCTCCTGGACGTCAATACTTTTGCCTTCCAGTACCACACAGTTCCCCACAAACCACACCCACCAGGCACAGCAAAACATTACCAGGTTATCAGGAGAATCATTTCCAGGACCTGTACCTGTCCTGGGCATGCCTCGGTGACTTCGTAAGGTTTGTCATTTCGCAGCCCTCTCCAGATGATAAATACCTGTCAATGCCAAATATCTATCACCTCATCACTCAACTACCTCGTGACTCCATTAAGTGACACATTTAGAAGGTGGACAGCAACTTGCATTTTCTTTTTACTAAATATCTCTGCCTCATGAATATTTTGAGTTTTCCAAAGGGAGCACCGAGTCAGAGACCATTACATCTTATAAGGAAACTTTGGTAAAAGCTTTGAAACTAAGGAAGATAAGCTTTTGGAAAACAGATGATTGGGGAATTAAATTTGGTTTGCTCCAGTCAAGCACTGACATGGATATGACAGCCTGATCACCACCGCAACGCAGCCTCTGATAACTCCTGGCCTCCGCTTGTCTCAGGGCTGACTCACAGCCTTAGCACAGACATAACAAGTGGCCTCCTGGCATGGTGTCCTCTTGGCCTGGCATGGCCTCAGCGTGGCCTCCCAGTCTTGAGGTGATATCAGAGTGATCCCTCAGCCTCGTGGTGAAGCCCAGTGGGGTCTGGAGCCAGGGCTCAGTGTGGACTGGAGGCTAGGTGCCAGTGTGGCCGGGGTTGGAAGGTTATTGTTCTCGATCTTCATTTCTGCAATGCTGGAGCTTTATTTCTCTACCTTCTAAGACCTTGTTACTGAAGAAGCTGTACCTGGTTACCCTTGTCCCTAAGATGGTGCTGTAAGTAGCGATATATAAACTTTTCACTGTACTCGTTTGAGTATATGTGACAATAAAGCTAATTCATTCATTCATTCAGTTCATCACTTCTGTTGTAAACTTTAGTGGCCCAACATTCTTTTAGTATTTTTAGCTGTGGAACATCCTCTAAATCTAAAATAAAAGTACTTTTGAGGAGGAAATGACAAGTTGATCAGATATTGTTATGTCAGCATGATTTAATTAGGAGCGCTTTCACCTCTGAGTCACGTGAATTCTGTGTTTAATTTATGGACTCCAAGGCTCGCCGTCTTGACTGCAGTACTGAAGGGATGTTGTACAATCAGAGCCATGGCCTTTTGCACAAGTCATTGAGTTGAAGACATGCCTTCTCTCTCTGTTGGAAGTGAAGTTGAAAGATTCGAGGAAGGAGTGGAGGGGTTGAGTGGGTTTGGAGGGTTAGTAGTTGGTGGATTTTGCAGGTTGTAGCTTCTCCATGCACTTACTGCTGCTGTTCTTTTCAAAAATGGAGGTTACAGTCTTAGAGGTTGCTGTTGAGAGAACCTTGGCAAGATGTCGCAGTGCATCTTGTTAATGATACGTGGGGCAACCACAGCACACCGGTGATGGAGGGAGTAAAAGTTTTCAGGAGGTAGATGGGGTGAACAGAGTATTTGATCTGATCTCCTCGGCTTGAGTGAATCTGAGTTAAGTCAGATTTGTGGCCTACTGATTCTTTTCTCCCAAATTTTAACCTCTTATCGAATGGTTAAGTTGTTTCGTGGTAAATAAATAGCATCAGGAAAGGAGATCATTCAGCCTATTATGTCCAGAATGAAGTTTCCCAGTTAAAGGCTTGTGGTCAGTAGATCTAACACTTAGTTAAAATAAAGCTGTTCCTCAAATGACACATCAGCTATCTAATGGTATTCTGTGACATTTCTGTACTCTTCATTCTGTCCTGATAGAAGATGAAGATAAATGGTTTATTTGTAATGTGGTGCCATAGCAACTTGCAATTTGTACAGCATAGCTCTTGATAGCACAGTGACATTTCCTAATGCAGGCCAGTAATGTGATGTTTAAGTAGTGGAGTTCATCAAGCTGACATGGGATCTCTTGTGGTGCCGAGTTTGAACACGTGATAGATTGCTGTGATAAACTTGAGCACAGATGGGTAAATTGTTTGAAATGTGCTTCATGCAATTGATGCCACAATAGATCACTTGTCTACCTTTTGTAAAATCTTCTAGGTAACGTGTCATGGGCCATATCTGTGCATGTTCCAAAATTTTATTCCTTTCCGTGTCTTTAACATCATGAAATTTTGACTCCTGGTGCCTTACCTATCAATATTTTCAAAAATAAAATATCTGACCCTTCTTTTGAGGAATGGTTCTCAGCTATTACAACTGACTTTGACTAAATTATGAAGTATTGATAAGCTAATGAAGGAGTTGCTCTTCACAACTCATTCTGCTCAAATCGAGCATGTGTATTGCAATCTGATATTCGAAAAGAGTAAATATAGACTGTCGTGACATTTACTTCTACTGAGACTGAATATCTTCTGAGGACAGCTGTATGGTGAAGCAATTTCAATGGAAAATTGTCACAAATTGCTCTTGGCGAGGGAATTAGACTCAATTTTGTATCAAGCCATCCGCCCCACATATATCATTTATCCAACATTATTGTCAATTTGTATGTGCTAACAAATGTTTGTGGACTAATGGGCATCATTTTTCAATCTGTTTCCTTGTTCCACTTGTAACAGGAAACATGAGATATCATGAACCTCGCCAGAAGAAAAAGACAATTAGAACAGTGATGCTGTATTTGCATTCCAGTAAAACAAATTGCACCACCATATTCCAGTCTTCAGCAAACAGTGGTGGCAAGGAAGGCTATAAGTGCCTTTCAATATTCTTATATTACTTTTTATGACTCCTGACAGCCTTTTTAGACAAAATGGCTTCACACGGGGAAAACTGAATGGAAATATATAAATTCATACTGAATTTTGATTAAATACAAGTAGATTAAAGAAGGTTAACGAGCTTCCAATTGCCTGCCACTGTGTTCCCTGACCAACACCCCTGACTCGAGATTGCTGCAGTGCTCCAACAGGGCTCAGTGCAAGCTGGAAAAAAAAAGCATCTCATTTTCCGAATGGAGGACCAAAATTGCAGCCTTCTGGACTCAATACCAAGTTCAATAAGTTGAACCTAAGCACCTTGTTCCATTTCCTTAACCCAACTTGAGAAATGTGTCATCACATGAGCTGCTTTCGTCACAGTCAACCCACTTTCGCCTTCTAATGGTCCCCATTGACAGTTGTGTTTTTCTTGCTGGCTTACACAGTGTGGAGCTGGAAGACAGGCAGCATCAGAGGAGCAGGAAGGTTGATGTTTCGGGTCGGGATCCTTCTTCAGAAAATGAACGTTGCCGCTAGCACCATGAGCTCATATCCTGTTTAGCAGCTTCCAGTTTAGCACCTTGTCAGAGGCCTTCTGAAATTCCAAATAGATCACATGCACTGGCTCCCCTTTGTCTAATTTGCCTGTTACTTTCTCAAAGAATCCTCACAGATTTGTCAGCCATGACCTCCTCTCGACAAAGGCATGCTGGCTGAGCCCAATTTTATCATGGATTTCCACGTACTCTGGAATCTCATCCTTAATAATCGACTCTAAAATCTTCCCAATGTCTGAGGTCAGGTTAACTCGCTTACAATTTTATGTCTTCTGCCTTCCTTCCCTCTTAAATAGGAATGAACAATTAGCCATTTTCCAGTCCTCTGGGACCCATCCCGATTCCAGTGACTGCTGAAAGGTCACCACCTATGCCTCTTTAGTCTCCTCAGCTATCTCCTGAGTGAAGCAGCAATATCATTCATATTGTTATGTACAAAGGTTTAGCATATTTAAACAAATGTACCATAATCCATAATTATGATGTTTAAGCTAGGGATCTTCATTTAATTGTTGTTTTTTTTCCTGAGTCAGAAAATTTTAGGTTAATGTTTCAAACCAAAGCTTGAGCTGACCTTTCTGTCTATGCTTTGGACAATTTGACCAATTGCTGCATTTAAAAAAAACTCTTTACCCAAGTCCTTTTGCTGGTGAGGCAGACAAAGGGACATAGAATTCGATTTGCAGTTCAACTCAATTTTATTAACAAAATATTCTTTAGTAAAACACGATATGAACTTTTCCTAAAGTCTCACAATATTTATTCTCTGTCTAGCTCTACCCGTCCACGTGTTTAAGCTGGGCTGTTGGAATCTCCTTCCCCTCTGTCATTGGGCTGGCTGTCTTCCACAAAGGTGGGTCTCGCAGGGATCAGGGCAGATCTACTCTCCCTTGCTCTCGTTCTCACTCTCGCTCTATCTCCCTCACTCTCTCTCACGCTCTCTGTGTCTGCACTGAGGGGACAGTGTCCAGGTGTGTTTTTTTATCATCCCTTGCTCCTGACCTTCCAGAATATTCTGTGGACTTCGGCCAAGGGGGTCATGAGCTAAGTTCTAATCAGAGGTTGTGCCAACACCCTTCACTGTTGCCATTCCAGGAAGTATAAAGTGTACGTACTCAGGCAGTCAGGATGGCAGAAAGTCTGATTGATACCTCTCCAATACACAACCCTCGAGCTGGTTGTAACTGGTTCCCCCGGATCTTTGTGACTTCTTTGATATTGGTTTCCACTGTTTCCTTAACCAATAGATGCTGGCTGCTGTTTAATTTACTTCTGTCAGGCCTAATTTCTCTAGCTTGGGTCAATGTAGATAGTCCATTTTGGGCTGATGGTCACTTGACCACACATCGATGCAATATTTAGGGAACACTAAATTGCGAGACATGCTGTGTTCTGGATGCTTTCCAAGGAAAGCACTACCTGGAAAAGAAATTTCACTCATGACATCACTCGGCTGATAACGAAGAGTTCTGATCAAGGTTCCTGCTTCAGTAAGTGGCACTTATAAAAGAAATATTAACTTGCTGATCAGCTCAATTGCCATCTCTGGGACTGTGCGAGCTTGTGTATAAGTAACTGTTTTTAGATTGCAGTCAGTAATATGTGTAACACCATAAGGTCTTAAGGACTTGATGTGATGCTAAAATACAAGCCTGTTTTATCCTGGGCAGCTTTTTTTTTAGCTCTTGAACCCAGTGTTTGCATTTCTATTTTCCAACATAATCATGGACATATGCCACTTTATACTTATTCCGCAGATGTGGTAATACCAATCATTGAGTACATTCTTCTTATGCAGCTTTGTGAATTTGCATAATTTATTCAGATAAAGGGTCAGGGTTACTTTGCTCCACTCTGTCATTGGAACTACCTCAGCCAAAGCTGTAAGAAGGGTATATATTAATAATTTGTCATAGGGTCAGTCTAAATTGCTATATTCATCATTCATTGGCATTCTACAGATTACATGAATTTAATTATGTTTTTAAAAAATCAGCAGGGTTAGGGAGCGAACTTTGGCTGCCCCAGTGACAATTGTTTAATGGTAAGGCTGCACACTAGAGCTGTGAAAAGTATATTAATGTTCTTATGCTGTGTAAATGCCAATGAGCCATGAAGCACAAGATTTAAACTGATGCTTGATTGTCAAGCAGTGGCTGAAAGAGGCTCCTACAAATATACTACTTCCACTTCACCAAAACCCTAGTGGCTGCAGTGATTTGACAGCAAGCTGATCATTCTCAGGATTCCTCCACGGTCTTCTCCAGAGAAATCCTCTCCACCCATATTCTAAAATACGCTAACTGGAATGTAACTTGTTCTCCCTTCCCCATACTACTTCAAAACACATTAACGTTTCAGTCAGTCATAGAGGTATACAGCAGGAAACAAATCTTTCAGTCCAACTCGTTCATGCTGACCAGGTATCCTAAATTAATCTAGTCCCATTCACCAGAATTTGGCCCATGTCCCTCTAAACCTGTCCTATTCAAATAACCATCCAGATGCCTTTTAAATGTTATAATTGTACCAGCCTCCACCACTTCCTCTGGCCGCTCATTCCATACATGCACCACCCTCTGTGTGAAAACATTGCCCCTTAGGTCCCTTTTAAATCTTTCCCTTGTCACATTAAACCTATGCTCTCTAGTTTTAGACTCCCCTACCCTAAGGAAAGGCCTTGACTATTCACCCTATCCATGCCCCTTATGATTTTATAAACCTCTATAAGTTCACCCCTTAGCCTCCAATGCTCAATGGAAAATAACTTCAGCCTGTTCCAATCATTCTTTTCTGAGTATTTACTTTAATTGCTGTCTTTACCCTCCCCCACCACAAAATTCAGCGACTGCACCTGACTGTAACTTGTTGTATGTGAAGCTCTTTGGGATAATTGTGGGATGTGCCAGGAAGCCGCAGAAAGACTTGATAAAAATGAAATATGCAAACACGAATATCAGACAAGGAAAGGACTGCATTGTAACACCTACATAAGTCAAACAGATAGAGTCAAAAAGAGCAACATGATTATGGGGTTAGAGTGGCAGATGAGAGAGTGGTCAGGGAGTCAGGCAATGAGGGTGGCAGGTTGGCAGGTGAGTGACGGAGAAAGGTGGCTTGCGGGGTGAGGTGTCAGGTACATTCGAGCATGGAGTGTTAGGTAGGTGAAAGGGTTGGTGGGTGAGTTGGGTCAGCAGTAGGGTGCCTGGGAGACAAGGTGAAAAGTGATGACCTGTGAGGATGCCAAGGAGACGAGAGAATAAGGGTGCCAGATGGGTTAGGGGATAGGTGAGGTAGGAAAGCAAGTGGTTAAAGTTTTGGGCAATAGGGTTCCAGGTGGGTAAGGTGACAGATGGTTCACGGGTGAGGTTGGGAGTTATGATGGGGGGTAAAGTTTGCCGGTTGGGTTGGTGGGGTGAGGTGACAGATGGGCTCATGTTTTGCCAGGTTCAGTACAGATGTGACAGGTGGGGTATTAGTTTTCGCAGTGGCAGGGGGAGGTGGAAGTGCTGGGGAAAGGTGTGATTTCGGGTTTAAGCAACATCACTGGGGAATAGAGGACTGGTTGTCGGGTCTGTTGAGGAGGGTGTGGGTGTAGTTGGGGTCAGTGGTGAGTCATGGGGTCATTTTTATAGCCACCCAGAAGTTGGAGCGGTTTGAAATCCTCTAATGTTTCCTCGGTAAACAGTATGTTGTAGTCAGATGAAACCATCTGAATTATCTGAATCTAACTCAGAGTCAGGAACTTTATTGGAGGATTTCAGATGCTGGATAACTGCCCCAAAGCAATTTTAACTTCCTGAGTATTTCCTAGAAAGTCAGTGATATCGAGATTTCCACATGGCCCTGAGGTAAATCTCCTGTCTAAGTTGCTGCAAGAAAATTCTCCCAGTTGGAACTTTGAGTCTAACTGTGTGGTGTAACTCTCATCACTGTGGCTTGACTGAGCTGTACTGGTGAAACAAGCAAGCTTCTTTTTGTTAATGAACAATCCCTTAGCTGTCCATGACATTGATAAAGGTATCAACAGGCATTTTAAGCTCTTCGCATTTGGAAGCAAAGTACACAATGTTTAATTGTTGTCCAAGTTTGCCAGATTTGTATGGCCTGAACGTGCTCATTAAAGAGAGGGTTTTTTTTTCAATTCATTTGTGGGATGTGGGCGTCGCTGCCTGGCCAGCATATCTTGCCCATCCCTAGTTGCCCTTGAGAAGGTGGTGGTGAGCTGCCTTCTTGAACTGCTGCAGTCCACCTGCTGTGGGATGGCCCACAATACCATGTTCCTAAACCCTCATTCTGAGAAACCTCCTGAGGAGCACTTCTCATCTCGCAGCAGTTCAAATTCAAATGTTCTTCCTGAGTATCTGCTTCAGGATGGCCAGTGCATGCTCGCTGGTATGAACTAAATGAAGCCCAAGATCCATATTTGGGTTTGTGCTGGGCTTTTCAGTGCCAATCCTTCTGTGTGAGTTTGTGGCACCTTGTAGGCCTCTGTATGTTGGTGAGTGAGTGAGTGTTTGTGTGTTACATATTTATACTCCAGTCCAATTTACTGTCAGCATTCTATATAGATGTGCAGCTTACAGAGTGAATAGCGCAAAAAGTGAGAGCAGGAAAAGAAAATCAATATTTAATGGTTTTATGTATAATATTACTCTGCATTGTCATCACAGCCAATGTTTCACCTCATGTTTGTTACTCAATTGAAGTAGCACCTTATTTTATATATTTAACCACCTTGTTGAGCAATGTTGATGCACCCAATGAGGAAAATGCTAACATTGTGAGTTCATTCTGTGTGAAATTTCTATCAGAATTATCCTGACAGATTTTTAAATGTATAAAATGTCCTGTCTGCTGTATTTCCTTGATATATTTCAGGGAGGCTGAATTCCATTTGTTGACCAGAACCTGTTTAGTTCTAATTTCAGACCTTTAACAATTCAGTTTTCCATTACCTAGGGTAATCCTGTTATTGGGGTAAAGGAATTGTCCAAGCATGAGAGATTGAATCAAGCAGGTCTCCGCTCCCTGGAGTTTTGAAGACTGAGAGCTGTTCTAATTTAAACATATAAAATACTTAACGAGCTTGACAGGGTAGATACTGAAAAACTAAGTCCCCAACTGTGGAAGAGAGAACATGAGGCCATCAATTCATTTTGGACAGAAATGAAGAGACATTTCTTCATGCTGTAAGTCTTTGGAATTTGTGACTCCAGAGAACTGGAGATGCTCATCATCGAATATATTCAAGACAGACATGGATATCTTTTTGGGTACTGTGGAATGTGAGATATTTAACATAATATTACATGGATATTTTTGTTTAGAATTTTGCATTTGTTCAGAATAAATTTCATCTCTCTGCCTAATTCCTGAGTGGATTCAAAATTTTCTGTAATTTATTAATTCGTTCAGGTGATGTAGGCAACATTGGCTAGGCCAACACTTTTTGCCCATCCCAAGGTGACCTGAAGAAGGTGGTTCTTGTAATGATACAGTACTTTGAGTGGGACATGCCCACAATGCTGTTGGGAAGTGAATTCCACACTTTGACCCAGTAACAGTGAAGGAACTTATGCTAAGCTTTGCATTATCTGTAAATTTAACGCCTGTGTCTGTCGCTAAAATCATTATAAAGGTATGAAACAAACACTCTTAAAGCAAGTACTGCTGGAATACGAGAACAAGGAAACAGAAATAGATCTTTCAACCCCTCAAACCTATTCCGCCATTAAATAAGGAGTAATAATGTGGCTCAGTGATGCCACATAACACCAAGTGTTCAGGTTTCAATTCCAGTGACTGTCTGTGTGGAGCTTGCATGTTCTCCCTGTGTCTGCATGGGTTTCCTCTGGATGTTCCGGTTTCCTCCCACAGTCCAAAGATGTGCAGGTTAGGTGGATCGGCAATGCTAAATTGCTCATAGTTCCCAGGGGTGTGCAGGCTAGGTGGGTTAGCCATGGGGAAACACAAGGTTACAGGGTTGAGTGGAGGGGTGGGTCTGGGTGGGACGCTTTTCGGAAGGTTCCTGTGGACTTGATGATCTGAAAGCCTGTTTCCACTCTGTGGGGATTCGACGATTAAATACGTTCATGATTGATCTGTATCTTAACTTCATCCACTTACCTTGGATGCAAGTAATATTACAAATACTTGTCTTCCAAAATATCTAGCAAGAATAGAATAGCAAGTATATGGTAAAATAGGGCAGGATCAGCACAGCTTCTTCAAGGGGAGGTCATGCTTGACCAATCTGATAGAATTCTTTGAGGAGCCAAAGAGCAAGTTGGACAAAGGAGAGTCAGTGGACGAGATTTATTTGAATTTCCAGAAAGTTTTGACATGCCACGCAGGAGGCTGCAAAATAAGAGCCCATTGTGTTAGGGCCAAGGCATACTTAGAGGATTGGCTGACTGGCAGAAGGCAGAGAGGAGGGATAAAGGGGTCTTTTTCAGGATAGCAGCTGGTGACTAATGGAGTTCTGCGCAGGTCTATGTTAGGACAACAAACTGTTTACACTATATATGGATGAAGGATGAAGGAACTGAGAGCATTTTTGCTAAGTTTGCAGATGATGCAAAGATATCTGGAGGGACAGGGAGTGTTGAGGAAGTGTGGAGGCTGCAGAAAGACTTGGAAAGGCTAGGGGAGTGGTCAAAGAAGTGACAGATGGAATATAATGTTGGAAAGTATGAGGTTATGCGCTTTGGTAGGAAGAATAGAGGCATAGACTATTTTCTAAATAAGAAAAGGCTTTGGAAACCTGAAGCACATGAGGACTTGGGGGTCCTAGTTCAGGATTTTCTTAATGTTAGCATGCAGGTTCAGTTGGCAATTAGGAAGGTAAATGCAATGTTAGCATTAATTTCAAGGGAGCTAGAGTACAAGAAGAGAAATGTACTGCTGAAACTGTACAAGGCTCTGGTCAGACTGCATTTAGAATATTGTGAACAGTTATAGGGTCTGTATCTAAGGAAGGATGTCCTGGAATTGAAGGGAGGCCCAGTGGAGATTTGCAAGAATGATCCTAGGGATGAAGTGCTTGTTATTATGAGGAACAGTTGAGGATTCTGGATCTGTACTCATTGGAATTTAGAAGGATGAAGAGGATATGATTGAAACCGAGGGAATACTGAGAGACCCAGATGGAGTGGATGTGGAGAAGGTGTTTCCACACGAGGGAGCGGCTAGGACCTGAGGGCACAGCCTCAGAGTGAAGGGATGACCTTTCAGAATGGAGATGAGGACCAATTTCTTCAGCCAGAAGGTAGGTAATCTCTGGAACTCATTGTCACACAGTGCAGTGAAGGCCAAATCAAAGTTAAAACCTGGAACTCACCACTACGAATGGTTTATGAGGCACATTGCATGGAGACATTTCAGGGGCAGCTAGAGAAGCATATGATGAAAAAAGGAGGAACTCTAGCAGAGGCTTCATTTTAGAAGGGCATGAGGAAACAGATAATGTATAGAGTACAACCTGTTTCTGTGCAGTGAATTTGAAATACTTCTATGAATATATAGGTTATAAAGATTGCACCTGTCATTGGGAAGGCAATGGTCTACTGACACTATCGCTAGACTATTAATCCAGAAACTCAGCTAGTGTTCTGGGGGCCTAGGTTCAAATCCCATCATGGCAGATGGTGGAATTTGAATTCAATAAATAATTTGGAATTATGAGTCTAATGATAACCATTGTTGATTGTCAGGAAAATCCCACCTGGTTCACTGATGCTCTTTCAGCGAAGTTAAAACTATCATCCTTACCTGGTCTAGCTGACATGTGACTCCAGACTCTCAGCAATGCAGTTGGCTCTTAACTACCCTTTGGGCAATTAGCGATGGGCAACAAAATACACAAAAAGTAAATGAAAAAGAATTGAGAATTATGACATTAATACGACATCAAAGCTGATCAGAGATGCAAGGAGAGGAAAAAGACAATTATCTACTTACATACAATAACAAACACAAAAATGATTCGATAAGCGACATGTTTTGCATTTTATTGATCAGTATCTTTTAGTATTAATTACAGGTTTCTCTGCTCCACTCTTTTTGCACAAATATTTTCAGTGGTCAGTGAGATTGGGTGGAATGTATACACAAACATACGTGGATCCTTTGCCTTCCCTCATTGTGTCACTTCTAGCCAGAAGATTAGACAAACATAGCAGGCTCTGTAACTTACTTGCTCCTCATAACAGGTTAGCTGCAAAGCCTATTTTCCAAAGAGATATGACTAACTGTTTCCTTTGTGACAGTTCCATACCCCCAGCTGACTGTGACTGGAAACTCATTACATTTACTGCAGGCTATTGTGTTGCCTTCTTCTGAAACCTGCACTGAGTTAAAAAAAAGTCAGGAATTTCTGGTTTGCAATGTTTAAATTACTACTTCTCCCGACAGTTTCATCTTTGCCGCAGCCAGTTTAGTATTAACAATCATTAGAAAAGAAACAACGTGACTGCAAGTAATCTTTTGGAAAATGTACTTTTGTTCCGTCCTGAATAGTATTTATGTGAAAACATTTGAACTGAAAACTTTGCATCTACTGATGCCCTCCCTTGCTCATTATGCCAGCATAGGGCACACTTCACAATAGGCACACCTCAATGCCTCCTTATCCCATTCTTGCAACTGGCATTTCATTCAACATACTGTTCTCTAGTTTGCCAATACCTTTCGAATAATCG
This sequence comes from Ginglymostoma cirratum, assembly GCA_024137785.1. NCBI lineage: Eukaryota > Metazoa > Chordata > Chondrichthyes > Orectolobiformes > Ginglymostomatidae > Ginglymostoma > Ginglymostoma cirratum. The sequence continues at coordinate 14,859,462 of JAHRHZ010000266.1, forward strand.
AATCAGGAAGCCTAGGCTTCCCTGATTTTTAAGCACGTGATTTGAGTTACTAACATTGGAACAAGGTGTCTTGGCACCTGCCAAGAATTACAGCTAATTTCCTGGACATTGCTGAAGGCAAACTGGAGGCCTTAAAATAAACATTTTTCTTTAATTTTTAAAAATACGCTATTTGAGCATTTTCATTCATTAGTTTTAAAAAAATATTGGAGATGGGCGTATTTTGGAAGGTGTGTTTGCGCCGTGTTGTCAATCCTAGGACTAAAGGATGCTCTCCCATTTTCAAGGCTGACCAGAGAATTTAGGTGCATTTTTTCTAATGCCATGACAGGAATCTGGTGATATTCTCGAGGAAGTAGTGGGCTTATTGAATCAACGATTAGTCAATCATACATCTGATCCACTTGCCTTTGTTTAAATGCTAGTTCTATGTATTGATTTAACTTCTGTATGAAACAATATCGGCATAATTTCAAATTGTGAGTGATTATAAATGATCAAACGTAAAAGCACTCAGCTGCTGTTTGATCAAGGTCAGTCTAGAGTGGTTATTGATCTGCATACAGTACGAATCCATACTTGTATTGTCAACTGTATTCAGCATGAACCCGTGTCCTTGTTGTTGAGGAGGCTTATTCAATGCGTATTTGACGTTCACAATTCTCATTATAATTGCCTGAACTTTGTAGACCCTGACTCAGCAATACAAACCTCCCAATATTGTAGCTTGATTTGCTTTTCATTAACACCAGATAGAAAAAGTACCATTATTTTGTTTGAGATGGGTGTGCAAGTATTTCATAAAATTAGGAAGCAACATTAACCTGCGCCCTTTTTGTAGTCACTTTCAGCCATCAAATAATATCCCAGCATGCTTTGCTCACTCTGTTCAGTGCCTACATATGACTGCCTGCAACACTAGTTGTGCATTCTCACTGCTACCCAAGACTTGGCCACACTGTCACCTCCATGCCCTTGTAGTGCCCCCCACCACGCGAAATAAAATCATTCTCCTCTTTCTTTCCCATTTGAATTCAGGTTCCCCAATTCCATTACTGTTAATACACCATGTCCTTCCAGTTTACAAGCCTATGGTGGTTACTTCCTTTGTTTAACTGTCCACTGTCCATGCTTCAGTCAGGCAAAGTCATCATAGTCCCAGAAGGATATAAGTCTGCTCTCTCATTAGAAAAAGGCAACGCATCATGGTTAACCTGAGGGTCACCACACCTCAGGCAAGGGACAATGTTGATAAACTGGGGACTTCATAGTAATTTCAGCCAGTGCAGAATTTGAACCCACACTGTTGGCATAATTTGCATTGCAAACCAGCAATCCAGCAAACAGAGCTGGCCAGTCTCCAGTATCTCTTTTATCAACCCAGGATTTTATAAAATAACAATTGCAAGTGCTGGAGAAGGTGCTAAAGATCTGTCATAATGGAAGTGGAACGTGAACTTTGTTTCTCTCTCCACAGATACTGCCAGACCTGTTGCACTTCTGTGACACTTTTTAGTCTTTTTTTTTAATTTCAGATCTCCAGCATTCACAGCTCTTTGCTCTTATGCTTTTGGTTTCTCTGCCCACCAAAGCTACACATGTTTGTAATACTTTTGCTTGGCAAAAGTGCTGATCATTGTGCCCTACAGTTATCTTTAACCTCTGGAGGACCTCTTCCTTATGCCCCTACTCCGAATTCCTCCACCTCTGCCGCGTCTACTCCCAAAATGGGGCATTCCACTCCCAAACATCCCAGATGTCCTCTTTTCTTCAAGGACTGCAACTTCCCCCTTCAGTGGTCAAAAATGCTGTAAACTGCATCTTTTGTGTTTCCCGCACCTCTGCCCTCACACCCCCTCACTGCAACAAAAACAAAGACAGAATCCCCCTTGTCCTCGCATATCATCCCACTAACCTCCAGATTCAACATATCATTCTCCGCCACTTTCGCCACCTGCAATCTGACCCCACCACCAAGGATATACTTCCCTCCCCACCCTTATATGCCTTCCATAGGGACCACTCTCTCCATGGCTCCCTTCTCCACTCCACATTCCCCACTAGCCCCACCACCCCCGGCAACCTTCCCTACAGCCACGGGAAGTGCTATACCTGCCCATACACCTCCCCCCTCACCTCCATCCAAGGAACCAAAAAAACCTTTCACATCAGACAGAGATTCACCTGCACATTCACTAATGCGGTCTACTGCACCCACTACTCCTGATGTGGCCTCCTTTACATCGGTGAGACCAGGCAGAGGCTCGGAGACTGCTTTGTAGAGCACCTGCGCTCTGCTCACGACAAACAACAACACCTTCCAGTTGTGAACCACTTCAACTGCCCCTCTCACTCCCTGGACAGCATGTCCATCCTGGGCCTCCTCTAATGTCACAATGACGCCACCTGGAAACTGGAGGAGCGGCACCTCATATTCCGCCTTGGGAGCCTACAACCCAATCGTCTCAGTGTGGACTTTACCAGTTTCAAAATCTCCCCACCCCCAGTCTCATCCCATGACTAACCCTCCCTCTCATCCCTGCCTCCTTGACCTGACACAAACTGTCCACCTTCTCTCCCACCTGTCCGCTCCTCCCACCTCACTGACCAATCCCCACCACTGCCTACCTGCATTCACTTATCACCATCCCACCTACATTCCCCAGCCCCAGCCCTCCCCTCTATTTATTTCAGAGCTCCCTTCTCCCTCCCCATTTCTGAAGAAGGGTCCTGACCTGAAACATCAACTTTCCTGCTCCTGTGTTCCTCCAGCTCCACACTGTGTTATCTTTTCCTTATGCCATTCTCCTTTGTACAACAACTATTATTGTAGCCTTTGAGCTGTGCTCTCAAATGTAATCCACAGTGTGTTTGACATTAGGTTGTCAGATAACAGAATTACTTGACACTCTCTTAAGGGGTCAGCAAGAGTAGATGAAAATTTGCAGAGGGTCATAAATCGATTAAGTCAATGAGAAAATCTGTCAGATAGAATTCATTGTGGGGAAATGTGAGGTCATCTACTACAGGCACCAGAAAGATAAGCTGAAACATTTCAAATTGGTGAGAGCATAAGAAATGGAGGAGCAAAGAGTTTTGTCAGTAACATGCACAAACTTTATGAAGAAAAATGTAAATTTAAAGTACATAGGGAGATGGATAAGAACAAAGATGGAGCTATTCTTTAATTATATGTAATCTTGATCAGATTGTGTCTAGAGTGTTGCATTTTTTTTCTAGGTGCAACAAATATATTGGTCTTCAAACAGGATTCACCAGATGCTGCCAGCACTTTGAGGATTAAATCATGAAAATAGGTTGAGACATTTAAGATTAGTAAGGGATTTAAGAGTGTAGATGTGGAGAAACAATTTTGTTTGTTGTTCAGCAATGAAAGAGCACAGTAACTAAACCATACAGGAGCAAAAGGCAAAAAAAACCCTTTTCGCAAAGAGAGACATGGAATTCTGGAAGTCATTCTTCGCCTCCCCTTGCCTCCTGACTGTAACGCCCACCCAAAAAGACTTGAATCTGGCTCAGTTGGAGTTTTCAAGATGTAAACAAGAGCAAGTATAATTTTGTTAAATAAGGGTACAATGGAATTTAGGGCAAAGTTAGGCAATAATTTAGATATTCAGTCATCATTTAACACAATGATGAAGCAACGAAAGCAATGAGATCTCATCCATAAATATCTGCTGCTCAATTTTCATTTGCTGACTAAAGTTGCAATTTAACGACTTCTGGCTTCCCAAACAGTTCCATGTCGTTTGTGGCTAATATATTAGAGGACACTTTATAAATCAGACAATTGATCAGAATATTTCATCATAATATATATTGCTTTGTGAAGTTTACTCAAGAGACACAGGTGTTGATTACGATCTGGCACTTGCATGTTGTGAAATCTTTGTGTCATATCTGTAATCTGTATGTAAGTGGAACTGATTTTGTTCTTAAAGCTGAGATAACAAGGTGTAGAGCTGGATGAACACAGCAGGCCAAGCAGCATCAGAGGAGCAGGAAAGCTGACGTTTCAGGCATAGACCTTTCTTCAGAAAATGAAGAAGAAAGGAAAATGAATGAAGAAAGGTCTATGCCTGAAACGTCAGCTTTCCTGCTCCTGTGATGTTGCTTGGTCTGCTGTGTTCATCCAGCTCTACACCTTGTTATCTCGGATTCTCCAGCATCTGCAGTTCCTACTACCTCATTCTTAAACCTGATTGCCAGAAGAAATAATCTTAAAAGATAAGGACTGGAAAATGGTTTCAACATCAAGCTGCATCACATTCATGGAATATCAGCAGAGACATTTGTAGTTTGAATAGATTTTGCATGTGGTGGAAACCTTTCATATTGGTTAACAAGGAATGATTTTGAGCTCAAGACTGAACTCTTTATTGGAAATGCAGTAGAAAAGTGTCCTGACGATATTGGTAAATCCAAGCTGCTCATATATGCAGTACCAGCCAAGATCACAGCAATAACTAGCTGTAGTTGAACCTTTCTAGTTTGGATGCATCCCATTTGGCAAGCAACAGGGAAGGATTTGCTGATTCATGGAATTTGCAGCAGAACCGCTCACTGCTGTTTCAATGGCTGTCATCAGCTGGGAATGTCCCTGCTGAGAAAGTGGTCCTGAAGTCATGGAGACTGTCTCCAAATAGGAAATGAATCCAAAGATACCAAACAAAAGAAAATGTTATTTTGTTGGCTGTGTGGGAAATGAAAAATGTTTAATCCTTCCTCCAAATTGGTGTCATACACTAAATCTTTTCCTGAACATCCAAGTCCCTCTGCAGTGAAAACATAGGTGTTTTACCAGAGATGAAGGTAGGAGTGTTTAAAATCATTAGAGGCCGAGAAAGGGTAGGTAGGGAGGAACTATTTGCATTGGAGGCTTGAGAACCAAGCAATATAAATTTTAAGTGATTGACAAAAGAGACAAAGGCCATGAAATATTCTGCATAAGAGGATGGTAGAAACAAACTTGCCATAAGGAATCAAGGAATTTGGCAGGGGGTGAAAAAGAGATTGTAGGGTGGTGGAGTGGAACACGCAGAAGGCAAAGAGCTTACACTGGTTGCTGATGGGCTAAATGGCCGCACGCTGTGATGTAACTATTTTATGGTTCTATTCTATTGACAATGTTGCCACCAGATGTTCCTTGTAAACAGAAGGAATATCACAACATATGTTGTGTACTCATAGTTTATAAGTGCTACAAAGCTTTGTACTATATACAATGTATTTTCTGCTACTGTTTTTATTGCCACAGAACTGAGCTGCATTCATTGTATTTCTGAATTCTGAGTTGAATCACCTAGGTTAGGTCTATTGAAACCTTCAAGGCTGCACACTTTACTTACACAAGCTTCTAGTGAAAGGTTGTGGATGGAATATGTGGAGTAGCTACAGTTCTTGAAGAGATAAGGGTTGAGAGAGAATAAATTAAGCAGCGCCGACAAAGCGATTGGTGTTGGGTAATGGAACCAGGGCAACAATAAACACCTAAACTTTTAGGGTACAGCTGTGGAGCTGCTGCATCATGAACTAAACCAGAGTTCTTTTTAGTATTCTCTTGGCCACAATACTGCCCACATCTGAAAAAAGTGTCAGGGTGGTCACAAATGCTCAAAGGAATTAGGAAAAAATGATAAAGTTGTTTCACTGACTCGAGCCACACAACACAGATTCACTCACCGATTAACATAAATAGTAAAGGAGATCATTAAGCTGGACAATGTGGAATCCGAATGGATGGAGGTATGGAACATCAAAGGGAAAAAGCCATTAATGGAAGTTGTGTACCGACCACCAAACAGTAGTTGTGAACTTGGGGATTGTCTCAAACAGGAAATTAGAGATGGATGCAGTAATGGGTTTGGCAGTTATTATGGGTGACTTCAATCTACATATTGATTGGACTAATCAAACTGGTAATAATTCATTGGAGGAGGATTTTCTGGAATGTATGAGGGATGTTTTCCTCGACCAATATGCCCAGGAACCAAGTAGACAAAAGGCCATCCTAGACTGGATATTATGTACTGAGAGAGGATGAATTCGCAACTTTGTGGTTTGAGATCCTTTGGGGAAGAGTGACCATAATATGGTAGAATTATTCATTAAGATGGAAAATGACATAGTTAAATCTGAGGCTAGGATCCTGAACTTAAAGCTAGCTTTGATTGTATGAAGCATGCATTGGCTCGGATAAGCTGGCTAAGGATATTTAAGGAATTGACAGTGGATAGGCAATGGCAGAATTTTAAAAAACACACAGATGAAGTTCAGCAGTTGTACATCTCTATCTGACGGAAGAGTAAAACAGGGAAGGTGACTTAATCGCAGCTAACAAGGGAAATCAGGGGTAGTGTTAAAGCCAAACAGGAGGCAGACAAATTGGCCAGAAAATGCAGCAAACCTAAGGACTGGGAGAAATTTAACATTCAACAGAGGGTGACAAAAGATTTAATTCAGAAGGGGAAAATAGAATAGCTTGCAGAAAACATAAAACTGACTACAAAATTTTGAGTCAATACTGACCCTCCAAACAGCGTCCCATCCATACCCATCTCCCTGCCCTATGACTAATTCACCTAACCTGTATGAAGACAAAAAGACTGGTGAAGACATATGTTGGTCCCTTGCAGTTAGAATCAGGTGAATTCATGATGGTCAACACAGAGAAGGCAGACCAGTTGAAGAAATACCTCAGCTCCGTCCTCCCTAAGGAAGACAGAAATAACGGTCAAGGAATGCTAGGGACAGAGGCTCAAGCATGGAGGAGGAACTGAAGGAAATCCTTATTCGTCAGGAAATGGTATTGGGGGAAATTGATTGATTAAAACTCGATAAGTTCCTCGGCCTAATGCTGTGCATCCCACAGTACTTAAGGAAGTGGTCCTAGAAACAACGGACGCATTAGTGATCATTTTCTAGTATTCTGTAGACTCTGGAAGAACCCAGTGGACTGGAAGGTATCCAACATAACCCCATTTTTTTACAAAAGGAAGGAGAGAGAAAATGGAGAATTGTAGGCCAGTTAGCCTGACATCGGTGATGGGGAAAATGCTGAAGTGAGTCATTAAGAATGCAATAACTGAACATTTGGAACACGGTGACAGAATCGGTCCTGGCCAGCATGGATTAACTAAAGGGAAATCATGCTTGACAAATCTTCTGGAATTTTTGGAGGAAGTGGTTAGTAGAGTGGACAAGGGTGAACCAATATATGTTGTGTATCTGGACTTTCAAAAGGCTTTTGACAAGCCTCCTCACAAGAGATTAGTAAGCAAAATTAAAGCTCGTGGTATTGGAGATAATGTATTCATATGGATGGAGAACTGGTTGTCAAACAGGAAACAGAGAGTTGGAATAAACTGTTCAGCATGGCAAGCAACGATGAGTGGGGTGCTGCAGGCTTCAGTGCTAGTACCCCAGCTGTTCACAATATACTGTAACAATTTGGATAAAGGAACTGAATGCAATATGTCCAAATTGGAGGTGACACTAAGCTGGGTGGTAGTGTATGCTGTGAGGAGGATTTGAAGAGGCTGCGTGGGCAAGTACTTGACAAATGCAATATAACGTGGATGAATGTGAGGTTATCCACTTCGGCAAAAACACCTGAATAGTGGCAGTTCAGGAAAAGGTGGGGTGCAATGAGACCTGGCTGTCATGGTGGAACAGTTGCTGAAGGTTGACATGCAGATGCAGCAGACAGTGAGGAAAGCTGCTGGCCTTCATAGCAAGAGGATTTGAGTATCGGAGTAGAGATGTCTTGCTGCAGTCATACAGAGCCTTGGTGAGGCCACACCTTGAGTATTTTGTGTTGTTTTGGTTTGCTAGTCTGAGGAAGGACATTCTTGCTAATGAGGGAGTCCAGCGAAGGTTCACCAGATTGATTCCTGGGATGGCAGGACTGATGAATGAAGAAAGAGTAGAATTTAGAAGAATGGCGGGAATCTCACAGAAGCATAGAAAATCCTGATGGAACTGAACAGGCTCAATGTGGGAAGAATGTTGCCAATGTTGAGAAAGTCCAGAACAAGGAGTCACAGTCTAAGCATAAGGGGTAAGCCATTCAGAACTGAGAAGAGGAAGAATTTTTCACTCAGTTGTGAACCTGTAGAATTCTCTACCACAGAAAGCTGTTGGGGCTAGCTCACTAGATATATTCAAGAGGGAGCTGGATGTGGCTCATGTGACTAAAGGGATCAATGGGTATGGAGAGAAAGTAGGAATGGGATGCTGAAATTGCATGATCAGCCATGATCATATTGAATGATGGTGTAGACTAGAAGGGCCTTATTTTCTTTGTTTCTCTGTTTCATAGCACCTGGGTGGTGATAGTGTGCATGGCATGAAAGTGTTTCTTTTCAACAAAGTTCACAGTCATATGCAGAACACTGACCATTTAAGTACTGTCTTTGCACTGCCATGTAATCCTCCACATTGCAATATAAACCTTCCCTTCAGTCACCTTACTTAATGTTGCTCCCGGAGGTAAATACTTTTAAGATTGCCTTGTAACCATCATAGTGAGGTCCTGAGAAGTCAGAAGGTCACTGGTCTTTTACCAGCCCTGAAGCTGGTGGGTTGAGCCTACTGTGCATTCTCCACTAGAATAATGAAGGAAACCTACGAGTGTTCAAGGAAAATCAGTTTGGTGGAAAGAGGAAGTGCACCGAAATACCAGTGGGCATTTTGGGTCAGTTGAAAAGGTCAACCAGAAAATGAAATACATGGCAATGTGAGCATTAATTATTGAAGTAGATTTCAGGTGGATATTTTTAAAACTCAAATGCCTTTGACCAGAAAATCTTTGAATTCCCAGAATCCTGGAGTAGCTCCAGTTCCCTGTTGCTTCCTCAGTTGTCAACACGTGAACCATTCAGAGTTAACTTGCCAAACAATCTGTGCCCCTCTTCGCCTATTGAATAAATTATTGTGATTATTTGAAACTCAGCATCGTTGCATTTCTCCCTGATGAGGACAAGATGCAAAACCTCTTTCCAGTATTAGTTACATGTGTTTGTGAAAGGCCTTTAGCCTGTGTTTCTAAACAGTGATTCATTGAATGAATAATGATAGGTCAGAAGGACGGTGTGAAGTGGTAGTTAATGCACTGAAATTAAAATTTTAACATCACATCATCCTGAAAACTGACTGCAAAATATACAGCCCAAGGCAGTCTGGATTTAAATCTTTCATTCTGATTTTGTGACATACATTTTAGTGGAATCTTATCAGAATTGTATTGGGATTCCCTGAGGCAGTTACTGTTCTTTAGAAGACAGCCATATGTGCTTTATATATCAAAAGAGGCAGCTACCCTGAGCTCCTCAGTTTAAACTCCAGATCTTGGCTCAGTGATCTGTGCATGGTACTGTTTTGTTCCCACTTATGCCCCCTTCTGGGCATTTCTCAGAATTTCATACTGGGTTTTACAGACACTCACCTTGCTTTCTGTAAGACAGTAAGAACTGCCGATGCTAGAGCCAGAGATAACACAGGTGGAGCTGGAGGAACACAACAAGCCAGGCAGCATCAGAGGAGCAGGAAAGTTGACATATTGGGTCGGGGCACTTCTTCAGTGTCGTATTCTCCCACAGTTCGATGTATTCCTGAGTTTACTTTTAATGTATTGAATTGTTGGTTTTCGCCAGCTACCAATGTCATACAAAATTGAATGCTCTGAGTTATTTATAGGCTTTAATTTTGACCGCTGATTTATTTATTTTATTTAAACTGACTTTCTGTAATTAAAACAAAGAACATTTTGTCAAATGGACGTACCATGAGGTGATTCTCTCGAGCAGCATCCAGTCCATGGAAAATGAAGCACAGAGGTCTTTCAGCCCATCATGCATGTGCCAACTCTGAACGAGCTAGTCAATAAATCTTTCTCGTCTGCTTTCACCTTTAAATCCTGGAAAATAATCCCTTGCACCTATGCAAGTCCAACAATTGAAAAGGATCAATGCCAATGTTCTTTCTCTTTAACTTTCAGTTAACATGATAAAGTTTGGAAATTAAGTAATAAACATTTGCATGCAGGCAGTCATATAATTAAAACATTCGTTAATCTCGCTTTACATATCTTTAAGGCTTACATTGCAAGGATGGTGCAGAGGAAAATGCAAACTGTACAGCACAGTTGGAAATAGTGTCTTTTTCAAAATTATTTCGTGGAATGTAGGTGTTGCTGAAAAGGTCATCATTTCATGCTCCTTCCTAATTACCCTTCAACTGAGCGGCATCCTGGGTCATTTCAGAGAGCAATGAAGAATTAACTACACTACTGTCAATGTGGATTCACATGTCGGTAGGACCACGTAAGAACAGAAATTTCATTCCTCAATGGACTTCAGTCAATCAGTCATGTTGTTTCACAAAAAGTAATGGTTGATTTTACGGTCACCATTACCGAGACTAGCTCTCCGTGCCACATTGTATTCATCAAATTCAAATTCTAATTGCTGTTCTGGTGGCACTTGAACCCATGGCACCAGAGCATCAGTTTGGACCTCTGGATTATTACTCAAGTGACATGCTGTGCATTTGTACCATTTTGCAACAATGCTAAATGTAGAGTGAACATGCAACCTAAATCCACAGCCTGACACAACTTGCTGCTGCAGTGATACTTTCTGGAGGAAGGTGACTGTTTACATCCCTTGCAAATCATTTGGAATCTAACCAATAGAGTTGCACACTGCCGTAAAGAAACCTTTTTGAAGTACAGGCCGAAGAGCTTAGAGATAAAGAAGTAAGAGTGCCAAATCAACTTGCAACTATTTATAAATGCTATCCAGAGCATGTACTGACAATGTGAACATTTTCGATGGGGAAAATCTTCATTTTAAAGGTGGACAGATTAGTGTGCACATCAATAAAGTTGACAACAGAAGTGCTTGGAAAAACATGATAACAGGAAGTAAGATTGTGTAGGCAGGAAGTGCTAAAAGATGTGAGATTTTAATATAGACCTGCTCAATCTCTTATCTGAAGTATCTCAGTTTTCTTATTGATTTAGACCTGGGAATCCTTTTTATTAGGTTCTAGTTTTTTGAAGCTTATTATAGCAGACATGTTATCGGTGAAAAATATATTGCATTTCGGTAACAGTTTATTAACATAGTGAAATCACTCTATCTTTAAAGCTTCTGTAAATGAAAATATTACGTGTGTGTTGAACAGATTTAATTAAACTTTTCATTCTCTCAATTTAAAATAATACCAGTCTGAACTTTAAAATTTTATCTTATTTTTAAATGTGCAGTCATAAGTCTGATCTGCATGTAATTTGAATACAACAGATATTAAAGAGGTATCTAAGATAATATTGCTTCAAGTAGTTTTATTTCATTTGGGAAATTTTAAGATATTCTCCTCTGAAATTACATGTTTAAGCGTAAAAAAACTCTAATGCCAGCCACAATTTCATATTTAAATAGTTGAAAAGCAAGTTGGATCGAGATAACATTTGCGTGAATATCCTAAACATACTGTTCATTTTGAAAATATTACAGTTGACACCTTCCTATTTTAGATATAATGGCTATCTAATGGTTTTAGGAAGGCTCAACACATTATTCAGTGAGTAGTTAAGCCAAAAAGAAAGAGTTTAATTTCTGGTCTTCACCTGCACGAATTGACGACAGCAGCATTTGTGTTAAGACTACTTTCTTAACACTCTGAGGTAAATCGGTAAAATCAGACCAGGGTCACATGGACTGCTGTTCATTGTGTCCATATGTATCCTTTAGAGGGAAATGTAGGAGCAATAAGTTCAGAGAATCCTGGATGTCTAGGACAGTTCAGGACTGGATGAGACAGAACAGAAGGGGTTTTAGAACTCCAAAGGGAACTATTAACCTGTGGCCCCGGAGAATACAGGGAGTGCAGGAGAGAACTTTAGAAAACAATTAGAAAAGCCAAAAGGGACCATGGAAAAGAGCTTGCAAACAGGATTACACAGAATCCTAAGGTATTTCACAAATATATTAAAGGGAATAGGTTAACCAGAACTGTATTGAGGAAGGTCACTCAACCTGAACCGTTAACTCTGATTTCTGTCCACAGATGCTGCCAGACCTGCTCAGCTTTTCTAGCAATTTCTGTTTTTTTGTTTCTGATTTACAGCATCCACAGTTCTTTCAATTTTTTTTTGTTTTAAAGAGTAGGGCTCATTAGCGACCAAGGGGGAAACCTATGTGTGAAGCCACAGGATATTGGAAGGGTGTTAATTGAATACTTCTCTCCAGTCTTCACTTTGGAAAAGGAGAACATAGCTACAAAATTCAGGAAAAGGGACTGTGAGGAACTTGCACATTTTGACATATGACATGAAGAGGTTTGGAGGCTCAGGTTTAAAAACAGACAAATTCCCCAGCCGGGGTGAATTGTATCCCAGGCAGCTGTGAGAAGCAAGGCAGGAAATTGCAGGGGCTCTGACATGAATTATTAATTCCTCTCTAGCCATCTGGAAGTGCCAGAGGGCTGGAGGACAGCTAATGTGGTTCCACTTTTTAAGAAGGGTGGTAGAGATGAACAAGGTAATTACAGACCAGTTTGTCTTACGTCAGTGGCAGGGAAACTATTGTTTAAAATTCTGAAGGAGTGAATTAATACCCACTTGGAAAGTCATGGGTTAATGAGGGATAGTCAGCATGGCTTTGTCAAAGGGAGGTCATGCCTCACAAAATTGTTAGAATCTTTTGAAAATTTGATCACATGTTTGGATGAGGGAAGCTCAGTTGATGTAATTCATATGGATTTTAGCAAAACTTTTGACAAAGACCCACATGGGAGAGTGATTGATTGAGAAGGTAAAATACATAGAATTGAGGGAAACTTGGTGAAATGGATCAGAAACTGGCTTAGTTACAGGACACAAAAGGTAGTGGAAGAAGGCTTTTTGTGTGACTGGAGGCCAGTGTTCAGTGGTGTACCACAAGGATCAGTACTGCGTCGCTTATAGTTTGTTAGATGCATAAATGATATTGATGAAAACGTGGGGGGAATGTGAAGCATATTTGCAGATGACGTCAAGATTGGTAGAGTGGTTAATAGTGATGAAGGTGGCTATAAGTTACCGGAAGATGTAGATAGGTTGGGCAGATCAGTGGCAGATGGTATTGAATCCTGATAAGTGTAAGGTGATGCACTTTGGAAGAAGAAACAAGATGAAGGAGTATTTAACAAATGGCAGGATACTAGGAAGCTTAGAGGAACAGAGGGACCTTGGGGTAATTACTCACAGACCCTCGTAGTCAGCAGAGCATGTGAATAAGTTGGTTATGAAAGCATATGGGACACTTGCTTTCATCAGTAGTGGCATAGAGTATAAGAGCAAGGAAGTAATGTTGGAGTTGTACAGAGCATTGGTTAGGCCACAGCTGGAGTACTGTGTCACTTCACGACAGGAAGGATCTGATAGCACTGGAGGGGATACAGAGGAAGTTCACCAAGACATTGCCTGGGATGGAGAAATTGACATATCAGGAGAGACTAGATAGGCTTGGATTGTTTTCTGTCGAGCAGAGAAGATGGAGGGCAGACATGATTGAGGTGTATAAGATCATAAAGGGTGAATAGTGAGCAGCTGTTCCCCTTGGTTGAGGGATCAGTCACAACAGGATATAGATTTAAGGTAAGGGGCACGAGATTCACAGGGAATTTGGCAAAAACTGTTTTCACTCAAAGGCTGGTGGGAATCTGGAATACATAGCTTGGGAAGGTAGTGGAGTCGGAAACCTTACAACCTTGAAAAAATATTTGGATGAGCACTTAAAATATCATAACATTGAAGGAAATGGGACAAGTGCAGGAAATTGGGATTAGTGTGCCTTTATTGGTAGTTATGTCAGAGCTGACTCGATGGGCTGAAGGGCCTTTTACTGTGCTATATGAATCTATAAAAGAATTGGCTGAGAAAAGAATCTGACTTGGCTTTTGCGTTCCACACAGTCTAACATCTTGCTGACAGCAATAGGGCAGAAATTAATGGTTTTTTAAGAGGATGTTTTGCCCATGCTTAATTGCTCTTGAACTCAGTGGCTTGCTCAGCCATTTCAGAGGGCAGGTAAGAGTCAACCATATTGCTGTGTGTCTGAGGTTAACTAGTAGGCCAGACCAGCTAAGGATGGCAGATTTTCTCCCGTAAACACATTGCAATACTTGATAAAAGTTGATATGGTCGACTTGTGACTCATTTTTAATTCTAGATTTGTTCATTGAACTTAAACTCCGTCACTGCCTTGGTATATTTTAATAGATCCCTGTGGCTCTGCATTGCTAGGTCAGCACATTATCACTCTTACTGTCTTAATTTAGTTGTCCTCTGTGAAGCCATGTAAGGAGTCAATTTGATGTTCTGAATAAACGTCAGGGTCAACTTTAGAGTCACTTATCCTGAGTATCTTCACTGTGCATTTTGAGTTATAAAACCAGTTGATGTAAAATAGCTAAGTTCTAAATTCTTAATTCCAAATCATAAATATGGGGTCCTCAGTTTGTCTTGATCTAAAAAAGTATGAAAAATCAGGATTTAAGAATTGACTAGAATTTATTGGGCAGTATTTCCTAAATAATTAACAAAAACAAAGCATTGACAACAACATTGAAAGCAACATTGGATGTTTGTCGGATTATTTCTGGATGTTTGTTGGATTATAATGACATACAGGGATATGGGGAGAAGGCAGAAGATTGTCACTAGGTGTTAGATCTCATATTTTCCCATGAGAGTCCGGGTCTGGTGACAGGTGTCGGGTAACCTTTATTGTGATTTACACCTTCATTTCTCAGTACAATAAGGCACACAGAAAGGTTCAGAGTGTCTTAACTTACACTGTTTAAAGTTAGACCATACACGTCCTCCGTCTTTTGATTACTATTGGTCAGCAGTGCTGAGTTATCCCTTTTTAATTGGCTCTCAGGTACAGCATCTTATACATTTCAAGCTTGCATCAGCAATTTCAGTGTATTTCCAATTAAACTAATCATACCACTGAACGGCAAAGGGATGGACAGGCTTATAGCCCACCCCGGTCCTTCATGATGTTTTCCCAGACTGTGTTATCTTTCTTCTTGAGGCTTTTCACAAAGGATACTGTATTCAAGTAATAGAGATAAAAGGTACTGCAGATGCTGAAGAATCCGAGATAACAAGCATGGGGCTGGATGAACACAGCAGGTCAAGCAGCATCATAGGAGCAGGAAAACTTGACGTTTCGGGCCTAGACCCTTCATCAGAAAAGAAAA
>JAHRHZ010000266.1:14879737-14918184 GCA_024137785.1 Ginglymostoma cirratum
CCATGCTTGTTATCTCGGATTCTCCAGCATCTGCAGTACCTTTTATCTCAGAGATAACCAACTGTCTATCTCTCATTCCCAAGGCACCAGGATTAGCATTTTATTGTGTGAACAAATGACTGGTACTTTAAAAGACAAAGAAGTTGTATAAACAATGGTACATGCTCTTGTCAATAATCCTAATTATCATAAGCCATTCTCCAAACATCCTAAGGAATAGAGAAGTAGTTAAGAACAACAATTCAAGTAGAATATCAGGATATTGTATAAACATATAGTTGTTTTATTTTGCAGGTACAGTTAATTAACTAAGTCAATTAATGAAATAAACCATGCTTATGGGACATAATTCTTGACTAAGTACAGATGTCATTTTCCAGTAGGGTTCAGTTTTTATTTCTTTAATGATCACAAACAAACATTGAGTTCCATTTTGTGTACTTAAAACAGAAACAATTTCTGATGAAGGGTCTAGGCCCGAAACGTCAAGTTTTCCTGCTCCTATGACGCTGCTTGACCTGCTGTGTTCATCCAGCCCCACGCTTGTTATCTTGGATTCTCCAGCATCTGCAGTACCTTTTGTCTCTGAAACAATTGCTTAATGCTGTCTTTTCAGGATATTTAGGCCAATCAAAGCCAGAAAGCACAATTCCTCACAAACAGCCATGCTGCTCATTGTCTTGCTGGCAGAAGTCCAAACTAACACAGTTTGATTTGATTACTCAGAAAAATTCATAAAGTGTTACTTCAAACCAAAATAATTTTAAACAATGAACAGTATTATCAAAATCTTACAAATCAGACGGTAGAATTGTAAGTTGAAATGTCAAGCACCGTTACAGACCTCAGGTATAGAGCATGGGACATCAGTATAGTGGTGAGGGAGCATTTGCTAACTTGCAGATGACAATATTAAACAGAAGTCCACCCTACTTGCCCAGATGATCAGAAATACACCCATCCATTCTCCAAGTCCAGCAAACAGCATGCAATGTTTTAGCCAATGTTCTTCTTCGAAGTAACAGCAGAGAAAACACAAGTGGATTAGTGGTTCTTCATCTGCTATGTTCAGATTTATTTCTGAATTCAAATTAGCTTACAGACGACTGCAAACCAAAACACTGCAAAAGTAGTTGTTTGTGTGATACTTTGTAACAATCTGACGAAAGTGAAAGGAGCCTTGCTCCATTTTGAGGTTTTTTGACCATTCTTCTTAAGAGATGTTTTGCCAAAATAGCAGAGCTCCCTTTAAAATGTAATAAAGCACATGGGTGGTTTTCTCATGTTGGCTGAAGAGCAGATGCTTGGCTCAATGAAATGCCCCAAGACTGGTCAATGCAATTTTCACATGTGTGGAAATTGGAAAGCTTACTTTCAATCCTTTTCCAGTGGGAGTCTGCTGAAACGTGCAATTTAAACCACGCATCAGCTGGAACCCTATACAATTGTATCGGGTCTATCTGATTGACCTTAAACAGACCAATGAAAGCCACTTAAAAAAAAACAGAGGAAATGTTTAATTTTTATTAATGGAAAACCAAGAAGAGCCACGGCAAGAAGTCTTGAAAATGATTCTGCTTCTCCAGATAAGATTTTTGGATTGAAGACTAAACTAATGTCAGACTAAAGAACAACCCCAGGCATCTCCTGAAGCTTTGGAGAAGATAGCGCAATCCAGTAATCCCTAAATCAGTGCATCAATTTGTCAATTTTTGTTTTCTTTTCAGATGGGCAGATATTGGTTCAATGTCATCACCTGGAATTTCCTGGGTGATTTGGAAGAGGGAATTGAGAGGTATAGTGCCTAATCTGGAAGGCTTCATAATCTCCAAAGAAAATCAGCTCCATCACGTTTGTTTTAATCATAGCATGGTTAGCGTATTCCTGTGCTGCTGATAGAATAATAGAATCTCTAAGTATGGAAGAGGGCCATTCGGCCCATTGAATCCACATCAACCCTCCGAAGAGTGTCCCACCCAGTCCCATCGTCCCAACCCAATCCCTGTAAAGTTGGAGGTGCTGGTGTTGGACTGGGGTCGACAAGATCAAAAAACACACAACACCAGGTGATAGTCCAACAAGTTTTATTTGAAAACACAAGCTTTTGGAGTCTCAATGCTTCTTCAGGTGTTACTTTTAAAATAAAACCAGTCTGACTCCAAGTTAAAACACAGATGGGTTCTAAACAAGGCCTCACACCTAAAGTGCATCATTTGACCTGAGAAGGCACCTCTGATATCCTGAAAAAACCTTTAGTTATCTCGGGGCAGTGACTTGACGGAAATTTTGGTATTTGCATATTAATCAATTGAAACCTGCATCTCCTTTCTAACTGATTAAAGATTTAACAGCCATCTTAGGTTTGTTCAGTACATTCACATCAGTTCTATGACCCCTTGCTTATAAATTCTGTGACTGATGCTACCTCTCTCACTAACACCTGAAGAAAGAGCAAGACTCCAAAAGCTTGTGTTTTCACATAAACTTGTTGGACTCTAACCTAGGGTTGTGTGATTTTTGACCCTATCCCTATAACCCTGCCTATCCCATGGATAACACACCTAACCTGCACATCCCCAGACACTATGGGCAATTTGGCATGGCCAATCTACCTAAACTGCACATCTTTGGTCCGTGGGAAGAAAACAGAGCACCCGGAGGAAACACACGCGGACACGGGGAGAATGTGCAATCTTCATACAGACAGTTGGCCATTGGTAGAATCAAGCCAGGGTCCCTGGTGCTGTGAGGCAGCTGCACTAACCACTGAGCCACCGTGACACCTGTACCGCCCTTGGTCATTAAAATTCATATGCAACCTCACAATCCCTGTCATGCACCAAAAAGCCATAAACTTTGATGCAGTAGAGTTCAATGGTGTGGGACCTTCACCTTGCGCTCTCCTGGCTCTGTTACATTAATGCTGGGAACAAGTGGTATCTTGGAAAAGAAATTGTACACGAGGTTTGTGCCCGTCTGCAAACTCCTTGTAGACTGGTTTTGCAAAGAACATTCAAAGCTGAAGCATGCCCTGGAAGTGTTCAGGCGGTGGAGCTCAAGCTGTTTTATGTATTTCTTCTGAGCAAAATAAAACTGTCACTGACAGCAAGATGAAGTTGCATACATATGATAAGGAGATTTGTATTTATAAAATACTCCATGGATGGTGCGTGAAGAACTGACTTTTTCCCATCAAATGGGAAGTGCTGCAGCGTTGACTCCAGAACACTTTTTTTTGTTTTCAGTCCCTTTACTGTTTTTAGGTAATTTGAATTTTATGTTCGACACAGCTTCAAACATTCCCCACATTTGGCTTTGTGCCAGCTGGAACAGTCTGAGAGGAGCTAAAAGTGGGCTCAGTGTCCCCAGGTAATAAGAGAAAAACAATCATGTTCCCATTCCTGTTCTTTTGCCATCGGGTCTGAGCTGCAGTTGTTTTATTTTCAAGAAAATGTTCACGATTCATTATCAAGAAATTTCACGTCTCAAACTTGTGACCTTTCTGCCCTGAAGGCACTGGCATGTGTAAGGGTATCATTTCATGTTTATGTACTGTCATCCCTTTCACATGCAGCCAGCCCGTCTTTGAGAGTCAGTAATAGGCTGTTCAACTGCAGGAGGCAGGAGGGGAGGAAGGGATTGAAAGCCCTTTTCTGACCTTCTATTCCCTCGTGCACTTTCCATTGGTACTCCCTAGATGGCAATGGGAATGGGAGCACAGTTGTTTCTCTTTTATTATCTGGGAATGCTAAGTCCACTTTTAGCTTCTCTCAGGCTGCTCCAGCTGGAACAGTCTGACTGAACACATTCAGCCCTTTGAATGTGGGACTTTTTAGTTCTGTGTTGTTCACTTCTACACTATTTGGTACATTTACAGTTTGAACCATCTACTTATTGGATAGGTTTAAAGCTGTGGGAGTCTGATAGGAGAGGCAAGTTCTTATTTCCCAGACATCAAAACAAAATGGAAGCATTACAGAGTCAGGTTAACCTCCTTCAGGTTTCGCTTTGTCTTGTGTTTGATTGCCTTGCTTTGTTTCCAGTTTTGGGAGCTCCTTCCTCAGTCCCTTTACTATTTTAGGGTAATTTGAGGATTATGTTAAACACAGCTTCAAATTTCCCTCACATTTGGCTTTGCTGTCATGAAAACAGGACAGTTCTTACAGATTAAGATGTTTAGAACTTTGTCAATAGTTTGTCTCAAATTTTAGATTGGTCAAATTCCTCCGGATTGGAAGATTGAATAGTTAGCTGTATACTATTATATTATATATAATAGTTAGCTGGGCTAACATCCTGCATTTTCTAGTTTGGCTCTTTGAAGTTGTGATAATTGTCTGCTTTTGCACTGTTTTCCATTTTCCCTTTTTCAAATAAATTGCTGATTTAAAATTACCTCAATTTGTCAAAGCAGCTGTTTTATCCTTAACTTCATCTCTTATCTCGAGGAATGTTCATCCTCCCAGTTAGCCTTCAATAGTTAGAAGCAATAACAATACCTTTTGAACTTTGCTAAGCATCCCAGCATGTTCTCTTGAAGATGAGTAATCCTTTGTTGTTCATGCTTTCTACCAAATTGTACCCTCTTGGCAATTTAATCCAGAGATTTAGCTGCATTCATTTTAATTTTCCTTAAAATTGGTATCAAAAATCCATCTTGAATTGTTCAAAGCCGTTCAATATTTTACAATCTCAGTTTATTGAAGCATATTTCTGTTGTCCTTGTCACTGTTATTGTTCCTGGATCCAGTTCTGATTAGCAGAGTCCTGCCGTGCTATGAAGAATAGCAAAGTGACAAATCACTGTTTTCAATTCACTTGAGAATTTGAATTCTATTCATCTCCTTGGTCTTACATTCTGGACGTTCATTTTACTGTTGAGAAAACCATCATTTATTTGTGAGCAAATTTTGAGCTTTTCCGTACATGTACTTCTTTCCAACAGACCTGGTCAATGCAGCTTTTTTGAAAATGTGTCGGTATTGCATTGTTTTTGAGCTGCATTCTGTCTAACGTCAACATTTCCATGCTTCCAGGTATTTGACAAGGATTGCTGGGGTATACATTTGTTTTTGAATCTGCTAAAGTTAAGATCTGATCTGAAAGAGCCAGTTTCTTTGTGAGATGTTACCTTCTACATATTTTCTGAAGAGGTAGAAAGATCCCAAAGCATCAATCTTCTTGAGGATGCCGTGTGCAGATAATGGAGAGAATGTTCAGCTTCCACCAGTAGTGTGGTTAATGACCGGAAGTGTCCCCAAATATGGCATGAGTGTGGAAATCAGAATCTCATCATCAAGAACTTATTTTGGCATTTTTACATTGTTGTTGTTTGAAATTACATTGGTGTGATTGGAGTCTTATTTGAAATGCATTTCCCACTAAAGGTGAAACAGAATGGCTCCAGTGTGGATTGAGAGTCTGGTAAAGCCCATTGCATTTTGTATTAAAGAGTTGGTTTCATAACATTGGCGATCCACGAGTGGCGGTTAATAGATAAAAAGAAAATATAGCACGGGTGATTTGGTAATGGGGGAGAAAAGAACATTCAGTTTTATGTCAGAGCACTTCTGGTTTGGATTTTAAAAAAGAGAGCTTGTTTCAGGAGAGCCATTATGGTGTAGTGGCAGTATTCCAACCACTGGCCCAGGAGGCCCTGGTTCACGTTTCACTTTCTCCAGAGGTGTAAAGTAACATCTTTGAACAGGTTTATTTAAAGAAAAAAGATTTAGTTTCAAATCAAAAGCTACGTATGGTTTCAGGGGATCTCTTGCGGCAGAGTGGTAGTGTCCCTTGCTTTGAGCAGAGAAAGCCTGGGTTCAAGTCCCACCTGCTGCAAAGTTGTGTCATAATAGTTTGAAAGAACAATGCACAAGGGCCTTTGTGACACAGTGATGGTTCCCTATATCTGAGCCAGGCAACCCAGGTTCAAGTTCTCCCTGCTGTAGAGGTGTGTAATAATATCTCAATGCAGATTGATTAGGCAAAATATCCAAGAGCCAATTTCTGGAGAGCTCTTGTGGTCTAATGATAGCACCCATATCTCTGAGCCAGGAGGCCTGTATTCAAGTTCCACCTGCTCAAAAGGTGTGACATCATGTTGTCTGGCCAGGTCGTATAAAATTACATGCAGTAGGCTATTTAGCCCTTTAAGCCTGGTCCACTTTTTAACATCATTATGGCTCTTCCTCTATGTCAATGCCATATTTCAGCTTTACCCCATACGCATTGGCAGCTATAAAATCTAAACAAAAATGTATCTCGCTCTCTCTTGGATATGTTCATGAAATTTTGAGAGAAAAATTTTTTCCTCATCTCAGTCCTAAATAGCCAACTCATTTACTGAGACTGTGTCCCCTGCTTCTCAACTCCACAACCAGCAGAAACATCCTCCATGCATTCTGTCAGCCTAGCCTGTTGTAATTTCTAGCTTTTGAGCAGTTCTCCCTTTTGTCCTTCTAATATCTTATGAATAAAAGGAAAGTTATGAATGTCCGAGTGAACTGTTGGGCTGATCTCTCATTAGAGGGACATGACTGGTGGTGAGTTTAACCCGAGGGCCACAACACCTCATGTGAAGGGAGTGGTTGAGAAGATGGGACCTTCATGATAACCTCAGCTGGTGTAGGAATCAATACTGTTGTCCAGTTAAGTCAGATAACCAAACCTCTCTCTCCAGTGAATACGTACAGTCATAGAGTCATACAGCACAGAAATCAGCTCTTAGCCCAACTTGTCCACACCAACCAGGTTTCCTAAATTGAACTAGTCCTATTTAACTGTGTTTGTCCCATATCCTTCTCAACCTTTCCTATCCGTGTTCCTGCCCAAATGTCTTTTGAATGTTGTAATTGTATTCGCCTCAATCACTTCCTCTGGCAGCTCATTCCATCAGTGCACCATCCTCTGTATGAAAAAGTTGTCCCTCATGTCCCTTTTAAATTTTCCCCTCTCACCTTAAACCTATACCCTCTAGTTTTGGACTCCCCTACCCTGGGGAAAAGACATTTGCTATTCACCTTATCTATGCCCCTCATGTCATGAGGTCACTTGTCAACCTCCTTAGCTCCAGCAAAAAAAGTGCCAGCCTGTACAGCATTTCCTTATAAGTCAAGCTTTCCAGTCTCAGTAACATCCTTGTAAATCTTCTTTGCACCGTTTTCAATTCAATAACATCCTTCCTGTAGCAGGGCAACTAGAATTGTACACAGTACTCTGAATGTGGCCTTGCCAATATCTTGTACAGCTGTAACATGATGTCCCAACTCACACTGAATGCATGAGACACAATTTCCTACACACAGAGCCATGCTGACTATCTCTAAACAATCCTTGCCTTTCCAAAAGCATGTAGATCCTATCTCTCAGAACCGCTCCAGTGTCAGGCTCACTGGTCTATAGCTCCCAGGCTTCTCCTTGCAGCCTTTTTAAAATAATGACACAACATCAACCACCTCTAGTCTTCCGACACCACACCCATGGCTGTTGATAATACAAATATCTCTCCTAGGGGCTCTGCAATTTTGTCCCTAGCTTCCCACAATATCCTATGATACACATGAGCAGGCCCTAGGGATTTATTTAGCTTTATGCATTTTAAGACCTGCAGCACCTCCTGTTCTGTAATGTTTTTCTCCACAGTGCATAGTGATGAGAAATACTCATTAAGAATCTCACCCATCTCCTGTGGCTCCATACGTAGATAACCTCATTGATCTTTAAGGGGGTGGGCTGAATGTTCTCCTTTAGCACCATAACACTTACGTGATTCTGTGATTGTTCACATGATGTTGGCTGTCCCCAGGAAATTGACACAATGCAAAGAAACAGCTCCCTATCCTGTTTTATTACAAGCTGCTCGAGTGCATCGTAATGCCATTTGGTGGCTCTGTTCCATGCTCAGACGAGGAGTGGGAGATTTGAGGTGCCTAGATTGTACTACAGAGCACATGCATAGTCAGTGGGCTGAATAGGCTCCTTTTGTTTTGTCATCATTCCATGGCCCAGAGTTTGGTAGGCAGAACTCAGACTTAAGTCTTTTGACCATTTCTAACAGATCTAGCGAGGCGAGGAATAGGGAGAGAGAACAGTTGAACACGTGGCTACAGGAATGGTGCAGGAGGGAAGGATTCAGATACCTGGATAATTGGAGCTCATTCTGGGGTAGGTGGGACCTCTACAAACGGGATGGTCTGCACCTGAACCAGAGGGGTACCAATATCCTGGGGGGGAAATTTGCTAATGCTCTTCGGGAGGGTTTAAACTAATTCAGCAGGGGGATGGGAACCTGACTTGTAGCTCCAGTGTACAGAAAGTTGAGAGTAGTGAGGTCATGAATAAGGTTTCAATGTCGCAGGAGTGTACCGGCAGGCAGGAAGGTGGTTTGAAGTGTGTCTACTTCAACGCCAGGAGCATCCGGAATAAGGTGGGTGAACTTGCAGCATGGGTTGGTACCTGGGACTTTGATGTTGTGGCCATTTCGGAGACATGGATAGAGCAGGGACAGGAATGGTTGTTGCAGGTTCCCGGGTTTAGATGTTTCAGTAAGATCAGGGAAGGTGGTAAAAGACGGGGAGGTGTGGCATTGTTAGTCAAGGGCAGTATTACGGTGGTAGAAAGGATGTTTTATGAGGACTCGTCTACTGAGGTAGTATGGGCTGAGGTTAGAAACAGGAAAGGAGAGGTCACCCTGTTGGGAGTTTTCTGTAGGCCTCCGAATAGTTCCAGAGATGTAGAGGAAAGGATAGCAAAGATGATTCTGGATAGGAGCGAAAGTAACAGGGTAGTTGTTATGGGGGACTTTAACTTTCCAAATATTGACTGGAAACGCTATAGTTTGAGTACTTTAGATGGGTCAGTTTTTGTCCAATGTGTGCAGGAGGGTTTCCTGACACGGTATGTAGATAGGCCAACAAGAGGTGAGGCAACATTGGATTTGGTACTGGGTAATGAACCAGGCCAGGTGTTAGATTTGGAGGTAGGTGAGCACTTTGGTGATAGTGACCACAATTCGGTTATGTTTACTTTAGCGATGGAAAGGGATAGGTATATACCACAGGGCAAGAGTTATAGTTGGGGGAAAGGCAATCATGAGGCGATTAGGCAAGACTTAGGGTGCATAGGATGGGGAAGGAAACTGCAGTGGCTGGGCACAACTGGAATGGAGAGCTTGTTCAAGGAACAGCTACTGTGTGTCCTTGATAAGTATGTACCTGTCAGGCAGGGAGGAAGCGGTCGAGCGAGGGAACCGTGGTTTACTAAATAAGTTGAATCTCTTGTCAAGAGGAAGATGGAAGCTTATGTAAAGATGAGGCGTGAAGGCTCAGTTAGGGCACTTGAGAATTACAAGTTAGCCAGGAAGGACCTAAAGAAAGAGCTAAGAAGAGCCAGGAGGGGACATGAGAAGTCTTTGGCAGATAGGATCAAGGACAACCCTAAAGCTTTCTATAGGTATGTCAGGAATAAAAGAATGACTGAATAAGATTAGGGCCAGTCAAGGACAGCAGTGGGAAGTTGTGTGTGGAGTCCGAAGAGACAGGAGAGGCGCTAAATGATTATTTTTCATCAGTATTCACACATGAAAAAGACAATGTTGACGAGGAGAATACTGAGATACAGGCTATTGGACTAGATGGGATTGAGGTTCATCAGGAGGAAGTGTTAGCAATTCTGGAAAGTGTGAGAATAGATAAGTCCCCTGGGCCAGATGGGATCTATCCTAGGATTCTCTGGGAAGCTAGGGAGAAGATTGCAGAGCCTTTGGCTTTGATCTTTATGTTGTCATTGTCTACAGGAATAGTGCCAGAAGACTGGAGGATAGCAAATGTTGTCCCCTTGTTCAAGAAGGGGAGTAGAGACAACCCTGGTAATTATAGACCAGTGAGCCTTACTTCGGTTGTGGGTAAAGTGTTGGAAAGGATTATAAGAGATAGTATTTATAATTATCTAGAAAGGAATAATTTGATTAGGGATAGTCAACACAGTTTTGTGAAGGGTAGGTCGTTCCCATCAGACCTTATTGAGTTCCTTGACAAGGTGACTAAACAGGTGGATGAGGGTAAAGCAGTTGATGTGGTGTACATGGATTTCAGTAAAGCGTTTGATAAGGTTCCCCACGGTAGGCTATTACAGAAAATTCGGAGGCATGGGATTGAGGGTGATTTAGTGGTTTGGATCAGAAATTGGCTAGCTGTAAGAAGACAGAGGGTGGTCGTTGATGGGAAATGTTCATCCTGGAGTTTAGTTACTAGTGGTGTACCGCAAGGATCTGTTTTGGGGCCACTGCTGTATGTCATTTTTATAAATGACCTGGATGAGGGCGTAGAAGGATGGGTTCGTAAATTTGCGGATGACGCTAAAGTCGGTGGAGTTGTGGATAGCGCGGAAGGATGTTGCAGGTTACAGAGGGACATAGATAAGATGCAGAGCTGGGCTGAGAGGTGGCAAATGGAGTTTAATGCGGAAACGTGTGAGGTGATTCACTTTGGAAGGAGTAACAGGAATACAGAGTACTGGGCTAATGGTAAGATTCTTGGTAGTGTCGACGAGCAGAGAGATCTCGGTGTCCATGTGCATAGATCCCTGAAAGTTGCCACCCAGATTGATAGGGTTGTTAAGAAGGCGTACGGTGTGTTAGGTTTTATTGGTAGAGGGATTGAGTTTCGGAGCTGTGAGGTCATGTTGCAGCTGTACAAAACTCTGGTGCGGCTGCACTTGGAGTATTGTGTACAGTTCTGGTCGCCGCATTATAGGAAGGATGTGGAAGAATTGGAAAGGGTGCAGAGGAGATTTACCAGGATGTTGCCTGGTATGGAGGGAAGGTCTTATGAGGAAAGTCTGAGGGACTTGAGGCTGTTTTCGTTAGAGAGAAGGTTAAGAGGTGATTTAATAGAGACATACAAGATGATCAGAGGATTGGATAGGGTGGACAGTGAGAGCCTTTTTCCTCAGATGGTGACGGCTAGCATGAGGGGACATAGCTTTAAATTGCCAGGTGATAGATATAGGACAGATGTCAGAGGTAGATTCTTTACTCAGAGAGTAGTAAGGGCGTGGAATGCCTTGCCTGCAGCAGTAGTAGACTCACCAACTTTAAGGGCATTTAAGTGGTCGTTGGATAAACATATGGATGATAATGTAATAGTGTAGGTTAGATGGGCTTCAGATTGGTTTCACAGGTCGGCTCAACATCGAGGGCCGAAGGGCCTGTACTGCACTGTAATGTTCTATGTTCTATGTCCTATGTTCTATCTTATCCATATGAAAAGGGAGTGAGGAAAACAAACTCTTCAGAACCTTTTGAACACAGTGCTGAATTGAAACAAACCCAGCTTTCAATTAACAAATGCCTTCACCCGGAATGTCGGAATTATAAAATCATAAAATCATTGGAGTGCTCTTGAAGGCAGACAACATGTGCACAACTGTGAATATCATTTTCAGTTCAAAAAGACAGCTCATCACCACTTTCTCAAGACAATTAGATACAGGTAACAAACAATAGCCCAATCAGAGTGACATCCATGTGCCACAAGTGAATTAAAAACAAACCCTTGAATTTCTGTTTTGAAGGATTGTGGAAAACTCGACTTATTTCCTGTTTTGTGGAATTAACTAGAGAGATTTATTTAAAAGGCTTAATTGAAAGGTCTTTTAACTAGAATCTCTTGAAATCATACGATAGTTATTAACTGTTTGATTTCTGTAGATCCCTGCTGGGAAAGTTTGAATGGTGACTGGCTTGGGAAGACTTTTTTTTTGTCTCCCTGATATTCAGCTGAGGAATAAGAAGCTTGTTAGGAAGAGCTGCCCTGCTGATCCCTCCTATTTCTCAAAAAAAATCTCCCAGTTGAGTTCAGAGTGAAAACAATTTGCTCTTCTAAAAAAGAGATTGTAGGACCTGCATTTGCGAGTTGGCGAGTCTACTACTGCTGCAGGCAAGGCATTCCATGCCCTTACTACTCTCTGAGTAAAGAATCTACCTCTGACATCTGTCCTATATCTATCACCCCTCAATTTAAAGCTATGTCCCCTCATGCAAATATTGCATTTCCTGAGTCTCCGCAAAGACTTCAGAGCCAAACCCGTGTCATCACTGTCTTGATAACAAGGTGTAGAGCTGGATGAACACAACAGGCCAAGCAGCATCAGAGGAGCAGGAAGGCTGACGTTTCGGGCCTAGACCCTTCTCTTGACTATGTGGGCCAGAACATTAGAACAGCTGACTTTGCAACTTTACTCATTGAATAGGCCACTGAACAAGGTATATTTTTCTTATTTGTGCAGAAAGTCAATCTCTGCAGAATTTTTTTTCTTTGCTCTTTTCATGAACTTTGTGTGTGTGTCTTGGAGATATATGGTATGATAAGCATTTATATTCCTATATTTCCAACAGTGTATGGTAACCAATTATTGCATCTTTACTGGATAAGTTTTGCTTTGATATTAAACTAGTAATCATGTTTGCTAAGAAGCCAGATTGGTTGTTTTTTTTTGTCTAAAACCTGAGGAGGATTTTGTAGACTGTTTTGGAGCCAGTTTCTGAGGACTACACATTCTGGAACCAACCCAAGAACAGGTTATATTCGACTTGGTATTGTACAATGTGACAGGATTAACTAATGAACTCAAAATGAAGACACCCCTAGGTAGTAGCAACCAGTATATGATTAAACTTTTACTTCCAATTTGAATGGGAAAAATGCAGATTGAAGACTAAGATTTTAAATTTAATTAAGAGCAACTATGTATGCTCAACTAACTGAAGTGAACTGGGATTCTGGGCTAGTGGATGGATCAACAGAGAAGCAGTTGCAGACATTTAAGGGGCTGTTTTACAGCATTCATAATAAGAATATTTCTACCATAAAGAAACATACTCAGGAGAGGATCCATGATAGGTTGTTAATTGAAGAAGGAGAGTATTTTCTTCAGGAAAAAATAACATAAAATTATGCAATGGTGATTGGCAAATCAGATAACCGGTCTGAACACAAAAAAAATGGAATTTCACACAAATTAAATCAAGCAAAATGAAAACAGCAGAAGCTAGACAAAAATGTAAAAATGGATAATAAGGTGATCTCCAAGTATTTTAAAAGGTGAAGAATAAGTAATGTAAGTGTTGGCTCGAAAGAGTCAAAATTTGAGTTAACAGTAAATAATAAGGAACTGGTGAATGAAATGAGGAAGTATTTTTCTCAAGTTTCTTTTTAGAGTATACAAAAATCATTCCAGAAGTAGTTATAGATCAGGAAGCAGAGGTAGGAGAGGAAAGTAATGAAATTGCAATCACTAAAGAAGCAGTGCTGACCAAACTGAAGGAGCTGATTTCCTGGGTCCTAATGGATTTCATCCTAGGGTCATTGTGGTCAATGTGTTAGTAGGTGTTTTGGTTTTAATTTTCCAAAATTAATTAGATTCAGGAAATGTTCCATTGGAGGGGAGACCAGCAAATATAAAACTGAAAACTGTATGTAAATTAGTTTGATGTCTGTTGTGGATGAAGTATTAGAATGAATGTTTATGGAGTTATAGCGAAAAACTCAAGGAAATCAGGAAGAGTCAGTGTGGTTTTGTGAAAGGTAAATCATGTCTAATCAATTTATTGGAGCTCTTTCAAGGAGTAATTTGTACTGCGGATAAAGGGGAACCAATGAACTCACTGTACATGGACTTCCAGAAGGCATTTGGCAAAATGCCACTGAAAAAGTTATTTCACAAAGTAGGCGCTCACAGTGTAGGGGCAAATAAAAGTACGGAGAGCTTAGCTGGCTGGTAGTTAACATAGAAAATGCATATAAGTTAATCTTTTCTTTGATTGGCAGGATTTTGAGTGGATAAGATTTCCACTTTTTACAACTTTCGTCAATGACTTCACTGAGGAGAGTGAAGGTACGGTAGACAGGTTTGCAGGCGACACAAAGGTAGATAGGAAGACGGCATATAATGTGTGGAAATGTAAAGTTGTTCACTTTGACAGGAAGAAGGAAAAAGCAGAGCATTAATTAAATGAAGAAAAACTGCAAAATTCTGAGGTGAGGGTGAAGGAGGGAATGGTTTAAGTGTTCTATTTACAGCGTTCTCAGTATGATAAAGTGAGTTACAAGAAGTCAATCTGCAAGTGCAACAAATAATTAAAAATAATGGCATGCTATCCTTTCTCATAATGGGAACTGAACAGAAAAGCAAGGAGGTTACGTTTCAGATGTATATGGCGTTGTAGGACCATGTCTTGAATTCTGTGTGTAGCTTTGATCTTCTTATTTATGGAAGGTGTAAATATATTACAGGTGGTGCAGTGGAGCATTATGAGATTGATACATAATGAGTTTTGAGGAAAAGCTGTACTTGTTTCCACTAGAGTTGAGAAGAGTGAGTTTTTTT
The DNA here is from genome assembly GCA_024137785.1 of Ginglymostoma cirratum. NCBI lineage: Eukaryota > Metazoa > Chordata > Chondrichthyes > Orectolobiformes > Ginglymostomatidae > Ginglymostoma > Ginglymostoma cirratum. Next base: position 14,894,123 of record JAHRHZ010000266.1, read on the forward strand.
TAATTCATTCACAGGAAGTAAGCATTGGCCATCGGGCAGTTAATCAACCACATGTAGGCAGACCAGATAAGGATGACAGTTTCTTTCTCTAAAGGGCATAGTGAACCAGGTGGGTTTTTGCAATAATCAGCAATGGATTCATGGTTATCATTAGACTCTTAATCCCTGATTTCTTTTTTAATTAAATTCAAATTCTGCCATGGTGGGATTTGCACCCAGGTCCCCAGAACTTTATCTGGCTTTCAGGATTAACCATCCAGCGATAATACCACGAGGCCATCACCTCCACCACACACAGGTATGGCGTGATTGGTAGACATGGAAGAATCCATGTTAGGGCAAGAGAAAGAATGTGTCCTCTTGTGGCTAAGTCCAAAACTAGAGGATACTATTTTAAAATTAAGGCTCGCCTTTTTTTAGAAAAGAGATGAGGACTTTCTTTTCTCTGAGTTTTGTGAGAGTTTGTTCAAAGGCAGTGAATATTTTTAACATGAAGTTAAATACTTTCTTGCTAGGCAAGGGAATCTGAGATTATTATGGGAAGGTGGGAATTTGAATCACAAACGTGCCAGCCACAATCTTATTGAATAGCAGAGCAGGCTTAGTGGTCTGAATGGCTCACTTTCACTCCTAATTTGAATGTTTGCAGGTTTGTTTCGTAAAGACTGAAATATTTAATTGGCTATCTCAGTAACTGGAATTTTTTGAATTTTATATTGTAAACCATAGAGTAGTAGAGCAGTAGTGTCCACTTCCAGCTTTGGTCTTAATACAACTCAAAGAGGCTATTCACAGAATCACAGAATTGTTAGGGTACAGAATGAAGACATTTGGCTCATCATGCCTGCATCATTTAACTAAATTGGCAAATACCGAGCTCCAATCTCCTGGTTTCGCACTACACCCTTGCACATCTTTCATTGAAACAATCATTCAATGCCCTTTTGAATCCATCAATTGTAAAACTGCTTCCACCATGCTCCCAAGCACTGTTTCAAGAAATAAGAGTATCTGATGTGGGATTATAAATAAGTCTTTTGAGTGAGTGTTTTTTTGAAAGAATTAGGTAACTGAGAGGATTTAAATGTTTTGAATCGGCTTCCATGTTTGAGAATGCTTTTTTATGTTGTCAAGGGATGTGGATATCGCTAGCTAGCCAGTATCTATTTACCATCCATAATTGCCCTTGAGAAGGTGATTGTGAGCTGCCTTCTTGAACCCCTGAAGTCCATGTTCTGTAGGCAGATCCACAACGCCCTTAGGGAGGGAATTCCAGGATTTTGACTGACCAACAGTCAGGAACAGCAATTTATTTCCAAGTCAGGATGGTGAGTGTCTTGGAGGGGACCATGCAGATGATGGTGTTCCCATGTCTCTGCTGCCTTCTAGTTGGAAGTGGTCATTCGTTTAGAAGGTGCCATAGTAAATATTGTAAATTTCATCTATTCCTTTATTTTACTTTATGACAACCTGGTTACTGAGGTCTGCCAATGATAGACACTGACATGGTATGGACAGAATAAAGGCAAGGAGCAGTGGGTGGACTTACATGAGTTTACATTGAGTTGGCCTGGAGCCTTCAATGTCTGGGGGCATGGATTGGCAAGGACTAATGGTAAGTTGGCATCAGAGCTGTAAGAAGTGGGAGAAGTGCATTGGCATGATTTGGTATGGATGTGGCATGGGAAGTGGTTGAGAGGATATGGAGGTGTTTGTTGGGCGAGGGCTAGAGGGTCTAAGATTTAAACCAGTAACTGAAAAAAAAACTCCCAAAGAGCCAAGATGGGCTTTGTCATCAGCCAAGGATGCAATATGCCCAACTCTATTTTGCATTCACCTCATCAAGAGATCAGTTGGAGATCCAGAAAGTGTCCCGACATGTACAAGCCCCTTCAGGAGTGAAAATCCAGACATTTGCCTCTGATTTTACTCTACTACTTATGTCTAAAAATTGCACCACAACTCAAAGGTATTTGTGCAATCAGGCCATCAAACTTTACTAATCTGGTAAACATCCAAATTGATATGGTTATTTATAACATAATCATGTTTAATGCTGACTGGGTATAATCCAAAATGAAACCCTCTCTAAGTAATCAATACTGAACAGTACAACATGCCCAGTCTCAAAATCCTGACAATTTCCTGAGTTTCCTGCTGTGCTTACCAGCAGCTGCTGCTTTGAACAAATTCCTGATTGATGCACACTTCAAAATTTTTGACAGCGACCTCTCCAGTCCTGCGTAAGATGCGTTCCTGTTCATCCTCCAATATCAGCAACACTGATTGTGTATTTTTCTTATGCAGAACCATTCCTGAAAAACTGATTTTATTTATTTCCAAATAAGCTTCATATCTTCCAGAGACTTGATCCAAAAATCAGAGGCCACCAACTTACAGTGGCCCTTGGAGCTTCAAATAATAATTTAGAAAACCCAATTGCTAAATGATTTCGTGTTTTTTCTCATTGCAGTCATTTTTCTAGCTATATCTGTGAATCAAACAAATGAACACATTTTAAGATTAAGAAAGAAGGGGTTCAGATGAACGGTGGCTCAGTGGTTAGCACTGCAGCCTCACAGTGCCAGGGTCCTGGGTTTGATTCCAACCCCAGCTGACTGTCTGTGTGGAGTTTGCACATTCTCTCCGTGTCTGTGTGGGTTTCCTCTGGGTGCTCTGGTTTCCTCCCACAGTCCAAAGATGTGCAGGCTAGGTGGATTGGCCATGCTAAATTGCCCATAGTGTTCAGGGGTGTGTGGGTTATAGGGGGATGGGTCTGGGTGGGATGCTCCAAGGGTCGGTGTGGACTTGTTGGGCCAAAGGGCCTGTTTCCACACTGTAGGGATTCTAATATTCTAATCTATGGAGTAGTTTGATTGTTACAGTAACAAACATTGCCACAAGGAGGAGCTATAAATATTATGTATATATATATATCCATATATATGTAGCAGCCAGATAGTCTGTTGTGTAGTAAATTCTAGCACGACAGATTTGCAACGAACAATGAATCCTTCAGAAAGACTGAAGATTTGAATGTTTGAGTGATTTGAATGAGAATTCCAGGAGACTGACTCCTACCTATGTATAGTGCAGCTATCTTATTTATATGATATACATATAGTAAATCTTCAATATACACACAGTATCCTCAGCTTTATTAATAGGGGCATAAAGTACAAGATTAATGAGGTGGTGTTGAACTTGTCCAAGACACTTGTTAGACCTCACATAAAGTAGTGTGTACTGTTCTGGGTGCCGTTATAGAAATGCTATGAATATGTTGAGGTGAGTGTAGACGTAGCTTATAAGACTCACTCAGAGACGAGGGACTTTGGTTATGAGGATAGATTGAAGAAGTTAAGGCTGTTCTTGTTAGAGAGAACAAGGGTAAGAGGAGCTATATCAGAAGTTGCTGGAAAAACTCAGGAGGTCTGACAGCGTCTGTGAAGAAAAATGCAGAAGATAGGGAAGGGGAGAGGGTAAGGAGTAAACAATAGGTAGGAATATAGCCCAAAGAGAGAGAAGAGCAGTTGGAAAGACAAAGGAATTGATAAGGATCTGGCTAGGAGGGTGAATAGCTCAAATGGGGACTGTTAGTGACTAACAACAGGTAGTGTGTAATGGCAGACTATATGGTAATAAGGCCTGGTGTATGTGGTAGGAGGCTAGGACATGGGAGAGTTCAGACCCCAAAATTATTGAACTCAATATTGAGTCTGGAGGGCTGCAGGATACCAAAGCAGAAAATGAGCTGTTGTTCTTCCAGCTTGTGCTGACCTTCGCTGGAGCACTTCAGCAAGCCTGAGATGGAGATGTTGGCCAGGGAACAGGGTGGTGTGTTAAAGTGGCAGGCAACTGGAGGCTCAGGGTCTTTTCTGCAAGCAGAATATAGATGTTCTGTAAAGCGGTCACACAGTCTACGCTTCGTTTCCCCAGTGTAGAGCAGACCACATTGTGAGCAGCGAATGCAGTAAACGAGATTCTGGGAAGTTCAGGTGAAGTGTTGCTTCACCTGGAAGATATGTTTGGGACCTTGGATAGGGGGAGGAAGGAGGTAAATGGGCAGGTGTTACACCTTCTCTTGTTGCAAGGGAAGGTGCCGTAGGGCTGTGGGAGATGTTGGGAGTGAAGGAAGAGTGGACCATGGTATCCTGGACAGAACAGTCCCTGCAGAAGGTGGATAAGGAAGGGGAGGGGAACATGTGTCTGGTGATGACGTCTCACTGGAGATAGTCAAAATGGCATCTGATGATCTGGATGTGGATGCTGGTGGGATGGTCGGTAAGGACAGGGAGAACCTTATCGCTGCGGCAGGAGGGAAGAGAAGGGGTGAGGACGGAAATGCAGGAGATGGGTCGGACCCAGTGGAGGGTCCTGTTGACAACGGAGCTGGGGAATCCGCGGTCGAGGAAGAAGGTGGACATTTCAGGGGCTGCCTTGTCAAAGTTGGCCTCATCTAAACATATGTGACAGAGATGGCTGAACTGAGAGAATGGAATAGAGTCTTTACAGGAAGCAGGGTGCAGGGATGTATAGTCCAGGTAGCTGTGGGAGTCAGTGGGTTTCTAGTGGATATTAGTGGCCAGTCTGTCCCCAGAAATGGAAACAGAGATGTCGAGGAAGGAAAGGGGGAATCAGTGATTGACCAGGTGAAAGTGAGAGCAGGAGAGATATTGGAAGCAAAATTGCTGAACTTTTCCAATTCCGGATGATAGAACGAAGCAGCACCGATGATTTCATCAATATATCAGACAAAGAGTTTTGGGTGGGGGCCAGAATAGGACGGGATAAGGAATGTTCCACATATCCCACGAAGAGACAGGCATAACTGGGGCCTATGCGGGTACCCATGGCCAACCCTCTCACCTGAAGAAAATGAGAGGAGTTAAAAGAGAAGTTGTTGAGGGTGAGGACAAGCTGGGCCAAGCAGAGGAGGGTAGTTGTGGGGGTGGGGGGGTGGTGGTGGGGTGGGGGTGGTTCAGGTATTTTCTCCAGGAGGAAGTGGAGAGCCCTCAGACCTTTCTGGTGGAGGATGGACGTGTAAAGAGATTACATGTCCATGGAAAAGAGGAGGCAGCTGGAGCCTGCCAACTGGCCCTCCAGGACACGCTAGTTTTCTCTTCCTTCACTTCCGAAACCCCCTCACAGCCGCACGGCACCTTACCCTCCCATTGCCAAAGGTGTAACACCTGCCCATTTACCTCCTCCCTCCCCAGTATCCAAGGGCCCAATTTCCACCTGGTCTATCTCTGACTCCTCCCTTTTCTTCCTTAACATTTCTGTTTAAACGTATAAACTGATGTTTTCCCTCGCCACCATCAGCTTTGAGGAAGGGTCACTGGACCTGGAACATTAACTCCGATTTTTTTCTTCACAGATGCTGCCCGACCTGCTGAGCTTTTCCAGAAACTTTTGTTTGTGTTCCTGATTTACAGCATGTGCAGTTCTTTTGGTTTTTAAAGTGTAAGAGGAGATCTGATCGGCATTTTCAATTACGAATTAGCTGGATAGAGTGAGAAAATTTTCCCATTCGTAAATAGAACAAGAAGAAAAGGGTATACATAGATTTAAAATGACCTGCAAAAGAAGCAAGGATAAAGTGAGGAAAACCTTCTTAACTTAGTGAGTAGTTTCGGTATGGATTGCACTACCTGAAAGCGTGGTGGAGGCAGGTTCACTAGATGCATTCAGTTGAGTATTGAGTGGTTATTTGGTTATAACTAATATGCAAGGGTATGGAGGAAGGCATTGTGTAATATCTCCGCTGCACAGGCACACACAATGGAAAGCTGAAGCAGAGGCCAAGAACTTCCAGGCCTGATGAAGCAGAAATACACAAAGGTGAATTCCTTGCCCTTTTGTTTGACTTCACTGTTGTCCTGTACCATGCCAGTCCATTCAAAAATCTTGGAATGGAATGTTTAATGTAGAACAGGGCATGTAATTTGTTTGGGAACTTAACTTCAGCAACCCTAAATAACCAATCACTTTAACTCATCAAAGCTTCAGGTGTTCTTTGGGAATTTACTGCTTCTTTTCAAAAAAAGAGGAAATGGCACAGCAGTGGACAGTGCCAAGGATGATTCGGAACAAGAGGCAAAGCTGGTGGACCTTCTACCTCTCTTTATGCAAGCTCATGCCCCGACATTTGACTGCTAATTGTTTCTTAATACAAACGCTGGAGCGTACTGGGTTCTTCCTTTATGAGACAATGCCCTCCTAACTGCCAAGATTGCACATTCCTGCTCTGCCTCCTCTTTTCATGTAATCTTGACTGTATCTTGCCGAATTGCACTGTCGGGAGAAAAAAGGACGTCTTTCCCCGAACATGATCATGTGTTTGTCACGGATTAAACTGCTGATTTCTTCACTGACAATTGTTGGGTGGTTGCTTTGATGAATAAAAAACTTTTTCCATAACAAAAGGCACTGCACAAACTTTGGCAACTAGAGATGTATGTTCAACCTCTGCACAAGATAATCTGTATTTCCTTGACCTCCATACAAACCTGTGCTAGAAACATACAAGATGCAGTGTAACTTAGCTGCCACCAGATGTCTTTATAACACTTTGAGAATCTTCTCAATGTTAATATAGATGTCGAAGATGATTCAGTCACTAGGATTGTTTCAAGGGGTTCAGATGAACTCATGAACTGCAAGATCAAAGCACAAACAATTTATAAACATTGTTCCAACCCTTAGAGAACACTCGAGACAATGTTTTTTATGTACAGACAAAGCATTTCTTTTAAGCTACTCATTAATTGCTGCTTGGATCCTTGATAAAAGTATGCATTGAACAGAAATGTACTGTGTGATCAGAACATTCACTGGTATCAGGATTTACTTTGCCACAGAGCAGCTGAGTGCCTGATAACATTTGTATTATTTCAATACACTTAAGATTTGAGTTTAATTCCATTTAAATTGAATTAAGCATTGGTTGTTTACTTCCATTGAATTAGTTCAGATGTTTCTTTTTAAAGTCTCTGAATATTACGTCCTCCCAAAATTGACAGTAATGGTATATTTAACCCTCATGCCTCATATGGTCAGTTTATTAGTGACCACTACTTTGGTCTTAAGTATTAATTTCTTCACGGTAATCAGAAAAATGATGGAGAAAATATCTAAAATGTCTATGTCCCAAGATGTACGCCTTAATGACTTCCCATCCAAACTGCATTAATTGGTCTCAGTGACATCCATTGTCACCTCCACAATTCCTCAGAGTAAACAATTATGGGTTTCATCTTTATTTTTAATAAAAATGAGTCAGATGTGTTGTCAGAGCATCAGGAGTTCACAAGCTGGTATGTCATATTTAGGGTATCTTTCCCCCCAGAAAAGCATAATTCCCACCCTGTATCTCTGCATCAACTGCACTTGATGCTTAAACAAAAACAAAAGACTTCTGGAATAAAACTTCATTTTTATGTTCTTTCCAGCCAGGAAATACTAGACAAATTTAATGGAGCAAATTAAAATCAAGCTGAATCAAAAGGCAGTTTACATATTTTGTTAGTATAGAATTATCTGGAAGGGGAATGAAAATGACAAGGGCTGCACCAAGACTAAAGGGTGAAAAGGATCAAGTTTTATGTTTTGCTGCTGTTTTAACTTATGTTTTTCAATAGGAATCAAGCTTAAGTTATCAGTTAAATAGCAGCATAAAATGATTTATTCAAGTCATTTGTAAATTCTTGGTTTTAAATTTGTTACATGCCACTTGGTCTAGAGAATTAAAATATACATTAGTAATTGTTGTCCATTTTGGATTTTTCTATTAGCTTATGCTTATATTATACAAAGTCTGGAGGCAAAAATCAATGTATGGGCTCAATGTACTAAGGTACAGTAATGAAGGACATCATTTGGCCCATCATATCTGACACTTTGAAAGAGAGAACCAGTTTGTTCCATCCCTCCTTTTGGTATTTAGTTAAGGCCTCATCTTACCAATCATCATACAATCCCTACAGCATGGAAGCAGGCCATTCAGCCCATCAAGTCCATGCTGACCCACCAAACAACATCTCACCCAGAACCACCTCCTGACTTATTCCTGTAAACTTGCATTTCCCAGGGCTAATCCACATAGCCTGCGCATCCCTAGACACTATGGGCAATTTAGCATGGCAAGTCCACCTAACCTGCACATGTTTTGACTGTGGGAGCAAACCCACACAGACACTGGGAGAATGTGCAAACTCCACATAGTCGCCTGAGGGTGGAATCAAACCTGATTCCCTGGTGTACTGAGGCAGCAGTGCTAACCACAGAGCCACTGTGTTGCCCTTGCTGAGCCTCATTCCAGATGGAGATAGAAGATCCCAGGGCATAATTTTGAAGAACAGGAGAATTTTTCCCAGAGTCCTGGCCAAATAAATCCCGCAATCAACATCACAAAAATAGATTATTTATCCACTTCTATTTGTGGACACTTTTATTTCATTGGTGTCACTGGCAAGGCCAACATCTATTGCTCATCCCCAATTGACCTTGAACTGAGTAGCATACTAGACTATTCCAGAGGACTGTTAACAGCCAAACACTTACAACAAAGAACATAGAACAGTACAGTACAGGAATGGGCCTTTCGGCTCATGGTGTTGTGCCGAACATAACGCCAAATAAAACTTCTGCCTGCCCTTGGTCCATATCCCTCCATTCCTTGCATATTCATGTGCTTATCTAAAAGCTCCTTAAACACTCCTATCATATCTATCTGCACCTGAATCCCTGGCAGTGCGTTCCAGACTCCTACCACTCCCTCTGGAAAAAAACTTGCCCCTCGCATCTTCTTTGAACTTTCCCCCTTTCACCTTAAATGCATGTGCCATAGTATTAGACATTTTGACTTTGGGAGAAAGATTCTAACCATCAACCCTATCAATGCATCTCATAATTTTATAGACTTCAAGCAAGTCTCCCCCTAGCCTTTGTCACTCCAGAGAAAACAGCCTGAGTTTTTCTAGCCTCTCCTTATAGTTTATGCCCTCTAATCCAGGCAGCATCCTGGTAAACCTCTTCTGCACCCTCTCCAAAGCCTCCACATCCTTCCTGTAATGTGGTGACCAGAATTGAATGCAATATTCTAAGCGTGGCCTAACCAAAGCCTTATAAAGCTGCAACATGACATCCTGACTCTTGTACTCAATTCCCCGACCAACAAAGGCAAGCATGCCAAATGCCTTCTTTACCACCCTATCTACTTGTGTGGCCACTTTCAGGGAGCTATGGACATGAACCCCAAGATCCCTCTGTACGTCAATGTGGTTCAGGTCCTGCCATTAACTGTATACTTTTCCTTAACATTTGTTCTCCCAAAGTGCAGCACCTCATACTTACTCGGATTAAACTCCATCAGCCATTTCTCCATACATATCTGCAACTGATCTATATTCCACTGTAGCCTTTGACAACTTTCTACAGTGTCCACAGCTCCACCGGTCTTTGTATCATCTGCAACTTTACTGTACAACTGGAGTCATATGTTGACTAAAACATGCTCAGTGAAGAGTTTGTGAACCAGGTGGTTTCTTACAACAATTAGTGGTTACATGAGTAGCTTTTAATTCCAGATCTTATCAATTGAATTTGAATTTCATCAGCTGCTATGTTTGGTTATGAACTTGCATCCTCAGAGCATTAGACCCAATTGCGGCTTACCTGACATTTCACTGCTGTCTCGCTCAGCTGATGTTCATAACAGTGACTGCACTTCGTCATTGGTTGAATGGCTCTTTGAGATTTCCACAAGGATGTTGAACTCAAAAGTGCAAGTCTTTCTTTTATTTAATCCACTTCCACCGTGACTCATTAGATGTGAAAGGTTGTTGATTCAGTGCCTTGTCTGTGTAACCACTGAAATGGACAAAGTGACCCTGAATCAAAGTGACCAAATACGTGATAGCTGGACATGTGAAAATGACCCCTACACAGAGACAGAGATAGCAGCTGTACAATGATGATTAACCAATTTATCACCTCAGCCTATGTTTTGGGATGAGTCTAAAGCCTGTAAATGAACAGAGTAATCAGGTCTCTGTGACTGAACAGAAACTGAAGAAGTAAACTTTATGCACATGGCTCAGGTTAGCAAACAAGTCTAATGGAGTTCTACTGGGCAACCAAGATACATTTCATACAGTTCGTTCTACATTTAGACCATTAGGACTATCAACTTGATATAAGCACTGGGATTTCCAGAGTAAATTGAATTAAAATAAATCACCATATTATTTGTCTGTATCATAAGAAATATCTATATCCAGCAACCTCTGTGTGCCTCCTTTTAATTAGTGAAATTATTGTAATGCAAATGAGTCACCGATGGGAGGAGAAGAGTTGGTACCTGAAGTGATATTCTAAATCTAATATCTCAAACAAAGATTAAAGTAATGACATGGTGCAGTCATGCATTATATAAAATGTGACATTTAATTAGATCGCAGATTTGGAGCACCCACCTAATATTTTACCCTTAAGGTATTTAAGAGTGATATTTGGTGACTTGTCAACGAGAACATTTCTTCTGATTGTAAAGCATTAACTCTTCCCTAAACTGGCTACAAAAAGCCATATTTTAAGGAATAGTAACTTCATGGAGGATGATGAAATGAGTCTCGTAATACAACTTGGTGAGGTGTGAGAAATGGGCACATAAGACTCTTTTTTCATTCTTTCTCGGGATTTGAATGTCACAAGCAAGGGCAGTATTTGGTGCTCATCTGTAACTGCCCTTAAGTGTATGGCTTGCCAGGAGACCATTTCAGAGGTCATTTCACTGTTAACCACATTGCTATGGTTTAAAGACTGGATAAAGGATGGCAGATTTCCTTTCCCTAAGGGCACTGGTGAATCAGGTGGGTTTTTAAAACAGTTGATGATGGATTAATGACTAGCTTTGAATTCTAATTTGTTGATTAATTCTAAATTCCATGAGCTACTGTGCTGGTGTTTGAGGCCAAGTCACCAGTGTATTATCCTGGGGTTTTTTGAATTACTGGGCTAGTGACAATACCACTATACCATCTCCCCCCAAAGTAAGAGCTTAATATCCATAAGTTCAACAAATGGCTTCCACAAGGTAAATTATGCAGAGTTTGCGATGAATCCCGATTTGTCTCATGCTGACCCTAGATGAATATGGTATTTGGTACCACACAGAACTATAAATGTAGACCAAAAGAACTTCAGATGCTGTAAATTAGGAACAAAAACAGATTCTGAGGAAGGGTCATCAGACCTGAAATATTTACTCTGATGTTTTCTTCATAGATTCTGCCAGACTTGCTGACCTTTTCCAGCAACTTCCGTTTCTGTACTATAGATGGAAGGGGTCTCAAACAACCTCACACAGAGTGACAAGTTAGCATTAAAAACAATACTTTAATCAAATTTTTTTGTGATGTAATTAACACTAGCAAGCCTGTATTTATTATCTCTTCGTTGGTCTGAGGTGATTCTATTGGCCTACTCCTGGAATGACTGTGTTTGTACTACAATGAGGATGGGCAGCATTGATCCTTTGATGTCACTGCTTATCTTTTCCCCCATCTGCTCCTCCTTTGTTCCTTTTAAAAGTTGCTGGTCATTGCTGTGGATGGCCAGCCAAGCAGTACCCATCCATTCTGCTCCTGTAAACTTTGATGTTGGAAAACCTGGGGGTGATGTTACATTTAAGTTTAATCTTGCCTTTGCCTGATAACAACATTTATCCTAATATGAATTTGAACTCTAGCTCATTTTTTTTTTTGTTTTGTTTTCTCTTTTCCCTTTGGTCAGGAACACGAAGGTCAGTTATTCTGCTCCGAGTGCTGGTGATCATTTAACATTGCATAGGAATTAAACCTGAGACCCAACTGATCAATGTGGTTGAGTTCAACACTGGGCAGTAACCATTCCGACCTGATCCATCGTAGAAGCTATTAGCCACATCTTGTGAATTTGTTTCCTCTCTTTTTATTTTGAAACATCGAAGCATCTTGCATCATGCAAGATGACAACCTTTGAGTAAGCTGTTAAGACGAGGTATCTCTGTTGGCCAACTCATTTATAAATGTGCACCCTGCTCAAGGTATTTATTTGAGATTCCCTCCTGTCAGAATCGTACCTCAGGTGGGAAAAATGGAGGCCTGTTGCCTCTTTGCCACTTTGCTGACTCATCAAAAGAGCTTTACAACTTATCCCAATCCTTTACCCTTTCCTCATAGCCTTATAAATATTTTACTTTGCAAGTATATATTTTGTTCCCCGTTGAATGTGACTGTTGAATCTGTCATCAAGAGAAGAGAGAAATTTGTTGTGGGAATTAAGAAATGTATGTTATTTTTCCAAAATATCAAAAATATTATTTGCTTTTGCAGTTTCCCAAAGGGAAAATGAAATTTGGCTCAAAAGAACAAAAACTACTACAATAAAAAAATCATCAATATATATTGAATCCCAGAATGTATGAATGATGTGAGCAACAGGGAAGAAGGGATTTGTTTTAGAGACATAAAACAATAAGATCAAACTAGCTACGTGCTCTGCTTTGTGGAGATAATCCCATTCTTTTTGGCATTCATTTATGACCCATAGGAATGTATAGCTTTAAAGCAAGGCATTCCTGATCATAACACATTAGGAAAAATGAAATTTGCAAAATGCCTGATTGTGCAGCGTCTTGAAACGAGTTTTTAAGATCCCTCAAGCAGCTACTAAGCAAACAAAAACTATTTAGTCATTTAGCACTGCTACCTCACGGCGCCAGGGACTCAGGTTTGATTCCAGCCTTAGGCAACTGTGTGGAGTTTGCACGTTCTCCCCATCTCTGCGTGTGTTTTTTGCCAAGTGCTTCGGTTTCCTCCCACAGTCCAGGGATGTGCAGGTTCGGTGGATTGATGCTGGTAATTGCAAGGTTGTAGGGATAGGGTGGGGGCAGTGGTGGGATGCTGTTTGGAAGATCAGGGCAGTCAGTGCAGAGAATTGATGGGTCAAATGGTCTGTATCTGTGCTGTAGAGGTTATATGATTCTATGATAATCCAGTTGTGGAGTGTGCAGTTTTGGAGAAAAGTGCATTCGCATAGAGTTTGAAAAATTACCATTACTGACCGAGTTGCAAAGAGGTCAGTCACCTGTGTTATACAGATAGTCACTGAGAACACTTCCTCTGAAACTGAAAGCGGCATACATCAAAAATAAATCATGCAGAGAAAATCTTTGTGCAAACAATTTGGAGGATGTAGACAAATGTTGCAGTGACTGAAAGCACAAGTAAGACATTCACATTGCTCCAAAGTAGGCATCACACCTTAAGGACATAAAGGAAAGTTGTGAATGGTTAAGTCTGATGTCCTGAATGGTATGGCAGTGCACAACATGTTAAAGGGGCTGTAGCAAATGAACTATTAGACTAGGTTGTATTTTTACATTAATTCCCTCAATGGTGGTAAACAGAGCTCATTTCCTGCTTCTTTTATTTTAGAAAGCAAACTGGCATATACCAGGAGAGAGCAGCATTAAACAAGTGACAAAACGTACTTCTGACTGTTAACTTCTTTAATTATTGTGGTGATGCTTTGAAGTCTTCCTTTTCAAGCTTTAGCTCTGACCTAGAATAAAATACGCTGCATATGTTTTTCGTTAGTGACCTTAATATCAGCCTATTAGAACTTACTGCCAAAATTGCACTGCGCTCTGTTCAAACCTCATTCTAAGATAAAATTGACAAAGACAGGAAGATTAACCCAGATAGATTTGTGGTCTCCTCTCAAGTCTATACTGGTTATTTAGCGGAGAAGGATTAAGTGACAGTACTTTCCATTCTATTCGAAGCCAATAGGTACCTCACTATCCTTTTTTTTCTTTTGCGTGCATAATAAACAGCAGATTTTAATTCTGGCACAAGCACAAGGGACCTAAATATCTCTGGTTGTTCTAACAGGGTGGGGGCTGGAGGGATGCAGTGAATGTTTTTAGACTTCAGACACCCAGTTAACATCAAATTAAGGCCATATAACATCCAGTGAGTGGGCTTTAGCCACTGGTTACAGAAGTTGTACCATTGACCACACTGACTAATGTGGGCATGATTTAAGGGTCCAGTTTGGGAATAAGACCTGGAATATGGAAGATTTGTGTTTCCTCACCCCCCCACATCCCCTCTCCTCCTTCCCATAGGGTCTTCTGGCTTCTTTGGATGAGGGGTTTACCCTGGACAGACTCCTGGCCTTGGAACACATTGAACTCTCAACTTCAGAACTCTGGCACGGTCGACAGCATAGGTTCAGTGTGAATGTACCTTGGGTAACTGCATCAGCATTAGTTCCATTCGGTAAGGGAGCTGATGTTTCTCGCAAGTTCCTTCTGTAACTTTTCGCCCCTAAATGACTCCTCTGTGGAATCCAGGAGTTTCAACAGAACACAATCGGTTCAGATGTGTTTGGGAAATCTCTGTGGAGGTGTGTTTGCCAACAAACACTAAATATTCCTATAGTTTTGGATCAATAAAAGTAATTCAGGAAGTGTCTCAATTGTTAGCATAGTCTTCATGTTACAAGGAAACTTCATGGGGACAAATTGCAATAAGATAGCCCATTCTATTTATTACAACTGTGCTGTAAAACTAAGTGCTTCCCTTTGCGTTGTGAAATTCCCTTCCCTTTGTATCATCAGAACCAGCAAGGCCCCTAGGCACATTACTACATTAGGTCCATTTCATTACATTTACCTCTTCACCTTCATGTCAAAATCTGTCAAGCATCTACATTTTATTCTCTGGTGTTTTCACCCATTTTGGCCAAGTTCCTCTAATTTACTTGCAGTTGTTTTGAAGAAAGCCGAAGGATTTCCTTCCCCCCACCCGACAAATGCATTTAGGATACAATTTATCTACATCTGTCCCCAGCCTTCACCACAATACACAATCTTGTCGAGGCAGTCAATGACAGGGTCAGCCATGCCGGTTTGAACAACTGTGACTGTCTGTTATATCTATTTCTAGCGATATAGTACAACTTACAAATGATTACACAGAATAAGACATTGCTACATTCGTTAGAAGTAAAAACAATTTTAATTCAGAAAGAAAACATAGAAGCACAAGAAATAGGAGCAATAGTAGGCCATTCAGCCCCTCAAGCCTCTTAATATTGGTAGGATAATAGGTCAGCACAACATCATGGGCCGAAGGCCCTGCACTGTGCTGTACTCATCTATGTTCTATGTTCTGTAAGCCTGCTCCATCATTCAGTATGATCACGGCTGATGATTCAATTCAGCACCGAGTTCCTGCTTTCTCTACATACCCTTTGATCCACTTAGCCCTCATAACTATACCTATCTCCTTCTTGAAAACATTTAATGCTTTGGCCTCAAGTGGTCTTTGTGGCGGAGAACTGCACAGGCTCACCACCTTCTGGGTGAAGAAATTTCTCCTCATCTCAGTCCTGGATAGTCTACCCTGTATCCTCAGACTATGACTGTGATGACAAACTTAACTTGTCTGAATAAGAGGCAATAAAATTGTTCATAAATATTTAGAGACAGAATTTCTGTTTTAGGTGCAGTTACGAATTTCAGTATACATTGAGCCTTTCTTTCCTTGGGCTTATGTTCCAACTTAGTTGAACATTGGCAGACCCAAAGTCTACTTGGGAGCTAGCACCATTGGGAAATTTAAAAAAAAATAAAAATTACCCTTCTAATTTAAATATTTAACAGTACAGCTTTGTTTTTTTTAAAAAAAGCACTTTTAATCACGGTGACAGCCCAACTTTAAATTACTGAAATTCGTATATGAAACTAAAACTACTCTCCAGTTAATCAGGGTTATGTTCATTCATTCCCGCATACATTAAATCAAAAATCAATTTGAAAAGCTTTAAAGACATACCTGCTACTTTCCTGGTGCTCAAATAAGCAGTTTAATTTGAAAAGCTTCCTAGAAAAGGCTGGGAGATGAGCACAATTAGCAGAAACTCCCAGTTGTGATGAATTCATCCTGCAGGTGTGGTCTACTTTGTAGGTGGGACAGGCTTTGAGGGCGGTTTTTAAAATGAGTGCAAAGGATTGCCTCAACTTGAGTTGCACTGAATGCAAATTGTGGTTAATACACTGTGATGGTTCGGTGTATTTTGGCTGAGTCGCACTGGTGCGATTTAGGGGAAACTCCAAACCGTAACTTAGGGAATACTGAGCAGAGATAGTTGGAGAAAACATTGTTGGAGAAAAAGACTGTGAAAGGAAGACGTTTCATTTGATGTTTCCAAAGCTGTTAAATAATACAACTGTAACATCAAGAAAGCAGGAATTTAAACTGAGGTACAAAAGTTTACAGAATAGTAAGCAGGAATTAGAGGAAAGAAGTACTTGGATCAACTTGTTAGTGCTTGGTTTTCCTGAGAAAAGATACATCCATACTAGATGATTCATGACGATGAACGATGAGTCTAAGAACATATTGGGAGAATGACCTTCCTCAGGTCTTACAAAACCAGGGAAATTTCATGAGATTGGGAGGTCCTATAGAGCTGCTATTTCATATATGGGGCCTTTTATTATCGGTCAGATTTATTCCAATCCCTATCCAAATGAACAGCTTCACCCTGAAGCCATATGCAAGGAGACAGCTGATTCGGGTTTACAGGAAACTATTTCTTAGCACCTGCCACATGTCGACATCCAAGTAGAGCCCATACATGACCCATTCAGGGTGGCATATTTCTCCAAAACACTTTCACCAATGCAAAGGGAAGCACTAAGTTTTATAACATGTTTGTAATGAATAGAATGGACTATCTTATTGCAATTTGTCCCCATGAAGTTTCGCTGAAATGCGAAGACTATACTAACAACTGAGACACGTCCTAAATTACTTTTATTGATCCCAAATTGCGGTAATATTTAGTGTTTGTTGGCAACCACACACCTCCATAGAGCTTCCCTAAACACACTTGAACTGATTGTGTTCTGTTGAAATTCCTGGATTCCACAGAGGAGTCATTTTGAAACGTCACAGAAATGAGTTTGAAATCTTTGCTGACAAATACATACACAATGCAAAAACCTGAGGGCTCCAACCGTGTGCTTTGTCTGACAGGAAATGTAAGACTGGCACAATTGATCTTGAGAAAATTCTGTCCTATTGAAACCATAGAGTCATAGAATTTTACAGCACAGAAAGAGGCCCTTCAGCCCATTATGTCCACCATGGTCAACAAACACCTATCTACTCTAGCCCCATTTTCTAGTACTTGGCCCATGGCCCTGAATGCGGTGGTGTTGCAAGTGATCATCTAAATACCTTTTAAATGATGTAATGGTTTCTGGCTTGACCACCCTTTCAGGCTGTTATTTCCAAGTGTCAACCACCATCTGGGTGAAAAACAATCTTCCATCAAACCCTTCCAAACCTTACTTTGCCTTTTTCTTTCCATCTCTATGCACTGGTATTTGACCCGCATACCAAGCAGAAGAGCATTTCTTCCTATCTACCCTTTCTAGGCCCTCATAGCTTTGTACCCTTCAATCAGGTCCCTCTCTGTTCTAAGGAAAATAACCCCAGCTGAACTAGTCTGTCTTCGTAGCTAAATCACTGCAAGCCCATCAATTTCCTTTGTACCTTCTCTAGTGCAATCACATACTTCCTGTAGGTTATTTCAAACAATCTGTTTAAAGATATTATTACACACAGCAGATGGGATTTGAACCCAGGCCTCATGTTCCAGAGGTAGGGACACTACCATTGTGCCACAAGAACCCCTTTTACATCCTTCCTGTGTTGTGGTGACGAGAATTGCACACGGCTATGATCCAATTGACATCTTTAACAGCCCCATGATAACCTTCTTGCTCTGTATTTAGTGCCTCAAGTAACAAAGGCACATATCCCATATGCCCAATTAACAATCTTATCCATCTGTCTTGTTGCCTTTAAGGATCTGAGGACATGCACATCAATGACCTGCTAATCCTCTGTACTTCCTAGGACCCTACCGTGCATTGTGTACTCCCTAGCCATTTTAGCCCTCTCAAAATGCATTGTCTCACATTTTTTAAGATTAAGTTCCATTTGCCATTTGTTCTGCCATCTGACCAGCCCTTCTGCATTGTCTTGTCGTCAAAGGCTTTTCTCCCCATTATATACCAGACCACTAATTTTCAAGCCATCTATAAAATTACTTATCATAACTTCTGGATGTTTGGATCATTTTTATACACCTCAAACAGCATGGAACCCAGCACTGAACCCTTTGGTACACCTCTAAATGCAGGTTTCCCATCACAAAAACAATCTTCAACCATCACACTCTGCCTCCTGCATCTGACTTAATTTTGGACCGAATTTGCCAAATTGCCTTGGATCCATGGTTTCTTATCTTTTTGACCATTCTTCCATGCATGACTTTTTCAAAAGCCTTGCTAAAGATGGCATCTATGCTGCTGTCATCCGCATGTCTAGTCACCTCCTTGAAAAATCTCAAGTAAACCTGTCCAACACAATCAGTCCATTCCAAAGTCATGCTGACTATATCCCTACTTGCCTCTTAAAGTGGCGATTAATTCTGTCCCTCAGGATCCTTTTAAAGTTGCCATACCACTAATGTTAGACTCACCAGCCTGTCATTTCCTGGTGTATCCCTACTACCCTTTTTGAATAATGATATCGTATTAGCTGTCCTTCAGTCCCCTGGAACCTCTCCTTTGCCAGAGAGAATTTGAAAATTAATGCCAAGGCTCCTGCAATTCCCTCCCTTGTCTCCCATAACATACTTGGAAACATTACATCTGGGTCTTACGACTTACCAATTTTAAGCCCAGTCAAACTGCTAATAGGTCCCCCCTGCCCAACTGTAATTTGTTAAAGTACATCACAGTCCTCTTCCCTAATTTATATATGTACATCTTTCTTTCCTATTGTAAATACAGATGTAAAGTACATTTTTAATACCTCACCTCCATCTTCTGGCTTCACTAACAATTTGTCACTTAGGTCCCTGATGGGCCGTCCTCTTTTCCTAGTTATCTTCTTGCCACTAACATACTTACAAAATGCCTTTCAGTTTTCCTTAATGTTAGATGCTCCTGTTTCCTCCTATCCCCTCGAAACTATCAAACCCCTGCACTTTCTACATGCCTCGAGGATTTCTGCTACTTTAAGCTCTCAGTATCTACCAATAGCTTCCCTTTCTTTTCCTTTCCTATCCTTCTCCACCTGTTTCCATCATATTCAGTGCCTCTTTTTGTCCCATCACAGGAAAAATTGACCACCTTCACTCCCCTCCCTTTCAACTGATGACTGATACCATCACAACATCAGAGCTGATCTGCTTGAAATCCCTGGAATGATTGTACTTGACCTGCAGGACTAACCTGAGCTGATACCGTGCACTTGGCTAAGTATGGTGGTACCTCCTGACTGACTGTAATCCCCCTTTTCCACAATAAGGACTGCTCCCATTTGTCTTTCTGACTCGGTTATTTGATTGGAGGACATGCAGTGCATCTGCATCATAAGCCGCAGGTGCACCCTGTAGATGTAACATTGACCTAGCAACGTGCAGCAATGTGTCCATTTACCTTGACTGTTCAGTGCTCCTGCCTCTCCCTGTGTGTCAAAGCAATGTCAGTCACAAAGTCTGGCAATGTCCGAGGAAATGCAAAGTGGCAGAGTGTTAAGAAGCAGTATGTTTGGATTTTCAGACAGTGTTGATGAGGTGCTATACATTCGGCTACATAATAAGACCCCATGGTGTTGGAGGTTTTGTGTCCTCATGGCTAGGTGATTGGCTAACTAACAGAAGATAGGGAGTTGAGATAAGGATGGTTGTGGGTGGGTGTGCATTTTCAGGATGTCAATCTGAATGTGGAATGTCACAGGAGTCAGTGCTGGGTCACAATTATTTACAATTGATGAACAAAGTAAATGCACAAAAGCCAAGTTCTCATATGACACAGACGTAGATGGAAAAGCATGTGGTGAGGATAATGCAGTGTCTGCAGAGGAATAATGTAAAGTTAGAGTCACCGTAGTCCTGGCAGTTCATTGGGCTAGTCTCTCATGAGAAAGAGAGAGAGAGCGAGAGAGATGACTGGTGGTGTTTTCACTTGAGGGTTACCACATCTCAGGGGAAGGGTGAGGTTGAAAAGGAGGGACCTTCATGGTAAATTCAGCCAATGTGGGAATTAAACCCATGCTGTTGACATCATTCTGCATTTACAAACCAGCCATAGAGGAATATGGACAGTTTGAGTGAGTGAGCAAAAGCCTGGCAGATGGAACATAGTGTGGAAAAATGGGGGGGGCTACATACTTTGGCAGGAAGAAATGCTGAATAATATTTAAAAGGCAGAAAGCTACAGCAGTTGGGAGACCTTATGGGAGGAAGTTGGGAGACCTTATGCATAAATCACAAAAAAAGCCAGCTTATATGTTCAGCAGGTAATAAGGAAGGCAAATGTAACGTACGCCTTGATACTCCAATCCCTTTGAAACAAAGGTAGGAGGTTTTGCTTAAACTATACAAGGCACTGGTCAGACCACAATGAGAATGCTGTGAGGAGTTTTGCACCCATTATCTGAGAGACAGTCTCCTGCCATTGGAGGCAGTCTTGAGAAGGTTCACTTGGCTGATCTGAGGATGGAGGGATTGTCATATGAGGAGAGGGTGAGTAGATGGGACCTCATTTGAATTTAGAGGAATGAGGTGCAGCCTGATTGAAAAATACAAGATTCTAAGAACTTGACAGGAAAGTGGAACTGTGGAAAGATTGTTATTCCCACCACCACCGCCACCGCACCGCATCCCCCCACCCCCCCCCCCCCCCGCCCCCCGCCATGGGAGAGTCTAGGAGCAGACGGCATCACCACAGAGCAAGGAGTCGCCCAATTAAGAGAGACATGCAGAGGAATTTCTTCTCTCAGGGGGCAGTGAGTCTATAGAATTCTGAAGTATATTCAAGGCTGAGATAGACAAAGGTTTAGTTGGTAAAGGAATCAAGAGTTTATGGGGAAAAAGTCAGAAAAGTGGAGTTGAGGATAATCAGATCAGCTGTGATCTCGTCAAAAAGCAGAGCAAACTCGATGGAAGAGAGATAACAAGCATGGGAGCATGGGGCTGGATGAACACAGCAGGTCAAGCAGCATCATAGGAGCAGGAAAACTTGACGTTTTGGGCCTAAACCCTTCATCAGAAATGGCAAACTCGATGGGCTGGCTGGTATACTTCTGCTCCTGTGTCTTGTTTTCTTATTATCTAAGGCATACTTAACATAGTCTTAATATTTATTTCATTAGTGTAAAGCCTGGCGCTGGAAACACTAGTCTAGAAAATCTGCTTCAATGTGAGTGTGTCTTACTTGTAAATATTTCATACAATCCTACTGCTACTTAAAATTGCTAAGGATTAAACAAGATATACGGCAAAGATAAAGGCCACCAGCTGTGCTGTGTTTATCCCCTGCTCGAACTTCCTCCCATCGTTTTTCACCTAAATCTACCATCATAACCTTCTGTTCTCTTCTTTCTCACATGTTTGGCTAGCTGCTCTTAAATGTATGCATACTATTAGCTTCGATCCTCCTTGCAGTTCCTATTACTCTTTACAGTCAGATGTTTCTCTTGAATTCTTGACTGGATTTTTTTGGTGACAATCTTATATTGATGGCCTTTAATATGATTTGACCATCTGCACGTTGTCAAATGAACCTGTTGCATGGAATTTGTAGAACATAACAGGGCTATTTAGCCTGACTGTTCAGTTTCTGGTGTTTACAGATTATGCAAGTGTCACCTATTCACTGCATTTATCTCTATCTGTATCTTTTATTAACTTCTCCCTTTTCCTCTCATCTTCCCCTGAATGACATCCATGCTTTTTCCAAAACTGTAGCATTCAATCACTGTCCTGGTAAAGGGAGTACTATGAGTAGATCTGCGCACCACACCTTAGGTAGGTTATATTGGCCTTGGAAAGTGCTCAACAGAGGTCTACGTGAATGATACCTGGACTTCGGGTAGTAAATTATGAGGAGATATTATACAAACTAGGCCAATGTTTAGAGCTGAAAGCCTTCGTCAGGACTGGGGAGTGGGATGGGAGCCCAGAAATAAATGGAGGGAGGGAGTTGGGGCTGAGGTGAGACAGAGATAGGTGGATGCAGGTAGAGGGATATTGTGGTTGGTCAGTGGGAAGGGTGGAGTGGATAGGTGAATAAGAAGATGGACGGGTTGGGGGAAGAGAGATTTTTGAAGCTGGTGAAGTCAATATTCAGGCCACTTGGCTGTAAGCTCCCAAGACGAAACGTGAGGTGTTGTTCCTCCAGTTTATGTTTGGCCTCACTCTGATAGTGGAGGAGGACAAGGATGGACATGTCACCAGGGGAGTGGGAGGGGGAGTTAAAGTGGATGGCAACTGGAAAATCTGGTTGGGTGGAGTGTGCAGAGCGCAGATGGTCCGCAAGCCATAGTCCTACTTTAGAGACCGTAGATTCCCCTCCTCTGTTATGCAGGATGTCCTCAATTGCATCTCCCCCATTTCCATGCTTCTGCCCTCAAAACCCCTCCCCCCAACAACAATAAGGATAGAGCCCCTTTGGTCCTCATATACCACCACACCAACACCCAAATACAGTGCATCATCCTCCAAAATTTCCACCACCTACAAACAGACCCCACCTCCAAAAAGATAGTTCCCTCCCCACCTCTGTCTGCTTTCCGCAGGGAACTGACCATTCTGCGACTCCCTCGTCAGCTCCAATCCCTCCACCACACCCCGGTACCTTTTCCTGCAACCGCAGGAGGTGCTACACCTGCCCCTGCACCCCCCTCTCACCTCCGACCGAGACCCC
Organism: Ginglymostoma cirratum; assembly: GCA_024137785.1. Lineage (NCBI taxonomy): Eukaryota > Metazoa > Chordata > Chondrichthyes > Orectolobiformes > Ginglymostomatidae > Ginglymostoma > Ginglymostoma cirratum. The sequence goes on from JAHRHZ010000266.1 coordinate 14,916,969, forward strand.
AAACAATCCTTCCAAATCTGGCAAAGATTCAGCTGCACTTCATCTAACCTCATCTATTGTATTTGTTGCTCTCGATGTGGTCTCCTCTATATCGGGATGACAAAACGCAGACTCGGGGATCGGTTTGCAGAGCACCTGCGCTCTGCATGCACCAACCAACCTAACCTTCTGGTTGCCATCCACTTTAAGCACTCTCCCACTCCCCTGGTGACATGTCCATCCTTGGCATCCTCCACTGTCAGAGTGAGGCCAAACATAAACTGGAGGAACAACACCTCACGTTTCACCTTGGGAGCTTACACCCAATGGCCTGAATATTGACTTCACCAGCTTCAAAATCTCTACCCCTCCAACCTATCCATCCTTCTACTCACCCATCCACTACAGCCTTCCCACTGACCAACCCCCATAACCTCCTAACTGCATCCACCTATATCCAGCTCACCTACCCTACCACGCACCCCCCCCAGACCCACCCCTTTCCTCTATTTATTCCTGGGCTCCCCTCCCCCTCCCCAGTCCCGACAAAGGGGTTCGACCTGAAATGTAGACTGTCTTGCTCCTCGGATCCTGTCTGACCGGCTGTGCTTTTCCAGCTCCACACTTATTGACACTAGCTTCCAGCATCTGCAGTCCTTGCTGTCCCCATTATACAAATTAGTCCTGTTTCTCAAGAATTCAGAAGGTTATGAAGTGATCTGATCAAAGTCTTCAAGATAATAACAGGAAAAAAAACAGGGTAGATAAACATCACTGAATGGAGATTCTGGAAATAGGGGCATTGTCTACAAATTAGTGCCAGACCATTCAGGATTGACGTTAAGAAGCACTTCCATACTTCTACAAAGGGTGGGAGACATTTGGAACAAATGGGAGTTGATGCTAAATCAGTTGTTAATTGATATTTTTCTGTTCAGTGATGATATTAAGGATATGGAGTTAGGCCACAGAGCTCAGGAATTCATTGAATAGCAGAACTCAAGGGGCTGAATAGTCTAATCCTGTATAACAAGCATGGGGCTGGATGAACACAGCAGGTCAAGCAGCATCATAGGAGCAGGAAAACTTGATGTTTCGGGCCTAAACCCTTCATCAGAAATGGGGGAGGGGAAGAGGGTTCTGAAATAAATAGGGAGAGAGGGGGAGGCGGATAGAGGATGGATAGAGGAGAGGATAGGTGGAGAGGAGGCAGACAAGTCGAAGAGGCGGGGATGGA
>JAHRHZ010000266.1:14918584-14943237 GCA_024137785.1 Ginglymostoma cirratum
CCCGAGATGGAGACAGAGAGGTCCAGGAAGGAGAGAGAAGTGTTGGAGATGGTCCAGGTGAACTTCAGGTTGGGGTGGAAGGTGTTGGTGAAGTGGATGAACTGTTCGAGCTCCTCGTGGGAGCACGAGGCGGCGATGATGCAGTCATCAATGTAACGGAGGAAGAGGTGGGGTTAAGGTAACTAATCCTGTTCCTGTTTTCCTATGTCCTGGAAAACTCTCCTGATTTCTTTTTCTTAGTTCGACGATGATACGATATAATGATGCAATTGAGGTGCTTGATATTCAGTGATGTGGACAGGTTGAAGTAGCTGGGGTTGTTCTCAGAGAAGCTTGAGAGGAGATTATCTAGAAATGTTCAAATTCATGATGGATCTCGAAAAGATAAATGAAAAGAAATTGGTCACACTGGTAGAGGGGCTATGAATCAGTGGATACATTGACTGCCAAAAAAAAAAGAAACGAGGGAAACCATTTGTGGTAGTGAGTGGCTACAATGTGGCACATGCAGCTTGCCCAATAGTTTTCAGAATGGAATTGGAGAGATAGCTGACAGAAAAGATTTCCATGGCTACAAGGGAGAAAATGAGGGAGCTAAACAAGCAAGTTTGTTCTTGCACAGAGCCAGCATAAGCCTTCACTGGCCAAATGGTTTCCTTCTGTCTTGCAACCTTCAGGAATCAATGGCTGCTAATCTTGGACTCTACCACACATGGAAACGTTTTCTTACATGGATCTACTTTGTAATTTTAGTGACCTCTCTCAGGTTACTCCCTCAGACTTCATTACAGACTCCAAAAAAACCAGATTACATCAAGGTAATGACAACGTGACATGATTGCTAAATAGGTGGAGTTTTATTAACTCCATCTCCCAGACATCCAACTAACAAAAATGCAAACTCATGGCACCGGAAGTGTTTAAACAGCATATGCCCCAAGAATTATAATGCACTCGTTTCCCCATGTAATCTGATACTTTGCATAGCTGTTTTCAGCAAATGAGCTATGATTATTTCAAATTTGTTTTCATTCATAGCTCTGACAGAGAGTTCCTTTTCATGTTCCAAATTTTGGTCTGATTTTCTTTTCACTGAGTAATTTGTTTTTTTGAATTTTGGCCCAGTTTTTGTCTGTTTTACCAATTTCATCTCTTACCATGTTTATTATTTGGTCAACCAATGGACAAGGTGAGGAGTTTCATGGATCGTCGAATAGACCAATTCCAACTGAAGTGTTTTTGCAGAAATCTAGAAGAAGTAACAGCATCCAGCAGATCTGGCTGTTTGTATCTGTGTTGACCATTCATTGTGCACTGGTAATGGTACTTTCGTGTTTGTAATCTTTATTTGTCTCATTTGTTCAAACAAAGACAGACTTTTCTAGAATGTTAATGTTATCTTCTTGGGAAAATACCCATGTCGAATAATGTATTGAACTGAACTTAACTCATTGGATGACTTAAATTGGATTGTGAAATGAACTCAATATACAAGTTGCAAAGGGTGGGGAGAGGGGGTTGGGTTGAAATTAGAATCTGCAGTAGAATCTGCAGTCTTGGATTAGCCAAATAGGGATTATAGACGCGGGCAGTCTGTTTTGTTCACAATATTTTCCAGAAAATGTGGTATCAACTAGCTTGCCAGCCCTTCTGCAATAATGGGTGAATGTTCCTTGAGGAGTTAAAATTCATAAATTTCCCTTCCCATTGAAATGAATGGAAAAAAAGTAGGTAATTTCCCTTATCTTGTTATTTTTGCAGAAGTAGCCTCTACGATGAGAGGCATTTTGAAGGTGTTAAAAGACAAATTATTTGACATCAGTGATTTATGTTGGCCAACTCCAGATCAACTGCAGACCAGCTCCAATCACAGACAGAGATAATAGGTACTGCAGATGCTGGAGAATCCGAGATAACAAGGTGTGGAGCTGGATGAACACAGCAGGCCAAGCAGCATCATAGGAGCAGGAAAGCTTGACGTTTCGGGCCTAGACCCTTCATCAGAAATGGGGGAGGGGAAGAGGGTTCTGAAATAAATAGAGAGAGAGGGGGAGGCGGATAGAAGATGAACAGAGGAGAGGATAGGTGGAGAGGAAGCAGACAAGTCAAAGAGGTGGGGATGGAGCCAGTAAAGGTGAGTGTAGGTGGGGCGGTCGGGAGGAGATAGGTCAGTCCAGGGAGGATGGACAGGTCAAGGGGGCGGGATGAGGTTAGTAGATAGGAGATGGGGGTGCGGCTTGAGGTGGGAGGAGGAGATAGGTGAGAGGAAAAACAGGTTAGGGAGGTGGAGATGAGCTGGGCTGGTTTTGGGATGCGGTTGGGGGAGGGGAGATTTTGAAGCTTGTGAAATCCACATTGATACCATTGGGCTGCAGGGTTCCCAGGCTGAATATGATTTGCTGTTCCTGCAGCCTTCAGGTGGCATCATTGTGGCATTGCAGGAGGCCCAGGATGGACATGTCGTCTGAGGAATGGGAGGGGGAGTTGAAATGGTTCACAACTGGGAGGTGCAGTTGTTTGTTGCAAACTGAGTGCAGGTGTTCTGCAAAGCATTCCCCAAGCCTCCGCTTGGTTTCGCTGATGTAGAGGAGGCCACAACGGGGACAGCAGATGCAGTATACCACATTGGCAGATGTGCAGGTGAACATCTGCATGATGTGGAAAGTCTTCTTGGGGCCTGGGATTGGGGTGAGGGAGGAGGTGTGGGGGCAAGTGTAGCACTTCCTGCGGTTACAGGGAAAAGTGCTGGGTGTGGTGAGTCTGGAAGGGAGTGTGGAGCGGACAAGGGAGTCACGGAGGGAGTAGACCCTCCGGAAAGCAGACAAGGGTGGGGAGGGAAAAATGTCTTTGGTGGTGGGGTCTTTTACTATGGACGTCCAGTCCCTATACACCTGTATTCCCCATGCAGATCGCCTAAAGGCCCTCCGCTTCTTCCTGTCCCGCAGAACTGACCAATCCCCCTCCACTGACACCCTCATCCGCTTAGCGGAACTCGTCCTCACCCTCAACAACTTCTCTTTCAATTCCTCCCACTTCCTACAGACAAAGGGGGTGGCCATGGGCCCAAGCTATGCCTGCCTCTTTGTAGGTTACGTGGAACAATCCCTCTTCCGTACCTACATTGGCCCTAAACCCCACGTCTACCTCCGTTACATTGATGACTGTATCGGCGCTGCCTCATGCTCCCACGAGGAGCTCGAACAGTTCATCCACTTCACCAACATCTTCCACCCCAACCTGAAGTTCACCTGGACCATCTCCAACACTTCTCTCTCCTTCCTGGACCTCTCTGTCTCCATCTCGGGTAACCACCTAGAAACCGATGTCCATTTCAAGCCTACTGACTCCCACAGCTACCTGGAATACACCTCCTCCCACCCACCTTCCTGTAAAAATGCCATCCCCTATTCCCAATTCCTTTGCCTCTGCCGCATCTGCTCCCAGGATGAGGCATTCCACTCCCGCACATCTCAGATGTCCTCATTCTTCAAGGACCGCAACATCCCCCCCGCAGTGGTCGAGAACGCCCTCGACCATGTCTCCCGCATTTCCCGCAACTCATCCCTCACACCCCGTCCCCGCAATAATAACCAAAAAAGAATCCCCCTCATTCTCACGTACCACCCCACCAACCTCCGGATCCAACGCATCATCCTCCGACACTTCCACCATCTGCAATCCGACCCCACCACCAAAGACATTTTTCCCTCCCCACCCTTATCTGCTTTCCGGAGGGACCACTCCCTCCGTGACTCCCTTGTCCACTCCACACTCCCCTCCAGCCCCACCACACCCGGCACTTTTCCCTGCAACCGCAGGAAGTGCTACACCTGCCCCCACACCTCCTCCCTCACCCCAATCCCAAGCCCCAAGAAGACTTTCCACATCAAGCAGATGTTCACCTGCACATCTGCCAATGTGGTATACTGCATCCGCTGTACCGTTGTGGCCTCCTCTACATCAGGGAAACCAAGCGGAGGCTTGGGGACCGCTTTGCAGAACACCTGCGCTCAGTTCGCAACAAACAACTGCACCTCCCAGTCGCAAACTATTTCAACTCCCCCTCCCATTTCTCAGACGACATGTCCATCCTGGGCCTCCTGCAATGCCAGAATGATGCCACCCGAAGGCTACAGGAACAGCAAATCATATTCAGCCTGGGAACCCTGCAGCCCAATGGTATCAATGTGGATTTCACAAGCTTCACAATCTCCCCTCCCCCAACCGCATCCCAAAACCAGCCCAGCTCATTCCCGCCTCCCTAACCTGTTCCTCCTCTCACCTATCCCCTCCTCCCACCTCAAGCCCCACCCCCATCTCCTATCTACTAACCTCATCCCGCCCCCTTGACCTGTCCATCCTCCCTGGACTGACCTATCTCCTCCCTACCCCCCCCACCTGCACTCACCTTTACTGGCTCCATCCCCGCCTCTTTGTCTGCCTCCTCTCCACCTATGCTCTCCTCTATCCATCTTCTATCCGCTTCCCCCTCTCTCCCTATTTATTTCAGAACCCTCTTCCCCTCCCCCATTTCTGTTGAAGGGTCTAGGCCCGAAACGTCAAGCTTTCCTACTCCTATGATGCTGCTTGGCCTGCTGTGTTCATCCAGCTCCACACCTTGTTCTCTCCAATCGCACAGAACGCCTTTGAAATCATAACATCAGTGGACTCCTCCAGGAGGGACCAACTTGCCCTCTTGATCGGTGAAGCAGTCTTTTTAATGGGCAATGCCATCATAAACGCCTTTCCACAAGAAATGTCTAGGTTTCACAATGTTCCGTGAACTCCCCAGAGATATTTGTGAGAAAGGTCACAAGTACACAACACTGTTAAACTGGAAACAAAAGAACCAAAAGGTCTTTTGATTTCAGATATAAACTTACAATCAGAAAGAACGAGCATATTTTCAAAGCTAACTTGCCACCAGTCATGAGAAATGGCAATTCTGACAGTCAAACTTTTGTTCAGTCACCTTTTGAAGATTTTCCACTGAGGTGAGAAAACTCAGCTGAAATTCTGTGGTGCAAATCAAGTGTATTTTTTTGTTAAGGAAAATCTCCAGGACGGGAGTAAGAACTGAGAATTGATAAGGACTGTGCATTTCTTACCAGATGGGGAATGAAATTGATTTCCCTGGCTCTGAACTGAACAAAGAACCGACACTGTTGCTTTAAAATAAGTTTGTCAGGAGGGAATTTGGTACAGCATTAATGACCACTGGTGTTATGAACAAAGTAGATAGCATTATCAAAGAAAGGGCAACAGCAGGCAGTAGAAGCTGAATACTGAACATGATTGAATTCAGGACTCTGTTGTGTAGGACAGTAATTCCCATCCCAATTGTGAAGCAACCTGCAAGGTTTCTGAGCTTGCTGGCAAACAATTCAGTGATAAGTATTTTGGAGGAAATTTTCTCATATATTGTGAGGTGAAGAGTGGATATTAGTGAGTTAATTGTTAGCATGAGGGAAGAAACAGAAATCAGGCCAGATATACAAAAAAAAAGTTGATTCACTGTGACTTGTTTGCTTTCATTCAAATTAAAAACTTAACATTACCTCCACTGATGAGGAAGGTGGATTAAATAATGAAACTAAACAACACAAAGATTGAACAACAGAAGCTGAAAGTGTGTAGACATAACAGATACACAAGCAACATTAATGAGAAAAAGCCAGGACTTCATTATGGATACAGACTGTGTCATAATATCATCACAAAAGCATAATTTTTTTGTGGGTTTCTTGCAGGAATCCCATGTGTTTGAGGTGAAATGGAATTCCAAGTCACAGACGCAGTGGCCAGATTACCATTTCTGAGGCAGGAGTTGGGAAAGATCTTGACTCCATCCTTGCAGTGCCTGTCCATTGTCTTTCAATCCCAAGTAGCAGAGATAGGCTGGAGTTAGGCCTGCTGTACCTTTGCCCACTCATTTAATCTGCCTGTGTTGGTTTGCATCCTTGTTACAGCATCTTTCCATACTTTCCTACTCATCTTTGTGTTCACTGAAGATTTAGCTCATCTTTGTTTCCCTCTTCGAAGCCATTGATGGAAGTTGTGGAAAGTTGATACCCCAGCACGAACCCCTCATCCTGCCAATTTGAAGAAAATATTTATGCACAATTTGTGCTTTCTGCCAGCCAGCCAATCTTTGACAAATACAAATATATTACCCCACAACATGAGCTCCTCCTTTGATAAAAGTTGACATAAAACCATGACAAATACCTTCTGGAAATGCAAGCACAGTACATCCACAGCACTTCCTTTATCCACAACATATTAGTCCTTGGAAGAATTCCATTAAATTGTTTATGTGTGATCCTTTCACCATATGTCATCATGATGACAGCTGAGTAGGGCTCCTGAGCTAGTGCTCGTCCGTCACGACTGCTGTTCTTTTATTTTCTTTTATTTTCTTTTTCCTTCTTTTTCTTTTCACTTACCTCGTCCTCAGCACAGACCCGGTTTGAGCCCAGCACAGACCTCGTAGCAGTCGGCTCTGTGTTGATCTCGAGTGATCCCTTAATTACTTTTCTATGGGCGAGCATGGGGTCTGGCATGGTGGCTGCTACGTCAGCGGAAGCGACATTCGTGAGGTAGGCCCAGCAGCAAAAAGTGGCACCTGAGGATCAGCGACTTTGCCGTTTGTTGGGCCCGGAGCTGGAAGCAACCAACTGGTAGTGGAAGGACATCATGATAATATTGCGTTAGGCCCAGCGGCGAGAGATGCGACTCTGACATTGGTTGGTCTGGTGCAGCTGGTGGCGAGGCAGCGTCGGAGGAGGCTTGGCCAAGTGGCAAAAGATGGCACCTGAGAATCAACGACTTAGTTGGTCCCAGTGTAGATGATGGTAACGCAGTCGTCATTGATGTTATCTGGCGCAGGACGGATGAACTGTCTTTAAACTATATTTTTCTTTTTTGTTCTTTAAGCTACATCTTTTTCTTCTTATTCTTAAACCTATTCAAAATGGCGCTGGATCATTGTGACAGTTTTTTCACTGTATTTTATTTTTCTCACAATTTGCTGCCTAATTTCTATTCAGGGCAGAAGTTATTCACATTATGGTTCATCATCAACAGGAAAACACTTACATTTATTGTAAAAAAAAAACTTATTAATTAAAAATGAGCCTAAATTGATTGCAAATTTATTACAACATAGCTTGAACTATATTCTTTTAAAACTACAAACACGCATACGTAACAGGTCAACAGATACCCAGATATTAAGGGGATGCAAAAATAAAACAACAGGGCCCCCTACATACATTAATATCTGATTATTTGGTCTGGGAAATGCAGATGAGTACATTATCCATTGGAAGAAGTGCTCTTGAAGCATGGAATGTCATGGTGGCTCAGTGGCTAGCACTACTGCCTCACAGTGCCAGGGACATGGGCTCAATTACAGCCTTGGCCAATTGTCTATGTAGAGTTTGCATGTTCTCCCCATGTCTGTGTGGGTTTCCGTTGGGTACTGCAGTTTCCTCCCACAGTCCAAAGATTGCAGATTAGGTGGATTGGAAATGCTAAATTGTCCAGGGGTGTGTAAGTTAGGTGGTTATCCATGAGAAATGTGGGGTTACAGGGAGAGGGGATGGGTCTGGGTGGGATGGTCTTCAGAGGGGTGGTGTGGACTTGTTGGGCAAAATGGCCTGTTTCCACACTGTAGGGATTCAACAATGATCTGAACATATTGGCAATGCTGTTAATTTAATGATCATTTACCTATTTCAGAACAAAATCCAGTCATCTACCATTCCATTGAAATGAAGTTAAATCATCTTTGTGATATGTAAGATTGACAACCTATTTTAAACAGACAAATCAAAAGTTTCCGACTCCAGAGCAGAGAACAGCTTCGTTCATGACTCTTTTGAAGAGTCATGTACTGCCCATTCTGAGAATGCCTGCCTAAAACTATCAAAGTAGGTGTTTGAAATATTTTGGCTCCCTACCAACTGCATCCACCACAGCCCCCCCCCCACCCCCTCAGCCAACACCAATACATTTGGAATGCTCATTACCTCCACCCTTGTCCTGGCCGTCAGTAACCTTAAAAGTATTTTAAACCATTTTAAAATCCTCCCACTTTGATCCTGACTTAATTTCCATTTGGTCCACACAGTCAATGAATTACTCAGAATTCAGAGAGTAGGCTTATGAGGAGAGATTGAGTGGACTGGGACTATACACATTGGAATTTAGGAGAATGAAGAGAGAGATTATAGAAACATACAAAATTATGAAGGAAACAGATAGGATAGAAGCAGGGTGGGGGGCATTGATTTCACTCGTAGGTGAAACTAGAACTAGTGGGAAAAGCCTCAAAATAAGGGGGAACAGGTTTCCGACTGAGTTGAGGAAGAACTTCTTCACCCAAATGGTTGTGAATCCATGTAATTCCCTGCCCAGTGAAGCAGTTGAGGTTACCTTGTTGAATGTTTATGATGCAAAGATAGATTTTCGAACAGTTAAGGAATTAAACACTATGGTGAGTGGGTGGGTAAGTGGGGCTGAGTCCACAGAAAGATCAGCCATGATCTTATTGAATAGTGGAGCGGGCTCAGTGGGGCAGATGGAACACTCCTGCTCCTATTTGTCTACTCTAACATGGAATAACAGATGTGATGCCATGCTGTCCATTATTAGTGGGTAGTACCTTCTGATTCCCAACAGTCCATCCAGAACAGTGGTCAAGAGCTCAATGCAGATCCAAAATCCGGATGCCAAATGAAATTTGTGAAGTGAAATGAACAATGTTATCATCTGGCTGTTTCAGTTGGAACTTAAACCTGTCCCCACTGTAATTTCATGTTAACATTTACTGTGCTTTTGACAGCTGGTATGAAAACAATAGGATTTCCCTCTGATGGTCACAGTGGTCCCAATCCTTCTTATTTGATATAATAATTATTAAAAAAAACTTAGTACTGTGCTGATACAATCAGCACGCTGCCTTCAGAGTGCAGTTATTGCAAATACCTTTTTACTGATGGAACAGTAGGATTCACTTTCTGTTTATTTATATCTATATATTAATATAAAACATGTAGATGCACCACAGTGACTTTACGCAGTCATCAACACTGAATTGCAATATAAAATCTTTGTACAGATTGCAAGATAACTGAAGCTGCTGTAATGTTTCACAGGTAGAGAACTTGAAGCGTCTCTAATACTTTGGCCAAATTGCCATTCTTCCCCTTTGAACAAACACAGTGGAATGAGAAGTTTGGAGCCCCAAATAGTTACCAAGTGCAATTTGACTTTTCACAGTTTGGACACCAAGGACTCTACTCTTGTTTATCGTCTCACTTAAAGCTGGGGGTGTTGAGGGTGGAATGAGAGGGAATATGGGAGCACTGGGAGTATGGGAGAAGAGTCCAGATGCATGGAGATCTGGAAGTTGGCATCTATGTAAGTTAAGTTTCCACTGACAGGTTCCCTAACCAAATTGAGAGGAGTGAGATATGTTAGCAAGAATAAGCAGGTGAGGGGTGTAGGTGGCGTGGAATGGGCATTTGGTGGCTCAGCATGTTGGGGGGTAATTAGAAGCTTGGAAGACTCGGCAGACAAGTTAAAGCTGAAAGACTGAGTGAGGCATGAGTTGCACTCAAATTAGCAACCAGCTTCCTTTGAGGGGATTATCTTCCCATTTTTGTCCTCACTTAAAGCCATAGAGTCAGAGTCATAGAGTCATACAGCACGGAAACAGACTCTTCGATCCAACCAGTACATGCTGAACATAATCCCCAACTATGATCAAAAACAGAAGTTGTTGGAAAAACTCAACTCTGGCAACATCTGTGAAGAAAACTCAGACTTAATGTCTTGGGTCTGGTGACCCTTCCGCTGTTCTGTTTTTGTTCCTGATTTACAGCATCCGCAGTTCTTTTGGTTTTTATATTCCCAAACAAAACTAGTCCCACCTACCTGCTGTTGGCCTATATCACTCCAAACCTTTTCCTATTCATGGACTAATCCAAATGTCTTTTTAACATTGTAATTGTACCCACAGCTGCTACTTCCTCAAGAAGTTCATTCCACACGCAATCTGATTGTTTGTCCCTCATATCTTTTTTTAAATCTCTCTCCTCTCTCCTTAAAAATGTGCCCCCTCATCTTGAAATCCCCCACCCTAGGGATTACTCTATCTATGCCCCTCATTATTTTGCAAACTTCTATAAGGTCACCTTTCAACCTCCTGTGCTTCAGTGAAAAAGTTACCAGCCTATCTTCATAACTCAAACTTCCATAGCCAGCAACATCTCTTCTGAACCCTTTCCAGCTTAATAATATCCTTCCAATAACTGGGCGACCAGAACTGAACACAGTATTCCAGAAGAGGCCTCACCAATGTCCGGTACAACTTCAACATGACTTCTCAACTCCAGTATTGAAAGAACTGAGTACTGAAGGCAAGAGTGCTAAATGCCTTTTTAACCATCCTGTCTCTATGTGACGCAAACCTCAAAGAATTATGTACTTGAACCCCTAGGTCCCTCTGTTCTATAATATTACCCAAGGCCCTACCATTAATTGTATAAGCTCTACCTTTGTTTATTGTACCAAAGTGCATTAGCTCGCATTTATCCACATTGAACTCCATCTGCCATTTTTCAGCCTATTGACCCATTTGATCAAGATCCCGTGTGATCTTAGAAAACCTTCTTCACTGTTTACTATGCCATCAATTTTGGGATCAGCTGCAAATTTACTAACCATGTCTTCTATATTCTCATTCAAACAGAGGACCCAGAACCGATCCCAGTGGAACACCAATGGTAAGGGCCCTCCAGTCCAAAAGGCAACCCTCCACCATCACTGTCTGTCTCCTGCCATGAAGCCAATTATGTATCCAATCAGCAAGCTCACCCTGAATTCCATGTGACCTAATTTTACTCATTAGTCTACCATGCAGAAACTTGTCAAAGGCTTCACTAAAGTCCAAGGAGACAACGTCTACTGCTCTGCCCCCATCAATCTTTTTGGTAACTTCCTCCAAAAACTGAATCAAGTTTGTGACACATGATTTTCTTCACATAAAACTACGCTGATTATCCCTAATCAATTTTTGCCTCTCTGTTAAATGGAGTAGAAAGTTTGAGTCTGCAACTTATTCTTAAGAAGTTAAGCTCCCCCGTCACCCCACCCACCCTCTCCTCCCACCACCCAAGCCGAAGCTGCCTCTGTTTTGGATTGGATGTTATTTCTGAGGGAGATCGTAGCGCTAGCATTGCTGTGCAGCTGGCCTAGCTCACTTAGCATAGGACGTAGATCAAATGTAAGATTTCCTTTGTAGGATTCAGCAGCCTGCAACAAATGTCTCACTAAATTGTGACAGGAAGCCATACATATTTTACAGGACAATATTTAGGCACACCTAATACACATGCTACATTTATAAACCAAAGATAGGAAAGCCTGTCTTCGTGTAACCATCCAGACAGATTCTAATATTCCCCTGTTGCAGTGCATATGGTATAAATATATATGTTTTTAATTATTCTCGAGTTTCTGCTTCCAAAACAATTTATTCCACATGTCTGCAATTCTTTATGTGGAGAAGAACTTCCTATAGTTCCTGATGGGATGCATGCTAGGATATTAAAGAAGTAGTTACAGAGATAATGGATACACTGGTAGTAATCTTGCAAGAAAACTTAGATTCTGGAAAAATCCCAGAGGAATAGAAAATTGCCAGTAGAACAACATAATTTAGAAAGGGAAGGGAACAAAAAAAAGCTAACTGTAGGCTTAATGTTTGTTATTGGAAAATGTTAGTCTATTCTAAGAAATGTAATAGCGGAGCATAATATGATTAAGCAGAGTCAGCATGGCTTCATAAAGGAGAAATTATGTCTGATAATGTATAAGAATTCTTTGAGTCGGTAACAAGCAGAATAGATAAAAGAGGAAGCAGTGGATATAATATAACTGGAGTTTTGAAAGATGATTGATAAGTTACTACACATTCAGCGTCTTATTAATAGTCCATGGTGTTGGAGGCAGTATATCAGCATGGATAGAAAATTGGCTAACTAATAGAAGATGGAGAATTGGGATCAAGGAGGGGGTACCTTCAGAAGTGCAATGTATAACTAGTGGTGTGACACAGGGAACAGTGTTGGGGAGCACAATTATTTAGGACATATGTTAATGCTTTGGATGAGGAAAGTGAATGTAGCCAAGTCTTCAGATGACACAAAAATAGGTGGGAAGGCAGAGGGATATGGACAGATTAAGCAAGTAGGCAAAAACATGGCTAGTGAAATCCAAAGTGGAAACGTGTGAGGAAATGGACTTTAGTAGGAAGAAGAGGAACAGAACATTATTTAAATGAAGAAAGACTGCAAAAATGTACAGAAAAGAGGGATTTGGGTGTCCTCTTGCATGATTTACAAAACATTAGCAAAAGCAAAGATAAAACAAAGAAAATCTGAACAGACAGGGGCATCTATCCTTTTGATGAACTGTCATTGAGTGATCACTGCAGACAGCTACCATCTGTCAGAAAGTAAGCGCCAGTTAGGGGCAGTCTGGTTTGTTGGGGCTGTTGTTGCATTGCTTCCTCATGCCGAAAGGGACGTCATTGTGCTCAAAGTCCTCATTTTCCTGAAGACTGCTTCTGCTTTCCCAGTTCTTCAGCATCTATCAGCATCTCCTCTTTGCCTACTGCAGCTGTGAAGAGCACACCATGCTAGCACTATGTTTGGACTGTACTGCAAGACCATCCCCAGAGTGCTTCAAACATCTGAAGCTCATCCTCAGCAGGCCTATTGACTGCTCCACCTTGGCCTTGATTGAAGAATTGTCTGCATTTTACTTGTGCTCAGTCAGGATGGTTGCAACAATGGAGTTATCAGCCATAGCTGTGGAGCCCTTGTCTCCCAGTCACAATCCTTATGAAAGCATCAAGCCTACGAAACATAACAGGAACATGAGAGTTCTCAATGATAAAGGCATCATGGTAATTCCCTTGTGAAGACTTGTATGATGTGGTATCAATGACTAGGGGTGACTTGTTATGGATAAAATAGAATTTTTCTGTCATTGAAATCTGCTCACAACTTGATGTATGTACAGCCAATGGCACCCTGTACCTGGAGGCAGCCAGCTATGCTGGGAACGTTTACTGCTCGTGATGTTGTCACAAGGAAATGAGTTGAAGTGATATGTTCTGGCATAACTTTCTGAAGGATCTTTCTGAATATTTCTGAAGATATTTCTGAAGAAGGGTCCCGACTCAAAACGTCAACTTTCCTGCTCCTTTGCTGCTGGCTGGCCTGCTGTGTTCTTCCTGCTCCACACTGTATTATCTATAAATTTCATCAGTAACAGCTTTGATACATTTATGGGTTGTAGGTTGTAAGACCCCTGACAGGGAAGCAGTCACTTTCTCTGTGAACAACTAGTGCAGCTGTAACCTTGATGGCCACGAGGATAGGATGTTCTCCTGTTCCTTCAGGTTGCAAGTCCTGCTGCAGCATTTGGCATAGTTCCTTGATGGTGTACCAGAACGTCTGCAGTCTTCAGTGTCACTGTGCCACAGTCCTTCGAAGGAACTAGCACTGAAGAAGGTAGACTCTGGGTGTATGGTACCTCCTCCATGTCCTGAGGGGACCTTCAGCTGCAGCTTCCTCCTGCAGAAGTTTGTCCACAGCCACTGGAGTTTGCTGTTAGTCCTCTTGCTCCTCGATTTCTTTGTGCCGTCACAGCACTTACGGCCACAGCAACAATGACCCCTGCCGTGGGCTGGATCCAGTCTTCATAGTTTCAATGAGTCTGTGTGGGCAATACCAGAAACAGAACATGTGCTGCCACATTTACAGTCTCCTCCAGTATTTGCGCAACATGGCTTGTGCTGCCTATATCAGAATAATGACACTGCTGTCAAATATCCTTGTCAGAGTCCTCCATATCCCACTATAGTGCTAAATTGTTATTCGTATATGATGTGAATGCTATCTGCACAGATCCCCAAGACACAAAGGAGCATCAGGACCAACAGCAAACTCCAGTAGCTGCGGCATGAAGAAGTTGAAGGTGAAGGTCCCCTCAGGATCTGGTGCGTAGCTGGGTTTGGGCAATCACTGCCCATTGAGTGTACCTTGAAATGTTGGTGGCTGCTGTCCAAGATGGAGGCCCGAAAAAGAAAGCAGAGAGCTGGTGTTGCCAGGTTACCGCTCTGACTTTCATTTGAGGATCCTCCCAATCTATCCAGAGGCTGCGATATTGAGAAGCTGCATATCTGAGAGGCAAAATTAGGCACTAATTGCATGAAAATTCATGCAGGTAGACCTGCCACTTCCCATGAGTGAGATTCTTATCTTGTCATTTAAAATTTGCATGCAGGATCAGACTTTTTATTCTCAGCATTGAAAATCTCATTACTGTCAACCTCACCACATTTTTTCAATGAACTTGCAAATGCCCATATCATTCAGCTGCTGGGAAGATTGCAGCCCATATGTTCATTTCGGAGTCTCCTCTGCCTTTTCCCTCTATAATTTAAGAGGGATGTTTTCCTCACAAAGTAGAAAATTAAAAAGAGATGTCCCCATTGGTGGAAGGATTGAGGACTGATGGGTAGTTGGCAAAATAAGCAACACGGACCTGATGGAAGACCTTTGTGTGCTGCAACTCTTTGGGATCTAGAAAGCAGTGCTTGAGTGTGTGATGAAGATAAGATCTCAAGAAGGGATTACTTATTATTTGAAAAGCATAACAGGCAGTGAGGAAGGTAGGGAAAGGATACTTGGGGGATTGCTCCTTCAGTGAGTCAGTGCAGATGCAACAAGCCAAATGGCCTCCTTCTGTGCTGCCACCATTCTGTGCTTCTGTAATTCAGAGCCAGTCTTAAGCCAATGTCCTGGCATTCAGCAGATAGCTTGGCTTCTGATCTTTCATCATTAGCATGTCGGAAGGAGATTGGTCTCTTCTTGGCACTTCCTCATACAGTAGAACCAGGCTGCACCGTGACTCAGTGATTAACACTGCTGCCTCACTGCACCCGGGATCCAGGTCCAGTTCCAACATTTGGGTGATCGTCTGAGTGGAGTTTGCATGTTCTCCCCATGTCTCCGCTGGGTGCTCCGGTTTCTTCCCACAGTCCAAAGATGTGCAGGTTAGGACTGGCCAGAGTGGCCATGATTAATGTGGGGTTATGGGGATACGGTGAGGGGCTAGGTCAACGTGGGATTCTCTTTGGAGGGTTGGTGTAGATCCAGTAAGCTGAATTTCCTATTTCCGCACTGTAAAGGTTCTATGGAATGTCTGCAGCATGGCTTTCGTATTTATAGTGCAAAGAAAGTTGATCCGTACTATTTCAAAACATGTTAACAGTATAAGTAAACCCCATTCCCAAGCATCATCAAGCATTGAATATATCCTTATTTTGAAACATTCACAAATCAGTACCTGCCAGGTAGGTCCATTTTTCACAGGATGTTGTACAGAGTCAGATCAAACAATACACACCGGACATTGACCAATTTTTGCAGATGAGCCATACACAAAGGGATGACGATATATCCATTTCTCACAGCAAGATTGTCTCTCTTTTGCTTGTTTGCAACCTGCTTATAAAGAATACATTCACAAATCCTGTGAGTAAAAATTGGAGAAAAAAAGTCTCTTCACCCCTCAGTCTTTTGGACGATGAGCTTGAAGAAGAACTTGTGAGCAAAGCAATAAATCATTTCCACCCTCAGAGTATGTCTGCTTTAAAACATCTGAAAGGGGCTGGAGGAAGCAATTTTGATCATTTTCAGGGGTTGACAAATCATAGCTCTGTTCGAGCACTGAACAAATCTTTCAGTTCCCGAAGTGTACTTTCCATCTCTCATAAACTTGTCCACAAATTTCCTGTGATTGATGGTTTCCAGTGAAGTCTGCAATGCACAAAATCAAAGAATATTACTCAATTTGTACTGTTTGTGGATTTAACGAGAGCAAATATTGGCCTTGTAATTACTCTGTGGGAGAATCTCATCGGAATGCTTATCCATTAATCTGAGATTCCTTTGTCTGCTAATTTAGCAGATCTGCCGAACCATTTATTTTAAGTGGGTTAATGCCTGCACTGAATTATTAGAGAGAGAAATTAAGCATTTGTTTGTGGTTATCTTTCAACACAATTTCAAGCCATGGTTTCATTACCCAATGCTGTAATCTCACTTGGCTTCCTAACACCGAATAACAGCCTTACTATAATAGGTCTGTAAGTCGAATGACTGTGTTTTGCAGAGGTTATAGTTCTCAACACTTTGGACAGGATTTGGTGGTGGTGTTGGTTGGGGGAGGGCGGCGAAGCGGTGTGGTGGGGAGTGTACTTAGAGGATGGAGGAGCGAGGAAACCTTTGCTAGGAGGATTCCCTAACCCATTCCCACAACTAGCGAAGCCTGGTCAGACTACAATTCAGTCTTCCACTTAATAGAGGTTGCCAACTGATTTGAATAATAGGGAGGTCACCAGCTTCATGAAGGCAGCTCCCCTGCAGCTTGGCTGGCGATAAGCTGGTGGGGGGGGAGGAGGACTAGGGTTTGGAGTGTGAGCACTGGGACTGGGGGTCAAACAGGCAGCCGTGACCCGGGGTCCTTGGATGATAAACTTTTTGCTTGCTTCTCCGTGACTTCTCCTCGGAGGGTTTGCCTGGGGAAGTTTTATAGCTGCCAACTGTGGATTGGGCCTGTCAGGCCTGCAGCATGGTGAGACTGGAACCAATCAACTGGGAGGTAGTCTCGGAGGAGATTGCTCAGCCTGTCCAACTGGCAACAAGCATGGGCTTAGAATTCCTGTTTCTGTCTGGCCCTGAGGTCAGGGTCCTGACACTTTTGGTAAACTTTAGTCCATCATTTTAGAAAGACCATAGCTCCAAAAGAAAGGAAACTTGAATTGATAGACTAGCTTATTATATTGTCACATTACTGTTTTACATTCAATTAAACTTGTTCCTGTACTTTGTAGATGAGGTAGGGCTGCTGCAGTTGTACCATACAGAAAAGAAAACTAACCAGTGATTGGATGTGGCCATTTCTTACTTAAAGCCAAATGATAAACAAGTGTTTTATAAAAATGTTTAAGAGTGAGCCACCTACACACTTATAGAATGAGGGTATATCGTATGGTCCAGTATTCTTCTCAATTCTGAATCAGAAGGCTGTGGTTTTGACAGCCTTTCCAAAACTTGAGCCAATAAACAGAACTGGTGCATCATTGAGGTTCTGAGAGGATATTGCTGAAATGAGAGAGATGTTACCAGAGCTTTTCATCGCCCACGAATTAGGACAAATGCAAGAATGTCAAATTGCAAATAACCTCACCAGTTTATGTCCAGGAGAAAAGAGTGCTGACTGGTTGATAAGTCTATTCTAATTGGCTGAGGAATTGCCATGGCAAATTCAATGGGATCTATAGCAACCCCCACCCCCACACACCATGGTTTTGTTGATATAGAATAGGACACTACATAATGATGCATGTCACTTCCACCATGCAGAAATGAGCGAATGTCATCTGCTTGCCTATTTTTCTTAAGTTGTTTGTTATTGTAATTATTAGCGCACTTGAGATTGTTCAGGAAGAACTGCTTTGGGTTTTGCAAAAGCAGGCTGTTTGAGTACAGTCTGTACTCTGCCTAATTCTAACAGTGAAAGGAGTATGTTGTTTGTTTCAGTCAGGCAATCATTGGGGCATACAGCCAAGGTGGATGGGCATAGAGTCATACAGCACAGAAACAGACCTTTCAGTCTAATTTGTCCATGCCAACCAGGTATCCCAAACTTAACTCATCCCATTTGCTTGCATTTGGTCCATATCCCACTAAACCTTTCCTATTCATGTACTTGTCCAAATGTCTTTTAAATGTATAACTGTACCCGCCTCTACCAGTTCCTCTATCAGCTCAATCAATAAACGTACCACCCTCTGTGTGTTGAAGTTGCCCCTCAAGTCCCTTTTAAACCTCCCACCTCTCACCTTAAATCTATGCCTTCTAGTTTTCAACACCCAGCCTGGGGGAAAAAACCTTGGCAATTCACCTTATCTGTGCCCCGCATGATATTTATAAACCTGTAGAAGGTCACCTGTCAGCCTCCAATACCCCAGGGAAAAAAGTTCCAGCCTATCCAGAAATTCATTAGTTGTGTGACAGGCAGGATGTCCACCTAGAGAATGCTGTTTATGAGGTATTGAGATGTTACCATCAGCAGGAGAGGCTCCTTTTGGTTTCCATTGACTTAAAAAGTTTGAACCACCTTGAAGTTGTTTGAAGCAACTGAGTAGTTTTTGGACCATGTCTGAAAATAATTAAAAGTCAAACACATTGGATGAGAACTGAAGTCATATATCAAAAGGCAGGTTTCCTTTGCTCAAGAGTGCTATTGGCAGCGCTGTTTCAAGCGAGAGCATTAAGCTGAAGGCCTGTTCAAAATAACAAGAGTTGTTGTTTAAGAAGTAACTAAAATATAAAAATACTATCAAAATGTATTCACTTCTTTCTTCTCCCTGTACTTTGGGTCAAGAAGGAATGCAAAACCTGGTTAAATATTACTGTTGACATGGGGCAGAATGATGATTTTTTTTATTTGACTATGTCTTGCTTATGTGGCTGAATTAATCTAATGTATAATATACTTAATTTCTTAATGTTGGCATTCCAGAAGCAGTTCGATAAGATACCACATGTTAGGCTGTTTAATAAGTTAAAAGCTATAGTGTAGGAGGTAGTGTAGGATAGACGATTGTCTAACTAATAGAAGAAAGAGAGGTGGAATAAGGGTAGGACGTGGGCAATGGCAGAGTGAAGAAGCAGCATTTTCAGGATGGCAACATGCAACTAGTGGAGTGCCAAAGGAATCAGTGCTAGAATCAAAATTATTTACAGTATACATTAATGATTCAGATGAGGGAAGTGAATGTACTATAGCCAAGTTTGTGGATCACACAAAAATAAACTGAAAAGCAAGTGTGAAGGATGGCAGAAAGAGTCTGCAGAGAAATAAAGTTTAAGCCAGAGGGCAAAAACATGGCCACTTAAACATGGAAAACGTGAGGTTATGCACTTTGGTAGGAGGCAGAGAGGAACTGAATATTATGGAAAAGGGTGCAGCACAGAGGAGTCTGGCAGTCCTTGTACAAAAGTTGCAAAAAGTTCGCACAAATGTTCAGCAGGTAATGGAGAAACAAAATGAACTGTTTCAAAGGTGATGGAGTATGAAAATAGGCAGAGCTTGCTAAAATAATAAAAGGTTTGACCACATCGAGAAGACTCTGAACCATTTTAGTCTCCTGCTGTAAAAGAAAGACTGGCCTTGGGACAATCCGAAGAAGATCACGAGACTGTCCCTAAATATGGAAGGATTTAAGTAGAACATCGAACATAGAACAGTATAACACACTACAGGCCCTTCAACCCACAATGTTGTGCCGACCTATTATCCTACTCTATGATCAAACTACTCTGCGTACCCTACATTATAATATCATCCATGTGCCTATCCTAGAGTCGCTTAAATGTCTCTAAAGTATCTGACTCCACTCCCAGCACCAGCAGCACGTTCCACATGCCCACCACTCTCTGTGTGAAGAATCTACCTCTGACATCTCCCCGATACCTTCCTCCAATCACCTTAAAATTATACCCCCTCTTAATAGTCATTTCCGGCCTGGGAAAAAGTCTCTGGCTATCCACTCTGTCTGTGCGTTGCATCATTTTGTACACCTTTATCAAGTCACCTCTCATCCTTCTTCGCTCCAATGAGAAAAGCCCTAGCTCCCTCAACCTTTCCTCATAAGACCTGCCTTCCAGTCCAAGAAACATCCTGGTAAATCTTCTCTGCACCCTCGCTAAAGCTTCGACATCCTTCCATAATGAGGTGACCAGAACTGAACACAATATTCCAAGTGTGGTCTAAGCAGGGTTTTATAGAGCTGCAGAATAACCTCATTGGCTCTTAAACTCAATTCCCCTGCCAATGAAAGCCAACACACCATAGACCTTCTTAACAACCCTCTGAACTTGGTTCGCAACTTTGAGGGATCTATGGACATGGACCCCAATATCCCTCTGTTCCTCCACACTGCCAAAAATCCTGCCATTAACCCTGTATTCTGCATTCAAATTCAACCTTCCAAAATGGATCACTTCACACTTTTCCGGGTTGAATTCCATCTGCCACTTCTTTGCCCAGCTCTGCATCCTGTCAATGTCCCATTGCAACCTGCAACAGCCCTCCTCATGATCCACAACTCCACCAACCTTCGTGTCATCGGCAAACTTACTAACCCACCCTTCCACTTCCGCATCCAAGTTATTTATAAAGATCTAAAGAGCAGAGGTCCCAGAACAGATCCCTGTGGAACAGCACTGGTCACTAAGCTCCAAGCTGAATACTTTCCATCGAACCACTCTCTGTCTTCTATTGGACAGCCAATTCTGTACCCAGACAGCCAAATTTCCCTGAATCCCATGCCTCCTTACTTTCTGAATGAGCCTACCATGGGGAACCTGATCAAATGCCTTGCTAAAATCCATATCCACCCCATCCACTGCTCAATCTTCATCTATGTGTTTTGTCACATCCTCAAAGAATTCAATGAGATTTGTGAGGCATGACGTACCCCTCCCAAAGCCATGATGAATATTTTTAATCAAACTGTGCTTTTCCAAATGATCATAAAAACTATCTCTCAGAATCTTCTCAAATAATTTGCCCACCACAGAAGTAAGACTAACTGGTCTGTAATTCCCAGGATTATCCCTATTCCCTTTCTTGAACAAGGGAATGACATTTGCCACCCTCCAATCATCCGGTACTACTCCAATGGACAGTGAGGACGCAAACATCATTGCCAAAGGGGCAGCAATCTCGTTCCTCGCTTCCCTTAGTAACCTTGGGTATATCCTGCCTGGTGCAGGGGACTTATCTATGCTCATGTTTTTCAAAATTTCTAGCACATCCTCCTTCCTAACATCAACCTGTTTGAGCATATCAGCCTGTTTCACATTGTCCTCACAAATGTCAAGGTCCCTCTCATTGGCGAATACTGGACCAAAGTATTCATTAAGGACCTCCCCTACCTCCTCTGACTCAGCACACAAGTTCCCTCCACTATCCCTGATTGGCCCTACCCTCACTCTGTCCATCCTCTTGTTCGTCACATAAGTGTAGAATGCCTAGGGGTTTTCCTTAATTCTACCCACCAAGATTTTCTTATACCCGCTTCTAGCTCTCCTAAGTCCATTCTTCAGTTCCTTCCTGGCTGCCATGTAGCTCTCTAGAGCTCTGTCCAACCCTTAAAAAGAGAGGTTAAATAATTTGGGCATGGACTCATTAGAATTTAGAATAAAGAGAAGTGACCTTGCTGAAACATGCAAGATACTCAGAGAGCTTGACACTGACATTGAGAGGTTGTTTCCCCTTGTGGCGAGTCGACGACTTGAGGACATCATTTCACCGTAATAGGTTACCTATTAAAGACAGAGATGAGGAGGATTGTTTTTCTCTCAATGGGTAACGAATCTGTGGGTTTTTTTAGCTGCAGATGCTTATAAAGGCTAGGTCATGAAGTATATTCAAGACTGAGAAAAATAGGTTTTTAATCAGTAAAGGAATCAAGAGTTATTGTGAAAAGGCAAGAAAGTGGAGTTGAGGATTGTCAGATCAGTCATGTTCTCATTGAATGGCACAGTAGACTTGTTTTGTATACAAAAAACAAAGAACAAAGAAAATTACAGCACAAGAACAGGCCCTTCGGCCCTCCAAGCCTGCGCCGATCCAGATCCGCTATCTAAACCTGTCGCCTATTTTCCAAGGATCTGTATGCCTCTGCTCCCTGCCCTTTCGTGTATGTGTCTAGATACATCTTAAATGATGCTATCGTGCCCGTCTCTACCACCTCTGCTGGCAATGCATTCCAGGCACCCACCGCCCTCTGCATAAAGAACTTTCTACACATATCTCCCTTAAATTTTTCCCCTCTCACCTTGAATTTGTGACCCCTAGTAACTGAGTCCCCAACTCTGGGAAAAAGCTTCTTGCTATCCACCCTGTCTATGCCTCTCATGATTTTGTAGACCTCAATCAGGACCCCCTCGACCTCCATCTTTCTAATGTAAATAATCCTAATCTACTCAACCTCTCTTCATAGCTAACGTCCTCCATTCCAGGCAACATCCTGGTGAACCTCCTCTGCACCCTCTCCAAAGCATCCACATCCTTTTGGTAATGTGGCGACCAGAACTGTACGCAGTATTCCAAATGTGGTCGAACCAAAGCCCTATACAACTGTAACATGACCTGCCAACTCTTGTACTCCATACCCCGTCCGATGAATGAAAGCATGTCATATGCCTTCTTGACCACCCAATCATCCTGTGTTGCCACCTGCAGGGTACAATGGACCTGAACACCCAGATCTCTCTGTGCATCAATTTTCCCCAGGGCTTTTCCATTTACCGTATAGTTCGCTCTTGAATTGGATCTTCCAAAATGCATCACCTCGCATTTGCCTGGATTGAACTCCATCTGCCATTTCTCCGCCCAACTCTCCGATCTATCTACATTCTGCTGTATTCTCCAACAGTCCCCTTTACCAACTGCTATTCCACCAATCTTCGTGTTGTCTGCAAACTTGCCAATCAGACCATCTGTACCTTCCTCCAGATCATTTATGTGTATCACAAACAGCAGTATAGTTTACCTCTGCTCCTACATTTTATTGTTCTCTCGTTTCCTCCTTGAACAACTCCAACCAGAATGCACTGAATGTGTTTGCCCAGGTGTCCCACAATACTGAAACGGTCAAATTACATTGAATACGAGTAAGTACCAATGCAAAACAGTCCCAACTTTATTGGGAACAAAGTTACAATGACCCTTAATACTAAACACGCTATCTCTTATCCTATTTGGCCCCTTAAGGTTACAATACTTCCTGAGACTCTTTTAGATGTACGGAATCATTCTCTCTCTGGCTGTATCTCTGGATTTGAAAAGCTGTTTTCTTCCTCTCTCACTCTGGATGGTCAGCTTGTCTCTGCCTTTGGCCAAGCTGGTCTGTTCAGAATGTCCAAGAGAGGCTCCAAGAGAGCAGTCTTCAGATGAACCCTGTCTTCATACCTTTCAGATGATTTTCTGGAACTTTCTGTAGTTCTGGCCAATCAGGGAGACATGTTTAATAGTTTGAAACATTGTCAATCATTTGGATGGCACACCACTGTGTAGCAGGACCTGGTGCCTTTCTGTCTGAGCCCCCCTTTGTTTAGGGGATAAGTGGGGGGTATGCCTGTCCAGGATAACTGTTGCCTTCCACGTTATGCTAACATCATCAGCATCCGGCTGCTGCATTTGCACTGTGTCTGATGTGTGGGTTTTATGATTTCAGAGTTTTACTTGGACAATATATCCAGCATCCCTTGCTGTTTGGCCAAGTTATCAATCTCTGTGTTTTAGCCGCCAGGAGGATCCTACATTATGCTCTTAAAATGTATGAGAACCTCTGTTTTGCTGCATCCAGTCCCCAAGTGAGGGTCTCCAATTTATGAGTCCGGATTAGATACCCACAAACCATTATACTCCTGAGAGAAGAGCGAAGAACTGGCACATTTTTTTATGCAACCCGGCTACTTGCCTCGGTTGTTCACAACCAGGTTAACTCAACACAACGGTTCACTTCTTTTGTGGATACCTTTTCTGTTTCTATTTGTATTTATTCTTTAAAAGGAGCCATTTTAATCAAGCTTTCTTGGGTTGAGTAAGGTGTGTTTATTAGCTCATAAAACACAAAGCAGATGGTACACACATGCAGATTAGAAATGAGAAATGAGGAAATGCATATTGGTTAGATAAGTGGTATATGAGTCAGTTTTTAGTTTGTCCTTGAGGAATAAGAAGCTGGTTGCTAAGTTAGGTGGTTCTGATCATGCTGGTCTCAGAAGTTGAAAAGTGTTTCTGTAAATTCTTGGTTTTGCAAGTCAGTTCCTTTGTTCATTAACGGGAGGAGGACTTCACTGGCCAGGCAGCATTTATTGTCCATCCCTAATTGCCCAGAGGGCAGTTCGGAGTCAGCCACATTGCTGTGGGCCTGGAATCACATGTGGGCCAAACTAGGCAAGGATGGCAGTTTCCTTCCCTAAAGGACATGGGTGAACCAGATGGGTTTTTCCCAACAGTCGGCAATGGATTCATGGTCATCATTAGATTCTTAATTCCAGATATTTATTGAATTCAGATTCCACCATCTGCTGTGGTGGGATTCAAACCCAGGTCCCCAGAATATTATCTGGGTCTCTGGATTAACAGTCCAGCGATAATACCACTAGGCTATTGCCTCCCCGAATTGAAGGGAATTGTCCTGTTTCCATTTTGATGGTGGCTTTGCTAACTTGCTATTTGCTTCTAGCAATTAGTGAGAGATCTTTTCTGTTACCTTCTAGCACTGGTGTGTGGAGTGAATGTTCTTCACATTTGACCTTCACACCAACCCCATAGAGCTATTACATATAACTATCCACAGACACCCAGAATGTGGATTTTTTAAAAAACTGTATCAGAGATAAAAGGTACTGCAGATGCTGGAGAATCCGAGATAACAAGCATGGGGCTGGATGAACACAGCATCTGCAGTACCTTTTATCTCT
>JAHRHZ010000266.1:14943637-14967656 GCA_024137785.1 Ginglymostoma cirratum
GCTCCTGACCTTATTACAGCCTTGGTTCAAACATGGACAAAAGAACTCAATTCCAGAGGAGAGGTGAGAGTGACAGCCCTTCACATTAAGGTCATAGCCCAACTGGAATTAATGGGAATTTTGGGAACTCAATGCTGGTTGGAATCATACCGGCACAAAAGAAGATGGTTATGGTTGTTGGAGCTAGTCATCTCTGCAAGGGTTCCTCAGGGTAGTGTTCTAGGCCCAATCACATACAGCTGCTTCATCAATGACATTCCCTCCATAATGTCAGAAGTGGGAATGTTTGCTGACGAGTATGCCATTCATGACTTCTCAAATACTGAAGCAGACCATGTCCAAATGCAACAAGAGCTGGTTAGCATTCAATATTGGTCTGAAAAGTGACATTTAACACTTGCACCACACAAATGCCAGTCAATGGCCATCTCCAATAATAGACAATTTAACCACCCCCCTCGATATACAATGTCTTACCATCCCTGAATCCCTGACGATCAACATCGTGGGAGTTACCATTGACCAGAAACTGAACTGGACTTACCATATAAATAGTGTCAACAAGAGCAGATTTGAGGCTGACAATACTGCACCTAGTAACTCACTTCCTGACTCCCCAAAGTCTGTCTACCATCCAAACGCACAAGTCATGAATATGATGGAATACTCCCCATCTGCCAGGATAGTGCAGCTCCAACAACATTGACACTGACCAGGACAAAGCAGTCAGTTTGATTGCCACTACATCCACAAATATTCACCATCACCATTCAGTAGCAGCAGTGTGACTATCTACAAGCTGCACTGCAAAAATTCACTAAACACCCTTAGACAACACCTTCCAAAACCACAACCACTCCATCTAGAAGGGCAAGGGCAGCAGATATAATAGAATATCATCATATGCAAATTGTCTTCCAAGCCATTCATCATCCTGACTTGTAAATATATCACTGTTTATTCACTGTCATTGGATCAAAACCCTAGAATTCTCTCCCTGGTGGCATTGTAGCTCTACCGACGGAGCATGGTCTGCAGCAGTTCAAAAAGGCAGCTCACCACCACTATCACAAGGGTAACTAGAGATGGGCAACAAATGCTGGTGCAGCCAATGATGCCCACATCCTGTGTCTCACGAGTGAATTAAAAAATTTAAACTCATTGTTCCAAAACATATTAATCTTATAAATCATATTATAATTGAGTCTGGAGGGCTGAATACTGTTCTCCTTTCACTCCTTTACATAACCATGTGAAATCTATGTGAAGAAGCAAGCCAAACAGATCTCTTGACTTTACGATGAGCAAACTCACTCAAACAAAGTGTGAAAGTTATGAATAAAGTAAAAGGCACCCTGAATATGTGACACACACACACTCACACAAATACACTAGCATGCAGAGCAGAACATAACAGTTATAGGGTGGGAGAGATGGAGTTGGATAGAGGACAATCTCCATAAGCAAAAGACAAGTGTCTCAAGGATCCTTGAGGTTCCGGTGGATTGTGGCCGTTGTAAGCTTGCAGTTATTTTGGAGTCAGCGCTGTTCCAATGGTAATGTGTTCCTTTTCAGAGTGAGAGTGTTATGGTTCTTTTCTATTTATGTGATGTATTCCAGTTTGTAAGAAAAATAGGATCCAAACTTGAAGAAATACTGCTGAGAGAGTACTGCTATTATTATCTTATTCTACTGGCCTTACTCCCATCCATAACAAACAAATAAACTTATAACCATAACGTGACATGAAGGGGAATTGTGATCATGTGACAACTAGTTGTTGGCACCAAAATGGGGACAATCCATGTTAAGGAATGAGATTTGGTCTTCCATTGTCAAAACTATCAGGATGCAATTGAAACAGATAGGGGAGTCTTCGTCACCATTCGTATAATGGATTTTGGTGGGTATCCTTTGTCTCTGACAACTTCTGCAGACAAAAGGGTATTGCTTGCATAATATGAGATTCTAATACATGGACAGCCCAAAGACAATGAAGTAGGGATTCTTTATTCTAGTGGCATCAAATCATCACAAACAGGAAGGGAATTTAAGGATAAACAAGGAACTATTCATTGAAGACAAATGGAACAAAGTCTGTTGTATGTAATTGGGGGAGGAATCCTTTGTCTCTCTGCTGTTCCTTCTCATTAGTTCTCAAAGACAACATTTCTTTCAGTGAGCTTGTGCTAAACAGTTGCTTGATTAGCAGGTTCATTTGCATCATCAACACAGCTGGAGCAGGCGAGGTAGGAATATGATGGATGCTAACAACCTTGGGGATCGACAGCAGTCTTCCATGCAGAATTTGCATCTAGAATGTTTGAGTCTATATTATTGATAGCATTCTCTTCTTGCACCACCAATTTGGACAAATGTTAAGAGTTGGAGTGATATCCAGCATTTTCTTGAGAAGACCTTCTCAGCTTCTTATTAGTCTTTGTACCCTTTAAAGGATCCAGGCTCTGGCAGATCTCCACGTTGGAATCTGGTTAGGTCAATTGGGGCTCCAGGAAGTATATGATCAGCAGTGCTTCAGTTTCTGTATCTTAGCAGGTCCTCCCTGCACTGACTTACAAAGCCTAAGCCTTCCCACATTGGATCCAGCCCACAACACACAGTTCACTCCAGGATTCCATTTCAACATAACTGGATAAGGCGCGGCGGGAATGCGATGGATGTTGGCGACATTGGGGATCAGCAACTGTTTTCCAAGCAGGATGATGGGAAGACATTCTGTGGTAGGGACATCGCCTTCTGCATGATAGAGCCCAGCAGTGGAGGGCACCACAAACCAGGCAGTCTGCCTCCTCTCCACCTATCCTCTCCTCTATCCATCCTCTATCCGCCTCCCCCTCTCTCCCTATTTATTTCAGAACCCTCTTCCCCTCCCCCATTTCTGATGAAGGGTTTAGGCCCGAAACGTCAAGTTTTCCTGCTCCTATGGTGCTGCTTGACCTGCTGTGTTCATCCAGCCCCATGCTTTTTAAAAAACTGCTTCTCTTGTGTATTTTGCCCAGAACTGCTTTCTTTTAGATCATACATGATGCTCCCAGTCTAGGATATAATCCATAGGAAATCTGCTGGGGTAATAACTGGCCTTCATAATCTCATTATCACAAGGGATTACAGTTCAGTCCTATGTTTCATCTGTTCCTCCTAAGTGTCTCAGACCGAAGTTCCTTAACACTTCCCAAGTCCAACATTCCACGGCCTCTCTTGTGATTGAAAAGAATCCACAACAGGAATTTTCCTGAAAGTCATGAAATTACATTCTCAGAGTTTACATTCGAGTTATCTTTGGCATATATGTTCCTTTTTTATTCTTGTTTTTTAACAAAAAAAATTGTGTCTTACTTAATGTTCAGTTATGTCTGTGTGTAATTTTGGATTTGGATTTATTGTCATGGCAGTGTAAAACCCTATGTTCCACAGAATCTTTAAAACACAGATGGTGGTACATGTGGAATATAAGTTTGGAGCATCTTGGCTGAATGGCAAAGGTGCTGTAAACTTTTTTCCACATGTACCACCATCTACTCCCGTTAGTTGTGTCACCCTGCCCCTTTACCCTTCCATTCCCTTCTAACTAAGATCTCTTTAGGAAATTATTTTACTGAGAAACTTAAAGTGCTGTCACAATGACGCCACAGCATGATAAGAAATTTCAGCCATCCTTTCTGTCAACGCCACCACTAGATAGGATATGTGACAGGCAGGCAGAACCCTTTGCTGTCTTTATGATCTGTGTGATTTTGTCTGAACACAAGTGTTTTGACTGGCAAGTGTGGTCCTGATGACACCGGACTTTTTACTACAATTGA
This sequence comes from Ginglymostoma cirratum, assembly GCA_024137785.1. Lineage (NCBI taxonomy): Eukaryota > Metazoa > Chordata > Chondrichthyes > Orectolobiformes > Ginglymostomatidae > Ginglymostoma > Ginglymostoma cirratum. The sequence goes on from JAHRHZ010000266.1 coordinate 14,947,462, forward strand.
ACAATGATGACCATCATTCTGTCAGTTCTTGGATTATCCCCCAGTTTAAATGTCTACTTTCCTGGTTCCTCGATTTATTGTTCTATTATATTCATACCCCAGTTTCTAAGGGCCAGCACATATACAATGTTGATAATGGTAGTTTTGTGTTAGAGATGCAAGTGTAAGATTTATTGACCCTGGGGAAAAAAAGAAGCCTAAACAGATTCAGCACAATTATGACAAAGTAGTGTGAAGATATGCATGTTCTCTTATCTATTCATCATAATCAGCGATCACTCGACATGCTGGGGGTACTTTTCACACAGGCAGTATTTCTTTGTTCTTACCTGTTATTTATGTGGGAAGTTCTCATTAGGATTCACAAAAACAAGTTTTACAAATCAACTCCAATGGGATCATGTTTATTTAAAACACATCTAGAATGTGCAAGGAAAGCGGGGAGTAAAGTGATTCAAACTAACTGGCAAAGCTGTGTGGTCTGTGTTTTTCCTTTTTCTTTCAACATTTTTAGACAGATGGACAAGTCATAAAAAATAATGGCCAGTTCTAGTGAAGACAGAAATAGAATAATTGCAGCAAGCACTTTGCCAGATGGGTTAAAGCATAATAACATTTTATAAATAAAAAGTGACCCCAGAGTCATTAATCTGTGAACACATCCCTGGACTCTCTTAGCAATTTAGCATGGCCAGTCCACCAAACGAGCACATCATTGGACTGTGAGAGGAAACCGAGTATCCAGATGAAACCTGTGCAAACACAGGGAGAATGTGCAAACTCCACATAGACAGTCACCAAAGGATGGAATTGAACCCAGGTGCCTGGTGCTGTGAGTAAGCATTGCTAACCACTGAGCCACTGTGCTGCCCTTAAATACACACCAAATGTACTTAATTGTTTAGAACCTGAGGGTTTTCTGAAGTTGTGAAAGGAGCTACAAAATGAAAGTTCTTTATTTCTCTTCGTTATGCATGCACATGCATTTCCTTTACATCACAAGCGGAGTACCTGGTTGTATTAGTGCCAGAGCTGGAGGCTGCTGGATATTAGAGAGCCAATGATGGCAGCAGAGCCAAGGGCTCCTGGTTGTGGGGCGAGTGTGGCTCCAGCAAAGGAGCTGGGAGTGTGAGCCCAATGGTGAAGAAATGGCACCTAAAGAGTGGTCACCCTGATATTGGAGGGTTCCGCACAGGTGGCAGAGGGGTGAGGGCACAGGTGTCATTGGTCACCCGGCTCAGGGCACATAGTGGAGGTGGCGGAATGAAGATGGTCTCTCTTTCAGCTATTCTTTTTATTCTTCAGCTGTTTAAAATCGCACCAGATTATGTGACATTTGAAGCTTCTCACTCACTGTATTTTACTGTGATGTTCGTTGTAGAATACAAGTGACAATCATACAATTATTCAAATGTCAAACACCCATCCAACAGCAGCCATCTAACAATGTCTAATTTCTATCTTGCCTGGAATTTTGGGTTATATTTTGGTTTAAGGACAGCCTTGACTTTACCTGGGAAGCTCTAGGATCTCTTCAAGGCGCAGGTCCAAACTTTCAGTCCTGACATGTTATTATTTGATTGTGTCCCTAAGGCATCAATCACTTTTGGAACAATCAGTTTCATTTCAGCTTTTTCCCATTAGTTTACCAACTTTATAGCTCTCCACTAAGATAATGAGGCTCCGCAAGACAATTTAATGTCTGCATGAGTCTAATTGATGTATCTAAGTTCTGCAGAGTTCAAAAGCCTGTCAATATATTTTAGTTAAAGGAACCGCACGATAGTTTGTAATTTCACAGTAGCTGCTGCTATCTGGAACAGTTTCATCGCAAAACCACTTCCTTTGTTCTCCAGAACTAATTCTCATTACACCACACGACATTACCAGAAATCAAACCCTATCATAGTATTAAGCTGCAACTTTATTTCAAAAAACTGTGCACATTTTATGTATCAGCCTGAGACATACTTAGAAGAAAATAGCCCTTAATTTTTAAACACACTAAGTTAGAAAGCAAACCAATCTGAGATATTAACTGTGTCTTCAAACTAAAGCTGTTCCACTTCAAAGTGATTTCAACATACGAAGCAGGTCATTAAAAGGTGTGTCTTTTGGAACGCTGTGTTTGCTAGCCTGAAGGCAAAGGGTCAATTTCTCCTGACTAGAGCAATGAAATCACAAAAGCACTCTCTTAAACAGAACTTAATACTAATACCTTGATCGTTACATGCAACTAAATTGCAACAAAGTAATGAAAGATGAATTAAATCCTACACTTTGCTTTTTCAAAATGAAAATGGACCCAGTCTCTTCCACTAACTTGGGAGAGAGTGGCAACTCTAGTTTCAGTATTCTCACTAAAGAGGTTTGTAGTCCACAGCTATGAGGCAGAATCCATTGTGAGTTTTGTAATATATTTGTGAAAGAAAGGTGCACCAATGCTGATCTTGTTAGAGTCAACATTTTTTATTTGAATTAAAGAATGTAAGAGCTCAAATATATCACTCACAGTTCAGAACTAATCATATTTGCAGTTTACTTTTGAATACATCATTGCTTTTGCACTGGCCAAAAAATGAGTTCTCCCACCTTGCAGAGTATTATTCAGCTATTAATTTCACTATGTTTATGAGGGTAACCCAGTTTTGCTCAAACACATCATGCCTTCAGCACCTCAGCAAGCTCAAGTTTCTTCTTAGCCAAGAAAGTATGAAGTACTCTCTTAAGACTGAAATATATGGTTAAAAATACTGACCTTGCATTTGCCACCTCACCTCTGTACCTGTGAGCAGGAAATTGCATCATTTACATAATCAGAAAGTACAGCAAAAAACCTGAAATTTGTAGTTTTGTATTTAATAAAATTAAATGTTACTGATCTGTTGTGAGCAATGAGAAGACTGGATCCATTTTCCTTTGCAGCAATGCTTCTTGGTGTTAACACAAGACAGTGGTGCAGTATTTTTAACAACACCAGAATGCTGCATTCCCATCAGTGCAGACTGCAATGCAGCTTGTCCAGCTGATTGCTGCTGAAGCCTTGAATTTATTAATCAATTTGAAAATCTCATCTGATATTTTAGCAAAATAGAGAGTTGTCTTTTTATTTCCTTCTACAGACACACCTAATGAATGTAGGACAGTGAATGGGACATTTTAGAAATGTCCACAGTTTTATCCAGTTCTACAGCAAAATCATTATCTCACAGCTGATCAATCAACTACGTCCTCTGGCATTAGATCAATTCACTGTTTGATTGGTGTAATTTGACTTTTTTTTATTAATTGGTCTCATAACATTTCCCATACAATTTTAATGGCATGTAACAATTGTTTAGCATTAGTATACATTTCTTTCTACTCTAGCAGTTTCCTGCACCACTTTATAAATAATTTGGATGTGAATATAGGAGGAATAGTTAGTAAGTTTTCAGGTGACACCCAAATTGCTGGTGCAGTGGACAATGAAGAAGGTTATCTCAGAGCATAGCAGGACCTTGATCAGATGGGCTGAAAGGCCGAGTAGTGGCTCATGGAGTTAATTTACTTAAATCTGAGATGTTACATTTTGGAAAGGCAAATCACGGCAGCACTTACACACTTAATTGTAGGGCACTAGGGAGTGTTGCTGAACAAAGAGTCCTTGAGGGGAAGGTTCATGGTTCTTTGAAAGTGGAGTTGGAGGTAGACAGGACAGTGAAGAAGGCATTTGGTATGCTTGCCTTCATTGGTCAGTGAATTGAATATTGGAATTGGGAGGTCATTTTGCTGCTGTACAGGACATTGATTAGGCTACTTTGGAATACTGTGTTCCTCCCATTTCTCCCTGCTATAGGAAGGATGTTGTGAAACTTGAAAGGGTGCAGAAAAGATATACAAGGATGTTGCTGAGATTAGAGGGTTTGAGCTATAAGGAGAGGCAGAATAGGATGGGGCTGTTTTCCCAGGAGTGTTGGAAGCTGAGGAGTGAACTTACACAGATTTATAAAATCATGAGGGTCATGGATAAGGTGAATAGCCAAGGTCTCTTTCCTCAGGTGGGAGAGTCCAAAACTAGCAAGCATACATTTAAGGTGAGGGGGGGAAAGATTTAAGGGGCAATGTTTTCACACAGAGGGTGGTGCATGAATGAGCTGGCAGAGGAACTGGTGGAGGCAGGTATAATAACAACATTTAAAAGGTATATATGAACAGGAAGGGTTGAGAGGGATATTGGCTGAATGCTAGAAAATGGGACGAGATTAATTAGAATATCTGGTCAGCATGGCTGAACTGGACTGAAGGGTCTGTTTCCACGCTGTACAATTCTATGACTCTGTGATTGTGACTCTCTGAGTTGAAATGACTATCTGTTTCATATCAGCGATGATTGTGGATTTCATTTGTTTTTAGTATAGACCAGTTCTTTTGCTTTTGCTGCAGTAATTATCTTTGCTGGTCCTTATATGTTCCAGGCTTTGTCATTAAATATCTCTGTAATTTGGTGTTTTCCAAGATACATTAGACAGTACTTGTGCACAAATTACGCACTGCATTTGAAGTATATCTTCCCTCTTGGTACAAATAAAACCCAAATTCAAATTGCTGTCTTTGAATCTCATTAATTCTGTGGGGCTAATGGTAGCTATTTTTTTAATTCACAGTTCCTCCTCCTCAGTGCTTTTCAGCTCTTGTAATTGAACTTGATGAAGGAACTATCATTGCTCTGAGGGTTTTGCTGTTTTGAAGCTGGTGGTCACGCTAAAAATATTTCCAGATCTGACATTTAATGTGTGCAGTTAGACTAAATTTGTTTTGTTTTACTAATTTATCTTGTTTTCACTGATTTTATGTCATGAAGAATACATTTAATTTGTTTTTCATTTAATGATGTTCTGCATTAGTCTCCAAGACCTCTTCATCCCAACAATTCTTTACTGAACAGGAAATCCATGTGAGACTCACTTCCAACTACTGCCACCAGTTCTGGTTTCTCTTTACCAGAACTGTATTGCTCTTTGTTTTCTTCTTGTCATCAGTCAATTATCTATTCTGTTACTTGGCCCTTAACTTCATCAGACATTTTGTTGCAGTCATTGTGAGCCCTTTATGACATCCTGTGGGTTCACATTGACGAGAACCTGAACTTTACTAAACATATAAATATGGTGGCTACAACAGCAGATCAGAGTCAAGGGATATTCCAGCGAGTAACTTGCCTCTTGACCTCCCAAAGTGTATCCACCAGCTAAAAGGCATTAGTCAGGTTTGTTATAGAATGCTCTCCATTTACCTGAATGTGTGCTGTTCCAAAAACACTGAAGTAACTTGATACCATCCATTTGGGGCTGTCTTGTGGTGCAGTTGTAGTAATCCCACCCCTGGACTGGGAGGCTTGTGTTCAAGTCCCACCTGCTCTAGAGGTGTGTAATAACATCTCTGAATAGATTGATTAGAGAAATAGGTAAAGCGGCCCATTTGATTGACATCCACAAAGATCTGTTGTCTCGTCCACGAGCACTCAGTAGTTGCAGTCGGCAGCCTGCACAAGATGCACTGCAGAAATTCACCAAAGGACCGAAGACAGCACCTTCCAAACCCACGACCACTTCAACCTGGAGTAGATACATGGGAACACCGCCACCTGTAATTTCCCCTCCAAGCCACTCACCATCCTGACTTGGATATGTCCCACCATTCCTTCAGTTGCTGGGTCAAATCTTGGGCATTGTGGGTCTACCTACAGCAGATGAAGACAGTTCACCACCATCTTCTCAAGGCAATTAGGTATAGGCAGTGGACATTGGACAGGCAGTGACATTTTGTGAATGAATAAATAAAAATGCTATTTTCTGCCTTATCCTGTGAAGCACTCTCGGAGAGGATTCCCCTGCATAGGTTAGGTGCATCAGTTACAGGGAGCCACAGTCTCGCGCTGCTGCTTTCCAAATCAGAAGTGAAAAATTCACCCTCCTATTTTAAGTATCATTCTCACTATAACCTATTCCACTGACTTGAAATCTTTCATCCACTTTAAATAAAGGAAGAATCATTAATCTCTCACTGTTCAAGACAAAAATAAAGCAATTTACCAATTACCAGTTTAAATGTGTGAAAAATGTAATTAAGTATCATTTTTGGTGTCACTATTTAAAATGCAGTGACAATGTAATTTGAAATTTGACATGCAATTTTCAAAGAGCTGTACACAGTAGCTTGGGTATGTTCAGCATTTCAATGTTGATTCCAATGTAATATCCACACTCGTCCCCTGTTCTGAAGAAGGGTCACTGGACTTGAAACGTTAATTCCATTTTCTCTCCATAAATGCTGAGTGTCTAATACCCTTATTAGCTTCCATGAGCCATGCGATACAGGATTGCTCAGCACCACTATATGCTTGCTTGAGACTAACAGCAGTCCAGTGAGATGCTGACCTTTCAAGAGATGGATTTCAGATAAATCTCGATCATCTCTGGCAACTTCCACTGCAGTTTGTAAAAAATTTTCTGAACTCAAACTTTCTTTTTTGTTAAATCCATGATTTTAAATATGCAGTTGTTGTTAAATTATTCTTTAAATGTGATTGTTAAAGAAAGATATATGTAGCACATTAAAAGAATTTTTGTTCCTGATATCACACAACAATTGAAATATTCTCTTGGAACTTGACTCACTATCATATCTATAAGCTAAAAACAAAGGCATGTGACACTTTATTGACTTGCATCTATTTTACATTTTTTGCCAACCTCCTACCTGGTCACCGCATGAAAAGCTGCTCTACATTTCAAAGTCTATATCAAACACATGGCACTCTGATGAAAAACAGAAACCTAAACTTCAAAATGTGCAACACTCCTTTAATCACGCTACAGAAGTTTACTCTTTAATATAAATATTACCCAGTTTCTTCGAAAATCCATTTGTCAGCCTACAAAGTGAAACTGTGACACCAGTGCAGCAAAGGAAAACTTGAGCGGTATGTTCTCTTTATCATTCATCGAAAGCGACATCAAAAGAAATTGAAGGGATATTGATCAGCATTTAATGTTTTTGATTGCGCTTTGGGATCTCTAGTGTCAGCTACAGTGAGGATTGCAGGCCAGTCCTGAATGAAATCACACTATTTCTGTGGAGCATCAGCTGCTGTGGCATGTTCAACATCAACCAACATTTGCATAATCCTGTGTGTTGGAAAGCATTGCACAAGATCTTAACATAAAGGAATAAAGGACACTTGACGAATGGCAAGGAGTGGGATAAATACAGAAAATGCAGGCAGTGCTCAACAAGTTTAACAGTATCTGGAGAGACTGTTAAAGTTTTTTAACAAATGACATTGCATCAGAATTGGAAAAAAATGGATCCATTAGAAATGGGGTTTGGGGGGGTTGTGGGCAAATTTTTAGCATTTGGGTGCTCCTTTGCCATTTTTAAAGATCCATGGAAGTTAGACCCAAACAGTCAGTGGAACTTCACAGAGATAGAAAATTCCTGATTTGATGTGTGAGAGGATTTGCTTTGCAGAGTTATGTTGCAAGTTTGCAAAGAAGAATGGCCAATGAGAATGGCTGTTGGGAAGTTAATTCTGAATGTATTGGAAGTATGTGTTTTTCAGTTGATGAATAAGTTGTCCTGCAGCCACTATTGGCCTTTCACTAGGTAGTGAGAGGGTTGCGTCACTGGTACAGATATTTTGTCCAAGTTCATATATTTCACAAAATAGTACTTGTGTCATAAAATGTTGTTATTTACACTACTTTCCTTCTGTTGATATTTTATCTTACTTGTGCAATGTACTGAGCTTTTAACAGTCCTTTTTCCCCAGAGCCTTCCATATGCAACCATTCTGCATCTGTTCTATTTTTTTTCCTCCAGAAACTCCCCAGCGGCCTTCTCTTAAAAAAGAAATGTGTTTTCTCTTGATATTTAAGGCTGGTCTAATAAGACAAAATGAAAGGTCTATCTAAACTTTTTGACAAGCTACGTCAAAGATTAACACATCCCCCAGTCTTTACGATTATATTAGGTTTCTTTGGAAAGTTATGTTGAAATTGTGAAGATGCTGTACCAGCTCTCCCTTTTTTTCTTTCATGGGGATTTCAAATCTATGGAATCTTTCACCTTTCTCAGCTTTCGACACTGCAATCGAAATAAACATAAGTCTTTTTTCCTCAGATTAGCCACTGTTTTGCCCTAAAATGTTCCCTATCCTTTGTTATCAGACTGTACTGCGGATCTTATTTAATTGTTTTTCTAATCATTTTGTGGGATGTGGGCGTCGCTGGCTGGGTCAGCATTTCTTGCCCGTCCCTAGTTGCCCTTGAGAAGGTGGTGGTGAGCTGCCTTCTTGAACCGCTGCAGTCCTCCTGCTGTGGGTTGACCCACAATGCTACTAGTGAGGGAACTCCAGGATTTTGACCCAGCGACAGTAAAGGAACGATGATATACTTCCAAGTCAGGATGGTGAGTGACTTGGAGGGGAACGTGGAGGTGGTGGTGTTCCCATATGTCTGCTGCCCTTGTCCTTCTAGGTGGAAGTGGTCGCGGGTTTGGAAGGTCTGAGGATCTTTGGTGAATTTCTGCAGTGCATCTTATAGATAGTACACACTGCTGCTACTGAACGTCAGTGATGGAGGGTGTGGATGCTTGTGGATGTAATGCCAATCAAGCAGGCTGCTTTGTCCTGGATGGTGTCAAGCCTCTTGAGTGTTGTTAACTGCACTCATCCAGGCAAGTGGGGAGTATTCTATTACACTCCTGACTTGTGCCTTGTAGATGGCTGACAGGCTTTGAGGAGTCAGGAGGTGAGTTACTCGCTGCAGTATTCCTAGCTTCTGGCCTGCTCTTGTAGCCACTCTGTTAATGTGGCGAGTCCAGTTGAGTTTCTGGTCAGTGGTAACCCCCAGTATGTTGATAGTGGGGGGTAACACCATTGAATGTCAAGGATTGTCTTTTATTGGTGATGGTCATAGCCTGGCATTTGTGTGGTGTGAACGTCACTTGCCACTTTTCAGCCCAAGCCTGAATATTGTCCAGATCTTGTTGCACGTGAACCTGGACTACTTCAGTATCTGAGGAGTCACGAATGGTGCTGAACATTGTGCAATCATCGCCATTTCTGACTTATGATGGAGGGAAGGTCATTGATGAAGCATTTTACATTCTTATCAAAGCATCAGTTTGGCACTTACACCCATACCGTCAACTGTGAATCAGAAGGTTATGGATTTCAGCTCCAGGAACTGAGCATTTAATCCAGGTTTAGTACTTTGGTGTAGTCTGAATGAGTTTATGGCATTGTTTAGAGATGGATCTTGTGAACGAGAAGTGAAACTAAGGCTCCACCTGGTTGTGTTAGCAGAAGAAAGATCCAGAGAAGAAATAGGAATTTTTCTTGGATGTCTCAGCCGAAATGTCTCCAACAGTCAGCCCCATGAACCTAAGTTAGCTGCTATGCAATATGTGGCATCTTGCTGTGTAAACCCAGCTTAATTATTCACTTAAACAGCCGTTGTGACTGCACTTCAATAAAACAAACTTCCTTGCAAAAGGCACCTTTCAATTTACTTTTTCAAATGCAATAAATTGAAAAACTGTCATACCTGACATACACCTGCCACCCTGACCAACAGAGGTCAGTTAGCTGGATGGCTAGTCTGTGATGCAGAACAACGCCAACAATGTGGGTATGTTCCCACACTGGCTGAGGTTATCACAAAGGTGCCATCTTCTCAAGCTGTCCCCTAACCTGAGGTGTGGTAACCTCACTTTAAACTCACGACCAGTCGTCTCTCTCTCCGGTGAGAGTTTTGATAATTACATGGATAGGAAAGGTTTGGAGGGACATGGGCCTGGAGCACGCAGGTGGGACTGGTTTAGTTTGGGATTATGTTCGGCATGGACTGGTTGGACCGAAGGGTCTGTTTCCGTGCTGTGAGATTCTATGAGAGAGCAGCCCTATGGTCCTCTAGACTATGATGACTTTGTCTTAACTATTGAGCTGATTCTTTTGTAATTCATATGACTGCACCAGGAATCTGAACAAACGTATTTTACTTGGAACGCCTGGTTTATTTAATAAGATACTGTTTTGAATTTACCTTGATAAAAAGTTTTAGATTTGCTTAAGAATTTTAAAATACAGTAGTCAGATCTATTAGAGTCCACAAAAAAAAACTGAGGATGAAAAGTTAGTGGGCTATTTTATATTAATTTGGTAGTGGTGTAGGGGATGGTTAGCTCATTTGGCTAGATGGCAAGCATGTGGTTCGGAATAACTACAGAGGATCATGTCACTAACGTAGGAATCTCAAGTTTCACATCAACATTCTAGGCACATGGGTTCAACACCTACCATGGAGGATAATGAAATTTGAATTCAATAAAACTTTAAAACATCTAACCTCTGTCAATTGTTTTAAATACCTATTTGTTTCACAAATATCCTTTAGGGAAGGAAATCTGGCATCATTACCTCCAATAGCCCAGTCCAGACACACTGCCCTCTGGACAATTAGAAATGGGCAATAAATGCTGACTGGCGAGAAATATCCACATTTCACGAATGAACAGAAAAACATCATCATCATTGACATAATTCCTTTTCCTGCTAAAGTAGGCTTTAGATCTGTCTTCTCGCTCTGCATCTGAAAGTGGAACATATGATAAATCACCATTGGCAAAATAACTGCATGGAGAAACGTTCAAGGTTTGTCTACAGCACACAATGCACTAAGACCCTGCCTTTGGGTAGAGCACAGAAGAATGAGTTATATAATTTGTATTACTGATCAGTAAGGGTGAACCTGAAATAAATCTGAGAATTATTCAGAATTTGTCTGTTATAAACGGCATATGTGATTAACCCTCTTTCAATTTGCTTTCCCATTATATTGTCAGTTCTCTTTTCATCTCTTTTATTTTGTACGGTTTGAAGTCACACTATAAGTATGAGATTGTGACGGACTGGTGAGGAAAAACCTTAGACGTGAAACCGACTTTAATTATTCTACATTTTATCCTAGATACTGTAATGCGTAGATATGCCAGGATCTGATTTTGTAATAGCTAAGATTAATTACCTTGGCTAAGGACTAATCTGCCTTCTTTTCGTGTTCATCTCCATGTGTTCTAAAATCTCTCTTTTGTCGTAGAATGTCATCTCTAGCGTACAGTGTTTCAACTCCCTCTGCATTATGTTATTTATACACATTGATGTGGACTTCTGTGCCATCATCAAGAAGTTGCTCCAAGGTCCTGACAAATTCTGCTTGTACATCCCACACTAATCTGTGCTCCCTTGGATGATAGGAACCAAACATTATTCTTTCTAAAGAGGGACATTCTCTACCCTCCATCTCCTGGCATGTTATATGTCTGTACTGCCATGAGAGGGTGAAGGTTAAATCTCCCTACCCAATCACCTTAGACTCACAGATTCTTACAGGACAGCACTTAGTGCATAGAAACTGTGCTGGCTCTTTTGAAGAAGATATCAGGTTACTTCCACCCCTCTGTTCTCCCTGTAGCTCTTCAACCTTCTCAACTTTAAGTATAAAACCCAAACAAACTGCGGATGCAGTAAATCAGAAACAAAAACAGAAATTGCTGGAAAAACTCAGCAGGTCTGGCAGCATCTATGGAGAGAAATCAGAGTTAATGTTTCGGGTTGAGTGACCCTTCTTCAAAACTCAACTCAAAACATTAACTCTGATTTCTGTCTACAAATGCTGCCAGACCTGCTGAGCTTTTCCAGCAACTTCTGTTCTTATGTCAATTTTAAGCATGTTCACTGTCCTTTTGAAATTTAGTATTGAGTCTGATTCCAACACCCTTTCAGACACTTTAGTCACCATTAGAGATGTGGCCAGTTATTCTGTAATTGGCTGTCCTGCTAACTGTAAATTATCCAGCCTGTACCAGACTGCATCACAACATTGCGGATTTATGGAGCTGACTTCTCATTAAGTTCAACATGAGGAGCAAGACTTGTATCATTTGCCCACAGTTGAAACTTCAGATTTTGCAGCCATAAATTCTGAAGAGGGGGCGATGGCACATGTTCTTGTATCTTCCCCACATAAGAGCGGTAAATAGAAAAGTGTTTCTCATTTAGTTTAACACCAAAGCTCTTTAACAAGTAACAGAATACACGCTGAACTAACTAAAGCTTCAACCAGCTCTGTCTAATTTTAAAAATATTTTGCAAAATTCGTACTCACTTTTCAACACTCCTCCTCCTCCTACGATGCCTTTGCTTCCCAGACTTTTCAGTTGCTCTCAGCTTCGGCCCATACATTGTGATTGAGCTGGCTATTTGGCAAATGGCCCAAGTTGAGCTCCCACTATGTTTGTTGGGGAAAATCAATGGATACCCCTCAATCCTCCAAAAAAGGCCTATCCTAGTTTGTGCCTTCATTCTCATGCAAGCAGCAATGGCTAAAATTCCCATTGGCAACATCTCCCTATCACCACTCTCCCTGACCTTCTTAGGGCTGCATAGCTCACTATATACTTTTCAAATCACTTTCATGCTCTTCATCAATTGAATCTTTTTCTTCTTCAGGTTCTGGAACCTTCATTTGTGAAGCTGACATCAGCGACTCTGGAATCAAGGACATACAATTTTAAAGGTAAAACACACCAGTGAATCCTAATTAATAGGTCCTTTTCATGTCTAATGCAAAATAAAATTTATGATGTTGTAGGTTTGAAAGTTATACCAAGTATTCACTGCAATTTGAGACCTGCACTTCATAGAGTTGCTTGCTGTGCTGTGGGGTGTTGTGAATGTACTGACTGATCAACGTACAGTGGCATGTGTAATGCAAAACTAAAGGAGAAGATGTGCTCAGAGGATAATTTCAGCCCTTTGGCTAATTTAGTTTAAGTATCCAAGAAGACGTTAAACATCTAAATTCATTTAACTGGATCCTAACTGAATAAAAGCTGTTAGCTCTGGCTAGAAAAATTTCAATGTTTATCTCGATTGCATGCATTTGTTCCTGAATATTGTTGTAAATCATTCTCAGTAGTGATTATTTGATTATTTTCTAGTGGCCTACAATGTGCAGCAGTCACCTTTTCTATACAATTCTAGATATTCTTCTGAACAACCTGTTAAGAGATCATAGAAATCACAGAATCCCTACAGTGTGGAAACAGGCCATTTGGCCCATCGAGTCCACACTGACCCTCTGAAGAGCATGCCACCCAAACCCACACCTGACCCTATTCCTACATTTCCCACCCGAGCCACTATGAGCAATTTAGCATGGCCAATCCGCCTACCCTGCACATCTTTGGACTGTGGGAGGAAACCGGAGCACCTGGAGGAAACCCACACAGAAACTGGGAAAATGTGCAAACTCCACACAGGCAGTCACCCGAGGCTAGAATCAAACCTGGGTTCCTGGTGCTGTGAGGTAGCAGCAGCCACTGAGCCTCCGTGGTGGGACTTGAACCTAGGCCTCCTGGTCCAGAGGCAGGGACGCTACCCATGCACCGCAAGAGTCCTTGCGAATATTCTCTATTCTCTATTTACGTCCCACATGTGAAGGACAAAATTTGCCATTTTCTGTCCTTGTCATTGTTGACTGTCTCTCAGTTTTGAGGTTAACATTGACTCAGGCTTGTGCACCTGCCATTTGGCTTCATGTGACTGAATAGGCCAATATCTGACCGACAGATTTTGGGGCACCCTGGTAAGGTATCCCATGAGGATGTAAGGTCTGGAATTAAAGATTTGCTTCCTTTTATTTCTTCCTCTGCCATTGTTCAGCCTCATGGTTAAGAATTTGCACCTTAAATTGTGATGCAATTTGTTGTGCAAGGTGTGACCACTCTGAAAGATTGGCAGCTGGCTTTTTCTAGTCATTAATGCCAACCTTTTGTCCTCACCAGCAATGTTGGCCATTTGAGAACAGGGGAAACCAGGACTGTTTTCAGCCATCCCAACACCGTTTCAGTTTGCCCAAGTTGGTTTTGCATGTGTTTTGTTTGAATACTTGGAGAATTGATTTCAAGAGTATATTTGCATTTGCTGAACAGTCTTATTGAATTTGGAGTTTGCATGGAGGTCTTGTTGATGGAGTTTCTCTCGTGCTTTTATGTGTTGTTTATACACAGCGTAGGTCTCACTGCAATACAGGAGTGTATTGACAAGAACTGTTTTAGTGTACGAGAACTTCAGTTGATTTATGAATGGATCAGTTATCTTTTTCCCAACTAGAATTGGCCCATGTAAAGGTCAGAAGTCAATCAGCAACGTGAGTTTAAGTCTCATATGCAACAGCTGTAATACTGGGTGTTTTAAATCTTTTTCTTTTGCAGTAGTATCATCAAAGATTCTAATGTACACATGCATCACAATTTTGTTTTGACTCCAAAATGTTCAGTTCATAAAGTCAGCAAACACGGCCTCATCTACTACTCTAAAATGAGTTGAAAAGTTGGACTTGGGCCAGGATCCCTACTGACATCAGAATGCCACAGAAGCAAGATAAAAATAATGCACAAAACAAGTTTTAAATTTGTTTTGACTAACGCAGTACAATTTTTCAAGAAACACGAAAGAGAAGGCTAAGTGGTAACTTGATAGACGCCTTTAAAATCATGAGGGTGATTTGACAAGTTTGACAAGAGTTAGTTGTGGTGATTGGGTGGGAGTCCAAAACCTCGGAGGCGGTGGAGTCAAAAATACAAGATTGTCACTCATAATTGAACAGAGAATTCAGAAGGAAGTCTTTAATCAACCATGACCATAACCCTGACCTTATTGAATGTGCTACTCCAAGGAGTAGTCAGGCTCTTAGCAAGGTTGCCTTTCAGGTAGAATTGGTTACATACCTAAGGGAGAAAGGAACGGAAGGACGTAGGTCACGATGAAAAAGGTAAGAGGTGCTTTACATTAATCGTAACCTCCAGCAAAGGCCTATTAGGCCTGTTGCAACTAGATGTAATTTTTTTTGTAATTATAACTTCTGGCTTTGCAAAATCCTGATTTCTACTTATCAGGATTAGGGCTGAGAAACCGGTATTTGCGTTCCAGTAGTCTGCTCCTTTGACTGCCATTTTGTTAATCAACAAACAGCCATATTTCAAGGAAGAAGCAGCAGCCAATCTGCCTTCCATTTAGGTTTATTCTCTGTACACAGTACAACATAAGTGCAGAATATTTTTCACTTCTACAGACCAGCCCGTTGCCCTGTGACATCTATTTTTAGTAAAGGTTAATGTTGAAGACAGCAATAAGTTCAACCCAATTTAAAAATGTCATGCAGGCATGCATGGGGATAAGGCAGAACATCTTAGGATCTGTTGGAGTGCAAACACATAGCCACAGGTCTCTTCATAGTCTCAGTTGCAATATTTATCTAAAAAGTGTATTTTCTGCCAAAATGTTATAATTCGATAATTTCATCTTGTTTCAAACAAGAACCCCTTGTAAGTATTCATTCATGTTTGCTCCTCTATCATTGTAGAGATAATAGACTCTCAGACCTAGTCAAGAAATATCCTATCCAAAATCCTCATCTATCCAAAATCTCTGTAGTTCCCTGTATTGTCATATGGAACTTTTGGATAAATTGTAGAATTATGCCTCCACCGCCCTTGTTAAGTCTCCATTCACCTACATTAACCATTTTTGGAAATATTTTCTCGTTTTAAGCAGCTCACTTGATATGAAAAACCATTTTAGTGGAGCCTGCATTCAAACACTTGCTCTCATTTGAAATATATCCTTTATCATCTGTTCTCTTACAAATTGAATATCTTTGTCATTGTGAAAACCATTTGTTTTGATCCAGTTTCAAGTGCTTTTTGAGTATTGTTTTCAAATAAAGCAGGCCGATATGAGCAGACATCTTAAATATAAACTTGTGAAAAATAAATTTAGATGAACTATCAAAGGAACTTCTTCATGCAAAGGCGAATAACTACCCATTGGGATTTGCAGGCAAGTCTGAAGAGGCATACATGTTGTTTGAAATCTAGTTAGATTCTAGGCTTAGGAGAGTTTTGATTTGGAGAAATGGGCTTCAGTTGTCAAGTTGCCATTGTTAGGTATTTTGATGCTTTTGTGTGTTCCTTTTCCAGTATTATTAGAAGATGAAAAGAGTATGTCAAGACATACATCTCTATTGGATCAGAAATTATATATTCTCATTTGATATGATTTCTAATATCAGTTTGATTCTGATGTAGCTTTTAGGAAGGATTTTTCTGCGGCATATGACATAGTAACAGTGGATATAAGAAAGTCTTGTCACATAATTTCAAGCTTCTACATTTCAGTGTCTAGAAGGTAAAGTGAGTATTTAAACATTGAGATCAGGATTGCAAGCTTGAGTGAGTAAGTCAGAATGAATTCAAATCTATCTTACTTGGATGATTATCATGATGATCATGACATCTGTTTTCTCATTTCTATGACAATCATTTATCTTGGCAATCAGGGAAGATGAATGGAAAATAACATGGGGAAGGCGATTATGAAAACTATTAATAGTAAAAAAAAGTCCTCACAGCCACAGGCACTTCCTTTTCACTTGCACGTAAATCATTCATTAGGAATACAAACACTGTGTTGGAGATGCTATCTTGTTTTCTTATATAAGCCTGCTTCTTAATAATGTTTGTCAAGGATATCATTTGTACCTTCATGTGGTTTAGTGCTGTGAGCTGTATTAACATTCAGACATTGTGTGTTTCCCAAAGCCCAACTCACATACCCAGCACTCATTACAACAATGAATTATTTCAATGTGTTAGGAAGGAATGTGTAAGGTGGATGTTAAAAGGACAGATTGATTAGTGACGAAATTACTTCATGCCAATCTCTATAAACGTATCTTTTACTTTTACATCTTATGCTCACAAACAGCAGAAACAAAAAGGACAAGAAAGGCTGCAAGACGAGTTTTTACTTCAGCAAGTCCACTGTCCTTGTGAACTTTGCATATTTTACATCTGAGCAGATGTTATTCCATCGGCGCAGGGTTGTACTTGAATTCTTCCTTTCCTAGACTTTTTAGAGAAATTTCTCACACTTTTTCTTAAAGTAAGTGGATATTCTCGTTACCAAATCTCGTAAATGTGTACAAACAGCTATCTCACTGGGACTCATCCCAGCATTTAACCAAACCAGGCTGATCTGAACCTTAACTGTATTTTCCCATCTCTGCTCTTGATCTCTTGCTTTCCGAACCGAACAAGATTTGATCGGAATCAGTCTCAAAGTTCCAGTTTTTTCCATTATTCACAGTCTTTCGGAGGAGAGGGTTTCCAATTTCATCTACCCTTTGTGCTTTCCCTTTTCAGTTCTGCAATGCTCAGCTTTTAAGTTTCAAATATGCCTTCAAATATGATTTTTATTCCTTTCCCAGAAAAAAAAGTTTCTTCGCATAGAAACATGGGATCATACAGTATATGGTCTGTGACTCTGTGACAAAACTGCTCTTAGTCTGTACGAGAGATAGCAGGAACTGCAGATGCTGGAGAATCTACACTGGTCCCATTTTCTAGCAATTGACCTATGACCTTGAATCTTATGACAATTCAAGTGTTCATCCAATTTTTTTTTACATGTTGTGACATTGCACACTTCAGCTACCCTCCCATGCAGGGCATACCAGATTCCCACCACCTTCTGGGTAAAAAAAAAACTTTTCTCAAATCTCCTGGCTTTCACCTTGAAATTTAATTCCTTAATTCACCATGTTACTGACTCTCCAACTAAGCAGAACAGCCCACTTTCTATCCATCCTGTGTTTTCCCCTCATAACATTACCTCTACCCTATTAATTAATGATTCACTGTTTCAGAATCAAAGGTAGCACCCCACAATTTGCCACACTCCAGGGACTACAGGCTAAGTAAGTATGTTATGCATTACTGTGTATAATTAGTAGGTAACTATTCTGTAACTAGCTAAAACTTAAAGAAATTGAACAAACCTTTTTATGAGGCCTGTTTACTTATCATCCTCACTTCCTCTGACATCTACTTTCAGAAGTGCATGCATTGTAATGAGATGCAAATGATTCTGTGGCATATTCCAATGTCAGAAGTAATATAACCTACCCATCAGAAGCCTGTTCATAGATATTTTGTAGAAGTTTTGTTAGAACAGCTCATTCCCAGACTTCATCAAAGCCAGAACTGAAAGATGAAAGAACTAAACGCCAAAAGACAGTGGAGACCCTCACCAACAAGATAGAATTCAATTGAGTGCAGCTTCAAAGGACCCGAGGCAAAGTGAAGTCAATTGGAGTCAAAGGACTAACTTTGCAATTGAACAATCATCATTGATCCAAAAGACGTTGATTTGCTCACCAATGTCAAAGGCTTGGGATGTCACTATGACATTTCTTGGGGTAAATATTTTCAATTAACCTGTTCAGAGATGTCAATACACACCTATCGAACAGATGAGCTTTGTGCCTTCTGGCACTGTGTCACGAGACTTAACATTTCTTGGGGAACTTTTTCCCCACTACCAAATTGCCCATAGTATTTTTTTCCCCCATTTATTAATCACATTTCTTGGAGAACTGTTCTCAGCCCACTATTTTCAGCTGTTTCACAAAGGACATTCCCTGCCCACCACCCCTCCCCCCCCCCCACCATGAGGTCAGGGGTGAGGATATTAATCAATGCTTTCACAGTACTCAACTCAGCTCCAGTCACAATTCCTCCAATGGTGAAGAGCTCAGCCTATACCAGACCTTGATTACGATTCAGTCTTGTTGTGACAAATTCAGTTGACATTTGTCACGTTTAATAGTTGTTTGTTGGGAACTTTGACTGCTGGAAATATATCCATGCATGTGTATCAGGTTGCAGAGGGATCTGACATGAAAAGAGAGAATGCAGCAAGTATGCAGGATGTTAATCAGGTGCTGTGGAAAGAGTAGCAGATTTACCAATTCAGACGATTGAGTTTTCATCAGAAATGGGAAAAGCTCGAGTTATAACGGGCTTTCACTAAGTGCAGAGGCAGGTCAGCTGGGAAGACGTTAGAGAAAAGGAAAGGGAAGATCTGTTAAACAGCAGGGACAGGAGCCGACCAATTAATAAAGAAATGATAGTTCAAGGTGAAAAAAGACGGTAATGGGGCAAGTAACCTAACAAAAGATGATTGAATTGATTAATGAATGGAAATGGTAGAATTATCTTATCAAGAGCTGTCATTGAAGCAAAGGGAACAGGGGTATATGAGATTATATTGAAGTAAGTGCTGTGCCTGGAAGTCTGTAAAGTGTCTTTTAAAAAGATTAGAACCGTATTCACTGGAGTTTAGAAGCATGAGAGGGGGATCTCGTCCAAATCTATAAAATTTTAAAAGGCCAAGACAGAGTAAATTCAGGAGGATGTTGTCGAGGTTCTCCGAACAAGGGGTCACAGTCGATGGATATGGGGTAGACTACTTAGAATGAAGATGAGGAGAAATGTCTTCACCCAGAGAGTAGGGAGTCTTTGAAGTTTTCTGTCACGGAAGCCAAAACACTGGATCTGTCTTCCACACATGAGGGCTTCCAGTGAGAGTAAACTGCGTTCTTGAGGAGTCACATGTAGATTTATTATCGGGTCTGAAAATCATAGAATCAGAGAATCCCTACAGTGCAGAAGCAAGTCATTCAGCCCATTGAGTCCACATCGATCCTCTGAAGAGTTTCCCACCCAGACCATCTCTATCCTTGTAACTCTCCATTTCCCATGGCTAACCCCCAAAACCTGTGCATTCCTGGCTATGGGACAATTTAGCGTGGCCAATGCACCTAACCTCCACATCTTTGGACTGTGGGAGGAAAGCGGAGTACCCGGAGGAAACGCACGCAGACACAGGGAGAATGTGCAAGCTGCAGACAAGCAGTCACCTGAGGGTGGAATCAAACTCAGTCCCCTGGAGCTGTGCTAGCAACTGAGCCACTGCGTCACTGTGCCTCCCCCTTGGCAAAATCTTGGCAAGTTGTTTCACATTTAATCATCATGGACTTTATGGTATTAACAGTGCATTCTATGAAACAGTTCAACTGAAAGTAATGAGGAAAAGAGCTATTATGTTGACCAGAGATAAAAGGTACTGCAGATGCTGGAGAATCCGAGATAACAAGCATGGGGATGGATGAACACAGCAGGTCAAGCAGCATCATAGGAGCAGGAAAACTTGACGTTTCGGGCCTAAACCCTTCATCAGAAAATGA
>JAHRHZ010000266.1:14977656-15023489 GCA_024137785.1 Ginglymostoma cirratum
TCTAGGCCCGAAACGTCAGCCTTCCTGCTCCTCTGATGCTGCTCAGCTGCTGTGTTCATCCAGCTCCACACCTTGTTATCTCATATCTGACTCCTGCCTGCTCGACGTACTTTTGACTGTTCATTTATTTTACTCCTTGGTTGTTACCTCAGATAGATGTGCATATCCAATCATCCTGATTCATTCCAAGTTGAACTTTCATCCTCAGATCAGGTATGTCAGATGTAAGTGTTTTGCTTACCCACTCTCAGATCAGTATTCTCTGTCACAATTCAACTCAGCTCCAGTTCCCGGTGCAGCAGGTCTGACATCCGGTTTTTACAATGGGCAGTGAGAAATGAATGTCCAACTGCTCATAGTTTCACTTCAGGAGGTCGTGTGGCACAATGGTAACATCCCTATCTCTGGATTAGAAGCTCCAGTTTAGAGCCCCATCTCAGGAATCGAAGATCATGGAAAGTGTATAACATGTCCTCAAGTAGGTTATCAATCTGTAAATTCTTCCAATATGTCCATGGCAGATGGTAAGAACAGGAGAGTTTCCTGCTTAGTCAGAACCATGTGGTATCCACAAAACAATAACCTCCTCATTTTACCCTAATGTAAATTCTTGTCATGAGCCAGAATTCTTTTGCTCTCTTCCTCCCTCTCTCTCTGTCTCTCTCTCAATCTCGTACACACACACACACACAGATACACACACACAGACACACACAGACACACACAGTTCCCATGTTCAGTTTACATTGATGAAAATCTGACTTGTTAAATGCACGTGAAAACATGGCTTGAAGTCTATTTGCTCCAAAAAACACTGCATTCAAGAAAGGACTGGATTCAGAGAGAAGGGAAGGATAAGCGAAAGTTAGCGACAAAATATGTTGTAAAGATAGAATGCAGTCAGTATGACAAGTTAAAAGGAAATGGGAGGGTAGCAAGCAGAATGCATTGCAACTGGAAAATTAATTGGAAAGGGCAAGTGGCTAGCAATGAAAGAATGAAGAGTAGATGGAAGGCGAATGGACAAACAATGGGAAATCAGTGACATTGAAATGGCAGATAAACAAATGACAATGGGATACAGTCAGAACTGATGATACGATAGGCAAGAGGGAAAATGCCATTAGCTTTTGACACGACATCTGACAGAACAACCTTTTTTGGCACTGGAGGATGTAAGTAAATTGATTCTCATTATCTTTGATACAGGCAGACAGGTAGAGAGATTCTTGCAAAGTGCCTTAAAAATTGGTAGAAATGCATTTTCAAAAGCTATTTCCAGTACCAAATGAATATTCTTACGAGCTTCATTTTCAAATTGTTTTTATACCTTCCAGTTGCTAAATTGTCCTGTTTATTAGCCAAAAGCAAATTGAACAGTTCTTCGTTTATTGTAATGGAGTCTGATTTTGGAAACAAGTCCTTCCCTGTTGATTGCAAATATTTTTCTTTTATCACTTGAGTCTTCGGATAGTTAAAGTTCCTGTTTGTTACAATTCCATTTCTATAAAATTTATCAATCGCTACAAAATCTCATGCAGTTTTGTTTCTGTCTGTTCAATGGGAAAATCAAAGCCCTAATAGAGGATGAGGAAGAAGTGGACCAGCAACACCAGATATAGACTCTGATGTATCAGTTAGAAATGAAGCATTGGCTAGGCACCATCTGAAAAAATTATGCAAGATCACACCTGAATTGGGTTCCAATTGGAAAAGCATAGTTAAAGGTTTTGTTGGATTGACTGTCGATGAAATAGCTCCAGGCAAGGGTGAGTAAAGACAAGAAAACAATGCTGCATTGAGTTCCTGCATTGAAGTCATTAATATAAATTAGAAGTTGTGTGGTCTTGACTATCCTGGAACATTATCCTCCCATGACCTTAATGTAACCAAATAAAACCAATGATTGTTATGGTTTGCCTTTCATCCGATTTCTAATCTACTCTCAAGTCCAATGCCATCAATTTTAATCAATAGCCAATTGTCATTTTATAAATATATATTTTAGTTTATATAATATAAACCTCTCCTTAGTCCAGTTAGAACAGTGTCTCCTCAAAAATGCCAAAGCAATGAGCACTTCAAATTTTCATGTAGACTCTAGTTTATTCCTCAATTGTTGGGTTTACTTTGATGTGTCTTCCACTGATTACTCCAAGAGGAATACGGCACAAACATAATTATTCAATCAGCATGGATTAAGGTAGTGTCAAAAAAAAATCAAGCTTCAAATTTGTGGCATATGCTGCCTTGGAACCCTTTGATGTAATGTGATATTCCCTTGTAACATGTATGGCTGATATATTTTCCTATTGTAAAATCATATTGTTGATGACTTGTAGTCTTGTAGTATAATATGACTTGCTAATCAACAGGAACAGGTCTTGTACCCTCGTGAATGGTCAATCAGTGTGAGTTGTTAGTAGCTGAAACTTTGAAGTAACTATATTTTGCCATCATTTGCTTATTGAGCTAGTGTGTATTGATCTTGCTGGTGACATTGGCTGTGATACCATAGGTTACTTAAAGATGACATGAATCTCAACTTCTAAGATGTTTCAGGGCTGTTTAGAGACACGTAATTGGGCTAAGAGCCAATGTTAATTCCACAATGTGAGAGTTGAACTTATGCTAATTCCAATGAAAAAGTGCTATTTGGGATGCCATCCATTTCGCAGGATGTATACGAGCATTTCGAATGCCTCGCAATTTGTGAAATATTGTAGTTAATTCTGTTGTTGCATTCCAAAGAAATTTTTCTTTGGCACTAATCATTCTAAATGCTGTCCATTCTTCTTTCCTCCTTGACTGACCTCACCTACTTTTCTAGCTCTAGTCTGTTGGCAATTCTAAGCTTGAGTTAAAGACCAAATTTTGTTCCAAATTGGTGGTGAAGACATAGGCCCAAATCTTTCAATCAGCGTCAGACCCAACACTGATCAGGCAGAAACTGTGAGTATTTACTGGATTATGTTTACTTGGGTCCGACTTCCAATGAAGCAACCAGTAGAATTCCTTCAGCACTGAAATCCAGAGTAGAGAATAGTGAAAAGAATCAGCAAGAAACACATGCCCCCTTTTTACCACACTAGCTGCTTAAAGGTGAGTAGAAATGTCCAGTGTGAATTTCTGTGAGAGGATGGTTGATGAATGAATGAATGAGTAGACTGGCAGTGTGGGTATGTCGTTGAGATAAGTGGCCAAAACAATGAGGGAGTGATGCCATGACTGAGTTGGGTCATGCACCACAGATGGTCAGATCAGGTTGGAGAAGGTTGGTTGAGCCAGGGTAGGCTGCAATGGTGCTAGTCATGGGAGTTAGTATGCGAGACAGGCAATCAATATGAATAACTGAAGGATCAGCTGCATAGTTACCTAGGAGAATTTTTCTGTCAAACATTTCATGGTTAAGTAAATGAGGTTATCATCGCAGACAAGCGATCAAATTTATGTTACAACTTAGTTAGAAGCATATTGTTATAGTAGACAAAGTGTTAGATCCAAAATTAATTTCAGCAGGTTCCACAGTTTTGAGAAAACTGAAATAAACTGTGTATGCAATGTTAGAGCAGAAATACCATTTACAATGCATATACAATTATTTCTAACAGTTAGTACATAGTAAATATGGGTAATAAGTTGTGATCAATCATCTTGGCTTGCGTATCAAGTAACAAATGCGACCAATGCAGATTCCATGAATTTCTCAGCAGCTCCCTCCGAGACGTTAATGATACAGTGGGTCAACAAACATCATTAAACTTCACAAAATATTACAGCTCTTCCCTTTTCCTTATCTGTCCTTGAAACCCCCTTCTCCAGAACTGCACCATTATGTACTGCCTTGACAGCTGCTCCTATTCTGATCAATCATACTCCTTTCCCAGGGGTACACTCCCTTGGACTTCAAATTTGGACTCCAGTATTAATTCACAAGCATCAACCAAGATCTTTCCTGACAGCTATCTTCAACCAGCCACTGTGTGTTTTTTTCCCCCTTGAACTCTGATCTTGATCACTTGTGTCAATAAAATATTGCCTGTCAGCTTTTCAACCACCTCTCTTGATTTTACTGAACTATTCATAGCAGATGTCTACCTCTGAGCTCTCACAGCTCCTAGGATTTCCTGAGCCCCCACTAAACTGTCCCCTTCAACTTCTCCATGAATTCGCTGAGCCCTCAATTCAAGAATCTATACAGTTCAGCTGCCTTTAGCAGCACAAAATCAGAATTCACACGATACCAGGTTACAGTCCAACAAGTTTATTTGAAATCACAAGCTTTCAAAGCGCTGCTCCTTTGTCAGATGAAGTCATATTAGCAGCAGTTAACAGAAGCACTGTCTAACATGGAGTATCTGTCTGCAAGCAATTGTAACCTTTCAACCCCTTTTCGTTTACCCCTGAACTGTCCTGAGTGACCTATTGAAAACTTTGAACTATGTCACGCAACTATTTCTGGACAGAATTGAGTCTCACCACTTAGCAACTCTTAGATCTGTCTGTTCCATAAAAAGTCATCGACTGCAGTTTGTTCATCCATAAAATAGACACCAATAGAGGATTCCATCGCAAAAAATTAGAACTGTCCAAAGGCTCTGACTGTGGCTCAGGTTTGGAGAATTTTTTGAAGGGTCCTGGGGAGTGTGGGAACTGTCCAGATTCCCCAAGCAACTCCCACAGATGCCAATGCACTAGGATGTCCAAGGGGTCCAATTATGGATCTTGGGTGGTTAGTCCAGCCTCCAACAGTCCAAAGGCCACAAGATCCACCATGTCATTCATGGCTTTTTTTTCTTGAATAACCTGTGGAAAAGAGTTTTACAAAGTCGAAGACAACCAGAAAAGCAGATGCTAAATCAGAATGTTAAAATATATCAGAAAGACTGTAGGGAAAATTGCCATCAATCTTTTTCTATTATTTATGATGCACCTACAGAAGCCAAAAGTTGTTTTTCGCTAAAATGGGAAACAGATAGTATTCTTCATTCACACAATTAAAAATTCATTAATGCAAAATCAAAGTATATTATCTTGCCTTTGATGTTCTTAAATTATTTAATTCTGCTCATAGTTCTTTCAGAAGTTATTTACTTTTATTATATAAATGAATAGAACAGTATTCCAGCACACTAGGTTGCACTATGCATTCCAATGCAAGGTATTTAAAGATATATTTCTTTGACCAGTGATTAAGCAACTTTAAAAATAGCATCGCCAATACGGCTAGTTTCCAGGGAGAAAGTACAATGCATTTGACTGAAACAATGATAGCACAGTTCCCAACTCATAAATCCAGTACATTTCTGCTGATTTACCAACAAGCTGTTACATGGGGTGGCATTTAATCCAGGTCTCTCCCACCCACTGGAGAGCAAATAGGGGTGCCACCTTGCCACCTTGGGGAAGGCTAACCATAACACATGATAATGAGAGAATTGGAACTGCTGATGCTGGAGAATCTGAGATAACAAAGTGTAGAGCTAGATGAACACAGCAGGCCAAGCAGCATCAGAGGAGCAGGAAAGCTGATGTTTCGGGTCTAGACCCTTCTTCAGAAGGAAGGGTCTAGACGATTTCTGAAGAAGGGTCTAGACCCAAAAAGTCAGCTTTCCTGCTCCTCTGATGCCATTCGACCTGCTGTGTTCATCCAGCTCTGCACCTTGTTATCACACATGATAATGAAGCAGTTTTGTGGCCAGCATTGCGTCTTCCCAAATCTGAAATTTGGGCCAGTGTTGGGGGTCCAGTTGGTTGGCGATCGGGGTGAATGTTGGAAATCCTGCCCTCTAAAAGCTCCTTCCTGCTGTCAACACTACGAGTGCATATGGTGCTAGCAGAGACATGTGTCAAAGTGGGGTCAAGGGTGGTGACATGGTGGATCTGAAGATATTTGAGGGGGGTGCAGTATTAGAGGGCATGGTAAACAATAAGAGGGGTGTTTACTGGCAGTGGCCAGCACCAAGGCCTTCACAGAAAGTTATGTAAAGAGACAGGCCAACAACAGTATATAATTTCAGGGGTCAGGGTGAGTTTAGTAAGATATAACAATTGATCATGGTGGGCTGCATAGTGAAAAGCCCTGAAATAAAACTCACTCCAGCTCATAATCACTTAGCCTAAAAAGTAAGATTCAAACCAATAATTCTAATGATTGTATATTCCACAGAAAATAACAGACATGTTCTGTAGCGTTGCTAATGCTAACATGCAGCCTATGCATGTTTATGTTTATGATTCCGAAGGTCATGTAATGAGATTTACGGATTCATTCTGATGTTGGCAAAAAAGTGCTCATTTGCAGGAATTCCTTACCATGTTGAAGCATTTGTTATAATGTGAAATGTATATGTAAAATGCCCACTGGAACAGAATGAATAAAATATGACAAGATGATATAAAATATATGCATGTATACATCTCAATCAGTCCATTTTCAAGTCTTCAGCACACAGCAGTCCCATTTAAAGAATCTTCTGATTACATGTGTCTTAATACATCTACAGGTTATTTTTCTGTGGGCAATTTCATCATGGAATCCCTGCAGTGTAGAAACAGGCCGTTTGACCCAACATATCCACACCGACCCTCTGAAGAGTATCCCAACAAGACCCATTCCCCTACCCTTTCCCTCATACCCAACATTTCCCATGGCTAATCTACCTCACCTACATATCCCTGGACACTATGGGCAATTTAGCACAGACAATCCACCTAACCTGCACATATTTAGGACTGTGAGCACCTGGCAGAAATCCATGCAGACACAGCGAGAATGTGCAAATTTCACACAGACAGTCACCCGAGCGTGGAATCGAACCTGGGTCCCTGGTGCTATGAGGCAGCACTGCTAAATGCTGAGCCACTGTGCCACCCCAAGGGGACAAAAAGCCACTGACTCTCAACCTTTCCTTCTTCAAGCATTGAGCTCAGGACCTTCAGATTATGAGACTGAATTTGGGGAGCGGGTTTGCACAAATGGGTATTCTGATGGCTCTCCTCTGTGTTCAAAGAGATATGGAACCCTTCTGCTCTGGGTTTATCAGAAAATAGCAGGCTTATGCCCAGGCATCTTTATAGTATCAGGGAAAAACAGACATGTATTTCCAAATTAGAACATCTTATTCGCAAGAACGTTTCCTGACTTGAAGGCTCACCCCAGCTCTTTGGAATAACTTGTACGATATGCGTTTGTGTGTACATTCCTGTTAACCATTCCTGCATATAAGTGTTGCTTGCATAGCCAATATCTATTGCTCACCACTACCCCACAAGAGGGACTTCTTTTTTATTTAACCTGTTCAGAGATATTATTACACAGCTCTGGAGTGGGTGGGACTTGAATTTGGGGCTCTCGGTTCAGGGGTAGGACACTACCACTGTGTCACAAGAGGGCACTTTGTATAATAATCCCTAGGAGGAATGCCTAATTCATGTTGTTGTGGAGCTCTTTGTGTACAAGTTCCCTTGGTAACAGGCAATGGCTTACCCATCGCAAAAGAATAAAGCAGACCTGCTCCCTTCACTCCCATCTCACCTTTGATGGTTTGCATTGTCCTTAACGGATTTTCCTTGCAAATATTTAATTGGCTGCATGGGGGATCACTGGTGGTGGTTCGTGGTTTTACACGAAAGAAACAGCCACAGTGATTTTGGTGGTAGGAAGATCGGTCAATTGTGTGTGATAACACTTCAGGGTAGAAGTGCAAAAGAAACCAGACAAAGAGGGCTCTTGTGATGTAATGGTAGTATCCCTATCTTTGAGCCAGGAGGCCTGAGTTCCAGTCCCACCTGCTCCTGAGGTGTGTGATGACATCTCTGAGCCGGTTGATTAGGAAAAAAAAAGCAGATCCAGCACAGGGGATTGCAATGGTTTATTTCTCTCTCAAACTCCCACTTTGATTTAGCCCATCCGCTCCCCCTATCCCTACCTCACCTTTGATGGTTTACATTGCCTGCAATGGGCTTTGCATGTAAATATCCAATTGTCTGCATCAGTGATTTACTGGTGGCCATTAATAGTAAAACAAAATTCACGCCGTTTTGGTGGTGAGAAAGCCATTCAGTTGTGTATAGGAGTGATTCTGGGTATGTAAAAAAACAACAGACCCAGGAATGAGTCTGCAGGACTGTCTCACCTGGGCTGGGACTGGTCTGTGTACATCATGGGTAGTGGCTCTATTTTGGTATTCAATTCTGTGAGCAGCAATCGGTGCTGGGTCCACTGCTTTTTGTCATTTATATAAATGATTTGGATGTGAATATAGAAGAAATGGTTAGTAAGTTTTAAGATGACACCAAAATTGTTGGTATAGTGGACAGCGAAGAAGGTTATCTCAGAGTACAACGGGACATTGGTCAGATGGGCCGATGGGCCAAGGAGTGGCAGATGGAATTTAATCTAGATAATTGTGAGGTGCTGCATTTTGGAAAGACAATTCAGGGTGGGACTTACACACTTAATGATAAGGTCCTGGGGAGTGTTGCTGAACAAAGAGACCTTGGAGTGAGAATTAATCGTTCCTTGAAAGTGGAGTCACAGGTAGATAGGATAGTGAAGAAGACATTTAGCACGCTGGCCTTTATTGGTCAGTGCATTGAGTATAGGAGTTAGGAGGTCATGTAGCAGCTGTACAGGACATTACTTAGGCCACTTTTGGAATTCTGCATTCAGTTTTAGTCCCCCTGCTGCAGGAAAGATGTTGTGAAACTTGAAAGGGCTCAGAAAAGATTTACAAGGATATTGCCAGGATTGGAGGGTTTGAGCTGCAAAGAGAGACTGAATAGGCTGGGGCTATTTTCCCTGGAGGGTCGGAGGCTGAGGGGTGACCTTATAGAGGTTTATAAAATCACGACGGATATGGATAGGGTGAATAAGGAAGGTCTTTTCCCCCTGGGTGGGGGATTAAAAAACTAGATGGAATAAGCTTAAGATGAGAGGGAAAAAATTTTAAAGGGACCTAAGGGGCAACTTTTTCACGCAGAGGGTGGTGCACGTCTGGAATGAACTGTCAGAGAAAGTGGTGGAGGCAGGTTCAGTTACAACATTTAAAAGGCATCTGGATGGGTACATGAATAAGAAGGGCTTAGAGGGATATGGGCCAAATGCTGCTAAATGGCACTAGATTAATTTAGAACATCTGATCAGCATGGATGAGCTAGACCAAAGGGTCCATTTCCATGCTATATAACTCTGTTACTATCACAATAAATCCAGTTGGACTTCCTGAGTTTTATACCCTGATTTGAACTCCAGAACATAGAGGGAGGTAATGGCTTTGTGGAATTATCGCTGGACAGTTAATCCCCACTCAGGTAAAGTTCTGGGGACCTGGGTTTGAATCTTGCCACGTCAGATGGTGGAATTTCAATTCATTAAAAATCTGGCATTAAGTCTAATG
Organism: Ginglymostoma cirratum; assembly: GCA_024137785.1. Classification (NCBI taxonomy): domain Eukaryota; kingdom Metazoa; phylum Chordata; class Chondrichthyes; order Orectolobiformes; family Ginglymostomatidae; genus Ginglymostoma; species Ginglymostoma cirratum. Next base: position 14,987,058 of record JAHRHZ010000266.1, read on the forward strand.
ATGACAACAAATCTGTTGTCAATTGTCAGAAAAATCCAGCTGATTCACTCATCTCCTTTAGGGAAGGAAACTGCAATCCTCACCTGATCTTGTCTACACCTGACTCCAGACCAACAGCAGTGTGGTTGACTTTTAATTGCCCTCATGCAATTAGAGAAGGGCAATAATTGCTGGCCTGGCCAGTGATACCCTCTCATCCCATGAATGAATTAAAAAAAAGAACCATTTATCAGTAACATCAGGAAGTTGTCATCAAAGGACTGTGGAAATAGCTTCCAGCAAAATGTTGATGATAGGTGTAACTTTCCATGTCGATTACAAAACATGGAAATCGAGGAAGACCTTGTAATGGTGGCAATATGTAGGTCAAACTGTCTGAAATGTTGAATGCTTGATGCCGACCTGTTTCTCTCATCGGTGCCTTCATTTTCGAAGGAAGTGCCTCTTGTACATTGTGTCCCAATGTCCTTGTTAACCAAAATGTTTACTTTACTTCTCCTGTCTTCTTGCTGCGAAGCAGTGAGGTTTGAACTAACTTGCTGATGAAACATTAGCATGGAAACCCAACTCAGAGCCACTCATTTGTTTTCAATACAGGCTGACTCACATGATGAGTGAGGATTTTGTTTCAACAAATTTACAATTACTTTATCCTATATAAAGCAGATGTTATACCACTTCTGAAAAATAAAGCAAATATAACACCCTCAAGATTCTGCCTTTCAGTGCCTCTTTGTTTTTGGTGCTGGCCTACCCGTTACATTTTCAACATGATGAGCAGAAAGCACACATCAATCGATAAAGGCTAAAGCATTAATGAGCAGGGATCATGCCAGGAACAAGTGTGAGGGAGCCTTGCATATGTAAAGGAAGAACCTTATCACCATACAGCAAGGCTGGTTTGCCTTGAGATGGCCTAGCATTGGCTACACTCAGAAAAATCTGATGTCGGTCTGCCCATTAAGCTGCATGCAAGAAGATAAAATTTTAAAATATAGTCAGCTCCAGATGTTGCTTTTTTTAATTTACTCGTGGTATGTGGACATCGATGTCAGTCTATCCCCAGTTGCCCTTGAGAAGGTGGCACTGATCTGCCTTCTTGAACTACTGCAGTTTACATAAAATGTAGGTGCACCTACAATGCTGTTAAGACAGGTGTTCCAGGATTTTGACCGAAGGCACAAAGGGAATGGTAGTATAATTCCAAGTCAGGATGGTGCATGGCTTGCAAGGGAGCTTGCAGGAGTTCGTTGTCATTGTACCTCATGCCTAAAATTCTCAGCCAGAGTCTTTCACTTGATATTTTTCATTAATATTTTAAGGTGGAGCTGGTGATATCATTTGTTGGATACCTTCAGTCGCTATGCATGGCCTTAAGGAATTACAAAGCCACGTGATGCCAGAGAGTTGTATTAACATTACTCGAATTGCATTCCTTACCTTCAGGTTCAACTGATAATTCTACATGACATCATCAGAACTGGCTTGAAGGAACTATTGAGCCTGAAAATATGAGGAAGTTTAATTAGCCTGAAGATGAAGCAGTCTGTGTTAGTGATTATATCCACTGATGGTTTTTTTTGCACTGCTGGGCTCCAAGCCAATTCCCTGGGTGACTCCAGAACATAATTTAAATAAAACATTTCCTATCCCCAAGATCAACAGAAGTAAATGGTGAATTCTATTCTAGTTTTCAGAAATCTATACTTTACACACGTCCTGAAATCACGATTCAAAAGGAGTACCCCATTCCTGTTGAAAGTTTGTTCTGCATTTGTAAAACACGGATCCAACTTGACTTGGTGACCTGTTAGATTAATATTGCCTTATATCTTTTGGCACAGAAGAAGCAGAGGCATCAAAAAGCAAGTTTTGTGCCTACCGCCTTCATTCTCCCATGCCTCCCAGCATGCATGAGCCAGTAGCCAATCCTCTATTTGTGCTTTAGCCGAGTGCCAAGAGGAAACTTCTGGAGTTCTGAAACTTCACCTCTTGGCAGCCAGCTATGTGCTTACTTACGTCCATTTTGAGTGGGCAATTACACAGCAAGCCAATCATGAGCTTGCCAGACGATATCACCCTGGCGACTCACAGGAGCTCCCAGGACATTTTAACTGTACCATGTGTTGACTCCCTAAAAAGCATTAAAATTCTCCCTGTAAGCACACGTGAGGACACAATTTGGCCAACTGTGCTGATATCCAGCTCTTTGAAAGAGTTCTGATGAAAAGTCACAGACTGGAACTGTTAACTGTGTTTACCCATGCCTCCAGATACTGCCTGACCTGCTAAGTATTTTCAGCACTTTTTGTTCTTATCTTTGAAAGAATTACCTGGTTATTCCCCTCTTCTTCTCTTCACCCTATAGTCATGCAAACTTGTCCTTTTCAAGCATGCATCCAATTTTAAAGATTCCCTTTAAATCTGTTTCCACCACCATTTTGGGAATAATAACTTGAAGCTTCTGAGAATTGTGATTTGAAAAGTAAATCTGTGTGATAGTTCTTGTGGAAGAGAGTGTGTGAATAACAGTCCATTGCAAGTGATTTTCAACCTTTTCATAGGATGTTTTGTAATATATTTTGGCGAATATTGCATAGAGAGAACAAAGGTATTTGGTGCATACCACACAACAGGGAACATGCTTACACACCAGCCAGCTCCTGGTCTTTAGGACTGACTGTTATGCTGTGCTGTTTCTGGGAGTATTGTGTTTTAATATAAAAGGGAAATTTCAAACCCTGTATTGTCCGAATTTGTCATTGTGGTCAACTTCCTGAGTGTACAATTTGAGGCCAAATCAGAATCTCAGCATAACTATTGTTAAATGTTAGTCATTGGATTCAAACTTCGTGGCTTTTTCAGTTCTGTTGCTGCTGAAACTGTCATCCTGTTACTTTGAGACTCGTTCATTCCACCACACTCCTCCCAGCTTTACACCTTCTATTCTCCATAAACGTGAAGACATCCATCTGCTGCCAATGTCTTAATTGCAACAAATCACATTCCTCGATCACTTCTGTGCTTGCTAATTTACATCAGGCCCCTTCTGCAGCAGCAGCATCTCAATTTAAAATTTCTCTTCCTTGTTTTCAAGTCCCCCATGACCTTACCTCTCCCTATCTCTGTAATCTCCTCCTGCAACTCCACAAATTTCTCAGACATTGATTTTGTCTAATACAAGCTGCTGTACATTTCCAATTGTCACTGCTTCCCCATTGCTTGATGTGCCTTCAGTTACCCAGGCTTTAAGCTGTGGAATTTCCTCATTGCAACTCTTCATTTTGTGCACTTCCTTGTGCATGTGACTTAATATCTCTTCACATAGTTGCTGTCGTGTGGTTGTTTTGTAATGCTCCTGTGAAGCCTCTTGGGTTGTTTCATTACATTAAAAGGGGCGACACACATAAAAATTTTCTTGCAGAAGACCAGAAGAAATAACAGCACAAGAAGGCTATTCAGCCCTGTGAGCTTGCTGGGCTATTCAGTGAGATCATGGTTGATTATCTACTTTAACATCATGCTCCTGCCTATCCCTACAGCCCTTCATGTATTAGATATGCAGAAATCTATCAATCTTAGTCTTGAACTTACACTATGACTGAGGTTTCACTGCCTTCTGGGGTTGAGAATTCAAACTGACCCCCACCTACTGAGTAAAGAAATTCCTCCCCAAACCTAATCCTCATGGCCTTCCCCTTATTGTGAGACTCCATCCTCTGATTCTATATCCCACCAGTTGGTGGAAACATCCTTTCTGCAATCATGCTGCTGACATCTATATGTTTGAATGAGATTACCTCTTATTCATCTAAACCCCAGAGAATAAAGACTCAGTCTATTAATCTTTCATCATAGAGTCATACAGCACAGAAACAGACCCGTCAGTCTAACCCATCCAGGCCGACCAAGTTTCCCAAACTAAACTAGTCCTACTCGTCTGCATTTAGCCAATATCCCTCTAAAACTTTCCTTTTCATGTACTTTTCCATTTTTTGAAATGTTCTAACAGTACCTGCATCTACCACTACTCTGGTGATTTATTCCACATATGAACCACCCTTGGTGTGAAAATGTTGCCCTTCAGATTCCTTTTAAATCTTTCTCGTCTCACCTTAAAAGTATGCCCCCTGGTTTTAACTCTCCTACGCTCAGGAAACGATCTTTGCTATTGTCCTTAACATTGCCCCGCATTTTATAAACCTCTATAAGGTCACCCCTCAACCTCCTATGCTCCAGTGAAAATAGTCTGAGCTTTCTGGTCTCTGTTTATAACTCAAACCCTCAGTCCTGGCAGCCTTCTGGTAAATCTTTTCTGCACCCTCTCCAATTTAATAATATCCCTCCTATAGCAGGGCAACCAGAAGTGTACACAGTAATCCAAAAGTTGCCTCACCAACATCCTGGAGAACCTTAACATGATGTCCCAACTCCGACATTCAATGGTCTGAGCAATGAAGACAAACGTGCTAAATGTCTTCTTAACCACCCTGTCTACCTGTGACATTGGCACACTCCCACTATGGCAAGGGTGTCTTTCCATTGGAATAGAGACCAGAACTGCATGCAATACTCAAGGTACTCACTCACCAGGGATATGATGTTGTATGATGTCAGTTGCTGTTTCACATAGTTCCAGTCTATGCGCAGAAGATACTATTCTGTGGTTGAAGTGTGTAGACAGAGGCTACAAAAACAGAAATTGCCGGAAAAACTCAGCAGCTTTGGCAGCATCTGTGGAGAGTGACCCTTCTTCAGAACTGATCGTAGCTAGGAAAAGCTGAAGGCAAGGTGGGGAAGGGGAAGGAGTAAACAGGTGGAGATCAAGCCCAGAGAGGAAGAACAACAGTAGGGCAGACAAAGGAATGGGTAAAGGTCAGCCTGGGGGAATCAATAGCTGCTAATGGGGACCATTAGTGGCTGACAATGGAATGATTGTGGCAGTAGTCTATCTGATGAGAAGGCCTGGTGTGTGGGGTTTGGGGTAAGGAGATGGGAACAGGTGCTCAGGTCCTAACATTAACAAACTCAATACTGAGTACTAAAGGCTGCAGGGTCCCCAAGTGGAAAATGAGGTGCTGTTCTTCCAACTTGTGCTCAGCTTAACTTAACTCCTAGGCAAATATACAACTGGCCCTCCCAAGCTCTCACTCTAAAAGCGTTCAACTCTTCCCAGCACCCTTCCCAGCCTGACCAGATGAATCACCCAGCCATACAACCAAGCTGTGAACCTGACTTACTTACCCTTCACTAGCTGACCACACCCTCAACCTGATGTGGCTACCCTCACCAACCAATTAATGCCTAGTTGATCTGACCACTCCGAGTCCAACCTGACTTGATTAGTCATTCACTACCGTACCCATCTACTAACCCAACCATCCGCCATGCCATCCACCTACCACCATACCTACATACCAGCATAACCTCACCTAGCCTACAAACTTACCTCACCCACCTACTACACTACCAGCCTACCCATTCACTCACTCACCTACTCACCCATTCACTAAAATTTATACTGGACATTCAAACTCACATTACAGCTGCTGGTGCCTTAGAAAAAGATAGTTGTTTTGCTTCCCTTAATGCTACTCTTAATGGGAGAAGAAGCATGGATTAGAATATCATATAATAGCATATAATATAATAACAAGAAATGAAAAGCAGTTTCAGAAAACAACAGTAGGAATGGAGTAACAACTTGATACTGAGTGCCACTTCAAGGAAGATTAGGCCAATGTCTCAGCCTGTGTTTGTGGTCACTTCTGAAGTAATTGAAGTGTATAATTTAGATGAACATACCTAGGAAGCCAGCTTTATTTGTCTCCTTTCGGGTTGAATCCAGGGTAGTAAACATGAAGGACACTCCTGCCACCCACCCCAAGTATCATTTATTTCCTCAATGAATGTAGGTATCGCTGACTAGGCCAAACTGTATTAACCATCCCTCATTGCTGTTGAGGAGGTGGCAGTGAGTGAATGGATATGCATCTCCATGACTGAGAAGGGAAATGTATGCAAACGTCATATATCCTATTTATGGATTAATATTAATATCTTTCAGTCCTTAGAGTGCAGACTGAGAGGAGGATATTAGTGCTTTGATCTTTCTTATCTTCCTTCGAAGACAGCAATTTCAAAATAGTGTTTCAGCCCATGATTCGGTAATTATCTATCCGAATAGTTTTACTTCATGATATGAAAATCCAAATGAATATCCAGGTACACAACAGAGAATCTTGCTGTAGTAAAAGTGGCATGACGAAACAATGAGGTGAAGTAGTGGTGGGGAAAAACACGTTTAAGAATTTCGTGGAGGGAGAGTTCCGTTCTGCACTGTTGCTACAGTGAAAAACTCCACAATATTCACAATCCTTTGATGAATTTGAAAATGAGATGTGGAAGTGCAACAGATTTAGAGTTAAAATCAGGAAGTAAGAAGTGATAATAGAAATGTGGGAGACCTTTTCCATCCTAGAAGTTATTAAACACAAGCCATGCTTTGTCTAAAGTATGTTTCTGCAGGGAAAAACAGAACTTAGGGATGTGGTGTGAAGGTGACAGAAACACTTGCTGAGCTAATAGGACTTTGACCTGCTTTCTGCTTCTCTTCGAGCTAATCATTCAATCAAATAATTTGTCTCACTTTTCATGAGCCATAAACTGGTTTTGGAATGGTGTAGTTGGTGAGGTGATGTGTTCTGTAAACCAGATTCTCCAAAAAACAGAAAAGAATCTTAAACTGCAGGTTATTAGAAATGTTATAACATGTCCACTTACCCTTGCTAGTACCTGTATTTCCACTACTGCTGCCTTTTCCAAATATTGCTGTATCCCTGAGAAATGAAGAATTGATTTTAATGTGCTCATCTTCACCTTCAAATCTCTCCATGTTTTTCTCTCCATCCCATTTCTATGACCTCCTCCAGCATGAAGTTTGTTCTTTGCATTGTCTGCTCTTGCTACTTGATTCCCAATCCCTACATTTCACTATTGATAACTGCAGCCATCACATACTCATCCAGTGGAATACCTTCCTCAACATTGGTCTCTCTGCTTGCCTTTAAAGGTACTTCACTTGAATTGTCTTTCTTCCACGTCCTTATTCTCATCTCCACCAATGAACTCAATGTCATCAAGATGATTTTTCTCCCCTCTGCTGTTAACTTCTTGTTTCAAACTCCAGCTCAGTTTATGTGTTTTCCATTATTAAATATGAAACAATATGATCTTTACCAATGCTGTGAGGAATACTCAAAAATATAAAATACTTTAATGCTGTATTTTCTCTTTACGCGGAAAGTTAAGAGTAGTACAACTCCCTAGTGACTATAAAGCAAGCATATATACGGACTTTATTTGTCAACCCTCTGGATATTTATCTGTTTGTAGTTGTTTCTACATTTTGATTAATTGATGTTGTTTCAAATGAGGATACAATTTTCATGCATGCAATGAAGGACACACACACATGCACACACAAAACTTTAATTGCTGTTTCATTTTGTTCTGATATTGTTTTACTCTTTAATATTGTAATATACACCTCCTCTTCAGACAGAAGTCACAAAGCAAATACAACTCCTTGAAGAGGACAATATATTTAAGCTTGGGATAATATTTCAATGAGCTATATTGAAGTGATTTTTTTAATACAACGTTAGACTATCTTTTTTCTAAAAGTCTTTTTATTCAATTATGCATCAGTTTCATGAATTCATAATCAATGGTCCAGTCAGATGACTACAATAAATTTTAAATGACCGTTCCAGAAAGAATGATGAGAATGAAGTAATTATGGAACACATAACTCTTCATTTGTCAAAGGTTTTCAAATTAATATACAAAAACCATTGACGGAAGGCCTCTGGTAACTTTGATGGAGAGTAATCGATTTTTCAGATTTTGGAATGACTCCTATGTTTGACGTATTTGACTATGTGAGAAATGACTTCGGCACGTCAGCTTTATATTCAGCAAAGCTTTATTATCCTTCTTATCTTTGAGTTGGATAATTATTTACCGTCAACAATGAATTGAAAGGCAGGATCATTTATTGGCAAACAGACTTATTGTTATGTTTGGCCTGTAGAGAAGATTTATAACACATTCATTTAGCACCTTCTGAATACTGTCAAAAACCTTTCAAAGTAATTCGCACAGGGTGACTCTTGTCACTGAGACAAAAATGAAAAGACTAAGGAAGTAATAATCATTTTGCTAAGCTGTAGTGCATTTTGTCCAAAAAGAAATCATACTGGAAATTAACAGCTTGTACATTTTTGCAGAGAAATTCAAGCAATACATAGATAAAACTTTGAAATCAACAGTAATTATATTTCACAATCGTTGTATCTATCCTTAATCTTTTCCAACATGTTTACCGAATTGTTGACCAAATATGCATGGTGCGCTCAACCACTGGGAAGACAGCGGCATTGTGGTAATGTCATTGGGTTAATAGTCCCAAGTGTTAAATGGATACAAGCCCAATGGTGAAGTATAAAATGAGATACAATCTTTCTCTTCACAGTATTTTACTATAGGTTTCCCTGAAAAAGTTAATCAAATAAAAAATCTGGAATTAATATAAATCTAGTATCTGTAATGATGACAATGGGATGACTGAACTGTTATTTCTAAAAAGTGTAATTCACTAATACCCTTTAGGGAGGTGAACGTATCATTCTCGGATGTGACTACAGACCCACGGAAATGTGATTGAATCTGAAGTGTCATTCGAAGTGGTAGAGCAAACCATTATGTGATTCACAAGAAACTAGCGCAACAACACTTTCTGAAGGGCAATTAAGGATGGGCAATAAATGCTGATGACAGCCGTATCCAGCAAATGTATTTTTAAAATTCCTGCCATAAGTCATGAGTTTAATACATTCACAATTCCACCATTGAACCGACTTAATGCGCTAAATTTTATGATTTTAAATTTGAAATGCTTTAAAATTTAATGCTTTTTTGGCTTAAGTTCTACAAAACTATTGCACCTGGCAACTGTGCACTCGCACAAAGTAAAATAACCTTAAAAGTTAGTGACAGATGCAATGTAGTGGTGTACTTTTCATAAGGCTGCAGCATTGTAGGTAAATAGTGACACCAGTGTCTGGTAAACTGAATGACGTGCTACAGGGTCAATGCCTGTTCGTCTTACATTGTCAGCGCGAGAGAAACGCTTTTCTCCTTGTGCTGCTTGAAGACACTGCCAAGAGACTTGAATTCATGCTTTACCAAGTGAATTTTACTTACAGAAATCCATGTATTAGCATTGGCAGGAAGCAAAGGTTTGAGTGAAAGAAGCCAGATTATTTTGACGGAATGTCTAGATTCTGTACTGTTCAATGATTTATCCATTTTATTTTATTGCTATTCAGATACATGAAGTCTATCAAGCACAAGGGCTTCTCTTCACTGAGGAACCAAATGATGTGTGACTAAAAGCTTAGAATTATGTATGCAAATATCAAATATTTTGTGAGCATTCATGGCACTTATGATGCCAATTCAACATAGCCAACCTAAGTGCGATGGTCATACTACATTAGCAGCTGCTGCGCAGTGATAAAGCCTGTGTTTTCCAACTGTGGATCATGATGCTAAGCATAAATGAAGGAGGAATTTGCATTTAGATGACTCCTTTCACATCCTCAAGACATTCCAGAGTGCTTAATTGCCAGCGAAGTAGTTGTAAAACGTAATCAACGTTTGAACACGGGGAAAGACAGCTGCATATTGTGAGAGATAGTAGGAACTGCAGATGCTGGAGAATCTGAGACAACAAGGTGTAGAGCTGGATGAACACAGCAGGCCAAGCAGCATCATAGGAGCAGGAAAGCTTGACGTTTCGGACCGAGACACTTCTTCAGAAATGGGGGAGGGGAAGGGGGTTCTGAAATAAATAGGGAGAGAGGGGGAGGTGGACAGAAGATGAATAAAGGAGACGATAGCTGGAGAGGAGACAGACAAGTCAAAGAGGTGGGGATGGAGCCAATAAAGGTGAGTGTAGGTGGGGAGGTAGGGAGGAGATAGGTCAGTCCAGGGAGGATGGACAAGTCAAGGGGGCAGGATGAGGTTAGTAGGTAGGAGATGGGTTGAGGTGGGGCTTGAGGTGGGAGGAGGGGATAGGTGGGAGGAAAAACAGGTTAGGGAGGCGGGGACGAGCTGGGCTGGTTTTGGGATGTGGTAGGGGGCGGGGAGATTTTGAAGCTTGTGAAGTCCACATTGTTACCATTGGGCTGCAGGGTTCCCAAGCGGAATATGAGTTGCTGTTCCTCGAACCTTCGGGTAGCATCGTTGTGGCACTGCAGGAGGCCCAGGATGGACATGTCGGCTGAGGAATGGGAGGGGGAGTTGAAATGGTTCGCGACTGGGAGGTGCAGTTGTTTAGTGCGAACCGAGTGTAGGTGTTCTGCAAAGCGGTCCCCAAGCCTCCGCTTGGTTTCCCTGATGTAGAGGAGGCCACAATGGGAACAGCGGATGCAGTATACCACATTAGCAGATGTGCAGGTGAGCATATGCTTGATGTGGAAAGTCTTCCTGGGGTCTGGGATGGGGGTGAGGGAGGAGGTGTAGGGGCAGGTGCAGCACTTTCTGCGGTTGCAGGGAAAAGTGCCAGGTGTGGTGGGGCTGGAGGGGAGTGTGGAGCGGACAAGGGAGTCACGGAGAGAGTGGTCCCTCCGGAAGGCAGATAAGGGTGGGGAGGGAAAAATGTCTTTAGTGGTGGGGTCAGATTGCAGATGGCGGAAGTGTCGGAGGATGATGCGTTGGATCTGAAGGTTGGTGGGGTGGTATGTGAGGACGATGGGGATTCTTTTTTGGTTGTTATTGCGGGGACGGGGTGTGAGGGATGAGTCGCGGGAAATGCGGGAGACACGGTCGAGGGCATTCTCGACCACTGAGGGGGGGATGTTGCTGTCCTTGAAAAATGAGGACAACTGAGATGTACGGGAGTGGAATGCCTCATCCTGGGAGCAGATGCGGCGGAGACGAAGGAATTGGGAATAGGGGATGGCATTTTTGCAGGAAGGTGGGTGGGAGGAAGTGTATTCTAGGTAGCTGTGGGAGTCGGTGGGCTTGAAATGGATATCGGTTTCTAGGTCGTTGCCGGAGATGGAGACAGAGAGGTCCAGGAAGGAGAGAGAGGTATTAGAGATGGTCCAGGTGAACTTAAGGTTGGGGTGGAAGTTGTTGGTGAAGTGGATGAACTGTTCGATCTCCTCGCGGGAGCACGAGGCGGTGCCGATACAGTCATCAATGTAACGGAGGAAGAGGTGGGGTTTAGGGCCAGAGTAGGTAAGGAAGAGGGATTGTTCCACGTAACCTACAAAGAGGCAGGCATAGCTTGGGCCCATGTGGGTACCCTTTGTCTGTAGGAAGTGGGAGGAATTGAAGGAGAAGTTGTTGAGTGTGAGTGAGGTCTGACAAACAGTAACGGAATCATGGAACGATAGGTACTGCCAGTATCATGCGTTCAGGCCCTTCAGCCAAATGTGCCTGTTTCTGGCTATTTGGTGGAACCTAAGGGGAGCAGTGTAGCTACCTGGAATCAGCCTCTCAGTTGCAGAGCAGGGGTCAGCCACAAACCTTGGGCTCAGAGACTCTCTGTGCTTGCCTGGCTTCATCTGCGGTTGCAGCTTGCTCTGCAGTGAATGGTTTTGGGCCATTGTTCTCAGCTGAGTGTTTAGTAAAAAACAACCAGAGATCTGCTGAGAGAGGGTCAATCTTAGGGCGCCCAGGCTATCACCTGCCAGAAAAGCCAGCCTGGTGGCTCTTCAGTTGTACGAGGCTTCCCATTTATTCCTCTAGTTTTGTGGGCCCATGGGTGAGCCTGCCCATGAGTTACTGATTGGCCATTTGGGGTCTGTTGTCCATCCAGCGTAGGTTTCTGACTCCCATTTGAGCCTGGTCTTGAAGAACTACATGAAAAATCAAGCCCAGAGATTTTAACTCCCCAGATGTGGGAATATTTTCCCGGCAAGCAAACACCACGTCAAACAGCATCAGAAAGATCACTTTTATGTCATCCCTCACTCCGATATTAATCGTTACATCCTCTCTAGAGCCTTTAAAAACATTGTTATTGTGATACAGACTCAAGGACTGTGTGCTGTTAGTGGCATGGAAAGGTCTTGCATGCTGGTTAACTTTAACATTATTTCTCTGCTTTTCAATTTGATTCCTCCATCAATGAACCCCAGTACTTTGTTTGCATTTTAATTGTCTTGTAAACCTGCATTGATACTTTAAAAATGAAGACAGACATTTGTATTAGAGGATTTCCATTATAATCGTTCTTCTCCCTGAGGGTAAATAGTTAGATACTGTCTTTAAAGATGCCTCAGCCATTCCCTTGGGCTGCTAACATATTAGACCCTTAAGGTTCTCCTGAGAGACAGGTGAATTTTCTAAAATTTTCACGTGCTGCCTACACTCTGTTCGTGCACAAAGTCTGCTTTTGCTATGTTGGGAGGAGTTGTGGGAACTGCTTTCCCATTTGGTGTCTCCTAACCCCTCAGCAGGTGCCTCTAGTTTTGTCCCATGTCGGTCACACTTTGTGTCACTATTTAGCTGTGGGGCAATGCTGCACAGTGACACTGAGGATAACGAATTCAAGTCCTCTCATGCTGTCACTTCTTCCTCATTTCTGCTCCCTCACCTGCAAAAGAAACAGATGGCACAAGATGAGTAATTATAAGCACATATTAATATTTCAATATTGACATGGCAGCACAAGCTGTAACCATTTATCCACTGCCTGTAGACAGAGTTAGTCAGCGGTGAAGTGTTGTCAGCATTACATACTGCAGGAATAGATAGCAAGCTGTATTCGGGCACCTTTATCCGCGGGCCATCTATTTATGGCAGTATCATTGGCTTGATGAGTTCAACTAAATGCAGCTTTTGTAACAATAGCCACGATCCCCCCTGCAGTGTCCCCACCAGTAGCAACTTAGCCTTCAGCAGCACAATTTGACCTCTCAGCAAGCCTGGCTGCATTTGCGGAGAGAGAAACAGAGGTAATGTTTCAAGTCCAATGTGATTCTTCTGAGGAATGCTTCTTGACCGCTTTCTCCAACGCTTTCTGTTTCCATTCCAGATTTGAGGCATCCGCAATATTTTGCTTCAATTTGTCTTCTGTTATGCAGTCCACATTGGTAGCAAGAAAATATGTGTCAGATGAAGAAACAATCCTGCTAAAGATCATGCACATGTGTGAAACTTTACAGTATTTGTGTGAGGATTCAGTCATCCTTTCACCTGCACTTAACGTTGACCCTTTATCATGCTGCAAATGCACAGTGTACATTGGATACATTACTACATTACCGCAAACAAAATGCATTTTTCAATGAACCAGTTGGCCTCAGCCTTTTCAGTTACTGGTTTTATTTTTGCAGTAGAGGTACCGATGTTGAACTGGGGTGGACACAGCCAAATGTCACACAACACCAGGTTATTGTCCAACAGGTTTATTTGAAATCACAAGTTTTTGGAGGGCTGCTCCTTCATCAGGTCATCTGATGAAGGAGCAGTGCTTTGAAAACTTGTGATTTCAAATAAACCTGTCGGACAATGACCTGGTGTCATGTGACTGCTGACTTAGTTTTTCCTTTGAAGTCGACCATCCCACAATACAACAAAGAATCAAATTGTAGAAATGTTCCATATTAAGCCACATTTAGTGACGAGAACTCTTTGCATATTCAAAATACGTATATATAATCATTACATAAACGCATTCATTACAAATGCTACATGCATTGTTTGTATCTATACTTGCATTGTATTTTCCAATTTGTCACATATACATCAGTACATAGATTGGCGATTGTACCTCAAAGTAATGTAAAATAGACAAAACGTTCTGAGCCATCCCAAGGTTGTGAAGAATGCAGCAAAATGCAAGATTTCCTTTCAATGAGTCAGTTGCCGCCAGATTTGAAAATATTTTGATGGATCAGGTTACTTATTACATAAGAGTCATGACATCTGTGACCCTATTCAACTTACATATGTCATTACTGCATTTGAAATACATTTAACATCATGTTGATTTTTTTTACTTTCAAAGCAGGAGAGGTGAAGTCCAAATTGACTTCAGTTATTTTCTGAATAACAATGTCAGGTGTTTAGACCTTGATGTGTGAAATCAGCCATTGAAATGTGTCAATTTATACAAGTTGTGTTTCTGGACCAGATTCGTACAAGTGTTGGTAACCGTGGTCATGGATACCTAAGTTTGATTTTTACAGCAATTACTGTGAAGAATTGGAAATGTTAGATTTCAAGAAATAGACATTTGCAGCATCGGAGGATATCATCAGTCCATCATCTCAATGCCAGCTCTTTGCCGAAGCAATATAAAACTCATTTCAACACCTTAATGTATCCTCACTGCTTCGTATATTTATCCAATTTTTCTCGAAGAGATGAGAGGGGTTTTTCTGTCAGTCTGAGGCAAAATATGACAAGATTCAACAATACGCTGCAGAAGGAATTTTTCCTTCCCTTTGTTCTCACTCTCATGATGAGTTTCACCTGCTGACCCCATCACAAGAAGGAAGCTGTGGCCCAGATTCTCCAATAGCCACACAATCACTATTCTAACAGAGATGGGAGTTGCGCCTGGCGAAGCTGTACAACCAACTCTGAAGGAATTGCCTGGGAAATCGAAGATTCAACTGGGCAATTCCACTACACCTGGAACCCACCAAGAGTATCCATTTAAAGTGGAGAATTCAGAGGGTTCTGATCAAGTTAAGTAAATAGTTACTCAAGAAAACCTGGACCCTGAAATACATAGTTGAACTCCTGAGTGACTATTCAACTGATCTGATACTCAGGTCACATTACACACCACACCCCCCTCCCAGATCCATTACAGCCCCCTTGTACTGACTTGACACCCCCAGGACCCAGGACCCCTTCACCAATTCCAGAATCAAATCTTCCTTCACCCCCACAGAGTCCATACCCCTTCATCCACCCCGGGAGGTGAAGTTCCTTCATTCCCCCCCCAACCCCCACCACCCAGACCCAATTCCCCTCACCCCCAGGACCCAACCCCAGCCCCCCACCATCATCCCATTCTGTAGTTGAACCCCTTCACCCAATCCTGACCTATCCTCCCTCTTCACCCAATGCAAACCTGAACCTCCTTTACTGAATCCAGACTTACTCTCCCCCTTCACCCAATCTAGACCTAACCCTTGCCCTTCACAGGCTCTGTACCAAAATTCCCTTCCCCCACTTTGGACCCAACCTCTCTTTCACCCACTCCAGACTTGACCCCTTTCACCCTGGGACCTGAAACCCCTTCCTCACAAGGGACCAATTTCCCGTCACCCTCTAGATTGAACCACTGTCTCCCCTCAAGACCTGACACCCCGACCTTCCCTCACTCTGGACCTGACCTCCCTTTTCCCTACTCTGGACCCATGTCCCATTGCCCTGCTCCATTCTTGACCACCTTCAACCTGGGACCTCTCATTCCTTCCCCAACTCTAGACCCATTTCCACATCACCCACCTCCTCCAGACTCAAACCACTACCTCTGCTCTGGCTCCAACACCATCCCTCCACCCCAGAACCCTCTCCAAAAACTTCAGTTGCTCTGAACTGGTCCCCTTTCATACCCTGAGAACCAACCTCCATTCCTTCATTCTGGATCTAAACCCCCTTTCATGCTGGGAATCAAGCCCCCTTCACTCATTCTGGGTCCCCTCCCTCTCCCACCGTTCCAGATCTGAATTTTTAAAGCTTCCTCTGGGACTCAACCTTCCCATTGTCCCTCTCTGGATTTGCAAGCATGTCTTTCTGACCCAATATCCATCCATTCATGAAACGATTTCTCCCATTCATTCCAAACTCCCGTGAAGCATTTGATAAGGTTCTATATCAGTAAATTGTTTGATAAGGTTCCATTTCAGTAAAGAGTTTGATAAGGTTCCCCACGGTAGGCTATTGCAGAAAATTCGGAGGCATGGGATTGAGGGTGATTTCGCGGTTTGGGTCAGAAATTGGCGAGCTGTAAGAAGACAGAGGGTGGTGGTTGATGGGAAATGTTCATCCTGGAGTTCAATTACTAGTGGTGTACCACAAGGATCTGTTTTGGGGCCACTGCTGTTTGTCATTTTTATAAATGACCTGGATGAGGGCGTAGAAGGATGGGTTAGTAAATTTGCGGATGACACTAAAGTCAGTGGAGTTGTGGATAGTGCAGAAGAATGTTACAGGTTACAGAGGGACATAGATAAGCTGCAGAACTGGGCTGAGAGGTGGAAAAAGGAGGTTAATGCGGAAAAGTGTGAGGTGATTCACTTTGGAAGGAGTAACAGGAATACAGAGTACTGGGCTAATGGTAAGATTCTTGGTAGTGTGGACGAGCAGAGAGATCTCGGTGTCCATGTGCATAGATCCCTGAAAGTTGCCACCCAGGTTGATAGGGTTGTTAGGAAGGCGTACGGTGTGTTAGGTTTTATTGGTAGAGGGATTGAGTTTCTGAGCCGTGAGGTCATGTTGTAGCCGTATAAAACTCTGGTGCGGCCGCACTTGGAGTATTGCATACAGTTCTGGTCGCCGCATTATAGGAAGGATGTGGAAGCATTGGAAAGGGTGCAGAGGAGATTTACCAGGATGTTGCCTGGTATGGAGGGAAGGTCTTATGAGGAAAGGCTGAGAGACTTGAGGCTGTTTTTGTTAGAGAGAAGAAGGTTAAGAGGTGACTTAATAGAGACATACAAGATGATCAGAGGATTAGAAAGGGTGGACAGTGAGAGCCTTTCTCCTCAGATGGTGATGGCTAGCATGAGGGGACATAGCTTTAAATTGAGGGGTGATAGATATAGGACAGATGTCAGAGGTAGATTCTTTACTCAGAGAGTAGTAAGGGCATGGAATGCCTTGCCTGCAGCAGTAGAAGACTCGCCAACTTTAAGGGCATTTAAATGGTCATTGGATAAACATATGGATGATAATGGAATAGTGTAGGTCAGATTGGTTTCAGATTGGTTTCACAGGTTGGCGCAACATCGAGGGCCGAAGGGCCTGTATTGCGCTGTAATGTTCTATGTTCAAACTAAACAAATCAATTGACAGAACACTTGCCCGCCACCCCCCTGCCACCTTGCACCCTCGCACCATCTCTCTGGCACCCTCCTCAGCTTGCCCGCTACTTACCTGGCACACTGGTGTCCTATCCAGCTGGTATTCGACTTAGGCATCCTACTGCCCAGCACCCAAATCTTAAGCTTATCTTATGTGCTTAGCATCTGACGACCCCTGTCAAAGTAGCGGCTTGTAATTCTGCACCTTTAAATTCTAAAATTAAACAGCTGACTGCTCTGAAGAGTGACATGCTTTGCCTACTCCAATAGGCCCACAGCATGAGAGAACTGTCAGAATGGAAATATTGCTCTGCATTTTTGAAGAAGCTTCCTTGATGGGAAACTCCTTTCAGAACTGTGGAGATCTCTCTTTTCTGACAAAGAAAAGACAAGTGGCGATTTGAGTGAGATTGTACCTCCTTGGAAAATCTGGCCCTGTATTTCTCCTTCTGCCCAAACCATGAGCATTTAAAAACCTCAATTAAATCTTCTGTTAGCCTTCTTTGATTTAGTTGAAATAATCCCATTCATGGAAGTCTGTCTTCATAACTAGTTTCCCACCACTGGCATCATCCTGTTTAATCTTTTAGCAAGTCACAAAAGAATAATTTCATATAATGAAGTTAAAAAAAAGTCTGAGAAGTAAAATTGGATCAATCATGTTAGTTGGTTGGATTTAGTATGGCAACTCATACAGTGTGGGAATATTTTTACATCGTATTATTTGCTTCCAGTGCATTGACTTTCCTCATGGGCTGTGAATCATTGCTGCATTCCCTTGATTGCGTAGGTTTGTTATTTTATATCTTTTTTGAAAGTTTGTTTCAGTTGACTAACACGTTTTACAGATATTCCTGATTGTAGCGTGTTGCACCTGGCCCATTAACTGGTTCTGACATCTACAAGAAACTATCAGCTTTTCAAATATCCTTTACTGTCACTTGTATTCAATATAAAATACAATGAAAAGTGTGTACTGTCACTGTACATAGGCACCATTCACATTAACTTCGTACAAAATAAAGAAAGATAACAAAGAGAGTCCAAATTTTCCTTTTCTGCTGCTACAGCATGCCTCCACCAGCGTCCTGCTCTGGGCTTCCCAGCCCACACCAGGGGCCCACTCCACATGGGAGCAAGCGTCCCTGCTCCAGACTTCACAGGCCAACTGACCGACTCTTCAGCCACGCTGCCTCTGAAGACACCTCCTGTCAAATAGCTCTCTTTGTCAGGTAAGTTTGAGAAAAAAGAAGGGAAAGAAGGAATAAGGAAAAGAAAAAAAGTGCAGACAAAGTGGACAAGCCCAGGTACAGGAGCCCATACACTGCCTACTCTGCCACCGCCATCCTGAGATCCTTGTCCTCAAGGAGCATTTTCTCATACAGAAACCATGATTTATGATCATCTAATATGATGAATTGTTATGTATAGATTCTCTAGAGGAACAGGGGCATATTGGAACTGGTATTGGTGCTTGTACATATCCGCAAGAATGTAATCTAAACACTTCAAGTAAATTTTAGTCACTGAATATGTTCAAGAAAGAAATAGATATATTTCTATACATATATATTGATTTTTTACTGTAATCTCAAATCTCTGAATTTCACATACAGCGTATTGAAGGCTCTCTATTAGAATTGCCATTGTTCACTCCCAAGTTTATGGATATAATTCTCAATAGTTTTGGCTTTGGCCAAAATTCTTGACCCTGGTGCAAATTGCAACAAACTTTGAGCATTTTTCTACAAGTTTTTTTTGTCACATTTGAACATTTCCAACAACCAGCACATTTGGGCAGTGGTCTAACATGTGAGTTTTAAAATTTATTTTGAAAAATATTCCTTGGTATACTTGAGAGAGTTAATTTGTTGGCATTTGATTGGTACAAATGAAAATGGGTTTAATCATAAAAAAAGCTGTGGTATTTTAAATCATAAGCCCAGTTATTCACAGTCACAAGTATTCCATAGACCTTCCAAATTGGTGAGAGGATCCGGATCTGGCAATCACACTCCCAATTCCAAAACACAGTCCATTTTGGTTCTCAGGCAAAGAGTACTGTGAATGACTCACAAATGGATGTTGGAGATCTGAAGTAAAACAGAAAGCGCTGGAGATTTCAACAGGTCTACATTTCAAGTCCATTATGAGTTTTTCTTGGACTTGAAATGGAAATTCTGTTTTTCTCTTTCTACAGATGCTGCCAGACCTGTTTGTGTTCCTCCAGTATTTTCTATCCTATTATTTCTTAGAAACTCTGTCTAAAACCCCATATTATCTTTTGCACTATATTCTAGATGAGTACATCTCCCTCTATAAATTATTCCCTCTCTCTCATCAGACTCTTGTCATGTCTGCTGATGTCATCGGTAAATCATGTTGACTAATTGAAAAATTGCCATAGTCCCAGAGTACCATCTGACTGCTCCCTCATTGGACAGAGATGACTAGTGGCAGTTTAACCTGAGGGTTACCACCCTCAGATGAGGAACAAAGTTGAGAAAGGGGGACATTCATTGTAACCTTAGCCGGTACAGGAATTGAACCCATGTTGTTGCCATCACACTGAATCGCAAACCAGCTGTCTAGCCAACTGAATTAACTGAATGTACATCATTATCTCAGTATCATAACAATGAACTCATTACTCGGTGGTGAAACATCTCATTACTCTTCAGCAGTGTAACAAATTAGCCACTGCATTGTTCCATGATGAAAATTGCCAGTGGAAAAAAAATTAATCAATGATAAACTATAACAGCAACTGACTAATTTTACCAGTGTTTTGTTAATGTTGACATAAAAATATCCATTCTGCGTCATTGCATGCTACAGCTGTACTTGACTTGTTCTCTAAGAAGCAATCTCAATAAAATAGATATAGGCATAATGCAAAGAAAGCCTACATGCTTCCAATGTGTCCTCTTGCTTCCATCATGCTGAACTTACCATACGTTCTGTCACAAATATGCAGAATGTATTTTAAAGTATCATTTCCTAGAAGAAAGCCCTCTAATCTTCATCAAATCTCATTTTAGAAACAAGTTCGTGTGTATTGTTTAGGCCCGAAACGTCAAGTTTTCCTGCTCCTATGATGCTGCTTGACCTGCTGTGTTCATCCAGCCCCATGCTTGTTATCTCTGTGTATTGTATATGTTTCATGATAAATCTAACTCTTTGATATGAGGCATGCAAGATCTTTAGACATAATGTGAAGCCAGTCTTAAAGAAGTATAAAAAGCAATCACTTTCAATAACAACCCATGTGAAAAGTCTGTACTCCATATCATTCAGAGCACAGGAACATGGAATTATCTCTACAATTCATAATTAGGTCTTAGGAATACTCAATTGACCACTATGTAGATACAGACAATGGAAAGATTGCTGGACATTATGTTGGCTTCCAATTCTTTTTGAACAGAACAATTTTGATCAACAAATGTTGTTCCTAATTAACAACCTTACTGTTCAGATATCTTATTAATTGTACAAACTGCAGTCTCTTTGCCATTGCCTACGTCACAGTTTCAAGACTGTTCTCGGCCTTAGGAAGGCATTTTGGGCATCCAATTAAGGTAATAATGTCAAGCATCATGGTTATTGACAACTGAATAAAGCAACTACAAGCCTTTCATGTATGAGATGTCAGTAAGATGACATGACAGACCCACAGTATGTTGTCAGAGTTGTCTGTGTATAAAGCTCATCCTGTGATATATGGTGCTGGAGTGAGTACTTCTGTGAAGATGCCATATCTAAGTGTGAGGAAAGAGGGTCTGCCGAATCACTGACCTGTCAACATACCCATCAGCCTGGAGTATCTGCATATCACATCCCTCCAGAATAGTTAAAAATAAGACAAACAATCCCAAGTAAATACAGTCAGCTGATTTCTAATTATTGAGCTGCAGAAAGCCTCAAATGACTGGATAGTTTGGCAGGATGTTGCTGTATGCATTCACTGGGTCTCTGGCAATAGTAGTCTACATCCATTGGGAAGAAACTTTACATCCGTTAAAATCTGGTCTTTCAGGGTAGCTAAGCTGTGGAGAATGGAGGGAAAATCAGATTATTTGTCAACCTGAATGGCTAAGTATATATCTCCTTATGGCTGATTGCAAAATTCTAGGGCCTTTTGCTTCATGAAAATTGAATTTTACAGGCACAAGCTGATAAAAAGGGGAGAGTAACATGAGGAGGAAAGCAATCTAGCTGAATATAATAATTCATTCACCCTTATTCTCTAGTGGTATTTTCTTCATTTCATCTCTCCCACTCACTCCCGGCAGAGTTTATTATTCCTCAATATTGAGAGCTATCCAATTATCTTTTTAAACTATTTATGAAATGCATTCCACTAATGGTTTGTGTCAGTGAATTCCCCATTCTAGCCTGTCTCTTCAAAAAAAACTGACCCGAATGTTAGCCGAATGTAAGGAAAGACAAAATTGTGGGGCAAGTCATTTATGCCATTACTTCCACTGTTCTGTACATGAAGGGTTAATTATCATAGATCCATTGTCTCTGAAATTTAATGGTGATCACCAGGTTACTAGATATGTGCCAATTTACATGTTGCTGCCTCTTCAGACTTTAAAATAATAGTCCTTAACTATAAATAATTTTCCTTAACTATATTGCCAATGCTTGCGCACAAACTATTGCTAGCCTTAGCAACAGTCTTTGGGCTAGGGACAGTTGCATCAATGGCCTTAAAAATATTCACTGGGTGAGACAACAAATACAACCTGCAATACTTATATTTATCTGCATACATTCAAGATGTACCACTGATAGGACTTCTTTGTCCTGGTTTCAGACTATAGAACAAATTACAGTAGTGGTACAGATCACCCATGTCCCCAGGCCATCTGTGCCCTATGACCACCAATTCTTTCTGCTCTGGTTAAAATGATAAAATGGCAATTAATAGGTAGGATTCGCAGGGGGAAGTTTAAGTAGTAATCAAAATAAATTCAGAGAAGACACAAGAGCATTCTGAACTCAAACTAATGAGTGCCTGGCATTTCAAAAGGAATATTGCAACATAAGTTGGTCAGTCAGGCCCTTGAACCTGTTCCACTATTCACCAAACCTAATTCCATATACTTTCTTTGACTGTATTGTGACTAAGTTTCAAACAAACATTCTTTCGGTTGCCGTTGAACAAGGTGCAGTCTTTCCCTGTATAATTGTGCATGTAGTCCTGCTCTGATTTCCTTGTTAGAAACATGAATCAGAGCCAATTTCCACATTACATTCATAATTAAGGACAAGCATCTCCAATGTCAGCTGTAGCTCAAAGTAAATGTTCGCTTTTGTAAGTGGGAAAATTGTGACTTCATAGACAGAGACCTGAGGACAAAAAGCAGACTGACAATGCAATATTGAGTGCGTACTGCTCTGTCAGAAATGCCTTCTCTCAAGTGAGATTTCAAATTGTGGAGGAAGGTAGTTGTATGTACAAAGTCAATTTAGAGGAGGTTTACTTGAGACGAAGGGTTTGTCTTGTGAAGAGAAATTGAGCAGTTTAAGCCTGTACTGTCTGGAGTTTAGATGAATGAGAGTAGATCGAATTGAAGTATATAAGATGTTACAAGGGATTGACATAGAGGACATAGAAAGGATGTTTTCTATGGTGAGAAAATCTAGAATGAAGGATGATAGTTTTAGGATAAAGGGTAACAGGTTTAAAACAGAGATGAGGAGAAATTACTTTTGTCAAAGGATCATGAATGTATAGAAATCATTACCCCAGAGTGTGGTGGATGCAGGGATATATTGTAAATTTAAGGAGGAGATGGAAAGATTTATAATTAGTAACAGTTGAAGGGCTATGGAGAGCAGCCAGGAAAGTTGAGCTGAGATGAGAACTGTCATTTCATTTCACGTAGTGGAACAGGCTTGAGGAACTGAATTGCTTACTCTTGCTCCTAGTTCTTACGTTCTCATCCTGCAGACATACAGTGCAGCTTGGCCACACAAACAGAAATGTGATGAAGACAGGTAAGCACAAATAAAAATGGAAATTTCTGGAAAATATCATTGGGTCATGGCAGCATCTGAGGAGAGAAAGCAGAGTAAATGTTTCGGGTCCAGATGCTGTCATACAGCCTGAGATTTTCCAATTATTCCTGTTTGTTTCTGATTTCCAGCCTCCACAGCTCTCTGGGAGTTTTGTTAAGGCCAGGCAAATCTGTTTATTTTCAGTGATGTTAATTGAGGGTAAATATTTAATATGAATTAAATTTGAAAAGGACTTAGCTATAGCTGAAAAGCTTTGAAGTCTTGAAGGTCTTTATTTAAATGCGAGTCTTGCACACAGTTCACTTGATACAATTACATCGGCAATTGATCTGTTGCTCTTGTATGGGTGCTGTGGCAAGCTTTAAATAGAATTGCAGGAACAATGGAAGCAAATTACCCGTGATGAGCTTAGCATATTAAATGGAAAGAAGTTATGTTGTCCATCACCAATCTGGGCAAATTTTTGAACCTGCAGTCTGCGTTTATCTTGAATTTGTGCATTCTCTGTTTTGTCAGCTCATGGGAAAAGTCTATCACTGTTCATTTGTTTGTACAAGTAATTTAAACATCATTATCCAGTCACCTTTGAATATCCTACACCCCAATGAAAAGCTTTAACCTGCCAATTCTAACTCCAGAATTAATAATGCCTCATTCTAGTGAACCTAAATTGCATCTTTATTATACAGTATTTCAACTAGCATCTAACTAGGCAAGGTTACAAAATCACATTGCCTTGTCTTTTTTTCTGTCTTTGGATGGAAAATTATGTACGAAATGGGGATGGGGGTGATGTTACCCATGCTGTATCATGGAACTTAAACTAAATGCTCTATAGTTTCACTTAATTGTGTTGCCAATTTTAATGGCCTGTGTACTTACCAAACAGGGTTCTTCTGTTCCTTGACTTTATTCGTAATGGTACCGTATCAAGTGACCCGTTTCTTCTATTCTCGTATACAAATGGTTCATGTATTTTCTTAGAGTGTAAATTGGGTCTCTTGTTACCTCTGTCCTTCAGCAACTTTTCATACACTTTGCTTTGATTTGTAATTTTGTCCAGTTATGGTGTCATCTGCAAAGTGTTGTTCCCTCAGTTCATTGACCCAGAACAATCAACACATTATTTCAATGTTCACCTTTTACTTTCTACCCCACAACTTCCAAAGCAACAACCACTTCCATCTAGAAGGACAAGGACAGCAGACATATGGGAACACCACCACCTCCAAGTTCCCCTCCAAGTCACTCACCATCCTGACTTGGAAATGTATCGCTGTTCCTTCACTGTCACTGGGTCAAAGCCCTGGAATTCCCTCCCTAATGACATTGTGGGTCAACCTACAGCAGGGGGACTGCAGCAGTTCAAGAAGGCAGCTCACCGTCACCTTCTCAAGAGCAACTAGGGTTGGGCAAGAAATGCTGACCCAGCCAGCGACGCCCACATCCCACAAATGAATAAAAAATACTGTTCGGCCAGGAGATTGTTGGGCCAATTGGATGTTGTTGGGCCAATAGGATGTTGTTCTTGTCCACCAGTTAGGTATCCACCAGGCAAAACCTTGCCAGCTCCATGTGAAATCACCCACTGGACAGACTGTGGGTATTCCTTGGGTACGAAAGACAGCAAATCTTTAATTTGCACAAACCTAACTTTAGCTTAATTTAGTGTGCAGCTTGAAGTTGACATTAAAGGCATTAAAACATAGACTTTGTTCTTTGCAGAGAGATAGACCATGAACACACATTGCATCTGTTTCAACTTCACAAAGTAGGTGACAGTCATTCTCTGGTTCATTCTTCAGAGCAATCAGAGTCAAACTGTCTGTTTTACATTTGAATAAAGCTTTGCAGTTAATTATAAGTCAACATCTAGCTATTGCAATCCCCTTGACAATTCCTCTGTCAATCCGAGTCCATTTAACATCCAATCAGTATTTCAACAGTATGAAACATTGTTCCTCTTTGCATTTGTACTCATGTGAATGTCTGATGAGGGGACCCCTTAAGAAATAGGCCATCGAGTCTGCTTTGCCATTCAATGAGATCACAGGTGATCTGAAAACACTCAACTACAAATGGATAACAAAAGACTTTGACCAAATATGTCTTTTTTAAGCAATAGTCCAGTGTATCTCAGTGACCTTTGTTGGGCTACTCTCTGATGCTGCCTGTTTGATCTCTAAAATTAGTTAAATCATGTGATCTGGATTTGTTGTTATGCTCCATCAATACCTTTCCACAGCTACTGCAGCCAGCTTAGCTTCTCAATCTGGTGTTGGTCTTGAGGCCTCTGTTGTTGGACTGCAAGACCTCTCTCCCTTTTGTGTTCTCTCCTTCTTATTCCAAGATTGTAACGATGGTATTCATGGTTGTGGCAGTAAAGGTACTGGGTGAACAGGGCAGACACAGATTTTAGAGTATGCATATCCATTGTTCTTAACCATTTACCCCATTAGTAGAGACTCCCTTTAATTTTTCAACAATTAAACATGACTTCCACCCATCCAAGAGGATGTTTCATGTCTGATAATAATATAAAATAAAGAATGGTGAATTCCTGAAATGTTGCTGAAGGTAAGCCTGCAGGTGCAGCAGGCAGTAAAGAAGGCAAATGGTATGTTGGCCTTCATTGCGAGAGGTTTCGAGTACAGGAGCATGTTGTTGCAGTTGTACAGGGCCTTGGTGAAACCACACCTGGAATATTGTGTGCAATTTTGTTATCCTTTTCTGAGGAAGGATGCTCTTGCTCTCAAGGGAATGCAGCAAAGGTTTACCAGGCTAATTCCGGGGATGGAGGGACTGATGTATGAGGAGAGATTGACAAGGTTGAGATTGTTTTCGCTAGATTTCAGATGAATGAGGGGGGATCTTATAAAGACTTATAAAATTCTAACAGGACTGGACAGGGTAGATGCAGGGAGGATGTTTCTAATCCAGAAGTTGCTGGAAAAGCTCAGCAGGTCTGGTAGCATCCTTGAAGAAAAAGTCAGAGTTAACGTTTTGGGTCTGGTGACCCGTCCTCAGAACAGTTCTGAGGAAGGGTCGCCGGACCTGAAACATTAGCTCTGATTTTTTCTTCACAGATGTTGCCAGCAACTTCTGTTTTTGTTCCTGATTTACAACATCCACAGTTCTTTTGCTTTTTATTTAGGATGTTCCTAATGGTGGGTGTCCAGAACCAGGGTTAACAGAATGAGGATATGGTGTAGACGATTTAGGACGGAGATGTGGTGACCAAAGAGTGGTGAGCCTTTGGAATTCATTACCACAGGAAGTAGTTGATGCCAAAACATTGAATGTATTCAAGAGGCGACTAGATATAGCACTTGGGGTGAATGGGATCAAAGGTTATGGGGAGAAAGCAGGATTAGGCTATTGAGTGGAACAATCAGCCATGATCGTGAAGAATGGCAGAGCAGGCTAGAAGAGCTGAATGGCCTCCTCCTGCTCCTATCGTCTCTGTTTCTGTGATTCAAAAGGAGAAATTGCTGGAGGATATTCAGCAGGTCTGGCAACACCTGTAGAAACAGAGATAACAAGGTGTGGAGCTGGATGAACACAGCAGGCCAAGCAGCATCATAGGAGCAGGAAAGCTTGACGCTTCGGGCCTAGACCCTTCTAGGGTGCCCAACAAGTCCACACCCACCCTCAGAGCATCCCACCCAGATCCATCCCCCTAACCTTTCCCTGTAACCCACCTAATCAACACATCCCTGAACACTATGGGCAATTTAGCATGGCCAATCCACTTAGCCTGCACATCTTTGGTGTGCAGGAGGAAACCAGAGCACCCAGCAGAAACCCACACAAACACGGGGAGAATGTGCAAACTCCACACAGACAGTTGCCCATGGGTGGGATCAAACCCAGGTCTCTGGTGCTGTGAGGTGCTAACCACTGAGCCACCAGCTCATATGTGCTGGCTAGGTGGATTGGCCATGCTAAATTGCCCATAGTGTTCAGGGATGTGTTGATTAGGTGGGTTACAGGGAAAGGTTAGGGGATCGATCTGGGTGGGATGCTCTGAGGGTGGGTGTGGACTTGTTGGGCTGAAAGGCCTGTTTCCACACTGTATGGATTGTACAAAAACTTTTATACAGAGGGTGGTTCACGTGTGGAATGAACTTCTTGAGGAAGTGGTGGATTTGGATGCAATTACAATGTTTAAAAGACATTTGGATAAGTACATGAATAGGAAAGATTTGGAGGGATATGGACCAGAAGCAGGCAGGTAGGACTAGTTTAGTTTGGGATGACGTTCAGCATGGACCGAAGGGTCCGTTTCCATGCTGTATGACTCTGTGACTATATGACTATCCTCCTCCATACTTTTGTTCACTCCTATGACACACCTGGGACCCCAAAGCCCTGACCATACCACATACAAGTTTCCTTTTTAATTCTGACTGCTCCTTCTGCTAACCAGCACCCTGCATTCAACCCATTAGGAGTGACTGTTGATAGCATGACCCTTTCCTTCAGGGTGTTAGTCCAACTTTCAATATCTGTTTAATTCACTCACCTCCTTATTCAGGTACCTCCCATCATCGGACCTCTCTTCAACCAAACAGCATCCTCTGACCACCTTCTCTTCTTCCCAGTTCACCTCGAATCACCTGAACAGCAACCTTTCTCACCTTATGCCTGAGTTCGACATAGACACATTAATCCCATTTGCACAAAGCTGCTATGACAGTGAACTCAGTGTCACAAAATTCTCATGTATTGCTGATTTATCCTGAGTGTATCACTTTGTTGGCAATTATTTTGCGTCCATGCTTAGTCATGTCATGTCATTACAGGTACAAACCACTACAGGCCAATATAGTGCTTGGCACCCAACAAACACTCTACTGACTTTTTCTCTGCATCTGAACCCATTGCTGGGAAATCAAAATTTCACATTACGCCAGATTAAGTCACATGCATGCCATGTTTCCTGCAGACGCCAAAAAAATCCATGTCCCGACACACACACTTGGATTGGGTTTCAGTTTCATCGCTATGGGTATTTCATCACAGAATAAATATTGTAACTAAATCACTCTTTTTCATTTGGTAATTTATTGAATGTTGGAGACTTGTATGTTTCTGGCTATATCTAAATTAAAGACTGGTTACCTTCTAAAGACCACATACAGATCTGAATTTGGTAACTTGAAATAAGCCCAATAATTTTACTAAGATATTTCATGAGTACACAATGTTTGGAACTTAACAAAAGTCGTGGCATACAGTCAGTTCAGTCGTACAGCGATCCATAGGGTTCTGATTTAGCGATATTGTCTTTTGCAGTTCATTGACCATGGCCCTCTTACTTTCACTTGGGATGGGATCTAACAAACACTTCATTTCTATCCTTCTTAACTTCTCACCTTGTGACATATTAGGCAGAATTCATTTTCAGTTGAATTCATAGATTTTTGACTGATCTCAAAACTCCGTGATCTTAGTCTCGGCTCCGACTTCTGCAACTGGATCCTAGCTTTCTGACTCATAGACTGCAATCAGTGAGGATAGGTAACTGCACCTCCTCCACAATAACACTCAACACTGGAGCCCACAAAGGATGTGCCCTCAGCCCCCTACTGTACTCCCTGTACATCCACAAAAGTGTAGTCAAATTCTGAATGAACACCACCTACAAGTTCACTGATGACACAACCGTATTAGGATGGATATCTAACAATGACAAGTCAAAATGATGAAGGGCGATAGGTTTGGTGACATGGTGCAAAGAAGACAATCTGTCTGTCAATGTCGGCAAAACTAAAGAACTGATCATTGACTTCAGAAAGAAAGAAGGAGGACACACCCCAACTACATCTGACGTTGAGTGGGTGGACAGCATCAATTTTCTTGGATGACAATAACTAACAACCTGTCCTGGACTTCCCACATAAATGCAACAGCAAAGAAGGCACAACAATGCCTCTTCTTCCTCAGGCGGCTCAGGAAATTTGACAAGTCCATAAGGACCTTCACCAACTTCTTCAGATGCACCATTGAAAGCATACTGTCTGGGTATATAACGGCCTGGGATGGCAACTGCTCTGCCCAGGACCATAAGAAACTACAGAAGGTGGTGTGCACAGCCCAGACCATCACAGAAGCCAACCTTCCATCCATGGACTCTACTTACACAGCTCGCTACCACAGAAAGGCTGCCAATGTCATCGAAGACCCACCACACCCCAGTAATGATCTCCTGCAACCTCTTCCTTCAGGCAGAAGACACAGAAGCTTGAAAACATGCAGCAGTAGGTTCAAGAGCAGCTTCTTCCTGGTCATTATTAGACTGATGAATGGACTCTCTACCCTCAAATAATGCTGATCTTGCTAATGTTGATCATGCCTAGCACACACCCTCTGTGATGTAATCTGTATGCCTCTAAGTCTTTTTGATCTGTACATCCTTGCTTACTATGATCTGCCTGTACTGCTCGT
This sequence comes from Ginglymostoma cirratum, assembly GCA_024137785.1. Taxonomy (NCBI): domain Eukaryota; kingdom Metazoa; phylum Chordata; class Chondrichthyes; order Orectolobiformes; family Ginglymostomatidae; genus Ginglymostoma; species Ginglymostoma cirratum. Next base: position 15,016,664 of record JAHRHZ010000266.1, read on the forward strand.
AAACAAAGCTTTTCACTATACCTCAGTACACGTGACAATAAATCAATCAATCGATCAATTTATTGTTTCAATTGATTAGTTCAATTTATTCTTTGTCCTTAAGCATACAGAAATTTGCCTCACGACCCTCTAAAAGGTGTTTCTTGTCCTTTGTCATTTACACGAGACACACAATTAGCATATTTTACTTATACAACCAACCCAGCTCTGCTTCTGCATGTTCGATGCATAAAGGTCAGGAAAAGGAAGAATAAATATTTTTTCAAGTTACAGGCATAATGGAAACTCATGCTTTGCTTGCTGAATTAATAACCATGTATTGCTTCTAGGCATTTCATAAACTTATAAAAACATTACATAAATTTACAGACTATTCATCCACAGTGCACGTGGAAGTTGAGCAGCATCTTGTTCTTTTGCCCTCAATTCTCACAGAGGCTGCTGCACAGCAGACAGAAGTAAGAACTTTGAGCAATTGTTTGGTTCTCCAATGGAGGACACAGAAGGTAGCAATGTCAATACAAGCTAATGATTAAATGTAGTCTCTTCCCGGTTTGTGTGGCATTAGTTCACAGTGCTTTTATCCCCTGAGGGAGCCTGATTGTTGCAATTTCAGAACTACTCGAGACCTTAAAGAAGAGCAGGCTTGATTCAGACTAAACAAAACCAAAGTTGCTGGAAAAGCTCAGCAATCTGTGAAGGAAAAAGGTGTTAACGTTTCGTTAGAACAATGTTTCCTCAGGATACCCGGACCCAAAAAGTTAACTCTGTTTTTCCCTTCACAGATGCTGCTAGACCTGCTGAGCTTTTCCAGCAACTTGGATTTTGTTCCTGATTTACAGCATCCGCAGTTCTTTCGGTTTTTATTTGATTCAGACTAGACATCCTTATTCACATTTCAGACATCCCATTTCTGTCAGCAAGGGAAAGGGGCAGGAAATCCAATTGCACCAGGGCTATTTGGAATTGATTACCACTGTTGGAAGGGTCTTAACTGGCAGTGTGGAAGTCACAAACTTATGGATTAGATGTGAAGGCTGAAGAGGGAAAATTAAGGTAGATTGAAGTGCAATTGCTGAAGAAAGCAAGTTGGTGCCGTACTTTGCTTGCAGGGACTTCTAGGTCCTGATTGACAGGATGATGAAGAGATGGCACTATCCTCTTTCCCCAGGACCATCAGAGGAGATATCACAGCACCAGACCCTGAAAGTTTAATCAGAATTTACTGCCCCATTCAGTGTGGTATCTACATTCAGGAGGAGCACCGAGCAATGCCACAATTAGGTCAATGACCTTCTAGTTTCGCAATTTTAGGTGTCACCATCTTCACACTACAGGGTCATAGAGGTCTACAGCAAAGAAAAAGGCCTGTTAGCCCATTGAATTGGCGTCAGTCAGAAACATCCACCAAACCATTCTCCAACACTTGGGCCATAGCCTTGTATACCTTGGCATCGCAAGTCCACTCCAAATACTTATTAAATGGATTTCTGCCTCTAATACTCCTACAGGCAGTGAGTTTTGGATTACTACCACTTTCTAGATGAAAACATTACTTTCCTCACATCTCATCTACACTTTCTGCTCCTTAAATCTATGTCACCTGGTCATTGATCCTTCCACCAAGGGGAAATGTTTCTTCCTGTCTACCTTATCTATGCCCCTCATTATTTTATACTTCACAATAATGTCCTCCCTCAGTCTTCTGTACTCTAAGGGAAACAACTTCAGTCTCTCATCATAACTAAAAGTCTCCAGCCCAGGCAATATCCAGGTTCTTTGCCATTACACCCATCTCCCATCATAATCTACCACTTTAAATATTGCATGCCGCATTGTCTCTCACTCGCCTCCCCCTCCCCCCCCCCCACCCCCACACCACCAACACTCCCAAATGTCTAATCCTTCTGGTCCTCTGCTCCTCTGACCCACTCCAGACACCTCCCACCTTTCTCCCACTTGCACCTACATGAATAGCTGTGCCAACCACTTTCTTCTCAACTTTGACTTCATTTCAGGAGAAATTGGCCAACTATAGGCCACAGTGGGCCATGACCAGTGATGAAGTTCCCAACATTTGTCTCTTTATCCCCTACATGAAGAAAATCTTTCCCTTTTGGGAAAGAATGGAGACTGCACACATGGAAATATTGGAATCTGAGTGTCTAAGCAAATAAGATTCGTTGTTAAGTGCTGTGCTATTCCCCCATTACCACTAATATGAGTGTGTTCTTAACGCTCTTAGCAAGCTCAGGCTTGTACTCTTACTTTGCAACTCATTTCCTCTCCTACCTCCTGCAGCATCAGCAGCATTTGCTCAAGTCTCCGCCTTGAAGAATCAAGCCCCATCCAGCCAACACCTCTGCTTCTGAGAATGAAGACACAGATCCTTCAGCGAAAACACTGTCTCCTGCACCCTCCATCAGCTCAGATACTGACACCTCAGTTGGTACTTTGCATAGACTAGTGTCTGGAGTACTTTCTGGCAAGCACATCACTGGTATGTCTTTGTAGATGGTTGAGAAAGAAAGGCTCCAAGTTGTTGGAACGAGGAGGATTGCTGAAGACCAGGCACCTGTACAGTGCCAGACAGCAGGGAACCCCATGGTGTTGACTGTTACTAACTTCATAACAATGCACAAACAGACACAGGGTTAGCAGGCAGGTTTTGTCAGAGACACTCAGGAATCTGGATCGAACGTTGATGGTGGCCGTTATCATTGTCTGCATCGTGTTGTCTCTGATACGCAATCATTTAGCCACCTCCAAGGTCCTGCATAGATATCAGATGGTGTCCTTTGACTGACCATGGCAAAGCTGCTGAACGACGACATGATTTGACTGAGTACTATTCATCTTACCCTTTGAAAGTCAGCTACTTAGTTAAAACACATTCAGTGCATTTGCCATGTATCTGCTGGGACTTGCTGTGTTTGTGGCATTGACAGAAAAATAGAAAGACTCTGACCAAGGTTCCAGATTAATGACCCTTCATTGGATGATATAGACCTATCTTGCTCATAATATCACACCAATGAGATACATGGGTATCTAATGTGAGATGTGAGTTACCCTTTGCAACTTGCATGAGTTCCAAGGTGATCTTTTTGGCATGATCTTTTTTGTTTCTTTTCTAAGCTGGCTTTGAGGTGCCAAATTGTCCTTTCCGGACTCTGCTCTTTCTGAATAGGATGAGATAAATCTCAGAAGATTATTACTTTGTTTTGGAAGATGGTAAATTTAGGCATGGGAGAATGCGTGCATTAAATTACCAGGAGTAGAATTAGTCAACGTGGCATGCAGGCTGCCGAAAAGTCTGTGGAATTCTTGATTTCAAGGACACCGATCAAGACACCACTGCCACAAAAAAAGGGGGCACTTGCATTGTGACAATGCAATTCCCAAACGCAGTCTTGCCTTCTTTGATTCTCAAAGAGTAGAGTTAATCTTACACACAAAATCTGCAAAACATTCATTTGCAAAGCACACAAGGGGAATGAGTCACAACCTCACCCTGACAACATAAGACTGTAAGATTTATGTGTCTCTACAACACTGACATTGAAAATAACCATCCAGGTTCAAATTATTGTAAATACAAATTGCAACAAAAGTGCCCTTGTGTAATTGCAAAACTCTAACACTTTAACATTAGGTAAGTCTATCCATGTCTCAGAAAGGTCAGAGACTCGGAGGTGCAATGCAAAACTACTATCAAATACATGCATGAAGCAATGATTTTATGACCATCAAGATCTGATCATCAGTGCTCAACAGGTTAACCAAGGTGTTTTGTTGGCCTTGGTTGAAATAGGATTGTTTAACCTCAACAATAAGGGAGCTTCCAGCTCTGCTAATTTCCCAGTGGTTGAAATTAGCTATTGAAAATTGGAGAGTGCTATTAATCAAGCATGTGGTCCATTGGACAGGTCTGTGTTGTAAACCAGCAACAAGAGAATCACAAAATTTAACTTTTCAATCTCTGTCGAAAGTCTACGATCAAACCTGAATGAACTATCTTCAGGTGGATAACTCACAGACTTGCAATTTAAGAGAGGTCAGATGTTCTGAGCTTTCCAATCATCACCTGGAACTCATTAGTGAGAGAACAGATGAAACTTTGCATCATCCTAGGAGACATTCCAGGCTGAACAAGAGCAGCATGTTAGAAAAACAGAAAGTTTATTTGCAGCTGGGCTAGCAGACGGATCAAAGCCAGCAAGTAGGATATTCATATTTTGGAGAACATCACACAAAAGAAAAAAAAGCATGACCAGCCTGGGGAAAGCTATGATCTAATGGCAAGAAGCTAATCACTTTGCAACTCGTTCGTTCAAAAGAAGCAAAGCAAGCTTACAAAGCTTGGTGGAGGCATGTCCGGTGATGATTCTGATAAATAACTCTCTACCAAACAACATACTGGAATCATCAGGTCGCAAGACGATAAATAATTTGTGACTGTTAGAAAGTGATCTGCAAAAGAAAAGCAGCAAATGAATTTGAAATGTCAGATAGACAGAGGAGCTTTGTGCAACATTATGAACTTTGCAGATGGTGCAAAGAGACTCAAGATGATGACATAAAAATGAAACTCTCTAAAAGTGTGGTTGAGGCTTTAAGATAGAAAAAAAAAACTCATCCCAAGAGGACGAATGAAGCTAACAACCCAGTGCAATAGGAAGAATAAAGTTCTAGATAGTAGATGTCCAGCCAAATCCACTCATCTCAGCTGAAGCAAGTCTAATGCTAGGGCTAATAACACTATATGTATATAAAAAGAGGTAACAATATTTGTATCAGAAGAACTTGACAGCATTTTGCAGCCCATTGACTGCTGATCAGATACTAAAAGATTATAAATATCCTTTTACAGACCTTACATACTTTCCTGGTGAATATCTTCTCGAAAGAGATGGGAGTGTAAGACCAACTCAGTAGCTGTCGGGGAGAGTTCTAGCTGCCTCAAGTCCAGCCTGAAAGAGAACAGAGAGGAGCTGGGAAAGAAGGGAGTAATCATGAAGTGGCAACTCCCACTGACCTGATTAGCAGCATGATGGCAATGAGAAAACAATTACAAAACTGAGAATTATAGAATCCCTACATTGTGGAAGCTGGCCATTTGGCCCACAGAGTCCACACCAACCATCCCGAGAGCATCCCACCCAGACCCACCCTCTCCCTGTAATCCCGCATTTCCCCTGGCTAATCCACCTAACTTACACATTCCTGGACATGATGGGCAATTTCCCATGGCCAATCCACCAAACCTGCACATCTTTGGACTGTGGGAGGAAACCAGAGCACATGAAGGAAACCCACACAGACACGGGGAGAACGTGCAAACTCCGCACAGACAGTCATGGAGAGGCAGTGGCCAAGTGGTAATATTGCTGGACTACTAATCTAGAGACCTATACAATGCTCTGGTAACCTGTGTTCAAATCTTGCCATGGCAGATGGTGGAATTTGAATTCAATAAAAATCTGGAATTAACAATCTAATGATGTCCGTGAGTCCATTATTGTTTTTTTTTTCAGGAAAAAAACCATCTGGTTCACTCATGGGAAGGAATCTGCCATCCTTACCTGGTCTGGCCTACATGTGACTCCAGACCCACAGCAATGCAGTTAACTCAAAACTAATTACGGATGGGCAATGAATGCTGGCCCAACCTGCAACTCCCTTATCATGTGAATGAATTAAAAATAGACACCCGAGGGTGGAATCAAACCCGGTTCCCTTGCACTGTGAGGCAGTAGAGCTAAGAAAGCTTTGATGAAATCTCACTACCCCATACCAACTATTTAAGACATTTTGCTATGGCAGTGATCTTTACTGTCCTCGATGCAAAAGATAGTTCCTGGCAAGTGAGACTGGAACAAAACAACAGTTTTCGAACTATATTCTGAACAAAATCTGGGGGTTATAGATTGTTGCACACGTGGTTTGGCATTTGCACTGCTTCGGAAGAGTACGAATGCAGACAGCACCATATAGTCAGTAATATTCCCCCAGAATGGAAACTATTGTGGATGACCTGCCAGTTTGTGGATGCGGACACATGATGAAAGAGGCTGTTGCAGACCATAATTAGAATCTAGTGCATCTTCCAGCAGGAGCTTATCAGATGAGCCTGATGCTTTCTGTAGTTGTGTAACTACTAGTTCTGTGGTAAGCTCATTTCACTTTAGATGGCAGTAGTCATTAAACACATTCCATGAAATAACTTCTAGTTAGAGAGTTGCTAACTAGAGAGTTAGCAAGACTTGGGGCTAGCATTCCTGAACAAAAGGCTAGGCACTTGAAGGCATTGCTTAACATTGTAGATGATAGAAATTGAGGATGTACAAAGGGGCAGAACTGAAGGTATCTCACAGGGTGTTTGACCTGCAATTGGCTGTGGAGACATAGAGGGTGAGACAAGGAGATGATTGGATGCAAGAATAAATTCTTTAAACTTGAGGTGGCACTAAAAGAAAAATAAAATCTGTATTTACGCGGGCACCAAGTATCATAGAGAGTCTGTGAGGTTTTACAAATGGAAAGAGGTTCTTCAGCCCACCTTGTCCATGCTAGTCATCAAACGTCATCTATTCTGATGCCATTTTCCAGCACTTAGCCCATGGCTTTCAGTGCAATAGCGTTTCAAGTGCTCATCTAAATAGTTCTTATGTCACGAAGTTCATTTTTAGCCAATGGTGTATTTTCGAAGTGCAGTGACTGATAAAATATGGGAAAGACAGCAACCAATTTACGCAGAGGTGGTAGGAGCTGCACATACTGGAGAATCTGAAATAACAAGGTGTAGAGCTGGATGAACACAGCA
>JAHRHZ010000266.1:15028489-15049860 GCA_024137785.1 Ginglymostoma cirratum
GCAGGAAAGCTTGATGTCTCAGGCCTAGACCCCCCTGAAACGTCAAACTTTCCTGCTCCTATGATGCTGCTTGGCCGGCTGTGTTCATCCAGCTCCACACCGTGTTATCTCACATTCTCCAGCATCTGCAGTACCTATTATCTCTGATAGATCTAGGGCCTGTTTTCCACTTAATATTATTGTATTCTTTTTATCTGACCACAAGTTAAGCCTGGAGATATTACATTTTTCACCACCAAATCTGCAGTCATGAAATTATAAGCAAATGAAATCCATGAAATCTAAGTCTGATGTTTAGCTTTAGCTAATGTGACGATTGAAATGTGGATAAATGTACATTGGGGTACTCCAAAATGTAAATTATAAACTTTAACCTAATACCACAAGATTACAAGTTGCTACACACCAACACTTCTACCTGTTGGATTCACATTGAGCCATAGGAACAGAAAAAAGGCCATCCAGCCCTTTAATCCTGTCCCACTATTCATTTAAGTTTTTGTCTCTCATGTATCTGAACTCAATCTATCCATCATGATGTCCTAATGCTCCCAGGTACCTCTTTTACAGCCAGCACAAGTATCAGGTCCTGGTTCAATTACCTCATGGCTGCTTCAATTCTGAAATTCTGAAATTTCTTCCTCCTGTCATGTGATTACACTCCCCGACCTCCTCCATTCTGTTGCAAGATCGTGCAACCCCATCCCATTAAGCCGAAACCAGAACACCACATTTTCTGTTATCTTGCATCAACATTGATAAATCAGCGTGCTGGATAATATTGATAAAATACGCTGTCTTTGTAAAATGTTGTCTCATTGTGAGCCACATCCTGGTCCTTCTGTATGCTGACATTGTAATCCTGCCTGTCGGCCTCCTCTAGCAAACCTTTCAGTACGTCACCATCTTGACATCTTTATTTTGTAGTGTTACCTAAACTGTCCATAAGTTTTGTAAGAGTATTGAATACACACCTGAAGAGAAAGAAAATGTGCAGTGTCATGCAGAGAAATTACAGGTATATGACAAATTGGGAACTCCTTCAAAGAGGCAACATTAGCACAATAGGCCAGTGGCAATCTTATGTGATTTATGAGTTTATTGTTCCTGCAGTTTCTGGGCAATGGGGGCCGTTGCATCCCAGAGACTAGTCTGTTGTTGCTGTTCCTCCCTGTGCATGTGGGTGAAATCCCTGCTTACTGATACTATTGGGTCTGCTCCTGCCTGGAGCTGAGCAGGTTCCTGGTCTCCAGAAGTCCTCCGAGTGCAAGTGACCTGCGGCATTTCTTTCTCAGTCGGCTGCAAGGTGTCACAATGATATGTTCGCCAGATTATGCTCCTAAGCTTTCACTGAGAGTTCGATACTCTTGCCCTCAGAGGGTGAGGATGTGGCATCTCGTAGAGCAGGCCATTTCATCACAGAGGTAGTAGACATCTCACTAGTACCTGCAAAACAAAAGGGAGAGAAGGCTTTGCTGCTGGCAGCTGGAAGTGATGTATTATGAATGGAACTGACGGGGGGTTGAACGTGAGAGTTGCATTGGAAGGAAGAGTGGCACTTACTTCGCTGTTGGGAGATGCATGTCTCAGCATATCCACAGGAGCAGTCCCGGTCTTTTCCTGCAAGGGTCAGGATTCTCTCCTCGTCCGTCTCTAGCATAGGACTGGAATCAGACATGAGGGATGCCCAGGCACAGGGTATATAGTTAATGAGGCACATTTAGTAACATATAGTGAGAAATCTTGTGTCATCCTGCAACGAGAAACCCTCAAAACCTCTTAACCCAGTTCATAGTTAACACAAAGAATGTAACATTCAGCCCAGAGTCGATTAAACTTGATGCACCTCCTGACTTCACTCTTCTAGCAAATTAGATATCAGGCAAATTATTCCTTGAGAGAAAAAAATGAAGGTTTATTTTGTGCCTTAATTCATGCTTGGAGAAATCTATTTTGTGGGATTGCATCTCAGTGTTCGTTTGAAGAAAGCTAACTGTGAGGCATGAGTTATTTCCAATGTACATGAGTGTGTTTGTAGGCGTATGACAAGAACTTGGATGGCTGGTTTTCATGGATTTGATACTTGATTATGGGACATTCTTGGATTCAGAACAAAATGGCATGCTAATTGTGCATAACCAAATAAAAAAGACCCAAGTCTTGAATTTGTATCTGTGTGTACTTTCACAGTCTTCACAAGCCAATATTGATGATGATATTGCTGGGCCAGAGTTAAATGCCAGGATTGCAGTGACAATGGGGACAAGGGTGAGGCAGTGGTATGGATAGAATCGATCATGTGGTCTTTTAAAAATTTTGTTTCAGGGATTTGGGCATTGTTATCTTCACCAGAACTTATTAGCCAACAGTAACTGATCTCTACCACCTTCTGAAGGGCAGTTAGGGATGGGCAATAAATGCTGGCCTTGCCAGCAGTGCCAACATTAACTAACAAAATACCAGCTAATAAAAAAAACACAATTTTTTAGATAACACAGTATGAAGCTGGAGGAGTACAGCGGGCCAGGCAGCATCAGAGGAGCAGCAAAGTTGACGTTTCGGGTCAGGACCTTTCTTCAGAAATCATTTCATCAACTTTCCTGCTCCTCTGATGCTGCCTGGCTCTGATGCTGCCTGGCCCTGATGCTGCCTGGCCTGCTCCTCCAGCTCCACACTGTGCTATCTCCAGCATCGGTAGTTCTTACAATCTCTGAGTGACACATAATTTTTGGTTCTTGCTGCTGAAGAAACCTGAGGTGATCAGTCCCTGCACTGCAAGCTAATATTCAGAGGATTCCTAATATCATTAAAATATGCAAGGAGTCTAACATCAAGAAAGCCTCAGAAGAGATCGGCTTGTTGATTTTAGGAGCAGGTGGAACATGCATCCAGACTAGGCTCAGGCTGCTTCACTGCTGTTTTTGATTTCATTATGTCTGGAACAGTTCTGGTCAAGGACAGGACTTCCAAATAGCGTAATAAAATGAAGAACTGTGGATGCTGGAAATCTGAAGCAAACACAGAAATTGCTGGAGAAACTTAACAGGCCTGACAGCATCTACTGAGATAAAGCAGAGTCAATGTTTTCGATCCAATGACCCTTCGTCAGAACCTTACCCAGCAAGAGACCCTCAAAAAGTCTGAACCAAAGTCACACTTATTGAGAGAAATGTCAGATAGCTTTCTGCCTGGGGAAGACAGTCATGTAATGTACCTGTGATAACAAAGTGTACAGCTGGATGAACACAGCAGGCCAAGCAGCATCAGAGGAGCAGGAAGGCTGACGTTTCGGGCCTATGACTGGATTGGCAATCTAGAGGCCCAGGTTAATGCATCGAGGACATGGGTTTCAATCTAGCCATAGACTTGGTGAAATTTAAATTGAATTAATAAAAACTGCTGTTGAAAGCCAATCGTAGTACTGGGGGCCATGTCAACTGTCGTCAATTGACATCTTGTTTACTAATGAGGGGAGAAAAATTGCAACTCTGACCCGGCCTTGCCTACATGTGACTCCAAACCCACAGCAATGAGATGCACTCTCAGCTGCATTCTGAAATGCCCTACCGTGCCATTTAATTCAAGGGCAGTAAGGATGGGGCCTCAAAGTGCGGTCTTGCTAGTGATAGCCACATCCCATGAAAGAAAAGGAAAGCTAATCTCAACTAGGAGAATTAACAAGAGCTTGTCTTCTGTTTGAAAGCCCTGCTGTTTACTCAATGCACAGTTCCTTTTCAAATGCAAACCTGTTAACTTCCCAGCTTGATTGCGAGACCATTATAAAAGCTCTGTGATCTCAATTTGGCTTGTGTGCTAAAAAAAACTTTGTGTTTCCTAGTAATCTTGGGTTCCCAGAATTCCAGGATCAAGGTTGGCTCAGAATTCAGCTGTATGTTTCAAACATGGATCATTCTTTGGGAGATAACAGAATGACGTGGCCATGATCTTAAGAACGTAAGAACCAGGAGCAGGAATAGGCCATCTGGCTGTTCAAGCTATGAATGCATCAGTTCCCTCTTTAAGATAATTGACAAAAGCCAAGTTGAGAAGTTTCTCTTTTGCAAGAAGTGATTATGATCCAAAATGCATCGGATGAAAGGATTCAATAGTAACGTTCAAAATTGCACCTGAAAGGGTGGAAATTGCAGTGCTGCAAAGCAAGAGGCAATGGCCTAATCATATTATCATGTGACTGTTAATCCAGAGACCCTGGTAATGTTTTGGGGACCCGGGTTCAAATCCCACCTCAGCATATCGTGGAATTTGAATTCAATAAACGTCTGGAATTGAGAGCTTAATGATGACCATGAAGCCATTGCTAGTCGTTGGGGAAAAACTCGTCTGGTTCAATAATGTCTTTCCTTTACCTGGTCTGGCCTACATGTGACACCAGATCCACAGCAATGTGGTTGACTCTTCACTGCCCTCTGGACAATTAGAGATGGGCAATAAATGCAGGCCCAGCCAGTGACGCCCTTATCCTGTGGATGAATGAAAAAAAAAGACCTGGAGAGCCGATATAATTGGATAGGCTTTTCATAGAATTGGCACAAGAATAGCCTGCTCCTGTGCTGTGTAATTCCTATGATTCAGACCTTCTACGTCAACTGAATGTTTCTGAACTTTACAGGCAGCATTCTCTAATTCAATTTTCAAACAAAATGCATTATAAGAACAAAGATCTGAGCATGCCAAGCAGTCTAACACATTGCACTGAGCAATTCTGTGGTGAATAGGTTGCATGTTAAAGATCTGAAAAAGGTTCATAACTTTCAGAGGAATTATTAGCAAGTACATACTTTGAGTGCAGATTTTAAAGGCTTGCTAATATATTCTTCCCGTACTTGGTGCATTGGGACCGGATCATATGTCTATAGCTGCAGTATGACGTGACGATAATAAATGTCAACTTGAATAGCTTAGCTTCTCTTCGCTTGTTTGCTGCTGGCCATCCGCTTTAACAGAGCCACAAGTAACTTGGCACATTATGGATTGTTCAGCCTAACAGGATTACCACTAACCACATTTGGGTTACAAAGATGCTCCTATTATCATATTTAGTTTCTATCTACATGTTGGCTCATCAATCAATATTCAGGTATAATGGAATAAAGGAATATTACTTTTCTGAATAAGCCCATTTTATGCAAGTACAGCTTTAAAGGTCGACAGCAAGGTTGAAACTTTCACTTACTCCAGAAAAAGAGAACAAATTAATCATAATTACCGTTGTTCTTTTCAAACCAATTGATTTCAAAGTACTTTTTGGCTGACTTAAACTTACTACCAAAATTCTTGATCGTTTTTAAAGTGGTAGACAGAAATAAGCAATATAACAAGTAAACTATAATAAAGGATATGAGTAATGGTTTTGAGAGCTGTTTTTGTTGATTGCCTTCGATATCCTTTTTCTCTGGTAACTTTTCGAGCTGAGTACACAAGTGTAAAACTCCAGTTCCCATCCCTTTGGTGTTGCTGCCAACACTGTTACCAAAAATGCACAAGAGATTTTATTTTAGAGAGAAGCATATTTGCTTTAACTTTGTCGCACAGTGACAATGTCATCACCTCTAGGCCAAGCTATCTGGGTTCAAGTCCCACTTACTCCAAAGGTGTGTAATAAAATCATCACCAATTAACATCAGTAATGAGTGTTAAGTAACTTTATGCATGTTTTTGTCTGTGCATTGGTCACACGACAGTCAGAATAACAATCTATCAGAAAATCTCGGTCTTGGTGACCGCTTGGGCACTAAAATTCTCTTTGTGCTGACAAATATTTCCAGAAGTCAACCAAGAAATTGGGTATTAAATAGTCAAGATTATAAACATTTTAAATCAGCTAATTCAGACAGGACACACTTCTGGAGCAGGCTGGACTTGAACTTTCCAACTCAGGGATAGGAATACTACCAAAGAAGAGCCCTTTAATCAAATCCAATGATGGTTGGAGTAGAAGGATTTGAATGCCTCCCACAGTCACTTCAGTTATGTTTAAACAAGACTCCAATATTCAATTGACATGACCAATTATTTGGTCATTTTTTGTTTTTGATTATGATTAGATTTGTTTTTCCTCATCAACTTGTTCAGAAATATTGGAGCTTGTGGGACTTGAACTCTGGCCTCCTGACTCAGAGATAGGGATACTACCACTGTGCGTCAAGAGCCCTTGAGCACGAGATTAGATATTTACCTTTCAACCTGTTCAAGGATGTTTTGACACACCTCTGGAGTAGGTGGGACTTCAACCCAGGCCTCCTGGTCCAGGGGTAGAGACACTACCACAGCACCACAAGAGCCTGTAATGAAACTGGCGTTAATCTTCTGTGGAGCATGTTTCAGGTGCAAGGCAGAGCTCTTACAACTCAGACATTAGCAACTAAGCTCCTTCTGCACTCACAGAACTTTAGCATTTGCCACAAACATCCTTTGAAACCTTTTGACATTGGTGCCAATATCTGCAGATTTTTAGGGCAATATAGTGCCCCCCCAGGCACTGGTTTGAACAAATTCATTTCACTGAAGATCTTTGACAAGAATATGGGTCAAAACCTGGCAAATGAAACGAGATCAGATTAGGGCGTCTGCTTGGCACTGTAGAGTTGGACGAAGGGGTTTATTTCTGTGCTGTATAACTTTATGACTCTAACAGTATCTGATACTTTTGTCTGATCTGTTTAGATGAGAAAATAACTGTCTCAGAGGTACAAGAAACATTTAAGTGTACTGTGCCGGCTTGGCCCCCAACTGTGAATGTCAATGAGAGCTCAAAAGGAAATATAACATTTATTACCTATATGGCTGTGTTTGTTGCTTTAGCTACAACACAACACTCAGCAGTGAAACCAGTCATTGGTTTCAGTGAAGCTAATTTTAATATTTTCAGTAGCATGGTAATACATTGCACCAATACACTTGTCCTCATCTTACTGCCAATCAACTCCTGGCTATGACAAAACCACATGGAGAAAGCAGAGGCAAAAGTGGGAAGATTCTATTGAAGCAGCTCCCCTCAGCTTCTGAAAGAAATTCTTGCATTTATGAAGCACCTTTCATGACCTCAGGCCACTACACCAGCTGACTAAATGCTTGCAATTCCTGACGTGATATAGGGAACAAGACAGGCAATGTGTGCACAGCAAAGCCCAACAAAACAACAATGTGACAAACCCACATAACCTGCATTACAGGTATTGGCTGAGCAATCACAGAAACTACAGAGAACTCCTCTGATGTTCTTTGAATGGTGTTGAGGGATCTTTCATATTTGAGAGGACAGATAGGGCCTCAGTATTTTTATTATCCTAAAAATTCTACCTACTGTACATCATCAAATGCCAGTCTACATATTGTGCTGGAACAGAACTTGAACCAAGTGCCTGCTGACTTAACACTGGGAGTGATATGTTGTCACTGAGCCACAGTACGGTGATAGTCATATGTCCAAATTCTCAGCTGGAAATTGCATACAATCTGCAGTATTTATGAAGAAAATGGAAAGAAGAAAAGCCTTCATCAACTTGAAAACATCCTCAGAAGTTCTTTAGCAATGGTAATGGAATTAAATTTACCCAAGTAGTAAACTGCTAAATCTCTTCAATTGACATTTACTACCAGGTAAAGATTAAATTTCGATGGAAGCCAAAAATGTTCTAATAGATGGATGCATTATACAATGAAGCCGGCACTTGTTAATGTGAATATGCAGATACTCATTCTCATTCCATTAAAAGTATCATCTATTAAAACAATAATAGTTTAATTTGAAATTGCAATAGCATATATAAGACCATTTGTAGCTTTGATCATTATGTTCATCACCATTATAGGAATAGTCAGGTTTTTTTTGATCAAAAGGAGATTGTTGTATCCAGGTCTATTTGGATTAAAACTGAGGAATGTCATTTACTCCATACACTACGATTCTGTCATGAGGAACTGTGTGCAGAACTGCTTAGAACCTCAGACTCGTGATACCACTTGCCCCGCATTTATCTGCAATGAGGAACTGATTGGCAGAAATGTTCAGTTTCCCTAAAAGACCCAATAGCAATGTCTATCTAACACATTGAAATAACCAGTACTTAGCTGTTATAGAACATAGAAAACCCTACAGCACTGAAACAGGCCCTTCAGCCCAACATGTCTGTGCCAATCATGATGTCATTTTAAACTAATCCCATTTTCTGCACATGATCCTGCATATGTTAATATGCAAGAAACTAAAAAAATTACAAGAGATGCTTTTAGTTTGACCAGAAAGTGACTTTTCTTGACCACACCAGACCACCTTATCTGATTTATATGATTTATTTGATTTGTTTAATGTCAGGTAACAAAATACAGTGAAAAGTGTTGGATAGCGTGGCCACTCTCTGGCACCATCTTAAAGCATAGAAAACTGAACCAAAACATGGAATATAAAAGCAGAAAAATAAAGAAATAAAGAATTATCAATTTTTATCAATAACCACGACTACTCTACCAAAGATGATAAGCTCGTTTTTTTTGTAAATAGGCTCCAAATTGTTAAAACAATGAGTAGAAAGCATTCAGATAAAAAACAAAGTTGAATTTCTACAGCACCGATCACAAACACCGGATATCTTAACACACTTTACACTTCAGTAGATGCTCCATTCGTTGTAAAGAGCAAATCCATCACCTTACATAGGTGGAAGGATGCCATTGACAATAGTGGCTGTGTGTTAAATGGCTGCCCAGTTTCCTTCAGTGACTGTACTTCAGAAGTGCTTCAATAGATGGAGTCACTGTCGGAAACTTGGCAACCATTTTGCACACAGCTATTAACAGCTTTGGCAACCTTCCACCTCAGTAAGTGATGGGATTTGCAGGAAATTAGATCTGTCAGTAATGAGGGCAGCTTCACGTGCTGGACTTCTGCTGATGGTTGAAGAGAACAAACTGTGAGGGGCTGTTTCTATCAGAAATGGTTATCAAGTGTTGTGGAGGATTATTGCTTTTGGCACTGGCTCACTATTTCCCTTTGTCTTCAGCGAGTATCACCCAGGTGTCAAAAGCAGTCCTTAGGCCTTCCTTGTCATAATGGAAGCACCCTTAAAGTGCAGACTCTGACTGGTCTTCTGTTGTGGCTACTTCACCAACAGAACATTGTTTGCATTGCACCCAGCTTTCTACCTCTGGTCCAAGTTAATGCAAACACCTCTGCTCAATGACTTGCCAACATGCTTGCAAGATTTGGCTTAATAATAATTGTCACCTTCATGATTTTGTTCTTCCATGAAATGCCCAGAATGATGAAGGTGAAAGTTCTTGATCTTCTTTCTTGATAATTGTAACTTATCCCTGTCTCACAACCATTTAAAAAAGAGTGGAGAACACAGATCTTGGTTGTAAAGGTTGGATTGATGTTATTTCATCAGGTAACCACAACCCATCAACCTCAGTTCCTACTTGAGTCCTACTTCTGGTGGTGGTGGTGTCACTGACTCCAGCCCATCGTCATCACCAAAATGGACACTGTCAGGTAGGGTGTGGGATTGGGAAATTGGGAAATGGCCTGACTTTTGATTCTCAATCCAAAACTGAAAGGCTAGTCCGAAATCATCTTTTCCGTTATCTCATTCTTAATGATTTCTCCTGTTTCTGCTTCCAATGCGTAAGTGTTTACTTTAGCCACTCTCCTCCACTTTATATACTTGTAAATATTCTTGCAACCTGTTTTTTATATGCCTCACTAGATTACTCTTTTCCTTATCAATATTTTGATCACAACTTCCTGTTTTGTAAAGCACTCCCAATCTTCAGGATTACTGTTATTCTTTGCAACATTTTGAGCCTCCTATTTTAATCTAATGATATTATTAACCATAATTTTTTGCGCAGGCATTATTTGTTTCTGCTGCCTCACATTTGATTCATATTGCTGTGCCTGTTTGCCCAAATTACCACACGGGTCCTTTACCTTGACTTGTTTCTTTATTTTTCGAAATTCCCTTCCCTGCGTTCCACTTTATAGTTTTATCCACATGTCTTGTTGAACAATTTGCCAGGACATTGATAGCACTCGCGAAACATGAATTTAAAAAAACTTCTTTGACACTGACATGGCTCAGGTAGAAATCCAAAGATTATTCCTCTTGAGATTCTGCTGAATAATTTAGAAACCAGTTCCTCAAACTTCCCATGTGGTTCAGTGTATGCTGTTGATTCCCATTGCCATCAGGACAGTCTGTTTATACAGTCCTCCCTTGTGCAAATGAGAAGTTGGAAACAATTTGTTACTGAGAAATAGACCTCTTTGCAGGTTTGTGGACATGTGTGTAAGAAGTAGCATATTGGTAAAAGAACGTAAACAGTCTCCACCTTATCACTGATCTTACAGTTATTTAGTTGGAATACAATGCAAATCGAAGATTATAACAAATGACTTATCTATCCAAACCCTCAAACACCACTGGCCTGCATCTGACAGAGGCTGCAGATTGTACATTGGATTTAACCCTGATCTCAGAACCCATCAAACCAAAGTAAAAAGAAGCCTTCCTTGATCCTGAGGAACTGCCTAAGAAAGAGAAAGAAGTGTTGTGATAATACCCTTTTCTTTTATATCCATTTGTGTTTTTTCTTCTTGTGTTCAGTCTCATTTAACTCAAAGAACAGAATATGTCCATTTTCCTTCTAAATTTGGATGCAACAAATTTTACTTCCCTTCAAAATGATTTTTTCTGGCACTTTGGAAATTTCCTGTGCAAGGATTGAATGTAAAAGTGACAGTAAGCAGCATCTTTAAAAGCTATCTTAATAATTGATCACAAAACCCATTTGGGATTCTAGCTCCAAGACTCCATAGGAGTTGAAATATATATTTTTGGACATTAATAAATGTTTACATTAGAGTCTTACCAGCAAACACAATTAACAGTGGCACACTCCTTCAGATCACCTTCAAATCAACTGAATAGGAAAGAGTAGGCTTATAAAAGATTGTCTCCACGATGTGGAAATCCAGAAAAAAGCTGAAATATATACCAGCCATGCTCTTGACACCAAATAAAGGTTTTACAGCACTGGATTATAGGAATTATATGTATGTGAAAGGAATTTTAAAAAAGGAAGACATTCTAACGACGAATCAGTCAGATGGCTAAATATCAAACTAGCTTGCATTATTAAAATTTGAATTTTACATTTTCACCTGAGAAATGTATCATAACTTTAGGTCTGAATAAATGATGAAGTACAGAATAATAGGTAGTTCTCCAGCTGAATTTTGTTTACTTTTGTCCTCCAGTGATTCCATGCTTCTCTTTAAAATGCTGAGGTAAATCCCCACAGGGCTGTTCTGAGATGCATTCTGATGCATTATTGTTTTTTCCCCATCAATTTAGTGTGACGCTGTTGATAAAGTGGGATATTGTTAATTCTTTGACTGTCTACTGCTGCTCATTACATGGCCAGCCTCCTAAAGTTTAGTTATGTGCCAGGCAGATTTATCTGTGGGAACTGCACTTTTGCGAACATGAATAAATTGATTAGATGCCAATTTGCTACGACATGGCATTGTGCAAATTAGCCCATTTACCTTAAGCTTTGCTCCCCAAATCCAGCCATTTGTTACACGTAATGCCTGGAGCAGTGGAAACATTGGTTTCCCGGAGAGGCCTGACTGAGAACAAATCATTTGCTGGAGCAAATCACTTGCCCTGTCCATTGGGACAACTTGAGAAGTCCTCGTCATACATTTTTAATTTTTTGGTAGCATTCATTATTTTGAGCAGCGTGAAGTATCTGGAAAAATCTCGAATAATATGTTTAAAATTATAAGACTACCATTCATGGCTTTGGCATTATGAGTTGTAAGTTTTTAATACTCGTTGAGAAATGAATTAGTTATTCCATCAGCGGTGTTTAATCCTTCATTCCTTTCTCACTACTTTTTTTGTTGAAAGATTAATTCCAAGCATTTGATGTGCCACATTAAAATTTACATGTTTCATCCAAATTAGGTATATTTGGTAATTGATTGTTTTCACTATGTTAACGGCAAAATTCAAACAAATGTGCCTAAAGGTCGCCTTCATAAATGATTGCATTTTAAAAGGCATATTCTGTCCACCATTTTCAGTTTGTTTTGAAGTGGTCAGCCATTTTCACAAATTGGCCAAATCTGCAACAATCTGAAATCTCTTGTCTTTATTCTTTGTACATTTTTCAATTCAGCGTGGCTCAAATCTCACAGTTAACTTTGAATAACGGTGGACTGCCCCTGGGGAATACAGATCCTGTCCACCTCAGAATATGGAACCCTTTAGGAAGCTAAGTGATGTGGGCGATAATAATAGTTGCAGTGGAGTCACATGATTAGTTTGGCAAAGCCTATCTCAATGTTGGGAGCAACTCCCTGCACCTTTTATACATTTGCCAAGCTGCAAGGAGAATTTCTTATGAGGCAGTGTCAAGATCCCAGTAAAGGCCTTCCATAAAATAAAACAAACAACTGCAGAATTGGAAATTGCTGGAGAAACTCAGCAGGGCTGTCAGCATCTGAGGGAAGAAATCAGAGCTAAAGTTTCGAGTGTGGTGACTCTTCATTGGTACTGGTAAAGGGTAATTATAGCTTGTTACACACCTTTCTCAACACTGCAACTTCCCTCATTAATATTTAGCTTCCTAGCTTAGCAAACAAGAGAAGAGGGTGACAACACAGAGAAGGTGACGTCATGGAGGAAGTTGGCCCAAGCAGGACTCTTGTCGGGTAGCACCCTGGCCTAGCAGGAAAGGCAGGGACTCGTGGTTGTGGTAGGCCCAGAACGGGGATTTGAGATGTCGGCCAGGTGGTGGATGAAGTGGGGGAGGTATGCTATGCCCCGGGCGGGGCCTCTAGACATTGTTGAGGTCGCAGCAGCAACAGAGCCAGGGATTCCTGGTTGGGGTAGGCCCAGAGCGGGGGTCTCAGGTTATCGGCAAGGAAGTGGTGGCAGCCCCTGGTTGTGATAGGCCCGGATCCCGGAGCTGAGGACTTCTGGATGTCAGTGAGGCAGCTGTGGCAGCAGGGCCGGGGGTCCTGTTTGGGGGTGGGGGGCTGGGGGATGTGGGGAGCGAATGTGGGTCCAACAGCAGACCCAGCATCAGCGGCCCATCAGTGAGGCGGGTCCAGAAATGAAGAGATGGTGACTAAAGAGTGCCAACTCTGACGTTGGTGGGTCTGGCACAAGTGGCAGGGAGGTTGTGGAGGAGGGGTGGCAGTGCCGATATTGTTGATGAGCCGACTCAGGGCTCAGGACTCATGGCAGAGGCAGCGGAACAAAGGTGTACTCTCTTTTCGCTCTCCCTCTTTATTCTTTTTATTCTTAAACTAATTTCACTGATGTTCTTCAGAGGAAGAAAATCTGATATCCTTACCTGGTCTGGCCAATATGTGACTTCAGACCCATAGCAATGCGGTTGACTCTGAAATGGCTTAGCAAGACAGTCAGTTCAAAGGCAACTAGGGGACGGGCAATAAATATTGGCCAGTCAGCGATGCTTGCATCTCACGAGTGAATAAAGAGAAACTACTCAAAATGGTACCAGGTTGTGGTGATAATTGAGATTTTTCACTGTGTATTACTGTGTTGTTCATTATTAAATACAAGTGACAAAAATCATCACTCGTTCAAACTAGACATCGGGAATTCTCGACATGTAGGTCAGAGCTGCTCAAAGCTGCTGCAGGGCTATTTTGCATGCACAGACGGGTACCTCGCTAATGGATTGGACCCGGTTGCATCACAGAGCTGCTCACTTGTTCTCTTGGTGCTCACTCACCAAGTGCCTACTTGCATGCTCACAGGATCCATATCTTGCCTTGCCATACAATCCATCACTTGTGCTACCTCCAAGAGTGCTGTAGGAAACAGAGACACTGGCTTCAGAGAAACAGGAGTAATCTATTCAGTCTGTCAAGCCTGCTCCGCCATTTAATACCATCATGCCTGATCGAGCACTTCAGTGTCTTTTATCCTGTCTATTCACATAACTCTTTACGCCATTTATAATCATAAATTTATCAAATTCTACTTTAAAATGTTCTAAAAGACTGAGCTTCAACATCACACTTTGAGTACAACGAAAAGTCTCTTCATCTTGGACCTAAGTGGCATCCCCCTTTTTTAAATTGTGCCCCGTGGTTCTAGGCTCCTCATCCACAAGAAACATTTTTCCTGCATCTACCCTGTCTACCCCTTTAAGTATTTTGCAGATTTCAATGATGTCATCTGTCATTCTTTGAAACTCGAGAGAATGTAGGCACAGTTTGCCCAATCTCTATTCATAGGACAGTCTCAATATCCCAGGAAAATGTGTGCGGAACTTTTATTGCATTTCCCCAATGGCAATAATATCTTTCCCAAAATAAGAAGGCCAAAACTGTGCACATTACTCCAGCTGAGGTCTAACCAAGTTCCTATACAATTAAAGCAAGGCTTCACAACTCCAAAACTCAGATCCACTTTGCATTGAAAGATAATGTTCTGTGAACACACTAATAGCTGCTGCACCAGCATGCTCATCTTCACTGACGTACTGACAGGGTTACCAAAGTCCCTTTCCAAAGCTACACGCTTCAACCTTTTACAGTTGAAGAAATGCTCTGCACTTCTCTTCCTCCCACCCTTCTTGAGGGGTCCTGACCCGAAACATCAACTTTCCTGCTCCTCTACTGCTGCCTGGCCTGCTGTGTTCCTCCAGCTCCACACTGTGTTATCTCTAACTCCAGCATCGGCAGTTCCTATTATCTTTGAGTGTATAATCCCACGTGTTTTTTCTCATGGTATATTCAATCTGCCATGTTCTTGCCCAATCACTAAGCCTGCCCACATACTCCTCAAAATATTTCACATCTTCCTCACAATGCACATTCTTGCCTTGCATTGTGCCATTTGTAAATTTGGAAATATTACATGTGTTCCCCAAATCCAATTCATTGAAATATATTGTGAACAGTTGAAGCACAAGTACTGATCCTGTGGTACCCATTAGTTACAGTCTGCCAATGTGTAGAACAGAACTATAGAGTCTCTACAGTGCAGAAGAAGGCCATTTGTTCCATCGAGACTGCACTGACACTCTGAAAAATATCCCACCCAGATCCACCCTCCATCCCTGTAACCATAGCCAATCCACCCAAACTACATATCCTGGACACAATGGGCAATTTTGCATGGCCAATCCACCTAACCTGCACATTTTTGGACTGTGGGAGAAAACCCAAGCACCCAGAGGAAACTCACGCAGACATGGGGAGAACTTGTGAACTCCACACAGACAGTTGCCCAAGGGTGGGATCAAACCCAGGCCCCTGCCACCATGAGGCAGCAGTGCTAACCACTGAATCACAGTCGTGTCCCGTTAAAATATTTTTCCCTTTCCTTCTCACTCCAAAACTCACTCTAACCGCTGTAAAACCCCTCTTTACTCCCTCCTCCCTCTCACCCCTATCGTTCCCCTCTTCAGCCAAGAATGCCACATTAACTCCTACTCTCCATTGCTGTAGGTTGGCCAAAATTTAATCCATGCCAGTTCATCATCTGTCATGTAAGTTGAATGAACAAAGTTGAATGATGAATGTGTATCTGGGATGGGAAGGGGGTTGGAGTCCACCAGGTCCCTTTTAATACTCTGTGTTGGTCACTCAGCTAGTGCAGCACCTTCACCAAGCTGCTGCACACTCTGAGGCTGAAGTGGAATGAATGATGTGGCCCTCATTTTTGGCATGTCTCACTGTGTGGTGTGTGTGTAGCCCTCATCTGCAGGGTATGTCAGCACTGACTCTCTGGGACCTAAGAAACTCTTCTGCCCTTTTTGATCCCAACACAGGTCATTTTTGGATATAGCCTTGTGCCCAGCACTAATGGGATATGGCTTGTTGTGACTGCCTACCTACAAAGGCAAAGAGTGTTGCAGGAAAACCAGCTTTCATGGCAAGCTCAGGAGTAGCAGCAGGTCACCAGTAGGAACACACAGCTCAGGGATAGGGCACTGCCACAGGGGCCCTCAGGATGTGGAGGTCCACAAGAAGCCCAGGTATATTTAATTCTAATTCCACATCCTGGGTTTGCTGGTGAGGGTCAACACCAGATTGCTAATGCTTACCTGGGTATACACTTGCATTTCAAAGATGCGTGGGCACAAGGGATGCTGGTCTTTTGGCAGATATCTGCTGAGTGACAAGTTGGTTTGGGAATGGTAGTTGTAAGATGGGAATAGAGTCAGGCGTGAGGGATGCCATAGGGGCAGGGTTAGTAGTTAATGAGGCGAGTTTGGAAAGATCCTGTGAGAAATCACACCAGGCTTCAAGGCAAAAAAAACCCCTCTAATAAACTCAATGAAACTGACACTTCACTAAAAAAAATAAGCTTCAAACCAACAGAGTTTTATTTTACCTGACTCAGTGCTATGAAAACTGTAGGCTCACGAGAGAATCTCTGAAATTTGCCAGATTTGTGTCATTTCCTATGATTTCAAGCACATTCCTTGAAGCTGGTGTTACCCATCAGTTTTTCTTGGATTAGTATCACATCTGGAAAGGTGATTGCTGAATCTTTGATTCAAGTATCGTACTGTGACAATAAATCTTTTTGTATAATTACCAATGGATTTACAAATCAATGTTTTAATTCACTCATTGGCAAAGGAATTTATAAAACTGCAGTTGTTACACAGTGTGACTTCAATTCTATAATCTACATGAGACCACAGAAAGTTGAAGTTGGTGGAAGATGGGAAGATTGTCACAGAGTGTGAGTGACAGCTCTATTCCATTGCTTGTACTCTTACCTATAAAATCTAATGGTGCAGAAAATGAATTGCCTGAAAAATAGTGACACAATCACAATAAACTGACATTGTCTGCGCAGCATTTATTACATTTTCTAATGTTCAAGATACTTTGTAGCTGAAGTAAGTCACGCATGTTATGTGCAAAGAATGCTGTTTGGCTGTAGGACGGAGCAACACGGTGGTTCAGTGGTTAGTGCTGCTACCTCACAGTGCTAGGAACCCAGGTTCTATTCCATCCTTGGTCAACTGTCTGTGTGGAGTTTGCACATTCTCCCTGTGGCTGTGTGGGTTTCCTCTGAGTGCTCAGGCTTCCTCTCACAGTCCAAAAATATGCAGGTGAGGTGGATTGGCCATGGGAATCATAGAACCCCTACAGTGTGGAGACAGGCTGTTTGGCCCAACAAGTCCACACTAACACTGAGAGCACCCCCCAGACACATCCCCCTATAAACCACCTAATCTACACATCCCTGAACACTACAGGCAATTTTGCATGGCCAATTCACCGAACTTGCACATCCTTGGACTGTGGGAGGAAACTGGAGCACCCAGAGGAAACATGTGCAAACTCCACACAGACAGCCACCCGAGGGTGGAATTGAACCCTGGCCCCGGTGCTGTGAGGCAGCAGTGCTAACCACTGAGCCAGTGTACCTTGTTGTTGAGGATTACAAGGACTGGGTGAGATGATCGTTGGAAGGTTAGTGTGGACTTGATGGGCTGAATGGCCTGCTACCACACTGTAAGGAGTCTATGGTATCAGCAGACAGAAATAATGGGTTAGAGTCAGATCAACAGATTTAATTTGTGAACACACGCAAAAGGCACAAGAGTATACCTCACAGCCCTTTGGGCCTGCTCCATCATTCATAATGATCATGGCTGACCTGATTTGAACCTTAGCTTTCCATTTTTACGTATCTGCGATAAACTTTCATCCCCTCAGTAATCAAGAAACTATTGCCCTATGCCTTAAAAATATGTAAAGATTCTGCATTCACAGCCTTTTGAGGAAGGGAATTGCAAAGACTCTCAACCCCCCTCAGAGAAAACATGTTTCCTCATTTCTGCTTTAAATAGGTACTCATTTCTTTTTGAAACTATAAACCCTAGTTCTGAATTCTCCCACAAGAGAAAACATCCATTAAAAATCCACACGGTCAAGTCCCCTCAGGATCTTATATATTTCAATTAAGTAACCTCTAATTCTTCTAAACTCTAGAGGATAAAGACCTAGCTTTTCTAGCCTTTCCTCAAAAGGCAATCAGCTTATTGCAAGTATTAGTCTGGTAAACCTTCCTTGAGCTGCTTCCAACACATTAACAGCCTTCTATGCGTATGATATATACAGGACTCCAGATGCAGTCTCACCAATGCCTTGTATAGCTGAAGCGTAACCTTCCTACTTTTGTATTCAATTCTTCAACTATCATTCAACCAGAATGTTCTGTTGGCTTTCCTGTTTATTTGATGTAGGTATTTCTGCTACAATGCGTGTTTCATTAACGCAAATTGGCTGTAACGCAATTGATGAATTGTTTGGATAACACGAGCTTTCTACTCGACAGTACAGCAATTTTCTATAGCGCGAAGTCACACAAGAACGCAACTATTGCACAGTAGCAGAAATACCTGTACCTACTTATGAGCCTTCTGTGACGGATGTACTGGGGCACGCAGATCTGTCTTCATCTCAGAGCTCTACAAACTCTCACTATTTAGAAATTCTGCTTCTTTTGTATTCTTTCTGCCAAAATGGACAATTTCACAGTTTCTCATATTGCACTTCATTTGCTAGATCTTTGCCCATTCACCTAACCTGTCTATATTTTACTCTCGGTTCCTTCTGACCTCTTCAGAATTATTCAAATATCCTACCCTTCTTTGTGTATTTAATTTCAACAAGACTGTAGCTGTACAGCAGGACAACGTTTTTATGTCTGTCTCACTATCTCTGCCCACTAATTCTAAGATGTTTTTAACAGATATTTCCCAATTCCTGCTGAGCTTCCAATGTGTATGGTGATTGGCACAGATATAAAATCTAAATAGTGCTAATTCAAGTACTATTTTAGAAAAGAAATCCTAATATTGAACATAGTTATTTCTATTTTACAAACTAATCTTTGAGTGTCCTTTGAAGATGAGTATCAGCAACACTGTATTGCAATTTATATCCCACTGCCAATGTTTTAGTGATTTAGATACACTTTTCACTCAATGCTGTTACAATGGGAAGACTAATAGAACAGTCATCCCCCCACCTAGGTCTGGTTTTATCCAGGATTAATTGAAATATTCTATCAAACTCTGCTCCCCTACAACCGGCTCTGTTGCACATGCCCTTTATTTTATGCAATAAAGTATTTAAGGACCCAAAATATTTGAAACCACCCAACATTGTGCAAGCAGGCCATTCAGCCTATTGAATCCACACTGACCCTCTGAAAAGCATCTCACACGGACCCAGCCCCATTGCCCTAACCCTGTAATCCTGCATTTCCCATGGTTAATCCGCCTCATTTACACACCTTTGGAGTGTAGGAGGAAACTAGAGCACACGGAGGAAACCCACACAGACACAGGGAGAATATGTAATCTCCACAGAGACAGTCACCCAAGGGTGGAATTGAATGCAGATCCCTGGCGCTGTGAGGCAGCGTTACTAACCACTGAGCCACCATGCCATCCTCATGTTGTTCTGTTACTTGTACACTTTAAATGTTACCAGAGATGATGGGCTTGATTTTCCCTTCCCTGTAGGATTTGAGGTGGGGAGAAGTGCAAATAATTGGGTGAGTTGACCTTCAGAAGATAGTTTTCCCCTTCTCAACATTTTAGCAATTAAAATGCTGCATGAGAAACCTCATGCACAAACTTCTCCATTCATCAATTAAGACCATTAAATAGAAAATTACACTTTGTACACACTACAGTTTAGAAGAATGATGGGAGATCTAACTGATGCATATAAGATGCTAAAGGGGATTGACACAGTAAATGTGGAGCAGATGTTTTCTTTAGTGAGACAATCCAGAATAAGTAAGGCTAAGGGGTGGCAGATTTAAAACAGAGCTGAGGAGGGATTATTTCTCTCAAAGGGTCATGAAAGTGTTAAATTCACTCCTCCAGAGTGTGATGGATGCCAGGACACTGAATATACTTAGGGAAGTGATAGACAGATTTTAAAATAATAATGGGCTAAACGGTCATAGGGAGCAGGAAGAAGAGTGGAGTTGATATCAATTGAGATCAGCCATGATTATTCAATGTCAGATGAAGAATCAGAGGCTGAATTGCCTGTTCCTGCTTCTAGTTCTTATACTCTTAAGTTAATTCCTTTCCTGCCCATCTGCCAAGAGAAATGGTTATGCTGGCAGGGTAACCAGGGGGGTAGCATCATTTTCCCCGCCTGGGGTCAAAGGAGAGCAGTAATTGGTTGAAAAGCAATGGCCACCACCAGACATACCCTACTGACCCTCCGCCCCCATCCACAAGATCCCCAAAGAAAAGTAATTCCCTTGTAGCCATTTCACCCACTTGTGGCTTCCTGATATTCCAGCAATGATCTCCAGGACCCATCAGCTGTAGGCCTCCGATTGGGGTCAGGAGATTCTAGTGGGGATGAATCCGTGATAAGGCTCCTGCTTGGATGATAAGTTCAACAGCAGCACCTTAACACCAATGTACCAAGTTGGTGTTTGATCCACATAACAGCAGAAAGTTAGTCGCCTGTGTAGTCACCTACCCCCCACAATTTTAGTATCCAGAGCACTAAACCCTGGGCAATTATTCTTTACAGTCAGTGAAAGGTATTAAAACACTATTAGATCAAATGAAAATTACTGGTATTAGTGTAACATTCAGGAAGAAGCAGTGACTTGGTATTATTGCTATTAATCCAGAGACCCAGGTAATTTTCAGGGGACCTGGCAAATCCTGCCATGGTAGATGGTGGAATTAAATGAAAAATCAGGAATTACAGCGATGACCGTGCAATTGTTATTCATTTTCAGGGAAAACCCATCTGATTCACTAATGTCCTTTAGGGAATGAAACTGCTGTCATTACCTCGTCTGGTTTACATGTGACTCCAGACCCACAGCCAATTTGGTTCACTCTTACGTGCCGTCTGGAAATGAGCAATAAATGCTGGCCGAGCCCGTAACATCCACATCCTGTGAGCGATTAAAGAAAAACATGTAAAATTAATTATTTCAGCTCAGTAGGATCTGTATGAATTGTCTCCTGGGTGACTTTTTCAATGAAAGGGAGCTGTTAAAGAAATAAATTGCCTTTATAGAATGCCTTTGCCATCCTCATGATGTATCAAAATACTCCACAGCCAATGAAGTGCTCTTGAAATGTAATAATTGTACAAATGTAGGAAGGAAAACAACAGCTAATATGTGCATAGCAATGTCTCACAAACCCAAAGAGATTAACAATGATAAGAGATAAAAGGTACTGCAGATGCTGGAGAATCCGAGATAACAAGCATGGGGCTGGATGAACACAGCAGGTCAAGCAGCATCATCCTGCTCCTATGATGCTGCTTGACCTGC
>JAHRHZ010000266.1:15050260-15067578 GCA_024137785.1 Ginglymostoma cirratum
TGGGGCTGGATGAACACAGCAGGTCAAGCAGCATCATAGGAGCAGGATGATGCTGCTTGACCTGCTGTGTTCATCCAGCCCCATGCTTGTTATCTGAGATTAACAATACTGTGTTGAGGTGGTTGATGAAGAAACATAGAAATTTAGAATAGGATTAGGCCATGCGGCCCTTCAAGCTTGCTTTGCTATCCAATAAGATTTTGGTTGATCTCATTACCCCATATTCCTGCCTACCCAAACTAGCCTCCTTAGCACCCTCACCCAACCTGCCCCCTCGCTCGCCCATCAAAAAATTTACCCACATCTGCCTTCAACATTCAATTACTCTGTTTCCTCCACCTTTTCAGGAAGAGAGTTTCAAAGACTCATATACCTCTGTGAGAAACACATTCTCCTCACTTCCAATTACGTAGCCCTTTACTTCTAAAAGAGAACCTTGATCTTTAGATTCTCCCAAAAGAGGAAATATCCTTTCTACGACCACCCTTTAGAATTCTGTATGCTTTAATCAAGTCACCTCTTACACTTTTCAACTCCACTGGATACAAGCCTTGTTGGTTCAACCTTTCCTCTAAGTCAATTCGTCCATTCCAGGTATTAATCTAGACTTCTCTGAACCGCCTGCAATGCATTAACATTCTTCCTCAAAGAAAGAAAGCAATACTGTACGCAGTCCTCTAGGTGTGGTCTCACCAGCAACTTGTATAACTGAAGCATAATCTCCCTACTTTTGTATTCACTTCCCTCACATATTAATCTTTTGCGATTCATGTACATGTAACAGAATTACCAATAGCAAGTGGCAACAATGAGAGAGAACGTTGAGCAGGGCACCTTGAGCGGTTATACCAGGACCTCCAGGAGCAGCTCGTGATAGTGAAGGAGGGCAGCTGGAGCAACTGAATGGGCATTCTCTGGGAAAAGCATGGAAACAGACCCTTTGGTTCACCCTGTGCATCCCCACCAGATACCCTAAATAAATCTAGCCCCATTTGCCAGAATTTGATCCATATCCCTCTAAACCTTTCCTATCCATATACCCGTCCAGGTGCCTTTTAAATATTGTAATTGTGCCAGCCTCCACCACTTCCTCTGGCAGCTCGTTCCATACATGCACCACACTTTGTGTGAAAAAGTTGCCTCTCAGGTCATTTTTAAACGTTTCCCCTCTCACCTTAAACCAATTCCCTTTAGATTTGGACTCCCCTAAACTGGGAAAAAGACCTTGGCTATTGACCCTATCCATGCCCCTCATGATTTTACAAACCTCTGTAATGTCACCTCTCAGCCACTGACTCTCTAAGGAAAAAAAGCCCAGCCTATCCCTATAACTCAAACTCTCCATTTCTGGTAACATCATTGTGAATTTTTTCTGCACCCTCTCAAGATTACATTTCCTAGAATTTCTATAGTGTGGAAACAGGCCATTTAGCCCAACAAATCCTCACTGATTCTCTGAAGAGCATCCCACTCAGACGCACACCTCTACCCTATCCCTGTAACCGTGCATTTCCCATGGCTAATCCATCTAACCTACACATCCCTGAACTCTGTGGGAATTTAGCACAGGCAGTCCACCAGGCCTACACATCTTTGGACTGGGGGAGGAAACCAGAGCACCCAGAGGGAAACCACACAGACATGGATAGAATGTGCAAACTCCACACGGACAGTTGCCTAAGGCTGGAATTGAACTCAGGTGCCTGATACTGTGAGGCAGCAATGCTAACCACTGAGCCATTGTGCCATTCAGCAGCCTTTCTGTAGAAGGGCAATCAGAATTGTACACAGTATTCTAAAAGTGGCATCACCAATGTCCTTTACAGCCACAACATGACATTCCAACTCCTACACTCAAAAGCAATGACCAGTGAAGGCAAGTATGCCAGATGGCTTCTTCACCACCCTGTCTACCAGTGACACCATTTACAAGGAACTACGCACCCTCACCCTTATGTCCCTTTGTTCGGCAACACTCCCCAGGGTCCTCCTGTATACGTCCTGCCTTGGTTTTCCTTACCATAATGCAACACTTCACATTTATCTAAGTTAAACTCTATCTGCCACTCCTCGGCTCATTGACCCATTTGATTAAGGTGCCGTTGTACTTTGCGATAACCTTCTTCGTTGTCCACAATACACCAATTTTAGTGTCATCAACAAACTTACTAATCACATCTCCTGTATTCATTCCAAATCATTTATATCAAGGACAAAAAGCAGTGGACCCAGCACCAATCCTCGTAGCACACCACTGGTCACAGGCCTCCAGTTCGTAAAAACAATCTTCCACCCCCATCCTCTGTCTCCTACCTTCGAGCCAACTTTGTATCCAATTGGCTACCTCCACCTGGAACCCATGTGATCTAACCTTGCTAACCAATCTCCCATGTACAACTTTGTTGATTGCCTTGCTAAAGTCTCCATAAACAATGTCTCTGCCTTCATCAATCATCTTTGTCACTTCTTCAAAAAACTCACTGAAGTTAGTGAGACACGATTTCCGACGCACAGTCATGTTGACTATCCCTAATCAGTCCTTCCCGTTTCAAATATATGTAAATCCTATCCCTCAGAATCCCCTCCAACAACTTAGCTACCAATGATGTCAGGCTCACCTGTCTATTGTTCCCTGGCTTTTCCTTACCACCTTTTTAAAATAATGGTCCCACATTAGCCACCCTCCAGTCTTCCAGCACCTCACCCATGGCTGTCGATGATACAAATATATCAGCAAGGGGTCAAACAATCACTTCCCCAGCTTCTCACAAAGCTCTGGGATACACCTGATCAGGTCCTGGGGATTCATCAACCTTTATGCATTTTAAGACATCCAGAACCTCCTCCTCTGTACTATTCAAGATATCACTATTTATTTCTCAAGTTCTGTAGCTTTCCCATCCTTCTCCACAGTAATTACTGATGTAAAATACTCATATTATATCTCACCCATATCCTGTGGTTCCTTGGTGATCTTTAATGGGCCTACTGTCTCCCTAGTTACACCTCTGCCTTTAATCTATTTTAGAATCTCTTTGGATTCTCCTTCACTCTGTTTGCCAAGGATATTTCATGTCCCCTTTCTGTTCTCCTGATCTCCCTCTTGCCCTTATTCTCCTTTAGGGATTCACTCGATCCCAGCCTGACATATGTCTCCTTCTTTTCCTTGACCAGAGCCTCAATTTCTCTAGGCATCCAGCATTCCCTCCACCTACTAGCCTTGCCCTTCACACTATCAGGAACATACTATCTCTAAGTTCTCGTCATCTTATTTTGAAGGCCTCCCACTCTCCAACCATTCCTTTACCTGCGAATAGCCCCTCCCAATCAACTTTTGAAAGTTCTTGCCTAATACCGTCAAAATTGACTTTTACGCCAATTTAGAGATTTAACTTTTAGATCAGGCCTATCTTTTTCCACAACTATTTTAAAATCATAGAATTATGATCACTAGCCCCAAAGTGCTTACCTACTGATACATCAGTCACTTTCCTTGACTCTGGAGGATGCTACCATTGACTCAAGACAGACACCTGCTCTAGATCCTCACTTGTGCAGTACAAATGCTTTTAGCTTTTTAAATTTCTGATCAATTCATCTTGTTCACTCTATCTCTGCTCCTGTTGTCTTCCAAAACCTAAATATCATCGTGAATGGACAACTTACCAAGTTCAGAATGCACTTGGAAGCAAACACTGTTGGGGATAATCTACTCTCTGTACTTTTTTCTGCTGGATTATCTTAATGATTCATTTTCTGGAAATGAACATCATTATCTATGTTTCCCTTGCACCTTTAATATGAACAGACCACTGTATTTTACTTTTGAACATCTGCCGTCAAAACATCCTATCATTAAAGCAAAAACTGACAAAGGGGATTAATTGCTAATGATCTGAGGAAAAGAGACATGAACAGGTCAGCAATTCCCAATAGACCCTTTGATATGTTCCATAAATAGAAAAAATGGGATTAAAGCCGCACCAGTAAAGTGGTCTTCAGCTTTTGAAGTGTCATCTTTCAGAATATGTAAAATGATATGGTGCAAAGAGTAATGGGGGAGCAGAAGCAGGGATTAGTAAAGTGATCATTTTAAGAGCTTATTTCCCATGCAGATCACTTCACAAAACAACATTAAACTCTAGACTAAAAGCAATATGTGCGTAAAAGCATGAAAAGCAGTAAGAGAGCATTGAATAACTCTGAACTTATCTGGTTAGGCTGATAAGTGGATTATTAAAGAGCTTTGCAGTGTTCTGTGGTCATTGAACTGAAGACCAAAGATTTGCATGCACCTACTTTTAACTATTTTTTTCAAGTTATCAGGAGTCAAGTCAAAGTGCCACTTACAATGTATATTCTTCAATGGAATGCAAGTTACTGTCATGAGGAATTTCTGACACGAGCTTCATAAACACCCTTTCTAACTGCCCTCTGTTATTGACCAGACCAAACCCACTCCAAATACATTTAAGAAGATATCCTAGAACTTACCTTTTTCTTATTTTAAAGGCAAGTACCAGGCATTGTGTTCTGGATGCAATTCCATTGGTCGAACTATTAGTCTTGAAACAAGACACACTTTATTCATACACTATTGTTAAAATACAACAAAAGAGTGAAGAAATTGGAATAACAACTCTATTGGAAAATTTAACAGAATTACAGATTATTTATCTACTAAATAGTAACTGTTCCAATATAGTAACATTCCAGAAACACACCCTTGGCAAAGGCAAATTCAGTAAAACAGATGGTCTCACTTGCAGCAAGAAGAGAACCCCAGCTTTTAGTTGTAACTAAGAGAGGAGTAAAAGCTTCCACTTCCAGCTCAAGACCTCTGCTACTGAAAACCAAAGTGAAAAGAATCCTGATTCTTTGGGAGCTTGCCCCATTCATTCAATCTGTTTCTATTGTTCCTACTTAGAAAAAAAACCAAGGTCTCACAAACTTTTTACTTCATGGGCTTTCAATAGATAGCTCGCTCCCTCTGTCTTAAAACCTCTCTTCAGAAAAAAGGACAAAATGCACCTCTTAAACCACAATTTTGTCACACCTCACCATCCATCTCTCTTGCTGGGCTCTATCATGGCTTCATAATCACAGTAAGGATGGGTTTTTTTGGAGCAGCTTGTGGTAGAGCCCATTAGGGAAGAGGCAGTCCTGGATTTAGTGACATGCGGTGAGACAGCCTTGATGAGGAAGTTTAAGGTGAAGGAGCCTTTAGGGGGCAGCAACCATTATATGAAATAATTCACCCTGTCGTTTGAGAGGGAGAAGATTTACTCAGATGTAATAGTATTGCAATTGAATAAAGATAACTACAAAAGCGGAGAGGAGCCAGCCAGAGTTGATTGGAAGTGGAGTATAGCAGGGAAGACGGTGGAACAGCAATGGTCGGAGTTTCTGTTGGTAATTCAGGAGACACAGCAGGAATTCGTTCCAAGGAAGAAGAAACATTCTGAGGTGAGGACAGGACAACCATGGCTGACAAGGGAAGTCAGAAACAACATAAAATCAAAAGGAAAAGTATACAAAGTAGTGAAACTTAGTGGGAAGCCAAAGAATTTAAAAACCAGCAGAGGATAACTGAAAAAGCAATAAGAGGGGAGAAGATGAAATATGAGGGTAAGCTAGCTAGTAATCAAAAAGAAATTTGCCAGACATGTTTTTAGATATATAAAACGTAAGAGACCGAAAAAGTGGTCATTGGACTGCTGGAAAATGAGGCTGGAGAAGTAGTAATGGGGAACAAAGAAACGACAGGGGAAATGAATAGGAATTTTGCGTTAGTTTTTACAGTTGAAGACACCAGTAGCTTATCAAAACTTCAAGAGAGGCAGAGGGCAGAGGTGAATGTAGTGGCTATCATTAAAGAAAAGGTGCTGAGGAAGCTGAAAAATCTGGAGTTGGACAGAAGCTTGGACTGGATGGACTACACCCCAGGAATCTGAAGGAGATACCTGTGGAGATTGCAGAGGCATTGGTGGTGATTTGTCAGGAATCACTCAAGGAGGGTCCCAGAAGACTGGAATAAGACTAATGTGACACCTCTGTTTCAGAAGGGAGGGAGGCAGAAGAAGTGAAATTATAGAACAGTTAGCCTGACCTCAGTCTTTGGTAAGATTTTAGAGTCCACTATTAAAAATGACCTTGCGGCGTACTTGGAAGTGCGTGGCTTTGACAAAGAGAGGCATGCCTGTCAAATCTGTTTGAATTTATTGAGGAGGTAATAAGCAAATTTGACAAAAGCGAACCAGTAGATGTGATCTATCTAGGTTTCCAAAGGATAAGGTGTGATGCAGGAGGCTGCTAAATAAGGCCAGAGTCCATGACGAGAGGGGCAAGGTACTGGCATGGATAGGGGTTGGCTGACCAGCAGAAGGCAGAGAGTGGGAGTAAAGGGGTCTTTTTCATGATGGCAGCTGGTGAGTAATGGAGTTCCACAGGGGTCAGTGTTGAAACCAAAGATTGGGTTAATTATGGTTATATTCACTGGAGTTTAGAAGAATGAGAGGGGTCTCATAGAAACCTATAAAAATCTATGAGGTCTAGCCAGGGTAAATGTAAGAAAAATGCACCTGATGATTAGGAAGTCCAGATCCAGGAGTCACAATCGAGAATATGTGATAGGGGAGGTGATGGACTTGTGGAATTATCGCTAGACTATTAATCCAGAGAGCTGGGTAATGGACTGAAGACATTGGTTCAAACACTGCCATGGCAGATGGTAAAATTTGAATTGAATAGTCTCAAATTAAGAGTCTAATGATGTCCATGAAACCATTGCCAATTTTTGAGAAAAACCCACTTGGTTCACTAATGTCCTTTCAAGAAGGAAACTGCCATCCTTACCTGGTCTGACCTATACGTGACTCCAGATCCAATGCAATATGGTTGACTCTTAATTGTCCTCTGGGTAATTAAGTATGGGCAATATTTGTTGGCCTGGCCAACTTTACTCACATTCCATGAACGAATAAAGATAAACTCTCCGTTTAAGACAGAGTTGAGAAAAAAATTCTTCACTCAGAGAGTGGTGAGCCTATAGAAAACTTTGCCACAGAAAGCGGTTGAGGCTGAAACATTGAATGTTTTTAAGAAGGGGTTTGATATCATTCCTAGGGGTAAAGTGATTAAGAGTATGAGGAGAAAGTGAAAACAGGGGACTAACTTCAATGATCATAATGAATGGAGAAGCAGATTGAAGAGTCAAATGTCCCACTCCTGCTCCTATATTTCTATGTTTCCAGTCCTCCTGTTGTCTTATTGAAAGAAAAAGTTATCCACTTATAACTCCTGGACTGTTTGCACTCAGGCTTCAGGAGTGACGATGGCCAAAACACTGCACTGGAATATGATGAACACCTCAACCAATTGTGGTGGCAAGCCCTGACTGACTGCAGTCTCCCTCAATGCTTAACTACTGTTCCCTTTGACCTTCACATATGGCCATTTGCTTGAAGCACATGCAGCGAGTTTGCCGAATAAACTGCTGGTATATGCTACAGGACTGACATCAATGCAGCACAGTTCTGCACAGTAACATGACACCCCCTATCAGACTGATGCATTAACTGTTCAGTTCTTTCCACTGTCACAAACTGCCTGCCTCTCCTGTTATGCTGACAAGCAATGCTACCCACAAATGACGGCAGTCCGGTTGTCAGTGCTGAAGTCAGTGAGTGTGTATGAAGAGACTCTTGGGATGTATACAGAGGCTGGCAACCTCCAAATATGCAGTAAAGAGACTGAGTGTCTGAAAGCAGGCTCTGACCCGTAAAATACACCCATAACATTCAGCCAGCTCCTGGTGACTTACAGGTAGGGAATTTATGTCATCAGATTTCTCAGTGAAGGAGAATTGGAAGAGGGATATGGATGAGTTTGGTCTTTAATGAAATACAAATGCACAGAAGTAATGTAGTCACTGCTCAATGGTGAGATTCGAAAGTCACAATGTTAGGCTTGAGGGGAAAATCAGGAAAATGTTTCTTAACATCGAGAATCGGATATTTTCATTCTCATTATATTTTCAACCTTTCTTGTCCTACTTACAACTAACCTGGAAAGAGTCAATTCCTACTTAACTCGTACAAATTATTTGACACAATGCCATAACTTCTGACACATGTGCAACTTTACAGATGTGGCCCCACAGGCACTCATAGCTGTTCAGTGGAGGGTCACTTGTCCCTGCCTGGTCAGATTGAAAGGTCTAGTCTTCTTCGTCACTCCTTGTCTGATCTACTCCCTGGTTCACATTATGACGAGGTAGGGTCTCCTCGGCAACTCCCACTGAAATCGTCAAAAAAGCTTCCTTTCTCCTAAAGGAAAATCAAACTCTTCCAATCATCCTGCTTGTTTGTTGACATTACCAATTTTTCCTGTTTTTCCACCGCAGTAGTATCTTAGTTTTTGTGTCTCAAGCAATCTTTCTTATGACTTATAGTGAAAAGGTATTTAAAATTTTGCTCTTTCTCTCCATGGTGACCAGATCCCATGAACATATCTCCAAGCTGAGATAGGTCTCCGGAATTCTCTGCTTTTCTTTGAGTTAAAGCTGCATTTCAAGACATAACTATGTTGTAAATTCAATGTTCATTACAGAATACAAAATACAGGGGTAGATAATGCAATATTTGTATTTGCATGCTGTTCTTGGCACAGAGGCTAAGTCTTGGGTTCATGGTCAGGGGATGGATTTGTGGGGACAGACAGTCAAGGTAACAATAAGAGTAGGCAAAAGGGCAATGATCAGTGCTATGCAAAAATGTATCAATCTCAGGCATTTTGACTTCACCTACATAATTCATTGAAATTTCATTTGGACAATGTCATTTATGATACATAGAAGGGAGTGCTGGCTAAGTCAATAGATCAAGAGGGACCTTAGCAAAATTCTCGTGACCAAGCACTTCTTTTCTGATAGTCATTCCTATGAAGTGTCCAATAACGTCCATGGCAAAGTTCTGACTCTTGGAAAAGTCATTAGAGAATTTGTAGACTGAATTTTGATCGTCTGCCGATGCCTTGAAAAATATCCCAATGTACATCAAAGGTCCTCCACAATCTTCAGCAAGTGGTTCTCAAAATCTTCCACAGTGATGTGTTAACATCCATCCGTTTGTGAGGAGAGGGGCTTATTAGGTCTGTACTATCCACAAAAATGCTTTGCAACCTCATTAATGAGCAACAGTCAGCTCTTTAACAATCTTTCAGAAGGCAGCTCCAGCATGAACTTCACCTTTGTTACCAAGATGTCATCTAGCACTACATACAAGCTAAACCAGTGTTTCACCACTGAAAATCTTGGAGATTCTTGAGTGCTTGAAGTAAATTTGCCCATTTGAATTGTGTTGTTTCAGCAAAAAAGCACATTGAATCAAGATTACTTGGAACATAATTTCTGTGAGTGAAATGGATTTGTAATTCTCTAACTATGAGACAACAACGCGTAACACTGTCACTTAATACAGAAAGAAAACAAGTGGAACAGATACTCTGTGAAAGATATCACCGATCATTACTGATTTCTGTGTTAACTGGTACTTGGTGTCAACTCGATTTGACTTTGTTGTTCTAGTTTCACATCAGCTGATTCTTTTCTGGTCTGAACGTGAATAAGCCTTAAGAGGCTAAAATGCATTTTTTAAAAAAGTATTGCAATTTTACTTTATCTCCTTGTTTAAACAGAAAAGAACCACAGAAACAGAAATAATGAGAGTTTTGACCTTTTCTTTTAGTCCTTGCTCAACTTAAGTGCTCACCTCTGCTTACATGAGCTATTAAATAATAATGGAAAATATCTGTTGGATGCATGTCCAGTATGATGATCACTTGAATAACATTTTGGAAGGAGAAAATCTCATTTTTTCAGCTATTTTTTATCCTGCATCTTTAATGGGAAGTGGTGACACAGCAGTAATGTCACTGTGCTCATAATCCAGAGACCAAGACCCATGCCTGGGGACGTGGGTTTAAATCCCATCATGGCAGATGGTGAAATTTGAGTTCAGTGGAATCTGGAATTTTAAAAAATGGTCACCATGTAACCGCTATTTTAAATACCCATCCTGGTTCACTCCTGTCCTTTAACATTTACCATTCTTACCTGGTCTGCATCCAACCCATGGCAATATTGTTGACCATTCTGAAATATCCGAACAAGTTATTCATCTCAGGGAAAATTAGTAACAAACACCAAAAGCCAGCTTTGCCAGTGACAGTGAAGATTTTCTTTGTTAATTCATTAGCATGCGTAATCTCACACAGGAGAGTAGCGTAAAAAAGTAAGTACATGAGATGGGTGAAAAAATGTTTGATTTAATCATTTTTCAGCTATGTTTGTATTATAGCATGAACACTTAGGTGCTGTTATAACAATGTCCTTTCTCCAACTTTTATCAGTTCTATTGCTAGGGAGGTTGACGTTTGACATGCACTGTTAAGGATTCTCCCAATCAAGAAAGCATAGTCAGCTCCTTGGAATTGGCTTTAAGATTCTGAAATAATTTTTGAAAGTGGACTCAAAATGTTAACTTTGTTTCTGTCTTCACAGATGCCACCGGACCTGCTGAGTTTCTCCAGCATTCACTGTATTTTGTTTCAAATTTCCAACATCTACAGTCTTTTTCTTTTAATCAGGAGCCTGACATTGTCATCCGACCTTCTCTAGGTCCTCTCCTTTGTATAGGGCACAGATGCGGTAAAATCAGTCGAGAAGAAATTCCAATCCAGTTCATTTCCTCTATTGTTGACTGAACAGACACTCATGTCACAGTGAGAGGGTGAAGTTTGCTGTTGTCCAGAACATAAAATGTCGTGAAATGTAGCTCATAGATCAATGAAAATGGTGTTTTGACTCAGGGCAGTGCCTAATCTCAATCTATCTATTGATTGATGCTCTTACATTCCACTTAATACATTAAAAGACCATTTAACTCAGTAGAAATATTTGTGCTCCTACTGGCAAGTAAAAGTAGGATAGTTTTTTCAGAGCTGACAGCAAAGTGAAAAAAAAAGTTCTTTTTCTTTTGCATACCTTAGCTTTCTCAATGGCAATGCTTGAGGAAATCAACAAAAGAAGTGGACCTTCTTAGTCACCCATTTGTCCTTTTGAATTTTGCAATCTAAATTACAATACTTCATTTCACAAAAGAATGTTGGATTTTAGTTTTTAACCAATGTTATCTCTTGGCTAGGAATCACATGCCCAAATTAATACTGTCCACAAAGGTGCATGTGTCAAATATTACTATTGGGTTGAAAATTTAAGGGGCCATAATTTGTTGCTAATTAGAGAACTTTGATGCCCTTCAGCCTTTTCCCTCAAGAGGCTAAGCATATTCAGCATGTCCATAAGGACCCTCACCAACTTTTGCAGATGCACCACAGAAAATATTCTACCCGGATGCATCACGGCTTGGTACAGCAACTGCTCTACCCAAGACTGTCAGAAATCACAGAAAGTTGTGAACACAGCCCAGACCATCATACAAGCCAACCTCCATCCATTGACTCCACCTACACTTCTTGTTTCTATGGAAAGGCAGCCTTGATCATGAAAGATCCTTCCCATCGCAGTTATAATCTTTTCCAACCTTTGCCATCAGGCAGAAGATACAAAAGCTTAAACATACGTACCAACATGTTCAAGAATAGCTTCTTCCCTGCTGTTATTGGACTTCTGAATGGCATTCTCAAATTTCAAATCTAATCTTGGTCTGGCTTTTTGTGCACCTCCTTTGCATACATAACTTTTTATTCCTCGCTTTGGTCAATCACCGGATGATTTCTGTATGTTATGATCTGTCTACACTGCCCGCAAAACAAAACTTTTCACTGTACTTAGGTACGTGTGACAATAATCAAATCAAATCAAATCAAATCTTCACAGGAAATGCAAGAGCGTAACCTTGGTGAAGTGTGAGATTTAGGGATAGAGGAATTAGCAAAGGAAGTAAGAAAGTAGCTGAGAGTCAAATTGAATAAGGAATGAAACTCAACACTTCCAATTGTTCACTTTTTAGATTAGAAAGGTTGAGAGGCAATCAACGACAGTATTACATTGTTCAAAGTGTACTTACATTGTTAATTACGATACCTAATGTTCTGTAGCGCATTTAATGAGCAATTAATGTGCAAATGCACAAATTGCATAAAACTCATTGGAAAGTTAAGGACGAGATGTCATTTTTGCAAAGCTTTGGTCAGAGTATTGCAAATTGTCTAGTTACATATGGCAATTCATTATTCACAGAATATCTCTTTCTTGTCACAAATTTCTTGACTGTTTGCACATTAATATGTCATTCACACACTATTTATTATTTAGAAAATTTCAGTTCATTGTAGATTAGATAGAACTTTGTCTTTATTGTGGGGGTGGAAAAGCAAATTTTTTAGGGAAATATGGCTGGCCCTTTCAGAATTGACCTGATTCCTTCCATTGATTTACTATGAGGTTGCATTATCAACCTGTGAATGTTCCGAAAGATCTTCTGTCTGAGCTGTGTCCAAAAAAAGAAACAAAAACTCAAATTCATTTCTTGAAGTCAGAAGATTCTAAAATGCTTTAAAACCACCGAATTACTTTTTCAACTGTTGTCAGTTTATAATGTCAGAAACACAGTAGCCAATTTGTTGACAGAAATCTTGCACAAACAGAACAATTATAACAAACAGGTCATCCATTCTTATGATACTTTTTGGGGGTTGAAGTTGGCCAGGAAACCAGGGGATGGCTGCCTTTGTCATGCCATTTGGTCTTCTACATCTGCAAATGCATTTTGATCAAAAGATGACAACTGAGATGGCATAGTATTTCTCTCAAAACTGGAGTGTCAGCACAGATTATTGTTCTAAAATCTCTGGGATCAGACTTAAAGAAAAACCGTGTAATGAAGAAGCAAGACGTCTATCCGCTGAGTATAGCCATCATTTCCCAGGCACAGTTTAACACCCAGGCAGTAACAAGGTAAACTTTAAGAGCAAAGTGTTTGATAACTAGAACTTTTGCAACAAAGTGATTGACTTAAATTTTGATCTTTCCAAAGAACCAATCCTGTTGGTGTAAAAAAGCAGAGTGTCCAGACCCGAAACGTCAGCCTTCCTGCTCCTCTGATGCTGCCTGGCCTGCTGTGTTCATCCAGCTCTACACCTTATTATCTTAGGTTCTCCAGAATCGGCAGTTCCTACTATCTCAGAGTTAATCTTTGATTGTCTGCATTTTGATGCTTCGCGTACCCCTTTTGCCTCAACTTTCTATCTTGCCCTGTAGCGCATCCTGCCTGTTTTTTTTTCTGTTCAAAGGAAAGAACACTACTACTTGAGACAACCCCTCAAATTTACCGTCAAAGTCTCCTTGATTCTCATTCTTGGCCTATAACCCAAGAAGCACCTAAGTTTAAGTTGGAAATCTTGTTGTGAAAATCTGCTGCATAATTCATACATTTTCAACTGTAATATCTAGTTTCAGGAACATAATATTTAGGTGAGAGTTAAACGTGAAAGAAGTGGACGTCTTTTATTTCAATTAAAGATTAAAAATTAAATACGTTGTTCTGAGATGAAAGGAAGCCAAAAGCAGTCTTATAGACATGGGTTTCTTCATGAACCAGAGAGCCTGGAGATAGTGTTGTGTAATTCCATGAGCCTTATAAGTTATTCATTTGGGTAACAGAATCAAACAGTCACATTGAAGGTAATATCATTTGTTGAATTAATGTTTGAGAGCAACACAAAACGTTGACATTGTCATAGAAGCATGCAATGGAGGTGGAAATTTCTTTGGTTCTATTCACCTGCGTGTATTTTCTGACAGAAACAAGCAGTTCAGTCCAGGAACAGACAAGTTGTTGCATCTTTACTTTGTTGTAGTCTGTATCTCTCTGAATTAAGAAAGCCAACAGGAGGTAACAGTCACCTGGGGCTGTACTTGCAAAAAAAAATCATATTCAAAACATTAGCCCCTTTGTCTACAGATGCTGCCAGACTCGAGGTAAATTTTCTTGTTTTAATTTCAAATTTTTAGCATCTGCTTTATTTTGCTTTCATTTCAGTGTTTAATTCTCGGGCACTTCTCTTCCAGAAATACCTCTCTGACCTGTTCTTTCATCCAATGGACTATTGGTTTCTCCCTTTCATCTTCTTCACCTTCATGATTTTCCATTTCTCACCCTCTGTTTGACAAGGCATTTGCCCAAACTTGCTTTCACAGCCACAATTCCTTCCTCTGGTTGTAGCCACTTCCACATGAATTTTCATCCTTAATGTATTGATTCCACCCAGGTTTGCAGGTATCTCGGAGCCTACAACATTCCTCAGACTGCTGTTCTCACTGCATGTTGAGATACATATAGATCCACGCGTACAGAATCGAATTCCCTCTCCAGCAGCACTCACTCAATCCTATCTCAAAACTGTGGCAGTTCAGTTGCATTTCATGCTTCATTTCATCCAGCATCCTAAAAACCTTTTCTCTTTCAGTTTCAGTAAAACAAAAGCAGCTTTGAAGAATGTCATATTGGCCTTGAAGTGTTAGCTCTCTTTCTGTCCGTGCAGATGCTTACAGACCTACTGAACTTTTTGAGCACATGCTGCTTTTATCTCTGATTTTCAGCATCTGCAGTGCTTTAATTTTATATTAGGATAGAATGAAAAGACATAGAATCATAGAATCCCTATAGTGGAGAAACAGGCCGTCTGGCCCATCTGGTCCACACTGACCTCCCAAAGAGCAGCCCACTCAGACACATCTCCCTATCCTATCTCTGTAACCCTGCAATTCCCAGGGCCATTCCTCCTAAACTGCACATCTTTGGACTGTGGGAGGAAACCGGAGCACCCCATGCAGACAAGGGGAAAATGTGCAAACTTCACATAGACAGTCACCCACATGTGGAATTGAGCCCAGGCCCTTTGCGCTGTGAGCCAGCATTGTTCCTATGGTCAGCTGTTGACTATACTTGCAAATTGAAAGATGATACCATGA
The DNA here is from genome assembly GCA_024137785.1 of Ginglymostoma cirratum. NCBI lineage: Eukaryota > Metazoa > Chordata > Chondrichthyes > Orectolobiformes > Ginglymostomatidae > Ginglymostoma > Ginglymostoma cirratum. The sequence goes on from JAHRHZ010000266.1 coordinate 15,065,256, forward strand.
GCTACTTGACCTGTTGTTTAGTTGTTTAAAAAGGTGTATACATTTTATAGTTATTGGTTGAAGTGTGGCACTTGAAGTGCCAACTGAAAAAAAAATCTGAAGCATTTTAACAATGCCATGTTGTAAAAGCATGTACTATACCAATGTCAAACATATAGTATAATTGTGAAATTATGAATGCTTCTGGAAACTACAGGAGAAACAGGAGAATCAGGAGAAGTGAAGTTGATCATATTGTTAACTGAGGCTCAGAGGAAATTTGTAAATGTAGTGAAATAAACAAACAAGAACAGCAAATGCTTCTCGGTTAGTCATTTCAGAGAGAGAAAACTGAGCTGTTCAAAAGGGAACCACAGAAGTCAGAAAAACAAAGGAGGTTTTAAGAGCTTACGAACCATGCACTTAGGTAGGAAATTGCATGGGTAGCCTTGTTCAGAAGCTTAATTGCTGTAACTTTTAGACATCCCTCAGGTTCGACTCACCTTGCGCAATTGGATTTCTATTCATTGTTTTGTCACCGTGTTATTGACACCTCAGCTGGATGTGAAAACACGAAGGCATAACTAAAGCTTGCATTCAAGTAAGATGGACAAGGTGCAGATTAATAAACCATTAAAAAGAATGATAATTGACACTCTGGCATTATACAATTAAAGAACACTTAGTGAAATATTTTCTTCCATTGCTAACAATAACACATTGGCATTGTGTATGTTGGAAACACATCATTCTTGTTTAAAAAATAACACAATCGTGTTACTTAAATATCTGGCACATTGAGTCCCTGAAAAGGCAATCAACCCCACCTTTGAAAAAAGGTAATGTTATGTTAAAAAATACGGTGCAGCATTTTTAATGCTATAATGCACTTTTTCTTTATTGCTTCATGGGATGTGGGCATTGTTGGATGGCCAGCATTTATTGCCTGGCCTTAGTTGCCCTTGAGAAGGTGGTGATGAGCTACCTTCTTGAATCGCTGCAGTCCACCTGCTGTGGGTTAAGCCACAATGTCATTAGGACGGGAATTCCGTGACAGTGAAGGTACGGTGATACATTTCAAGGTCAGGATAGTGAGTGGCTTGGAGGGGACCTTGAAGTTGATGGTGTTCCCATATATCTAGGATCTTTGGTGAATTTCTGCAGTGCATCTTGTAGATAGTACACGCTGCTGCTACTGACCATCAGTGGCGGAGGGAGTGGATTCTTGTGGATGTGGTGCAAAAGAGCAGTCTGCTTTGTCATGGATGGTTTCAAGCTTCTTGAGTGTGGTTGGAGTTGCACTCAATCAGTCAAGAGGGGAGTATTCCATCACACTCCTGACTTGTGCCTTGTCGATGCTGGGCAGGCTTTTTAGAGTCAGGAGGTGAGTTACTCGCCACAGTATTCTTAGCCTCTGACCTGCTCTTGTAGCTGCTGTGTTTATGTGGTGAGTCCAGTTGAGTTTCTGATCAGTGGTAACCCCCAGGATGTTGAGAGTGGGTGATTCAATGATGGTAACAGAGATTGTAGTTCGATTGTCTGTTATTGGTGATTGTCATAGTCTGGTAATTTTGTGGTATGAATGTTACTTGCCACTTGTCAGCCCAAGCCTGGATATTGTCCAGATCTTTTGCATTTGAACATGGACTGCTTCAGTATCTGAGGAGTTGTGAATGGTGCTGAACATTGTGCAATCATTGGCAAACATCCCCATTTCTGATGTTATGATGGAGGGAAGGTCATTGATGAATCAGCTGAAGATGGTTGGTCCTAGGACACAACCCTAAGGAACTCCTGCAGAGATGCCTTGGAGTTGAGATGACTGACCTCCAACAGCCACAACCATCTTTGCATGTGTCAGGTATGACTCTAACCACCGGAGAGTTTTCCCCCGAAACCCAATGATTCCAGTTTTGTGAGGGCCCTGTCGAATGCAGCCTTGATATCAAGGGCTGTCACGCTCACCTCACCTCTGGAATTCAGATCTTTTGTCCACGTTTGAACCAAGGCTGTAATGAGGTCAGGGGCTGAGTGGCCCTGGCAAAACCCAAACTGGACGTCACTGACCAGGCTATTGCTGAGCAGGTGCTGTATGATAGCACTGTTGATGACACCTTCTATCACTTTACTAATGATCGAGAGTAGACTGATGGGGTGGTAATTGGCTGAGTTAGATTTGATCTACTGTTGATACACAGGGCATACCTGGGCAATTTTCCACATTGTATCAGAGATAATAGGTACTGCAGATGCTGGAGAATCCGAGATAACAAGGTGTGGAGCTGGATGAACACAGCAGGCCAAGCAGCATCATAGGAGCAGGAAAGCTTGACGTTTCGGGCCT